>OZ005654.1:76118153-77333153 GCA_963930645.1 Salticus scenicus | reverse complement strand
TGGATCACTCAAGAGGTTAATTACTGTCATGCTGAAAATAGAAAATGAATATATGGTCAGGAGAGGTAACATTGCAATTTTGATCTTGCATGGAAATGGCGAAAAATAGTTATTTTAGGATGAAAGAAGCAATTCCAGTTTGTAAGCTATATGGAACCGCTTGACATTCAGGAGAATATTTTTACAAGGTTAGGAGAAAAATTTTACGACAATGAATGCAGGAAAATGTCTTTTTGAAGTACGATAAATGCGGGTTTCGTTAACATTATTTAAATACAATTTGTACGGGGACCATAGAAATAAAACGATCAATGCGGGGAAACTATGTATGCGGGAACGATAAATCGGGGTTTCACTGTATGACAAAAGTGGATGTACGTGGTTATTAGTATGTGTACAGTTTACAAAATCTAATCTGAGATGAAACATCCGCGTCCCTCTTTGTAAATCGTTAAGTTTCCAACATGTCCTTCTCCATATTATACATTAAAAAGTTTGCATTTAAAAAAACCACTGCGAACTTTCGTTAAATTTTAAATGTCCTTATTCCCATTATATAAGACTTTTATGGCATTTATGAGCGTTTCTGTAATTTAACCTTTCAAATTTTCATCAAAACATTTCAAATTTTAAAACTACGTAAACTAGATTGTGTATAACTTAATAATACACTAATAATAAACTTAGTAAAATAATAATACTATACTAATAAACAAATAAAAGCTTTATAATATAGTAATAAATAAATTACATTGTATATAATCAGTAATTGTTTTAGTAAGTTTTCCTATTTTTTTTTAAGAAATAACCAACTACATTGAAAATGAATTAATAAAATGTTTCGTATAAATCAAAGAAAAATAAAAGGATCTTCATGTTAACTGTTTTTAAATAAATAAATATTTGATTGGTAATTTCACTTTTATAAAAAAAAAAGTTAAGTTTATCTTTTTTTGTTCATGATTACGTTTTAAGTAAATCTCTCAATTGCTAAATTTAAAACCTTATCAATTCCTTATTAATAATGTTTCCCTTAATACCTTTCTTAATAATTCCTTTTAAAAAAATCACTTTATCTTCCTCTAAGTTGAAGTTTAAGAGGTCCTCTTAATAATAATCCTATAAATAAAAATGGTTTACGTTTCATGAAAAAGAAATAATATTTATATATATGTAAGCCTATACGACACATTCTTTAATAACGTCAAACCCAAATTAACTAGATAAGAGAGAAAAGTAAATGAATAATTAAGAAAAAAAAAAAAAAACTAAGAACAAGCATCTATCATTCCTCTAAGGGTCATTCAATTATCGGATTAGTCACTATGATTATAGGATGGGATCAAGTTTCTGACAGTAGGTACACAAAACTATTTTAATAAGAGTAGGAATTTCCCGAATTATACGGCTTCATGTATATTTGTTTTTACTCACGTAAATAGAATAATAATAAAATAATACTCATCTAAAATACTTCTACTAAAATATTCTACTGTTTATATTTATTTTTAAGCTAAACTTTTGTTATATTATTTTAATGGAAATATTTTTTAAATATCTCATCCTACATTTCTTTCAACATTAATTTAATTGCAATTAGCTTTAACTATTTAAGAAAGAAGTTCAACTTAGAAGTTCAGTATTTGTGGTTAATAGAGTTAGGTTTAATTGTCTCCAGCATTTTTGGTAAACATGTTATCCGCATATATCTTCATTTCACATTGTACAATCCAACATTTAATTTAGCTGTCCGCACCCCCTCCCCTAAACACACACACATACACAGAAATTCAAGTTTCCACTGTATTTTAAATTCTTTGTTTTTGTTATCTCAGCAGATTAGAACTTTTTCGACTTTAAGAACGTCAGTTAAAGAGATTGTTGATAATTTTACTTCATATGGTTATATTATACAAAGTAAAATGGTACTTTTCAGTTATTAAATAAAATGTATATATTTCTTACAAGTAGAGTATTTTTAAATTCCTATTTTCATTATAAGCCATCATTTATGTGCATTTAAACATGTAAATACGTAAGGATGCATTAATGCTTTGAATCCCATGCATATCCATATTTCAGGTTTAAAAAGTCATGAAAATTGAAATAGCTTTTCTTTTAGATTTTACAGCACAAACAATTTGCTGTGCTTTCATAAAAATATTATTTTTTTAAATAAATAACTACCTGTTATTTATTTAGCCTGATCATCCATTTACAACCATTTTCGCCCTTCACAATTAGAAAATTCTGTAATTTTTGCTTAAGAAATAAATTTGTTGCACTATAAATTGTACAGTTTTCCCATTATTTTGTAGCAGTTTTAATAAATTAATCCAGATTACTTTCTTATAAACGCATTTTTTATTTCTACAAAGAATTCTGTGTAATTTAAAGCCTCTTTGGGGATATATTACAGTAGTAATTCCCAGAAGGGCCATAATATAAGTTATCTAAAATCTAAATCCGCCTTGTTTTTTATTATTATTATTGTTATTATTATATAAATATAGTAGGTCAGAAAAATCATTGAAAGTTTTATTCCAAAAAATAAATAACGATTACTTCGTTCTCTCATAGGACTACTTGAAATTATTAAATAAAATTGTGTACAATTGAATTGCTTTTATTATTTTTGTACTTCCAGTTGTTGTTAAATAATGATACCATAAAATTTTTAATGCCGATTTTCCGTTTGCTTACTTGGAAACAAGCCAAAAAAAAAAAATGTTTGGATTTCAAATAAAAGACTTTGATTCTTTTTGATAAAATTTTTTTCAGAATCAATTATACCTAAAATGTTATAATGTAATCATTTGAAGATATATTTCAATATATTCTCTTTATCTGCTTGCAATGTAAAACTTATATAGTACAAAAACTTTTTTTTCATTTTTTAAAAAAAATTAATACGTATTGAATAAACTTTGGAAAATGAATATAGATATTTATAAATATGTGCAAAAGGTGAATATTTAAAATATAAAATATTTATATAATTATATATATATATATATATATATATATATATATATAGTAATACATTTAGATCACGGTGTAAATTTAAAATTAAGTTCCAAAAACATAAGTTTATTGTTATTTAAGAATTTTATAAATATATTCATTGGGTTTACAGTTTGACTAAAAAGGTAATTTCAAATCTTCACAGGCAAAAATCAAGCAAAAACAAAATTATGTAAAAACATACAAATTATATATATATATATATATATATATGTATATTCAATTATCACTTTTCATTTCATCGAGAAAATGTTCCAGCATTCTTTTCTTTCTTTCTTTCTTTCTTTTTTTCTTTTTTTTAGATATAAATCTAAATTCAAATTATCGCTTGTGTTAAGGCGATTAACCATTCTCTTCTTGGACAAATTACAAAAATATGCAAATGCGCTTGATCGATAATGACTGTGTCATAGATTCGAACATAAACAGGATTTACTTATGCTCCATTATTTCTTCATAAGGTATCATATTCATCAATTACTTAACTGAAAAAGAAAATACTACAAATAATTATAGTTTTTACTCGTATTGTTTAATATACACTTTTTCTTCTTTTAAAATGAATGTTTTATGTTTTATATTATAGTGTGAAATATGAGTATGACATTGTTGAATATAGAGAAATTCTTAAAATATACTATTAAATTAAAACTACTTAAAATATTATTATTTAAAAATCAGCCTTTTTTTTAAAATCTTATTTTAATATTAAATCAAATAATTTGAAAACATTCAGCCGTTAGTAAAAAAAGGGAATAAAATTTCTAAAAAAATATTTAAAACATTGCAAATAGACTGTAGAAACACATATGTCACAGCTTAAGTGTAATTATTTTTAATTAAAATCGGTTTTCTTAAAAAAAAAAAAAAAAAAAATCCCTTACAATATTCAGACTAAATATGATGTCTACTGTCTATATATTATTTTATTTAGAAAAAAGGGGGTTCATATATGTTTCCAAGGGTAACTCTCTTTTAATTTATCTATGGAAGATTATATTTTGGTGTGTGTATTGTTTATATGTACCCAACAGACACTATGCAAGGATCACATTATGCAGGATTTTTACTCTTGCACCTAGCTCTATTTTTAACTTCTTCAATGACTGTCCCAATCCGATTAACACATCTTCAGGTTTGAGAACACCTGCACTCATTGGATCATTCTCAAAATTCTAATAAAAAAAATTTCAAAGACCTAGCTCTATTTAAAGGATTTTTTTAATTATTATTATTATTATTTGTCTCCTCCAAATCAACCCCTATTACCGTTACAGCTTTTAAGTAATAGTAATCGTTTTCTTAACCCGGAAACCTAATAATACATATAAAATTTCGTTACTGATTGGTGATAGTATTTTATGTACATATTTAATGATTATTTTTTATCGGCATAACTAATAGCAAATAATAATCGTCTACTCTGATGTGTTATTATTAATGCTATTTTTTGCATGAAAAATGTGGAATGAACAAATCTGTTGCTGCTTAACTATTTTACGTCGCATTTTACTTTTATATCAAAGACCAAATATCAAATAGTCAACTATTTGGTGTTTAGTTGTTTGGAATACCCGTACATGCATCATGTATTTCTATTAAAGAAAATGAATTAATACTTGCCTCCATCCTGCATTTCATAATAATTTTATTGCTACGAAAACTTACGCAATCGATCCCAGTACACCAAATCACTGAAAAATGTGTTGCAGTTCCTAGCTCCATATTAAATATTTATTTTTTCTAAATATCTTTTTATTAATTTTTAAATTTAATAATTTCAATCTTTTCTTCCAAATTACTTATTATTTTCAACGTATACAATATATTACTATAACGTCTTATATGTAAATTATCGCTTTTCCCAATTTTTCCCATTTATTGAAAGGCTTTCACTTTTCATCTTGTTTAAGTGTTCCATGTTTCATTTGCCAAATGGCCGTTAGAAAAAACTGATGGCATGAAAAGTTAGAAAACAAAATTGGGTGAGTAACACGGTTTTTATAAACAAAATTGCTTTTTAAATTTCCAGGATTTTAAGATTATGTTTTTTCCAAATAACATTAGAGTGTAAAAAGTAATTGTAACTGATTTATCGCTCTATATTACCTTATCAGTAAATAAAACTATTACCTTAACAGAAAATAAGGCAATAGAGCATTTAAAGCTGCTAACTCAGTTATAATAAATATAGTATTATTGATAAGTAAATCATTAAATTCCTTAAAATCATTTTGTAAATCATGAGGCCAATATAATTCTTATTTGCTGATTTAATAAATTATATATCCTACATTTTTTCAATATAATACACTATACGAGTATTTTTTTTTTTTTTTCAGAGTTTTTATTTATACTTTAAAGATACTATTTAAAATGATATATTAAAGAGACTTACTGACTCTGCATTCAATGCAAATGGATTCTATGATTCATAACGCATGATATATTTTCTCGATTTCCTGTAGGTCAGACTGCTACACATTTGATGATTCAACTTTTTATGTGGAAATGATGAAAATGCGTATTTTTATAAATGCATTGAAGTCCTTTAAAGAAATTGAGATTTTTGCTCGGACAGTTCTTACTTTTCCATATTTCCTCTACCGTACATTAAAAATATGAACAGCATAATACATTTAATTCAGTATGATAACGCAACTTTTTGAAAACTGATATTATATACGTGGCATGTACTTTAATTCAATTTTACATTAGTAATGTTTATATGGTATACATATCAAATGGTATATTATGTATGTCAATTTAACATTTTATTTTACTTACAAAGCTATTAAAAATTACATTGAATGGAATAAAAAAAAATATATATAGGTATCATTAAAAATATTACACTTTATTTACATAATTTTATAATATATAAACATGTGATAAAAGGCAAGAATATGGCTAATTTACGTGGATTTCAAATTATTATTCATTTGACATATTGATATATTGATATTTTTAATTGTAATTTAATTTTATAAATAAAAGACAAAATATCTTAAATTTCTAAAGAATTAAAGAATATTCATTAATGTGAAATTAATTGCATGCAATTATAATATATATATATATATATATATATATATATAATATTATCAGAGCAAACATTTAAAATTTAAATATGATTTAATTTCAGTATTCAAACAATTATTCTGATCAAAAACGAAGACTACCCAAATCAAACTAAAAAAGAAATAAAGTAAAATCTAAATGAATTATAGCAAATTAGAATGAGAAAAAAACATTATTTGCATTCTAACGTTATCAAGGGCCTGGTAGAATACAAATATGCTAAAAAAAATGGATCCGTCACAAAGAAAGCAAAAGCTTAGAACTTCTTTCTTCACAGGCCCGAAACAACCATTGTAAAAAAAAAAAAAAAAAAAAACAGAAAAAAACGAAGATTAAAATAAAACTCATCACTACAAATGATAATCCAATAACCATTTAAAAACGTAGATCAAAATAAACTCACCCCTACAAATATTAATCCAAAAATTCATAAAAATTATTATTGAAAAAGAGGCAACTCATAGTTTTTAAAAAAATGAGACACATGTGAAATTTAACAAGCAGATATTAGTTAAAAGCGCAGTTAGTCAGCTCAAAATTAGCAGTGAACATGGAGTAAAATAGAGAATTCACAAACCTAAACAGGTTGAATCCTTACGTAAATTAGGATTCATATTAATTTTAGTAACATGAATAGTGCTGCCATCTACAGTAATGTTATGAAAATAATGGAAAAAAAAATAAAAAAAAATAAAATGAATAAATAATAAAAGAAAAAGAAATAAAATAATATAATGTCTGTACAAAATGGTCAGGAAGCATGAAGCAAAGGTAAAGAACACATAAACCTATTCAAGCTAAAAAGATTTTTTATTTATTTTTTTTTTTTATTCAGATATTCAATATAGATATTTGAATAGTGCTGCCATCTACGATTGTAATTTATCTCGAAGATTGAAAGATAATGGGAATAAAAACTAACCATTAAATAAAACCTAATTTAAAACCAAGTATCATAATCTCTAGACTTAAAATACAGTTTATTGGAATAAAAAATCATATAGACCTGAATATCAATTTAAATTGGAATAAAAATTGAGAGAGAAAAAAAATAACAATTAAAAAAAATAATTAAGTGTTTGGGATATCCATTATTTAATGCTAAATTTTTAAAGAAGCGAAATTATTAGGTGTACAAATAAGTTTTAGGACACTTCGATTTTGTATTATAACAGCTATTCTAAATTAATTCAAAGGTCCCGCTCACTTATCATAGATGGCGCTTGATATGTAGTATCGAAACGTAAAGGAGTCATAAACATAACCTAGAAATTCTGTAAATTAAACATGCATACCGATAAGCTATTTATTAGACACTGCATTCGCTATGAATTCCATCAAGGAAAAAGTGTTAGGAAAGCGTGTGAATCGATATGTTCTGTTCTTGGAGACAACATTGTATCTAAAAGTACATGTGAGTATTGGTATAAGCGATTCAAAGAAGGTGATTTCGATGTTAGTGACCGTGAACGCACCGGGCCTCCTGTAAAGGTGAACGATCAGGAGCTGCAAGCGTTGCTGGATGAAAACTCTTGTCAGACGGAGAAACAACTTTCGGAACAGCTTGGAGTAACTCAACAAAGTGTTTCTTATCGTTTAAAAGCAATGGGTAAGATTCGAAAAGGAACAAAGTGGGTACCACACTTTCTGACTCAAGAAAATAAAAACAGCCGTCTTAACATTTGTGTCAGTCTTTACAACAAGCAACATAGAAAGTCTTTCTTGTGGAAAATTGTGACCGTCGATGAAAAGTGGATTTATTTTGATAATCCGAAACGCAAATATCATTGGGTTGACCCCAGCGAGCCGACAACATCCACGCCAAAGCGCAATGTTCATTGTCACAAAGTCATGCTGTGCATATGGTGGGATATGAAAGGCGTACTGTATTATGAACTTCTCAAACCTGGTCAAACAGTTACTGCCGATCGCTATTGTCATCAATTGATGCAAGTGAATCAAGAAATTGAGAAGAAACGTCCATTTTCTGGTAAAGGAAAACGTCCAGTAAAACTGCTCCATGACAACGCGCGGCCTCATGTGGGTAAACCGGTCAAGGATACGTTACTAGCGCTTGGATGGGAAGCTGTACCTCACCCGGCGTATTCACCAGACTTAGCCCCATCCGATTATCATTTATTCCGGAAAATGCAGAACGATTTGTCTGACGTGCGATTCAAAACATTTAAAGAAGTGGAAAAATGGGTCGCTAAATTTCTCACCTCGCAAGACGAAAGTTTCTTTGCAAAAGGCATCCGCGAGTTACCTGAGAGATGGCTGAAGGTCATTCAGTGCGATGGAGATTACTTCGATGAATAACTGTGTTTTACTTCTTTTTTAATAAATCTTGAATTTTTTGAAAACTGTCCTAAAACTTATTTGTACACCTATCTATGGGCGAAATTGCAGGTAAATAGAGTTTAACATCTATAGACCAACGATCTAAACCAAATGTAATGAATATATATTTTTATATACGTAAAACCATGTCTCATGTAGAATATCGTAGGGAAACCATTCACAGTTCGTTTATAGGGCTGTACAAGAGAATTAAATTATAGTGCGACATTAGTTGAAAATTGATGGAAGTGTATTTAAGGTTGTGGCATGTATTATTACTGTAGGATTATATTAAGGTGCACCATGCAGTCTGTGCATAATCTTCAAAACATATACATGGCTGCAAATATTTAAGCAATAACTTTTTTTTTATTGTTAATGGTAATGCTTCACTATAATATTTTACCATGTCTAGAAAAGCTGCCCAGGAATTGAAATGAATTGCTCATAGACATATGGTAAATAATGTATGTTTTTAAACTAAATATTCATTTCTTGTTTTTTGTATATTTGCATATTTTGAAGTTTCTTGGTTACTGAAGTCAAGATTTTTAACGTTTGATTTTTGTCTGCGACTTTTACAGTAACTTAAAAACGAATAATTTAAGGAGATCCAAATGTTGTATATTTAAGTTAATATAAATTTGTTGGTGGAAATGTTTGATCAAAATTGATAAGTTTCAAGGAATTTTGTGTGCGAAAGTTGTCTGAATAATTTTAAGTGAACTTTTAATTTTAATAACATATTTAAATTCTATACAAATGTAGGTTCAGTAACTAAACGGGGGATTGAGAAAGGGGCAGAAGCCCCTCTGTCACAGTTCTAATAGTCATATAATACTCTTCCGAAGCCCAATTTGAATTGTTTTAAAATAGGTTTGCATAACAGTACTCGTTATCTTACCCTTTGATCACCAACCTGTATTTATAGTATTAAATTTCAGGGTAAGAGAAATTCGTGTGAGTGTACTCACCAGATTAATTTTTATTTGCTCAAGTTAATTTCATTACAGCTGAATGCCGCAATACGTATTACTTAAACAATATTAAAAGGTTATTTATTTTCTAAACTACTGGAGAAACGTGTCAATTTGTTAGATTTAATTGGTTCCTAGCAGCCGATGATTATTTTTGCGAAAAGAATTGTTGCCAATAATAAGTTTGACTTTTTGTCTTGCAAAATTCTATTTTTTTATATTATTTTATTCGAGAGTCAAAGATAATGCTTGATATTAAGGTTTAACGTAGTTTACGAGTTACTATCACCTTATCACCCTCCTTGTGAGGGAGTTCCTCACATATACTTTTATTTCATCAAATTTATTTTATTATAATTAAATATCTATTTATTCACAATTAAATTTATTAACTTTTAATATTAATCTTTAAATATGTCAAACTTATTTTAAATTTGATAAATTCTGTATTGGAAATTAAAATACATAACATTTTCTAGTTTTAAGAACAAATTCAGTATTAAATCCATTGATCTCTTTTTAGCATAATGCAATATATATGTAGGGATCTAAACAAAATTTAATTTTATTCGTCCTGAAAGTAATTAATTTTTATTTCTTTTTCACTGTCTTTCTCAATAAATATATTTATATTTATATCTGTAAATGTTCTATTAGAAAATTTCCGTTATGTCTTTTTATTGTTTTATTTTTACTCAAATAATGCATTTAATTGCAGCTAGAAATAAACTAATAACCCATAATTTAGACTTCGTGTCGCAAGAATTTCGCAATATTTCGTTGATTACTTGCACCTGTTCTTCCAACGGTCTTGTTGGCGAAAGTGATATATGCCAAGGTAGGGTTACCATCTTTATAACCGTCTTTTCATTTTTAAAATTTCCATTAAAATAACATTAACACAAAGGAAAATATGTTAGTGTCCTTGGATTTAAAAATGTGGTAATGCTACCACAATATGGCAGTTAACAACTGGGCTGTCGTTTTGGATTCCACACACTTCGTGAAGACTTCGACTCTAATCACCGGACCTTAGCTCTCTCTCCCACAAATTTTATAACGGTTTCCATCAAAATTACGAACCCTAGTTATTGCATATATTAAATTGCCTTTAATTCATAATAATAATATTATTTATTGTTTTTGAAAATATACTTCAATAAATGTTCAATAGTTTGAAATAATTTAGTATCTGTTTTCTTTGACGCAGTGTACGTTTATTATCTCGGCAAAATATCTTTAAAAGTGAATTAGAAATAAACTAATAACCCATAATTTAGACTCCGTGTCGCAAGAATTTCGCAATATTTCGTTGATTACTTGCACCTGTTCTTCCAACGGTCTTGTTGGCGAAAGTGCTACATGCCAAGGTAGGGTTGCCATGTTTATAACCGTCTTTTCATTTTTAAAATTTCCATTGAAATAACATTAACACAAAGGAAAATATGTTGGCGCCCTTGGCTTTACAAATGCGGTGATGCTACCACAATATGGCAGTTAACAACTGGGCTGTCGTTTTGGATTCCACACACTTCGTGAAGACTTCGACTCTAATCACCGGACCTTGAACATGTAATTAGCTTAGCTCTCTCTCCCACTAATTTTATAACGGTTTCCATCAAAATAACGAACCCTAGTTATTGCATATATTAAATTGCCTTTAATTCATAATAATAATATTATTTATTGTTTTTGAAAATATACTTCAATAAATGTTCAAGAGTTTGAAATAATTTAGTATATGTTTTCTTTGACGCACTGTACATTTATTATCTCGGCAAAATATCTTTAAAAGTGAATATGTTTGGATTGGATCTTCCACTACTGTACAGAAATCTTCTGTACACTCCTCGTCATCTTTTTGTGGCTTTAGTGCTTTTGAATACATTTTCCCAGGCAACGGTCAGAAAAAATATTGAGAATTTTCTTTCCCTTTCTCATTCCTATGGTCGACAAGGATTTTCTTTATAACATATAAAATACAAATGCTTGAAATTTATTTTACATCTAAGAAAATCATGTTCCTTTGTACTGAAAGTCTCTTTTATGGATTGTCTTTGCAAAGTTATTTTCTATTTCTAACCTCGTCCCTAGCTAGACTATCTACAGTATAAGAAATTCCATACAAGAATTACATCATGTCTAGTCAAGTAAAATGAGTATTTCATTAATTACTGTATTTATTACAAAATTTAATTTGTATTTATTTTTAGAATTTATTTTACCAGAAATACTCTGGATGTTAAATTTTATAATCTTAATGATTTGTATTTAAAGAAAAATGTATATATTTCCCCCTTTAAATTATAAATGCAATCTCATGTAAAAATAAAATATATAGCATAACATTTCAAAGTAGAAAATTTGAGGGAATATTATCATTATTTTCATTTTAAAAGATTTTTGAACTCAGATAAATGGATGGCGTCATTACGAAGGAACATTTCTATCATTTATAAGTCACAAAATTCTTAAAATGAGTGAAAATATTCAGCTATTAAAAAGATGCCGTAAACAAGTCCCTTCAAATTATTAATGCTGAAAAATATATCATTCTGTTTATTCAACATAAAATAAGATGTTTTTATTTCTCTTCTTCGCAGCAATATAAATCACAGAGTTCATTCAACTTAGAATATTTTGTAGATATAAATAAGAGATTTATTTCTAAGTCGACATATACTAAGTATATTAATATATATCTGTTAATTTAATGCAGATTGGTTCTAGAAAATTGTAAAGTTATTTTCAATATATATATATATATATATATATATATATATATATATATGCCTTTCAGTGAAATTGTTTAGCTGTAACCGCTGGTAAGTGTAACCTCGGCTGATAACTCAACTGAACGATCTATTATTATTATTATTATTATTATTTTATGTTAAAGTTAGTGCTAGGAAAATAAATCAGTTACTAAATATACATATATTGAAATTATTTAAAAATAGCCGATGAAATACCATTCTAATAATCTAAAATTATGGAATTCTTGTAATTTTAAAATAAACACAACAGCTTTTGTAAGAATGATAGGTTATGTATGGAGATTTTGAGTATATATTCACCATTATTTTATTTCTTAAGCTTTTTAGTTTCGAAAATAAAACAAATGTAATACAAATTTAGGTAAGTGTAATCCCGGCCGCGGTTAAATTTACCCAAAGAGTTTTATATGACAGACAGGTGTGATCAGTGTGATTACATGTTTTCTAAGCACTTCATTTTCATAACTTGTATATATATATATATTTAGTTCTGCCTTTTAATTTTAAATTTTAGTAATCGGGCAATTTTACCATTATAGTTTTTACTGAGATGAACAGCGCATCTTATAGGTAAAGGAAGTAAAATTTAAAAAAAAAACGTATATTTAATGTCTAGACCTGCACCAAGAGGTAACTTCGAAAAAAATGTATCATTAAAGAACAATATGTACATCAGTTGTGGATGAAAAAATCTACTGTCAGAAAACAAGAAAATATTCAATCAGTGGAAATAAAAAATAACTAATTTTTGGTTTCATATTTTAGTTACTTTATATTGTTTTACAATATTATTGCAATTTGCTTTTTCTAGTTATTTATCTTTTCAAAATAAAGTACATTAAATCTCAAAACTTCTTCATTTCTACGAGCCTTTAATTATTAGCTTGGAATATATAGACTCTTAATAAAATACATAATAAAATACATACATAAATCATTATTGTTTAAAATTTAGTTGTTAATTGAAACTTGTCCTATTCATCTACAGAATCGCAACAATAATTTAAATAGAGATTGCGCAAAATAACTTTCTTGGTTTTATTATAGCTCATTGCAGTATATATACTAAAAACAATGCATTACTTTAATACTACAAATTTAAAATATATCACATTAAAAATATCCAATTGATCATATAATATTTCTGAGCTATCGCCTCTTTATCGTTGAGTCTTCATCAAAGTTGCAAATATATTAAACATTTTCCTATGCACTATATATACTAAAAGCAATGTATTACTTTAATACAACTAATTCAAAATATCTCATATTAAAAACATCCAATTAGTTTTATAATTCATCTGAGCTTACGAAAGCTTACATTACCAACGAAAAGAGTCGAAAGCTCAGATGAATTATAAAACTAATTGGATG
Organism: Salticus scenicus; assembly: GCA_963930645.1. Taxonomy (NCBI): domain Eukaryota; kingdom Metazoa; phylum Arthropoda; class Arachnida; order Araneae; family Salticidae; genus Salticus; species Salticus scenicus. The sequence goes on along the minus strand of OZ005654.1, from coordinate 77,319,580 downwards.
TTTTTAATATGAGATATTTTGAATTAGTTGTATTAAAGTAATACATTGTTTTTAGTATATATACTACAATAATCAATTTATACTCGTATAATGTAATGAATTTATAATTTTATTATATATGTTCTAATAAATTAACCATAACAATAACATAACAATAAAAATGCATAAAAATACGAAGTCAAATTTTTCATCGTGAGTTTAGTAAAAAATTAATATTTGGAATGCTTATATTATTTTGTTGAATTGTGCGCATACCCTGTAAGATTTACGTAAAATGTAAGGCTTAGACCCGGCGCACTCATAAATAAATGATTTCTGGTCTGTTTTCGACAGGCGCATCAAATTGTTTGCCCATTACAAACATATTTCATTTATGGATAATTTATTATCATAACATTTATTAAAAGAATTGTTTTTACAGATAACTGCATTCAGCAATGTGCAGTGCTTCAGAAAATATCATAATGCAAATTACCATTATTCACGGGAAAATATACCATCACTTTAACATACATTTATCAACTAATTTTTGTAAAATGTGGACATTTTTTAAAATTATATTTAGTGATAATAAAATTGATTCAAAGAGATATTTCTCTAATTTTCCCTTATATACTTTTGTAATATTAAATTTTGCTAAATATCTACTTTTAAACTTTAATTTTAATATTCTTTTTTTTTTTTTTTCCTTTTAAGGATCTTAAACTACGATGTTTGTGTTTGCTCTTGAAGACCCTGTTTAAAGAGGCATCTCATTTTTATTTATTTTATTTATTTTATTTATTTTATTTTATTTTATTTTATTTTATTTTATTGCTGAACTGACTCGTGTGAAAATTTTCATTAATTTTATTCAATTTTTAATTTTCTTTGGTTAAATAAAGAATTTCAATATCTAAATTTGTTTTATTGGACACCTTTATAACAAGGACATATATATATATATATATTTTTTACATCATTTTTAAGATATTTGTTTGATTATGGCCTATATGGCATTAAAAAATTAAATACATAAAAAATAAATAAATAAAATCATACAGAAAGAAATTTATTCTTTAAAAAATACTGAACAAGAAACAATTAACGTTCTAATTCATAAACGATAAAATACTCAATATAAATTTAAATTTTAAACATTTCTTGTTTTGACCTTTATCAAAAAGGAAATAAACAAGATAGATAAATTAAACTTTGAAAAGAACCTTTAATGAATATTCTGAAAAAAAAAAAAAAAAAATCACTTTCTTTACTGTTTACGATAGATAAAATTTTCTTGTATTCCATTAAACTGCTAATTTCGCACTTCACACATCATTTATAATTTTATATGTTTTTTGATTTAATGCTTCGATGTCGAAATTGCAATTAGATGTAATTAAAACTGAATTGCTCCTTTTTTGATTTTTTATAGTTTGAAAACGAAAAATTATATTGCTATATTCAAACACAGGATATTAAAATATGTGTGTTTGAAATCGAGTTCCATTTTATTTGCGTGATGTAATAACATAACGGCCCTCTTCACTTACCGTCGCCGGAAGCCCGAGCCAATGTTATTCTATGGGGAAAATTTCTTTACAAATAACTTATTAACTAATAGATATTTTTAAGTTCTGTTTTCACATTCAGAAAATTCCCAACTGTTAAATTGACGGACCTTTTTTAAAAATGTTTTTTTTTTTTTTTTTTTTTTTTTTTGAAATTGCAAAATGAAAAAAATCCACATATTGAAAATTCGTATTTTGCAGCTTCAAAATAAAATATAAAAAAATAAAAAAATATTTTTTTTAAAAGGCCCGTCAATTATCTGGGAATTTTCATAATGTGAAAACAGAATTTAAAAGTATGCATTAGTTAATAAGTAATTTGTAAAGAAAAATTTCCCATAGAATAACAATAACATTAGCTTCGGCTTCCGACGGCGATGAGTGAAGAGGGCCCTTAAACACAATTTCGGGTGTTTTTCTTATCTGTTTTATGCTTGCTATTATTGAAATTATGTAAATAAAATACAATGCCTAATATATATATATATATATATATATATATACATAATACAGGGTGGTTATAATTAAACTTCCCCTATAAACAACATCCTACAGCGCAAACGGATGAACAAAATGCAACGACATTTATTTGAGAGACTATACAGGAGATGCGCTCAGGGGAGTCACAGTCAGGGGAGATTTTTTAAAATTGGTTTTTGTTTAATTCTAAATTATTTTATAATCACCCTGTAATATGGTGTGTCACTCACACAATTTTTTCTTATCCTGCATTTTAATACTCTAAAGATAGATATTTTGTGCTTTTTAGTTCACATTTCAATAAATGGGTGTTCTTTAATTTTTTAAAAGTACAATTTTATTTGATTTAATATCAGTGTTCACTCAGCATATCAGATTGCTTGCTCATCACAGATTTTTTAGTAATTTAATGCAATGTTATTTATAAAATGACTTATTTTCATACTGACAGTATTCAACAATGCTCAATGCTTCAGAAAATTATCATTAGGAAAATAATTGTCTTCACAGAAAAATATACTATTACTTCAGCAAAAATGTGTTTACCAATAAGCTTAACTTTTAATAAATTGGGAGAAAATTGTGATACTGATATTTGGTGATATACATGGTGTCTGAAATTAAACGACCCTATTTTAAAGTTACCTACAAAAGAAACTATAATTGAGAAAGTTATGAAGTTTTGTGTAAGATATAATGAAGTTGTGGGAATTTGTTTCACCAAATTAAAAAGAAAGAAAAAATCACTACCAGGGGCGTTTTTTAATGTTGCACATTTAGCAAACATTCATGACAATTAACACATTTTACTACAGCAAGGCGTGTTCAACATGACGACCATCTGGAATCATGAGACAGCATGTTTCACAGCTGACCACAGTATGTTAGTGGAATCACAGTGGACCATGGTGTGTTAGAAAAATTACAAACATGTGGCATGCTGTCTTTAAGATTAGGTAAATTTCTTGGTTTTATCACGGATTACCAGAACTTCCAAACTCCCTTTAGGCGAAAAGTCGCTTGGATTAAAATCTGGTGATGAGTTTATGTATTAGAAAGGTGGTGAAATCTGAATAATGCACCAGTCGTAAGCGCGTAATTCATTTAAAAAAAAAAAAAAAAAACGCTCCCTGGTGGCGAAAATTTAAACTTTTCTTATTCCCTCAAACAAATACTCATATCTTCATTATGTCCTACACAAAATTTTATAACTTTCTCAACAACAGTTTCGTCTGTAGACATTTATAAAATAGGGTCATTTCATTTCGGACACTCTGTATTTATATACTAATTTAAGGAGATATTTTTCACATTAAAAAGGAATTTTATATTATTATTATTATTTTAAATAATCATATTTCAGTTTGCAAATTTCAAACAACAATGTTCGTTTGTGTTTTGCTGGTGAAGACCCTGTTTTAAGGTACATATCACTCTGTCTCTCGTTTGAAAATGTTTATTTATTTATTATTATTATTATTGTTGCTGTTATTTACATTTTTACATTTCTATGGCTAAATTAAAGGAATTTCATTACTAAACTTTGTTTTATTGAATTGCTTTAATACAAAGATACTGATACACTTCATATTATCTTTTAAAATACATATTTTACTATGGTCTATATGACATTAAAAAATTAAATACATAAAATAACAATAAAAGCGTAAAGAAAGAAATTTATTCTTTAGAAAGTACTGAAGAGGTACTCGATATAAATTTACACTTTGAATATTTCTTGTTTCATGTTTTATCAAATAAGAAATAAAAAAAGATACATAAGTTAAACAATGAAAAGAACCATTAACGAATACACTGAAGAAAACTCATTTACTTTATTATCTACAATAGATAAAATCTCTCTTGTATTCATTAAAATACTATTAATTTTCACACTTCACACATCATTTATAACTTTATAGATTTTCTTATTTCAGACTTCGATGTTAAAAGTGCAATTAGATGTAATTGACTTGTCTCGTACTTAAATTTTTATGGTTTTAAAAGGAGCAATTTTATTGCTTTATTCAAAAACAGACAATCAAAATAAATTTCTTGGATATCAAATTCCATTTTATTTGCGTAAAATAATGACTCAAATGTAATTTTAGATATTTTAACTTGTTTTATTTTGTTTTATTATTTTGTTTTATTCTTTCTTTCTTTCTTTCTTTATTTTTGTGCACGTTAACATTAAAATTGTATCAACAATGTACAACCCCTACTCAAAAATAAATAAATAAATAAGTAAAATAAAATAAGAGGCATTTCAAATCTCTGGTTAAATAACTCATATAATTTCAAACTTTGCACTGTTGGTATTTTTTAACATATTTCAGAAAAATTGAAAAATTGTGCTGCCATCGGTTTGTTTGACCGTCCATCTCTATGTATATGCGTGTGTTTGTCATTTTGTTTGTCGTACTTTTACTCCTGTAAATTTTCATTGAATTCCTTAAAACTGATATAGATTATTCAATTTCTTTGTAGGGTGCTAGCTTTCAAAATTGGAATAAATACAGCCGCTGCTTTCTGTACACGGTCAACCAAAATAACTCTGATACTGACGTCCTACTGGAGGAAAATATTAAAAGAGAAAAAAAAATATTTTATTGTCTTTTAACTGGTAATAACTTAATAAAAAAAATAATTTTCTTTATTATCTAAGCTGGATAAAATCTTTCTTATATTCCATTAAAATGCTATTAATTTCCCACTCCACATATCATTTATACCTTTATAAGTTTTCCGTTTTAATGCTTTGATATTAAATATGCAATTAAATGTAATTAAAATTGATTTGTTTTTTATTTAAAAGTTTTATGGTTGGAAAGTGAACAATTTTATTGCGTTCTTTACAAACATGCAATTAAAATAATTTTTATTTCATTTTAATTGGATAACATAATGACTAAAGCACAAATTCAGGTATTTTAATGACTGCTTTGTGCTTGCTATAATCAAAATTATGTCAATACGAGATGCAAGATTAATATAAATAACCATGCAGTTAAAATAAAACTTCATTATGTAACGCCTATATTTTCATTCCTTTCACTTTTGTTATTATTTAACACATTCCAAAAATGATGAACATCGTTTATGACTTTTGTACGTCTGTCTGTATGTCTGCTTTTCTGTAGATAAATCTGTCCGTATGTTTGAACTCTTACTCCAATATATATATATATATATATATATATATATATTATTTATTTATTTTATTTTATTTATTTTTATTGATATGTTATTCAAGTTCACTAATATATCAAGTGCTACTGATAAGAAATAAAGATAAAAAATTCAATATATATATATATATATATTAATTGGATTTAAAAATTAAAAATTATAGGTAAAAACTGGTTTATTGAAATTTATGATAAAAGGCAAGATTTTAACTTTAAAGTTTGTAATTTAACGAATTTTTCTCCTGTAAAAGTCATAGAGTTTTAAAAAATATTATGTTTACCCAAATTAACAGAATTAAAATGATTTACAATAACCATTTAGACCTCAATTTAGCTCAGAAAAATCTCAAAAACATATTAACTGTCAACCGCTATCCTGTTTTTCCACTCAATAAATATTTCAGACTTCATGATAACAATCTTAAGTAAGGTTTTTTTATCCCCTTCGGGCGACATTTAAGAGCTGGTAAGGACCCTACCAACTGAAACGGGCTCTGTGTTTATGATGGGGGTGGGGATTTCAATTTTCCTCATTCTACTGATTATTCCAGTTAGTCCAAGATTTATTTATATTTGTATTCTTGTATTATTTATATCCATGTATTTTATTTTGATGTATTTGCTTCTGTACTTAATTTATGAATTTAATTGCTTTTTTTGCTTTGTATTAGTTAAATCCGTGTTCTATATGGTCTTACTTCCATCTGTGAGAAGTTGGGGGCTGGAAACGTGATTTTGGCTAAATAGCCAACGTTTCGTCAGAAACTTCTGATATTTCATTCCCTACATGGGGGAGCTCCCCTAAAGAAGACCCACATGTGTTTTGGGATTAATTTTCATTTATCCTTGGTTATTTTGCTTATATATGTGTGTACATACAATAATCCAAAAATATATTTTTGTAAGTTCCCTCATTACAAAATTTTTTCATTAAAACTTTTTTTTTTCATAATCTGATTTCATTTTAAACATTCCAAATTATAATCTTTATTTGTTTTGCGCCGTTGAAAAGTTTGTTTGAAGATGCATTTCATAATTTGCAGCCCAGGCTCAACTAAAAATGCTTATTATTTTATATTTTTACTATCCTGTGTTTAAATTAAAGAATTTATGCATCCAAATTTTATTTATTTATCTTTTCTTTAACACAAAAATATTGAAACATTTCACATGTTTTTATTATATATTTAATCATAGTTTGTATGAGATTAAAAATTTAAGTACATGAAAGAACAAAAAAGCATTGCAAAAAAAATATTTTTAAGAATGTACCGGAAAAGTAAAATTCAAATTAAAACTTTTAACTATAAAGTATTTAAAAGAATTACCGTTAATATATTTCTTGTTTAATATTTTATCAATTAGGAAATAAACAAGATAGATAAATTAAACAATGAAAAAAACCATTAATGAATACTTTGAAAAAAAAAAAAAATGGCATTTTATTTATTATCTAAGCTAGATAAAATCTTTCTTGTATTCGATTAAAAGGCTGTTAATTTCGCACTCCACAGATCATTTATAACTTTATACGTTTTCTGTTTTAATGGTTCGATAATAAAAATGCGCAATTAATTGTCATTAAAATTGATTTGGTTAGAATTTAAAAGTTTTATATTTGGAAAGCGAACAATTTTATTGCGTTATTTACAAACATGTAATTGAAATAATTTTTATTTCATTTTAATTGCATAAAATAATGACTCAAGCACAATTTCAGGTATTTTAATAACCGCTTTGTGCTTGCTAAAACTAAAATTATGTACGAAATACAAGTTAAAGATGAATTACAATGCAGTTAAAATATAACTGCATTATATTGCTTATATATTTTTATTGTTTTCACTTTTGTTATTATTTAACACATTCCAAAAATGTTGAATATTGTTTATGACTTTGGTTCGTCTGTCTGTATGTCAGCGTTTCTGTGTATAAATCTGTCCGTCTGTTTGCACTCTTACACCAATAAATTTTCTTGGATTTTCTTAAAATTGATATGTTATTCAAGTTCACTATTATATCAAGTGCTACTGATAAGAAATAAAAATAAATAAAAATAAATAATTCACTTTAAGTTTTTAAGAACTTAAATTGGTGGAGATATAGCCATATTTTTATATACAGGATACTTGTAAATACACTCATGTCCATAAATTAAGGATAATGCTAAATGCGACAAATAAAGGTTCAGAAGCAAAACAAACACGACTTATTCATGAAGCCCATTTATTAAACAAAAGATCAAGAACGGAAAAAGGTGGTTTATGTATGATAACATTTATAAAAACAACAATTTTTGCTCCCTGAAGCATTTACAAAAAATATCTCCCTTACAAAAACTTAACATTACATGGTTCGTATGATGCTTAATACCGTGTATGCAGTCCTTACAACGCCCAGAAATGCTGAGTATTAAATTATCGATTTGATCTGTGGGAAGATTACTCCACTCAGTAAGCAATGCTCTCCAAAGTTCCGGTACACACGTAGGAGGTGGTTGACGGGCAGGTGGTGACTCGTTGGAAAAGCATGTCCTACGCATGCTATATCGAATTCTAGACAAGTGAGAATGCTGGCCATTCCATTCGGATGATAGCTTCACATTGTAGGCATCCGTGTACAATGTTTGCACGTTGAGGACGCGCATTGTCATCCATAAACACAAATTCTGGGCCCATGGCACCCCTAAACAAACTTGCATGTTGTTCTTGAATGATGTCCCGATAAATTTGGCCTGTCAGGGTTCCGATTTGAACATGCATATCTAATCTGGTGTCCAATATGACCCCCCCCTCCAAACGTGCACTCCCCTCCACAGTAATGGTGTCGTTCAAAGGAGTTATTTTGGTGGTAACGGGTACCTGACGTTCTACATATGAAAGTCTGGCGTGAATCACACTGAAAGTTAAACCTGGACTCGTCGGAAAACATCACATAAGCCAACTGTGCCGCTGTCCACATTGCATGTTCTCTACTCCAAGTTAACCGCTGGCAACAGTGCGCCTGCGAGAATATAGACCAATATTTTCCAAACGTCTATACACGGTTTCCCTTGAAAGTTTGGTACACGACACGGGTCTGATGGTGTGCTTTTTCTGCTTATTTTGACAATTACGGCCAAATACCGGTCGTCATTCGGTATTGTACCTCGGGGCCGTTCAGTACAGTAATGTCGACTGGCATTTCCATCATTTTGGAATCGTTGCAAAAGCCTAGAGATGGCACTTTGAGCGATTCCAAGTTCCCCCAGTACCTCTATCTGAGTACGCCCACATTCTAGTGGGCCGATAATTCTACCACGTAAAAAAAAATATCTGCATGCGTCCTCTGTGTCAGAACTATTCGGTTGTGGCACTGAGCGGCATACAGAACGCTTGTGAAAAATTTTCCTTCTTTGCTCCCATTCCTTATCTACCCCCTACTTACACTTTCGTTATTGTAACATCATATCTGCGTCATCTGATGTCTTACAATTATTTTCACATTATTCTTAAAAATGAGTGTGATATTTCTACAGGTAATATTTTTGCATTAAAGTTCGATTTCCGTGTGATTCTGAATTATCCTTAATTTATGAACATGAGTGTAATTGTCATGCACCAAGTACTATGGGTGTTAATTATAAAAACCACATTTTGATATTTTTGTACTGCAATTAATTAAATGAAATAGACATTTATTATCCATATGCGGAAAAAAAAAGTGTTTGCTGCAGAATATCGTATAATTAGCATTATTGTTTACATAACCACAACAACAACAATATATATATATATATATATATTTAAATAAATTAAGGTTCCTGATTGAAAATTGTTAAAATTGTATTTTGTATTTTTAGTTATATTGAGCTATATTAATGCTTTCAAATATTTATTAATAAGGATTATGACTTCATATAATCTGATTTTCTGTCTATTTCTCCATTTGCCTCTCCGATCTCTATCTACAGTAAATATTCACAGAATGTTTTAAAACTAGTATATGTTGCTCAAGTTCCTATAACATATTTTTTATTGGAAATATTTTAAATATCACGACTGGTTTGTGTGGAAGGGCATAAAAATTATTTCCTATATATTTGGCAGTTCGATAAGTATTCATATAAATTTTCAACACATGTGAGCTAAGCAATACGTAATGAAATAGACATTTATTATTCATAAACTTCAATATGTTGATTGTTGAATATGGTATGATTAGCATGAAGCTGTACGTGATCATACAAATATATTCAGATGCATTAGGGGCTATAATTAAAATTTTCCAGAATCACATTGTTATCCGTGTAAAACCTTTTTAATACTTTAAAATATTGTTTATAAACGATTATGACATTGATTAGACTATTTATCTTTTATTGCACATCCGTCTGCACCCTAATTTTGTTGATATTTGTAGAATATCATGAAATTAGTAATTCAAAAATACCCGCAGGTTTGCCATAAAATTTTTTTTACTGATTTTTTACATGGCTCCGAATACTATTTATTAATAGAATTAGCTTAAAACAATAAAAATTATGCGATATACGTGAAAATTGTTCAACGTAATATTTTAGTGTTACACTAAGAAAAAATTCTGTAACTGACATCTAAAATCTAAATCGTGGCTCTAGAAAAAATAGTGCCATGTCATCATTATAAATTCTAGTCCCCTTGGAAAGCGAGTTCTAGAAGACCCTATTAGAATTCTAGAGTGTTTGACTATGTTATCCATAGCAATGTTATTCAAAAATCTCTGCAAATAAATTAGACTACAAGAGGCGTGTTTCAGCAACTATAAACTTGGTTTATTACCCAGTTCTAGGAAACAGAGCGAGAATTTCTCGCAATACAAAAGATTCAGAATATTTGGAATAATCAGAATATTGTTTCACCTTCTAGAAATGTAAACAAGAAATTCTTGATCATTTCGTCTATTCAGTTTATAGGCGTGCCTTATGCGTATAGCTCGGAAATCTATATTTCTAATTAAGGAATTTAGAAAATGTCCCCTTATTCATTCTAGAGGAAGATGGTATAATCAAATTCCTGTCCATCATTTACTACAACATGTTGCACCCGAGAAATAGCATGTTCCGTAACAGATCGAAGTCCGTCAAAATGTCACGTTGTGAATGTGTTGCATAAAGTGTGTAAATTCCCGCATGTTTTTTTTCCAAAAGTGTGTAATTTTTAAGTTTCCTAAAGCTACACTTTTTTTTTTCATCATATTTGACAAAAAGCATTTTTTTTTTTTTCGTAACAAGTTAAAGTATGTAACTATTGGTGCATATTTTATCTCATGGGCACCTGCTTGGTATCAAAGCAGGATTAGAAATTTCAAAGTAATAGCATAAAATGTGACTGAGCGATAACATTGTCGTTTACTTTGCCGTGGATTGGCTGGTCAAACTGGAAAATATTCATTTTTCTTTCATTTCTATTTTTTTTTTTTTTTTTTTTCGTTACAATGTACGAAAAAAAAAAAAAAAAAAAAAAAAAAAAACGTGTGCCTACAAATATGTTTCGTTTCAAATACTTTCTGTCGGCGTATATTTTTGTTGCATTCGAATATGTTTTGACAATTTTGCTGTGTTTCTTTCTCTCTTTTTTTTTTTTTTTTTTTTTTTTTTTGCATAACATGACTTTTTGACTGTGTGGGTTTCCGGGTTGGAGTCCCAGATTAGATAAGCGTGTTTGAAGTGTTTCAAAATCCATTTTGAGCGTCTAGTTCTAAAGAACCTTAATGAAGTAAAGCTGAGCATGAAACGACTCTAACACCAAACACTTTGACACATATTAAGTAAAAAATAATCACGCCTAGAATACTTTTCCATTGCAGCGATTCATTTTTATGCAAATTATATATATATATATATATATATATATATATGATATTAAGCTTAATAATAAAATAAGCACGAAACAAGGAATGAAATTTCAGGGAAGGAATAAGTAAGTAACAAATCAAATTAACCTTAAAAATAAAATACAAAAAGATAAATGAATAAATGCTAGAATACACACTTCATCTGTTACCTTAAAAAAAATCATAAATTAAAAATAAAGTAAGAGATTTTAAATCACAATTACTCGAACAGGGTGTTATAAAAGACATGTATAACAGCATAGTGGAAGTTATCTGTAGGTAAAACATTTTTTTTTTTTTTTTTTTTTGTTGTTGTTGTTGTTGTTTTTTTTTTCTTTTTTACGGAAACTGGGAAAAAGAATGAAAATACAAACAAATGTTTAAAAGTGTAAAATGAAATATTCATTTAAATATAGAAATTTTTATGCGGTGTTAAAGTAATTCACATTTCTCGACAAAATCTTAAATTGGCCATAATCTTTTTTTTTTTTTTTTTTTTCTTTTTTTTTTTAAGAAATTACTTCTTTATAAGTACCTCAAATGTGGTGATGTGGGAGATTTTAATGGATATAAAAGAAATAAGTGGATATGAAAAACTTCTTAACTGCTACACAAAATTTAAATTAACTTGAGTTTTACGAACAATTTTATGGAATTAAGCAAAAGTATTCAGACTCTTAGTGAACGTAATAAAATAATAATAATAATAAATTACATGATATTAAGTTTTGTTATACAGGAATTTTAAATGAATTTACATTGTTTTTAATTACTAGTTATTTTTCTTATTATTTTGTGAGAACATTTCACGAAATTTTTTAACGAATAAAAATATTCTTATAAAACTGCAAAATTTAAAATCACATTTAACTTTTACTAGCAAAAATATTTTACTTATGATATTAAGTTTAAGTGTAACAAATAGTTAATATATAATGCACGAATAATAAATAACACTACAGTATAACTCACGTTAGTGTAGAATTATAAAAAGCAACAGCTTATTTCTTTAAAAGTGGAATTGATAATATGTAATAAAAAGGCAAGCATTAAACATTTCAGTAAATCAGGTAATGTTTTATTTTATGTAGATAATACATTTAAAAAAATATAGTCAGTATTTCGGAAGCATTTTGTTAATCAAATTAAAGCTTTTTAACAGTCATCGAAATAAAATTTAGAAAAAAACAACTGCATTATTAAAAAAAAAAAAAAAAAAAAACCTAAATTTACGTGTCTTTACCCATTTAATTTTTACGAGCAAGACCATTTTTACCTATAAAACGGTAAATCTCATATATTCTGATGCAACTTGATATTTTTTACTACACCACAAGTACTCAGCAATCACTATTTTGAATATCACTTTATTTTACAGCAATCTTCATTATTCGTTTACAGTACACGTCCTTGAAAGTATAATACAAAAACGCTTTGTATGAAAAGTGATATTAAAAAAGAAGAAATTACGGGCAAAACATTAATTAATGGATATTTGGCTGAAACTTTCGGTGATTGGCTGAAATCCGGATATTTTTGGCAATTTTTTCCGTGTAGTTTTAGTTTTTTTTTCAAATTACGAAGAAAATGTTAAATCGCTTCATGTATATACATGATAAGTATGAATCTTCTTTACTTTAACACTTTTAATCTACGAACTAAGCAAAATATTTTGGTATTAAGCGTATATTAAAATTATGCATATATATATAGGAAATTTTTTAAAAGCGAATATGTATACGATGTAAAATGATATAAAATTAAAGATTATTATAATATAAAGTAAAACAGAGAAAGCTAGCTCTAAGCAGCTTTTAGCGCTAGCTTTCTCTGTTTTACGTTATATTATAATGATCTTTAATTTTGTATTCTTTTATATCGTATACATATTCGCTTTAAAAAAAATTCTTATTTAAAAAACATTGTTTAGCTAAGCAGCTTTTTAGTGCTAGCTTTCTCTCTTTTACGTATTATTATAATAAATTTTAAATTTGTCCCCCCCCCCTTTTTATTTTAAATAGCTTTAAACCTTTTAGTTAACGACCTTGACTGTAGGATTTCTTTACAAATATTTTGTACCTTTCATATGATCACACAGTTTAAATGAATTCGAATTTTATGTAATAATGATTGCGATTTAAAAATAGCTCTTAAAATCCTTGCAAATTAACTGTCATGTCTTAACTTATACCGAATGTTTCAGTGTTCTCCTCTTTCAATCTGTTTCAGATCTGTTAGATTTCTATTTTGTTAAAGGTGGTTTTCTGCTTGGTGAGAAGTTGGGTCTAAGGATGGTTACTGACTAATTGCTACGATCCTTTCAGAAACTTCTCTGTAACTCCTACACGGAAGGGCCTCCCTGATGAAGACTTCTGTGTGTTTTGGGGCTTTATTTCATTTCATTTGTTAAATTATTCCTATATTCAAATTTTACATTTCCTTTTGCAGCAATTTTGCGCATCGGTTTGTAAATCTCCCGTTGGTTTGTCTAATTTTTAAATTTTTATTATAATTTCATATATATATAAATACTTGTTTTACAAGTTTCTTATATATATGTATATATATAATGTATAAAAGGCATATTTAAATTCTATAACATTGTTTCACTAAATACTGCACTGTCTTTTAAAAGACAGTTTTATTAAAAAAAAAAAAAAAAAAAAAAAAAAATCTTGTTATTTAGCGTTAACTATCTTGCTTTTTTTGTATCACGGCAAAAAAGATGCCATTGCTGTAAAAATAAATTATTATGTTAAATGTAATTGAAGCATTACACTAAATTTTACTGGTATATACTTAAAAATTTTGTCCTAGTATCTTTTCTGAAATAGAATACACAAATACATTAAACGAAGCACTTTTTTCTGCTGTATGAAACTGTATAGTGTGGCCAAAGCGAAATTTACTTCTATAATTTCCAATACAATTTCGTGGAGCACATATTATTTAATAAAATTAATTGCTGTAACAAATGCATACAATTATCATCGCAGAGATGAATAACAGTAAAGGTCTAAATAAAGCAATTTTATGCTATAAAAGAACATATGCTATAGATGCGCTTATTATTGTTATTATTATTATTATTATTATTATCTATTTATTTATTTAAACAATAACTTTGTTACAAAACATCACAGATACATGGTTATACTATTCGTTTTAAAAGTATTAAAGAGTTCTTTTGAAAAATATCCATAATAAAAAAATTTCAATCTTCAGAATGAAAAATCGTGCCCCTTCATATATTAATATATATATATATATGTTCTTCTTTTGCATTTAAAAGTCAAATATAGTTTACATTATATACATTAAAAAAAATTTTATTCCTAACTGCTTTCCTATTAAAACTGATGAAAGCAGGAGATGGCATATCCACCTGCCGATCGATTGATCCTTAAATGTAATCAGCACCAGTTTATGTCAAAATCCAACTAGTACCAAGTTTCGTTAAATTCCGGTTAATAGTTTGTGACATACAGCGACCAAATTTTTTTCACACAGACAGACAAACATTTTCTAAAAAGAGTGTTCAGGACATTTCCAAACGTGGAAATCCATTAAATATTGGAAGTCGAAATTTTTAATGAATAAAATACGTCCTTCTTATGTACAGCGTGTCGCATAAGTCTGTAGACATTTTAAAAATCAATAACTACTCAATGAATTGATAGAATTTATTGCGGTTTGCGAAAAAATCATTATCGTGAAGGAAGATTTTCTTTTGGTAATATATATATATATATATATATATATATATATATATATAATTAAGCTATTTGTCGATAGAGGGCGCTGTGTGCGACCCGATCACACATTTTCATGAAAAACTGTACTTATTCGCACGAAAATGTCTACAGGCATATAAATCCTACTCTATGTGTCCGTCATTACCGCAAATTACAGTTTACAAACGAGTTATAACACTGCTGGCTGCAGATTCAGTAGGCGGTTCTTGCCTGAAGGAAAACGTCTTCAGCAATATCGCTTTACCCACTAAGTCAGCATATCAATTAAAACTTCATGTATGGACAAGCAGGAGCCAAAATAAGAAATAAACTGTTCTAATCGCAAAATTGTGCAATTTATAGAACTTCTAGATTTTTCTTTCACATCCTTGCGAAATATTTAACTATTTTTCTAACTGACGTCGACCAAAAATTTAACTATATTT
This sequence comes from Salticus scenicus, assembly GCA_963930645.1. NCBI lineage: Eukaryota > Metazoa > Arthropoda > Arachnida > Araneae > Salticidae > Salticus > Salticus scenicus. Next base: position 77,304,326 of record OZ005654.1, on the reverse strand, counting down.
TTTTCTTTACCAAACAAAAATCGCCCTTCACGAGAATTTTTTTTTTCCAAACCGTGTTCAATTCAATCAATCCATTCTATAGTTATGAATTTTTAAAATTTCTATAGATTTATGGGGCACCCGGTATATATGATAAAGTAAAAATAAAACATTTTTTAGCATGTTCCTATGCATGTATCGTAATTTTTTTTTTTTTATCTTCCGCGATAAAATGTCTATATAAGCAGCCCAATTTACACGCGAACTAATACAGCAATAAATTAAATAACGATTTAACTGACAGACTATCTCACAATGGAAAGCATTGATTTCGTATATTTCATATTCCCATACCCTAAAAAAAGCCGATTAACGTATAAAATGAAATCGCGAGTGACTCCACTCGACTGAATATTTCAGTACTTAACTGTTGTATAAATAAATTAAAGTAAGACAAGTCGTTAAATAAACAAAAGGGAAAATTACAATAGGATGTTTGAATATTTTACTTCATTGTTTAATTTCACGCTATTAGACTTCAAATAATTCGAGCCCATAGATCATAATGATGAAAAAAAAAATTTCGTTGTTTCCTGGTAAAAATTTATAAGGTCTGTATTCACAAAAATCTATACAGTTTGTGCAACGATGAACTATAGCATGTGTATAAATTTTCAGCTCAATTGAATAAGGAGTTTATACATTATAGCAGTTTACAGAATTTGGGTCCATAGATCATAATGACAAAGAATATTTCTTTGTGTCCCTGTAAAAAAAAAAAAAAAAAAACTATTAGTGCTAGATTCACCAAAATATAAATAGTTCGTACGACGGTGATTTATGTTATGTGTAGAAATTTTCAGCTCAATCGAATAAAGCGTTTAAACTTTATCACACTTTAAAGTATTTGGACACATTGACCATATTGATAAAGAATTTTTCTTTTTATCCCTGAAAGAAAAAATATATCTGCTCTAGATTCAGCAAAATTAACAGACTTTGTGCTATGGTGATCTATAACATACGTACCAAATTTCAGCTCATTCTAACAAAGCGTTTAGGCACTATCTTGTTCACTCACACATTCACACACATCCATACACATACACACACTTATGCATGCTTATACCAGTGTAAAAATAGTAAATATGAATTTCGGCGATCTCAAAACGTGTATAAACACCAAAATTTCAATTTTGAATTGTTGAAAATATTACAATACTTTCCTTATATACGTATTTTCGGAAAGTAAAAAGAAAGATAAAAATAATTAAGGATTAATAAGTTTCCGATATCTATAGCCTGAATTCGGACCAATATTTTAAAATAAAGAAAATTTCCTGACAAAACAATATTTAATATAAAAAATATTTTCTAAATGAAATTGTAGAAAGATAAATGATGCAATTACACTGAAGTTTCCAGAATCCAGTACGTGATTAATATAACGTTTATGAAAATGAAGTGAATGCTATGTTTGTTCAGTGCTTTATAATAACTAATTTGGTTCTGTTTGGACTAAAGAAAACTTATTTGATTTCAACACTATTTCTATCAATAAAATCAAATGAGCACTACCAACGTTTGATGTAAATTCCGAATTACTTCCAACGAAATTGTGTGATTACTTTACCCTTGCAAAAAAGCTCTTCCATTGAATGTTCCTACGAATATTTCTCAATAGCTATTCCCTCCCATAATAGTGGAAATTGTCAATCATTCTGTGAACAAAGATGCAGTATGATTATTTTACTTCATTAATTTTGAGTTTCGAGAAAACACTGCTCTGCATTTTTTATTTTTATTTTTTTTTAAGCTCTGATACCATTCCTACTGTTTCTTTAGTAAAAGGACCTCCTGAATCCGAATATGACCTCCATTTTTCCGAATCACCCACCGTTTTCTCGGGACGCTACCCCAATCCCCAAATTTTATCAATGTTCGGTAATTTTATGGCCACGAATTTGATTTGATGAATAGAAAAAAAATATTTTAACACTTAAAAACAAAAAAAGAATATATAGTATATAATATATAATAATAATAATTGATAAATAAAATATAATAAATGTAATTTATAATTTCAAAGCCAAATTCTCCCCTCCCCCTACTAATTTTTTCTCTTGTTGCAAATTTTCATGTTATACAATTTTCACTTCTGTGGCCCCCCAGAACATATTCAACAGTTAAAATAATCCTTTCCCCCTCTACAAATCAAATTTATAAGCATAAAATTACCAAAAAAATGGAAAAAATGAAAAGGAATGCGTCTCCAAAACACGGTGTGTGAAAGGGCAAAATGGGCGTCATATTCGGATTCAAGGAGTCATCTTACAACAGAGTTTGCAAAAATATGTTAGGGCCGATTTTCATGCAGAGCAGTGCAATTAATTTTGCCTTTCCAACAATCAACACTGGTATACAGGAACACGGTATATTTAGTACTTAGTGATATTCAAGCATGCGTGTGTATATAGTAAGAATCGTATATAAATTATATGTTTTTTTTTTTTTTTTTTTTTTTTTATGTTACATTCAAAATACCATTTTAAGTTAATAAAAATCTTAGGGCTGGATAAAAATATGGTTTAGCAATATCCTCAGATCTCTGTTAGACGTAGAGCTAAGAATATGTTCCTGTGGTGTACGTCTTCAAACCACACATCAGTGTTAGTATAAACCAGTAATAAAAATATACTGACTAAAGCAATGATTTAAATTTTTGAAGTTAATATCAGAATCTAATTTTTAGTTCTGCAGATGGAATGTGCCGCGTTTAAAAGATGAATATACTTGTGACGTTTTCTGTATATTTCTCTGGAATTTGCGAGAATATGAGCTAGAACTGCTAGAAAGACTCTCTCGGGACGGGGAGGAGTCGCTTATTTAGCCAACTAGAATTAAATACTACATTACATTGCCTTTTTTTTTTTTTTTTTTTTTTTTTTTTTAACCCCTGATACCACTTCTGCTGTTTCTTTACTAAAAGGACCTCCTGAATCCAAATATGACCTCCCAATCACCCACCGTTTTCTCGAGACGCTACTGCATCACAAAATTGTATCATTATTCGGTTATTTTATGGCCACGAATTTGATTTGGTGAATAGAAAAAAAAATATTTTAACACTTAAAAAAAAAAAAAAGAATATATAGTATACAATATATAAAATATAATAAAAATAATTGATAAATAAAATATAATAAATGTAATTTATAATTTCAAAGCCAAATTCCACCCTTCCCCTGCTATTTTTTTGTCTTGTTGCAGATTTTCATGTTATACAATTTTCACTTCTGTAACACCCCAGACGATATTCAACAGTTAAAATAATCCTTTTCCTCTCTACAAATCAAATTTATAAGCTTAAAATTACCAAAAAAAATGGGGAAAAAAAAAAAAAAAAAAAAAAAAAAAAAAAGGAAGGCGTCTCCAAAAAACGGTGTGTGAAAGGGCAAAATGGGTGTCATATTCGGATTCAAGATGTCACCTTACAACAGAATTTGTAAAAATGGTGTTAGGGTCGATTTTCATGCAGAGCAGTGCAATTAATTTTGCCTTTCCAACAATCAACACTGGTATACAGGAAGAAGGTATATTTAGTACTTTGTGATATTCATGTATGCGTGTGTATATAGTAAGAATCGTATATAAATTATATGGGTTTATAATGTCACATTGAAAATGCCATTTTAAATTAATAAAAATCTAAAGGTTGGATAAAAGTACGATTTAGCAATATCCTCAGATCTCTGTTAGACGTAGAGCTAAGAATATGTTCCTGTGGTGTACGTCTTCAAACCACACAGCAGTGTTAGTATAAACCATTTATAAAAATATACTGACTGAAGCATTGATTTAACTTTTTGAAGCTAATATCAGAATCTAATTTTTAGTTCTGCAGATGGAAGGGGCCAAGTTTAAAAGATGAATGTACTTGTAAAGTTTTCTGTGTATTTCTCCTGAATCTGCGAGAATATGGATTAGGACTGCTAGATAGACTCTCGCTGGATGGGGAGGAGTCGCCTACGTAGATAATTAAATTCTTCATTACATTACCTTTTTTTTTTTTTTTTTTTTGAAGTTTTTTTCTAGCATGAAAACCAAGTTTTTATTTTTATTTAACACGTTCACGCCGGCGTGACCCACCGCCGAGCACTAGCAATAATCCCTGTCCAAAAAATGTACACTTTGTTAAATAAATCCTTATCGAGTCATGTTCTTAGTCAGTCTAAGAACATGATTCGACAAGGATTTATTGAATAAAACAGTTTTAAGTGTACTTTTTTGGACAGGGATTATAGCTAGTGCTCGGCGGTGGCCCAGGCCGGTGTGAACGTGTTAATTTGCTTTATTTCAGCAGAAAGTTTCAAAACCTTGTCTTTGGATTGATATTTTTTAAAGAAAATTACTTTTAATAATTTTTCTAATTAAACCCTGTGTACATAGGTCAAATATTGAGTTATAAACCGCACAAAAATTTCTTTTTTTAATTACTTTGAATATTCTAATTACAAATATTTTTTTTACAAAAATTCAGGTTTTATTTTTTTAAGAATTTTCATTTTATTGGGAATATATTTATTACAGCTAGTATCCCTGGTGGACTAAACTCGACCAGTTCTTTTAAATTGTCTTTTTTATAACAAATATAACAAATCAAAATTCCCGGTGTAAATAATGTTAATAATTTTTTCTTAGTGATTATTTAGTGCTTTAAAAAGTAACCATAATAACAAATTACTGCGAACAACATTATTTACCTGTCGATGCATATCTGTATGAATTTCTCTATTTGCCTCTCATTAAGTCCAATCAATATTCTTTCTCTGGCATTTAAAACGATATGTTAATAGTTTGACAGACAAATGACAAGAAAATAAGGAAAAATAAATCCAGAAAATAAGCTAAATCATGAAACGTTGTTTCACATTTTAAAAAATCCCACATGAAGATTTAACAGCCTTCTTCTACAGGATTTTATACACAAAAGAGTATATGTAAAAAGGGAAAAAGTATAATAATAATAATAATAATGAAAGGAAATCTAAAACTTCTTTTCTTTTCTAAGTAACAAATATAAAATTATGTACGAAAAAGAATTTACATCAGGATGGCGGGACCCTAGTTTACGCTATTCTTCTTTAAAAATGCATGTGATAACTGTGTTTTGTTCCTTGCTATATTCATTTCTTAAAATTAATTTTAAGTGATTTCTCTCATTTTTATTTTAAAGTTGATTTACGAATGAACTTTATTTACGATGATTAATTTTAACTAAATGCAAAACGAAAAAAAAAAAACATTTTTATTATTATTATTATTATTATTATTTTAATTAGTCGAAATTTACAAAAAGTGTAAAATGAAATAAATAAAAAAACTGTCTTTTTTTTTCTTTTTCTTTTACTTAAAAATATGAATTGCGTTCCTTAGAAATGATTACTGTATTCATTTCTTCTTCTTTTTTTTTTTTTTTTTTTTTTTTTTTCCAGGTTTTATTTCAATTCTTATTCATTATTTAAAAAGAAAAAGGAAAAGAAAAATCTCTTTGAATTTGTCTGTTGTGTCCTAATAAAAGTTTTTCTTTGTTTTGTCAGCTTTCTTGACTACATATAATTATTTTTCTGCAATCCGCTTTAGCATACCTTTCGCACGGTACTACATTTAAGCCCCTATTCTTCTTTAAAAAAGGCGAAACACCTACGACAAACTTCCTGTTTGCGTAATTAAAGATACATTCATCTGTAGTGAGTTATATCTGAGATAGAGAAATATAACGACTGCAAAAGAAAAGTCTTGAGTTTTCTCTTTCGCTATTCTCTGCTAATAAAAAAAAAAAAAAAATTCTACCTGTATTAAAAAGGAAAAAAAAAATCTGAACATTACTTTCGATATACGTTCTAATGAACCATTAAATACAATACTAGAAAAAGAGGCTTTTCAGAAGATTATTCCGTAGTTTTTGACAATATTAGCAGGTTACGCCTCTCTTTAATGTCAAAGAGTGAAACAAATTTACCTCGTAATACAAATATATTAGAAATAATTGAAATTCTCACAAAACTTTTTTGATTTTTTTTTTCACATTATATAATCTCAGTTTAATAGATATAATACAACTTGTTTCCATTTGTTCCGTTAAACTTGTTAACTGTATTAATATATATACACATATATATATATATATATGTATATATATAAAGTGAAGAATTTAATAACGTTACAAAAATTAGCAATTAAAATATACATGATAATACCAACAACACACACATAAAAGTTGTTGTAATTCAATTTATATGTTAGCACATATTTTTTCTATGATTCATTTACAGTATCAATCTATAAATAAATTTATTTTAAATTACTTACGCAAATGCTAGCATTTAGGACCATAACACTAAGAGCAACAAGTTGCGATTTTTATGCGAAAACCAAGAAAGTTATCAAACGTAAACCAATAATTAAAAAACATATATATATATGAAAAAAGATACTGGAAATGAGAATTGGAATAGGGAATGCTCAAAAATAGAATATTCAAACTTCAGGGAACATCTACTTCTACGAGCAAAAGGATCGCAATATTTCGGAAAACTGAATAGCCAATTCAAGTCAAAACTATAGTTCGTGTTCCTAATATATATTTATATTACACAGTGTTTTATTTTTGGTAAAAAAAAAAAAAAAAATAGAAACTTTGCATGCATTTCAGAATTTTTATAACGTTTTCTCATGTTAAAGTAACAGCACGACCAGCAAACAAAAATTGTAAGCACGAGTGCTGCCTCCAAATGTCAACGCATCACTCATACTACATTCTTGGTACTCGATGCTACTTGTATTACTTGACGCTGTACCCAGTTACATATTTTTCGCCTGTTAAAACGTCTATAATTAAATTTCAACTACTGCAAAATTTCTGAAATTTTAGTGTTTATATAAAAAAAAATTTATTTCAACAACAATCATCTGATACCTTATTTTTGTTTTTATGTTTCTTATTTTTCAAATTACTTGATTATTATATTTCTCATAACATAAACTATCAAGTGATGATTACGCATTCAGTCATTATATTTGAATGCTAACACTTCAAATGTTGAAAAGCAGTGAAAACTTGAAGAACACTCATAATGCAAATTACAATTGTTGTAATCACAAACTGCATATCGTTAGAGTTGAGATGTGCTGCAATCTTATCGTTTTAAAGATTAAAATGATGATCAATTTTGCTCTTCTGTTCAAATGTATAATAAGCCGACAATATATTTGTCAAGACATTAACATCATCGCTGTAATGTCTTGAACAAAATATTTTGTAATTATTGAGGATTCATATATTTTAATAGTCATTAAAAATATACATACAGTTTATTTTTATATGTCGGCATATTTTAAAACAAATGGTATGAACGGATATGCTATTAAGGCCTTGCAAGTTTAAACGTTCAATAATATATCTAATGTTATTTATTGTATGGATACATTATATGCAAACTAGCCATGCTTTGATGGATTCAGTACCCGGTACAGAAACTGAAATGGAGAACAGTGCCTTTTGCATTAGTTATATGTCTGTGAATTTTCTGAATGATATTTGCTGCAATTTCTTAATCTTCGGGAAAGTCTGTCTGAGATGAAGAAATTGCAGGAAATAATGTTAAAAACTGATCTAATATTATTGATCTTTTTCTTTTTAGTTGTTCACGAACAAGGAAATTATTCAAAATGGATTCTCCTACAAAGTTTTGGTCTAAAAATCCATATTTTCATAAAGCCTTATGATTTGTCGAATATTTCCGCCAATAGTTCTAAAATTCAAGAGGTTAAATATTAAAGTTGTACATGGAGCAGATAAGAAAAGCAAAGCAAAACAAAATAAAATATCATGTAATTAAACAAATCGTAACAAATTATGGCACAAAAATTGTTTGTTAATCTAAAACTTTAAGCATTTGAAAATGATTGAGAACGTGACAGAAATCATGCCAAAAATAACGCCTTGTGATTTTTGGCCGTGTTTTGAGGCCTTCTTTACAGCTATTTAGAATGAAATGCGTTCCGAGATTCCTTAGTAAATATGTATCATCTTGATGCGGGAAATAACCGCTCTTATTTTGTAGAAGCTCATTTGATACATCTTTAAACGTACTTTGCACTACACTAGATTGATTTTGATCACTGAACGCTAAACTGACAGAGTGAAGCCTCCCATTCTTACAAGTTTTACAAATATCGTCCGGATAATTTTGATGTATTTCTGTACTGCAAATAAATTTTTATTATCTCGATAATTTGTTTTGCATTATCATTATCAATATATGCATTTATGGTATGAATATACATACATAAATTGTATAATGTCTGGATTTTACGTATGCGTGTTTTGATATTGAAATGTATTTTAGATTTAAAATTATTATTTCTATAATGCCTTAGAAGATTCTTTGTAACTTTTTTTTTTTTCTTTTTGAAAGAAAAAAGATCATGTGATTTATAATGCATGATATATTTTTCGATTTCCTGTCTGAATGATCTTGCTATAAATATGAAGATTTAGCATCTTTTAAAGAAATGATGGATGAAATACCCTTATTCTTTGAAGTATATTAAATTCTTAAAACATAAATGTTATAAACTTTAAATTTGAATTTAAGATACTGAAAAATGTGTTTAATTAAAATGAAATTAAATTATAACTTATTAATTTCATATTGAATTTAAATATTTATGACACTAAACTCTAAAAGTTGCTAAAATTGTTTACATTTTTCTCATCCTCCAATGCTCACTTTTGAGAAAATATGAAGTTATATCAGATTAGAAATTATTACTTATGTTAAAGTAGTCGATTAATAGTTTTATGATGAATATGCCTTTTTTTTTTTTTTCTATTCTCATGTTCATTTGTTTCAAAATGACGTAAAAAATAAAAAATAAAATAAAAAACAGAATGTACCTTAACTTTTCAGACCAGGAAACCTTAACTTTTCAGACCATTAACTATGTAATTTATTTTTCCTTTCTTCTGTATTCAATAGAAGAAAGTATTGGATTCGTAAAAATTTTCGACATCGGGTTTTTGATGGATTTACGCGTATTGAGAGCTGTAGAATACGATTTGACTATTTTTAGAAAATGTCTCTCTGTCTGCGTGCGCTTGTGTGTGTGACAAAATTTTGTACTATATCTCAGGTTCTAGTGCGTATAATTAAACAAAACTTGATATGTAAGAAGGTCATTATGAGACATTATGATGATTCAATTTGAATGCTTATCGGCCAACAGTTAGCGCTGATATACAGCGATTTTCGCAATTTAATGGAAGGCTATATCTCACGAACTACTACACAGAATTGCATATAAAATTATATATATATGCACCTTGACATAAAATAGTACTTATCAACTTCTGGTGTGAACCGCTCAACAGGTGGCACTGCTACACAGCGATTTCTGCAACTTAATGAAATGGTTATATCTGAAGTTTTATACGTATAATCAAACAAAACTTGATATGTGAGAAGGTCATTATGAGGTATTATGCGGATTCAAATTGGATGCTTATAGGCCAAAAGATGGCGCTGCTATACTGGAAATTTTCTCGATAACAAGAAAGCTATATCTCAACTTGTATGGCATATAACTGTACGAAACTTGATATGTTTAGATAGCCATTATAAAATCGCATTTTTAAAGATGCTATTTATCGACAATAAAACAGTCTTTTTTTGGATATTTAGCGTTAGACTTCTCTAAGATGAAAATCATTTACATACATCAATTTTAATAAAAATTAATTTTTAATTAATAAATTTTAAATTAATAAATAATAATTTTAATAAATAGAAATTTCAATAAATTATTTGCACTTAGGGAATTTGCATAAGAAAATATAGAAGAAAGTCTTGTGGTGGCCACAACATACTAGTTTAGGAAAAGTTTTTTGGGTAAAAATAAACTGCATTTGCCCAAATAAAGCTTTTTTTTTCTTTTAAGGGGACCAGGGAGGACGATCGTATCTTTAAATTACCAATAAATTGTTATGCAGTAAATACTTTTACTTTCTAATGTGACAGATTTCTTTTTCAAATATAAAAATTTAAAGAGAGTTTTTTTTATTTTTACAAATTTTTCATTTTAATAGACTTACGAACAATTACAAAATGAAATAACCTAAATTTTGAAATTTTATCAGTGTTCAAATACGATTATGCGGGTAAATAGTAATTCATATTATCTACAGTCGGTAGCAAAAGTCTCCGAACACTAGCAAAAATTTCTATATAAAAAAAGTACACTTAATACAGTTTTCTTAAATAAATCCTTGTCGAATACTGTTTTTAGACTGACTAAGAACAGGATTCGACAAGGATTTATTTAACAAAACTGTATTAAGTGTACTTTTTTTATATAGGAATTTTTGCTAGTGTTCGGAGACTTTTGTTACCGACTGTATTTACATACGATTTTGTTCATAACATATTGGATTTATTTTATTTAAGCAAAGTGATTACTTTTTAGCTTTGAAGATCACAGAGTTCATTGAACTATATTTTCTAATGAAGAAAATACACATGAATTCAAATCATACATTAATATTTATGAAACTTTTCCAATGCATTCATATGGAAATATGTACATCATTCATTTGTGCATGTTTAAATATTTTTTGGTAATTAACTGTATAAGGATATGTTGTTTAAGTCTTTTAATTATCATTATTATAAGAGCAAACTGAAATTCGCATATAATAAATTTTATTTATTTATTTGTTTTTATTTATTTATTTATTTATTTTTGGTATAAATTTTAGGAATAACATTTTATTAATTAGAAATATGATTTCTTTTCAATTCTAATAAAAAAAAAAATTCATCGATTAGAAAAAAATAATTAGGTTATTGGAAATACTTAAAAGAGGATGTATTAATTAGCAAATATAAAACTGGTATAAAGAATAAGGAAAAAATATATACTACCCCTGTTCACATTTTTTAAACTTTTTTTTTTTTTTTTTATTAAAAGACGTAATATATATATATATATACATAGCAGTGATATGAGGAATAAATACCACCTTTACGATAAATGCTTTCAATTGCCTATAGGCATAATTTGAATTAATGCGAGAATGTTAACTTAGAATTATTAACAGGAAATGTCTTAATTAGGCTTTATAAAGAATATTTTGTTATTTGAAATAGAGATAGATTTATACTTATAGTTTGAAATTGGCGTTAAATTAAAAAAAAAAAGTTCCTTGATTGTTAATTAAAAAATAAAAGATATTTTATTTCTAATTTTAGGCTCTAATGGAATAATAAAATGAATATGGAAATAGTAATTTTATTTCCTTAAATATACTTATAAAAATTATTATATTTATTACACATGATTATTTTAAATATTTCCCTCCTTTTCAAACATATACTAAAAATATTTCAATATTTAACAAATTTCATCAAAAATGCCGTAAGTATCATACATATATATATATATATTTTCATTTGGAATAATTTTATTTTGATTTATATTTCTTTATAATAAGAAAAATCAGAAAGGAAAATCAGTGAAAAATATTAAACGTCTACGCAGTTTTCCAATTTAATAAAAAGTCTACAATTCGAATAGTTGATCCCCAGGTTCTGTATCGGCTGAGTTAAAATGATTTAAAAGTACATTAAAATAAAGACTGAAGGAATGACCTTTTTCCAAATTTTGCCATTGAGAATGCATGCACCTACCTCATACCCTCCAAAAGGTACAAACAGGCAATTATTAGCAATAGGTATTATTTATAATTACAAGGGGCATAATATAAAAATAGTAATACAATATTCCATCGTAATACGATATAATTACCTTTATTTGAGATTTATTTTTTTTTAATTCAAGAATTTTATTCTTGAATACAACTCTCTTCATATTTGGAATATATATATAATTATATTTGGGATTCATACATCTATTAAGTGGTTAAAGAATTAACTACAAAGATAATTGGTCCACCTACTACCATTTTCTATGCTTAGTAACAGCTTTGGAAACATTTAAATTAAAATCTGATTTGTTATTTTTGAAAATGTAAAATAACAATTTAGTTAATAAAAATAAAAAAAATCACTAAAAATAGGAGATTTCTGTTAAGTTTTTATTTATTTATTTATTTAAGGATTAGATAAGTAAAACATACCAATTCAAATTGCAGTCGTATAAATATTTCACGCAGCCACAACTATTCTTTCTATGGAACAATGCACAGTGTTCGGATAACAACACGAAATTGATCAAATGTTAAATTGACCACGTTCGCATTGTTGTCACGTAGTGGAAGCATTTTATTATATAAAATCTACAGTGTTCGGAATTATGTATGTATGCGATAATAGGCCCACTTTTTTATTATTTTAATCTTGCATTTGCTTATATATCGCGTATTCTGAAAATATTTTTACATATACATACGGAATTTAATTTCATAAAAACGAAAAGTTAGAAAATCCGTAATTGGGGTACAAAACATGGCTCGCCTATTATTTACTAATTGTGCACTCTGATTAATATATAGCCGTAAATTTTCACTCATAGAAAAATTGAAAAGAACCATTTGTTCTGAAATTGATTACGCAATCTGACAGATGAGTTACTAATCATTTTTTTATTTTTTTTACTTTATTGTTATTGGAAACTACGAAAAAGGAATAAATAATTTTAAACTGCTTATTATTTTCTATAATTTCTTAGAGAAGGAGGTGTAGGTGTGGAGTATTTCTAGTGTGTAAATTTGGAGGTGTAGGTGTATGGGTTAAAGCCAGTTGACAGCCCATGGGCCTTTGGCCTAACTGGATTGCCCTCAGTGGAGGGTTTTCTATGGGATCCTAGACCTTCGGCACGTGAATTTCAAGCAAAACCACAAACGTATTTCTTATCACCATAAGTAAATTCATTTTTTATACTGTCAACAAACTAATTTTTGAAGTTCTACTTCCAACTATATTTTATGTATAATATGACGTTTTGTGATACCCTGAATACGAAAGTCTACTTTTTGCAGTTGATGTGTAAGCATATCTCTTATCAGAATAACAGAAAGCAAGTAATAACAGAAAGTTCTAATTTGGTTGCCACTTGAAAAAAAATATCAATATTGGCAAGTTTCAAGGCAAATTAAAAACAGCATTGCATTTTTTAAAAGAAATGTAAGAACTATTATTGGAGGGAGTGTTGAGGATGACGATACCCCCCCCCCCACACACACACACACACAAAATTATATGTCAAATAAAACGCTTCCTAACTTTATTTTAGATTATTTTCAAGAACTTATTATCTGACCTTATTGGTCTTAAGATTTAATCTGCAATCTGTCTTTATACTAATAGAATACAGATGAAGATAAAGCCGTGTGAATGACATACCACATTATTTTATGTATTTAAACATAAAGCTATTCATTAATAAAATATAATATTAAAAAAAAAAAAAAAAAAAAAAAAAAAAAAAAACTTTTCAACATTTTTTTCTTAAAGCTTGTGAACAAATCGACTTTAATATTTATAATCAAATAATTTATGTTTGACTTTTTAAATTTTAAACATAGAAAATGTGGTGTATTTCATTATTGTGTTCCTGTTTCAATCTATTGGTGGTCTTGTGGTAAGTGACTTCACATAAATGTACAGTTACCTGTGAACTGTATTGTTCAATCAATGATCTGTTAATTTCCCTTTACTTGTAATTAATATAAAAACAGATCAGTCTTCAAAATGTAACCATGTATATAGTACGTATATGTAAGCTGCAATTGTTCTTAGTCGCTTATTAAATTATATGTGTAAAAAAACAAGAAACCAGCCTCGTCATATTATAGTTACAGTTTAATTATAAATATTCGTTTCTGCTAAAATATAGTAAAATGACTTAGAAACGTTTATATTTTTCCGAAAAACGCTGTCTTAAAGATCTCGTCCTAATCTTATAATTATTCTTGATAGATTACTACGTATTTGTAACTGCTGTAAAGCAAAAGTGGCATTAAAGATTAAAATCGCAATATATATAATTTTTTAAATGTCACCACCTCCCCTACAAAAAAAAAAAGTTCACAAATTTTTCTGGCAAAAATTGTCTTTTTAGATATACTTTACATTATTAAATTTAAGAAATAGATGATATTATATAAGAGAAAGTGCAGTTTATTGGCTGAATGAGAAATTCTTTTATTTTTCTGGCTGTGGCTGCGTTTCATGTTACTTTGCTGGAGAACACTGAATCTGGTACAGGTAAGTGTTCAAAAAACATCGTAATTAAGCTGTAGAAAATTTCCTTTATATCATAAATTTAAATTTAAACAGATTGTTTAACATCAAGGAAATATTTTAAGAATATCAGATTTTTCCTTTGTGGACTTTCTTTAACACTCACAGATTACAATATTTTTTCCTACTAAAATGTCATTTTATATATATTATAAATCTAAATTACTGAAAAAAATAATCTATGATGAGAGAAAATGATGTTAATGAAACACAACAGCAAAATAATAGGTACCTTCAAAAAAATATTTCGCCCATTCTTAACACAAATGAGCTTAAGTTGCGAGTATTAGCAGCTATATTAAAATTAAATAATGAAACTGCTAATTCATAACTACCACCTTTTTAAATTTACTCCGGAATGCTGTTACTACCCACCCCTTTCTCACACCGTATTCATTGCAGAGTAATTTTCTTGAATGTATAATTACGATTAATTTTTAAGAAAATTAGTCTACAAAGTGAAAAAATGGCTAGTACTAAGAACATTACGCAAAAAATTATAATGGTGGCAGTTATGGCATAGCACATTGTGAAAAATAAACTTTTAAACTAAAAAATGACATACAACGCGTACCCTTGTAATTTGTAGCTTATTTTATAAACAAGAACAATTTTAAAAGTACTTCGATAATTATTTACTGCTTTTAAACAGATGATGTGTAAAATTAAAAATGAAGTCATCTGTACTATATTCATTTACTGTATAAAGCTATTTGTAAGTAGAAATTTTAATTGTAATTTTTTTTCCTCTGAAATTTTTTCATTTCTTTACAAATACATTAAAAATTCTCTTAACTTTCTGATTACTGATTATAACCACGGGCAGCTTTATCTAAACGTTACATATTTACAGTGTAATTTAATAAAGAAAATTATACATGAAATATCATTTAATTAGTATGCATTGTTGTTAATAATTACAGTAATTAAGACAACGTTTACAAAATAATTATTATTCAAAATATTTAATGTAATAATAAGTAATTTGTGTGGGGAAAATATGAACATTAAATATAATATTATATAAATTGAGTATAATATATATATATAATTTTATAAATAAATTAAATAGTTTTAGTTTAATGGAATTAAAAAAGAACAAATTTCTAAGTTCCTAAATAATTTTTATTCTCAAATCAGCCCGAAAGTATATAATTAAATGATGCAATACTCATTTCGATATATTTTTGACAAAACTTTCAAATAAAATTATACATTTCAAATCCCTTTTCCAATATCCTAAATAAACATGCCATTTAAGCAAGAAAATGAAAAAGAATTATGATTTTCTTGATAAAATTCCATCAATATTATAACCTGAGAGGCGAGGAAAACTATATATCCTTTTATGTGTGTGTTAAATATTTATGCATATCGAAAAGTAGTTGTAACATTATAGCTTTTCAGATATTATCTAGCGATATTCTAATCGTAAATTACATGTAATTAAGATCAACTTGTTTAACACCCGACCGTTTTATGGCTTTTAAACGATCGATTTTATTGGTTAACTGAAAAATACATGAAAATATCGGACATTTTCGCCAAAAGTGGAGTGAATTTTAAGATATATTATTAAAATGACTTGCCGACAAACATTAACATTGCTATTAATTATTTTTGGCAGTTTATTATTACTATATATGTTTACAGAAATGGTTATCGTTATATTTGTTTTCACTTTTAACGTAATTTATACACTTTTATATTATTTTTATATTAAAAATTTAGTAAATATTTATTTTGTTCATTTAACTTTATTAATAAATTGGAGCTTCTTCCTGTGTTTTGAAAAATCATTTAATGCAAATTATTTCAAGTTTGACTTCTTGTTTTAATTTAATGAAAAAAATATCTTACTTATATAATGCAGTTTTCTCCTGAAAATATCACGTTCGATGTTCGGAACAAACATTATTTTTGTACAATCAGACAAAAAACGTAATTACTCTATGAAAATTGTAATGTTTTATAAAGATAGCATAGATTACTACTATAATATTTAAAATATTTGAAATATATATATATATATATATATGTATGTATATATATATATATATATATATATATATATATATATATATATATATATATATATATTATTTTAATATTTGAAACTAATGAAACATTATATGAAATATATTTTACACTGATGGACAATTGCTAAGGACGGGTGACAATAACTAAGCTATTGTCATCCGTCCTTAGCAGTTGTCCACCAGAGTATATGACGATAATTTCATCACTTATTGAATGTATCAATTCTTTGTCTGTAAGAGATTCGTACAAAATATAATATAAAACGTTACGTAAAATTATTTAAAAAAAAAAAAAACACGGTTAAGCTCTTTTAATTTATATTCCTTCAAAACTGTATTGTACATTTAATAGTTACCTCGACTTCATAAGGAAAGTAAGGATTAATTTTACGCTTTGTTCTTCAGGAGTTGTCTAGTTGATTAAGTAAAAATACTTTATTAATTAAATATGTTTTATGATTTTAATAAACCTCTTATAATTTATTGAAAGGACTTATGTAATCCAGTTTATAATATATTTGTCATTTTCTATTTCACAACTGCGTTCATTCAATAATTAAAGTTATTCATCCGACTGTAATTCTTTTGACTGTACTAGAACTTTTCACCAGATACGTTTACGTTAAACCTTTATGGTTATAAAGGTTTTAAAGACACGGTGCACTGTCTTTAATAAGAATCAATCAATATATTTTTAAATTGATAATTTTAAATTTCAAAGGGGAAGATATTTCTTTGATAGTTACATTTTTTTTTTTTTTTTTTTTTTTTTTTTTTTTACATTCTTTTAAAAATATAACGTCAAATATTCTCTAACGTTTTCACATAACGAAGTTATTTTCATTAAATTTTTAATAACAGTTTATTTTACTTGTATGCCACTTAAAAGCTAATTTCGTAAACCTAATTTTATTGCTTCAGATGTACAACCTTAATTTAGTTTTGAAGTCGTGATAACTAATGAGTTTGGATTAAAAAAAAAAAAAAAGTAATTAGTGCTCACTCTTCATAAATACCCACACAGTTATGTCTATACCAATTTTACAAGAAACATTCTTCCATATTCAAAATAAAAAATAATTAGTTTACAATTACGATACTCATATTTTGCTATATGTACAATAATTAAAGGAAAATCTCTCAACACTTTTTAGGAAAACGAAGTTAATTAACATTAAAGAAAGATACAAATATGTTTAAAAGTAAAAAAAAAAAATACTATTTAAAAATCTTGTTAAAATATTTCAAAATAAAAAAAAAAGTCAATCAACAGGTATGAATAAAAACAAACTTTCAAAAAATTGTCCTTTATACAATATACGCCAGATAAAATTATTTTTATCTTTCAGTATCTTAGAGCCTATGTGGATCTCACATGCCTAATTAAATAAACAGCATACCAAGTTAAAAAAAAAAAAAAAAAAAAAGCCTGAAAAAACAGTAGATGTTGACTAAAATAAATTGGACCAATTTCATTTTTTTTTTCTCTACATATCACTCACGTTCTCTAGAAAAGGTAGTTTCTTTAAGGTGTAATATTTTTTATACATTATAATATTTGTAAATATTATAACATTAATCCTTTTAACCTAATTTTTAAATAAATATTTAAAAAAACAATAATCAATAAATATCGAAAAGTTAGTTCTAAATATTTTAATGCAATATTTATACAAGATGCGTTAAGCAATTTTAATAAAATTCAATTCCTCATATAATTGTATTGTGATTGCTGTTGCAACAAAGGAAAGAAGAAAAAAAATTATTATTATTTAACTTATACATTTAATATTTATAAATGTATACATGTATACATTCAAAATAAATGAAAACATTTTACTATTATATATTACATTTTGCTATATTGAAAAAAAAATCTCAAAGACATATAATAATCAATAGTAAAATATAATTGTGGTTGACAAGAAAGAAAAAAAAAAAAAAAACCGTAAAATACTTTTTCTGGCATTGAATATGTGTAAGCTCTCGATTATCTGCAAGCGGATTATTTACGGGTGCGGTAATGAGTGGGATCAGAAAAGCTTTACATTAAAAAAAGGTATTTTTTGAATAAGAAACAAAAACAAATGGTTGATTTAAAGAAAAAAAATGTGAATATAAAAAACTATTTCTTTTTGTTTTATTCTGTGTACAGTGCGATACTGTTTAATTTAGTGCATAAATTAAATTACAGATTATACTTTGGCGTCATTTTGACTCTAATTTTTATTACTATTATTATCATTATTATTTTTATTATTATTATTATTACTTTTCAATTTTCTGTATTTGAATATAGATATGTTTACTGTATTGTGAATATTTTCCTAGTTTGTATTACTTCTTATATACAATACGATCAGGTTTTTGATCTAGAATAATTTTATCTAGTTCCTCCTCATTTTTAGGCATTTTGTGGTTTATCCATGGAATTCGTGCCACTCAGTTCCACGAAAAATCGAGAGTTTAATGCATTTTTTCAAAAAAAAAAAAAAAAAAAAATCAGGGAGGGGGAATAAAAAAAGGAATAAAATGAATATGAAAGCTAATGATAAATTTATTTGTCTTCAATAAATTTACAAAATCTATAAACTTGTAGAGCAATAATATGTAGTTTATTTTATTTCACATATAAAGAGATCTAACAATAGTATATATATATATATATATATATTAAGAGCTATATACATATCTATCAAAATTTGGGGAAATATTCTGAAAAATGTAAATCTTGTGGTTATAATTTTGTTAAAGATTTTTTAATAAAAAATACTTGGTTTACTAATAAAAATAGATTTAATCTATTATACATAAATTATTAAATTCTTTCCTTAGTGTTAAAGAGGAAATACAAATAAATTCTTTATTTTTCTTACAAAATTCTAATGAAGCAACATTTGAGCGCAAAAAAAATGGTAAAATTCTTCTTTGTTTTCTTTGTCTACATGATCGTTGTAGAATTCTCATACGAGGGTCAGTCAAAAAGTTAGTTGCACTGCTTAAGAAAACAAAACGTGATAGAAATTTTACAATAACTTTATTTGTAACTTAAAGCTCCCTTCAAAATCTACTTTTCACCGTAATCACCTCCGTTATTAAAGGATTTGTCGAGACGTGGTACAATTTTTACAATGCCTTCTACAAAGAAATCCCGTCCAATGCCCGATAAGCATTCTTGGGTTGCAGCTTTCACCTCGTCATGCGAGTGGTGTCGTTGCTTTTAAAGCTGTTCGTTCATGGGACCAAAAAGATGAAAGTAACATGGGGAAAGGTCTGGGCTGTAAGGAGGCTGATTCCAACCATCCCACCCACACTTTTTCAGAAGTTCGCACGTTTGTTTTGCCGTCTGTGGTTTTGCATTATCATGAAGGATATCAATGCCTTTGACAGTTTACCTGGCCGTCGATTTTTAAATGCTTGATGCAATCATTTTAGTGTTTTGCCAAAAAAAAAAAAAAAGAGAATCACTGCACGCATTTCCAATTTGGATGCCACTTCCAGCTGTCAGGACATGTTTACGTCAAATTATCGGAAAAACTAAAATGCCTCCTGAAAGTCGTTACGTCACACGATACAGATAAATGTCTAAAGTGCTGTCAGACAGTTTCAATAGAATTTGAATGAAAACTTTTACGAAGGAGTGCAACTAATTTTCTTACTAACCTATGTACCATGTATTAAAAAGATAATTTAATATTTTAAAACGAATAATACGTAATATACATTTCAGACTGTAAATGAAAAATAAGTTATAAATACTTTATTCGTTGAATAACAAGGATTTGTCTTTTAATAAAAGACTTTTTTTTTCATTTTTAAATATAACCCATTAACGTTTAGCAATTTTTATATATACATACAATAAGCAGTTCGTCGAATATAAGGTTCCTTAAATTTCTTGATTTTTATTTTCTTCTATATTCAATAGAAGAAAGTATTGAATTCGCAAAAATTTTTGACCACTGGTTTTTGATGCATTTATACGTTTTGAGAGCTGTAGAACACGATTTGACAATTTTTAGAAAATGTCTATCTGTCTGTCTGTGTGCGACACAATTTTGTGCCAACTGTATCCCAGGAACTACTGTACATAATTTCATACAAATTCATATGTAGTTACATCTTGACATAAATCAGAGTCCGTCAACTTTTGGTAAAATCTGTCTAACTGGATGCGATGCCATCAAGCTTTTTCTAAATTTTTAACATGGTGGACAAAATTTTGTATAAATGTGTATAAAGAGAATTATTTTTTCATAATCATTATGAAATTTACAAGAATTATTTATAATAGAGATAGTCAACTGGGAAAATTTTTTTTGTATATGTAGGAGCATCGCCTCTCCCCTGGGGGAAAGTCACCCTTCGAGGGGAATAAATTTTTGTGATTGGTATGTTTCAAAAGAGCTCGTCAATACCTTTAAAATGAATGGTTGAAGCATGGATCTGCGATAATTTAAAATAAAGTTATTTATTTTATTTTATTTTATTTTATTTTATTTTATTTATTTATTTATTTTTATGTAATATCGAGAATAAAATGCACTTTCTTTGGATATTTAGTGTTAAACTACATCTCTCTCATGGAAGATAATTTTATTGAATAATGATTTTAATAAATTATTCTTACTGTGTGAATTTGCATAGGAAAATATAGAAGAAAGTAATGTGGAGGCCACAACATTCTAGTTTTTTTAGTAATTATTGATATGAGTAGCATAAAAATGCCCGTAGAATTTTTTTACATTTGGTATTAACAAAATATCCGTGATTCGGATGGCCTTTCTATAAAGTTTACGCATGATTATTATAAACATGCATTTGATTATTATAGACTACGAAGTTTCATAGGCGAATCATAATTAAAACTCGATGATAGTTTCCGGACCCATGTACCTACCTGGAGCCTGCTTCGATTTCTTTTTTTAGTTTATTTATCCTGTATGTTCTCACTGGTTTTACATTTTTATGGTTGATTGTGACTGTGCGGGGAATTTTCCATGCTGACTTTTTTTTACAGATTTTTTTATATTTTTCCCCATTATTTCGGTATACTACAAAACAAAGTATAAAACTCAGAAGTTAATATCGATAATAATATTTTACAGGCTTGTGTAACAGTGACAAAACAGTGACACTAGAGTATGCCCGAGGTTAACAGGTTTATGTTATTCTAAACATAAGAATGACAGGTTTATGCTATGCTTTTCAGGTTTATCCTATGGCCTGTCATTGGAAAGTTATCTGTTAACAAACATTCACTGTCTTTATGTGTATTCACTGGAAAGTCCATTGTCCTGAAATGTGGACCGGAATTAATTTTAAAACTAAAGAAATATTTGTTTGATTTTAATATCCGTTACACCTAGTAATCCACATTAATTAATATTTAAATTATTCATCAATATACATATAACAGAAATGAATAAGGCATTAATGAGTTACGTATATTTTAACATAACACACGATTAGTTTAAAGCTATATTAATCCATAAATAAATTATTTGACATGACAAATTACGCATCTAATACTTTTATATATTAAACATATAATGATAGCATATAACATAAAACGTGTAATTATAAATGTTAGTGTAAGAACATTATACGAAGAAAGTATAAGCCAAAAAGTAAAATAAAGTTTATTAATCCTTTCTATAAAAGAACCTCTACGAATCTTGAAATACAATATCAGAAATCGTCTTTTCGGAAGATTAGTTGTGGCCTTCCATGGTGTTAGTAGGTCACACCTCTCTTTAATGTCAGACAGTGAAACAAATTATCAGGTTACCCAAATATATCGAAAATAATTGCTCTTTGGACAATAGTTTCCAAATAGAAATTTCGAAATAAACATTTCCAGAAAGTAGTAAAAAAATATTTTTTTTCTTTTTTTATAGACAAAATAAATATTTTCATATTTGTATAATTAAAAACTATCATTACTATTGCAATTATTTTTCATGATTGATTATTAAAAAAATATATTTTTTTTTTTATTTAAACGAAATTTTAAACGAAATTTTAAACAACAATAAAAAAAAACAATAATAATTTCATGATAAATCAATTATAAATTAGAACATGATATTTAATTTATAGAAATTTTGCTTAGAAACAATGCTTTACAAAAATTGCTTCACTTATGCATATTTAAAAGTAATTATTTAATTTATTTAAAATTGGTATCACAAAGATAAAATATGCTTAGAAATTTCCAAAACTGCAAGTTTTAAGAAATATTTTAAAATAAAGTATAATAAAAAATATATATATAATTCAATTTCAAATGTTCATAAGTTTTATTTTTATTTTTATTTTTTTTTAAATTCTTATAACATTTACACAAACATTGGTATAATTTTTAGCGTTATTTAAGCTTTTTTAAAATCGCAAAGTAATAATCTGAATTAAATACAAAAAAAATATAATAACTTATCACTATAGCAAAGTTTTTCAGTGTTCTCTCAAGATCTGTAAAATAACTGAATTTCGAATTTGCGCATTCGCTTATAACTTGCGTTTAAATGTCTCTAAAACTGCAGTCTATAGAATGAATTAATACCTGAATGATAAAAAAATATTTTCGTTATTTTTATAGAGAAGATATATATACATAAACATACATTTCTTTATTTTTCATTTGTGCAATATATTTTTATTTACATTATGTAAACGGATTTCTGCATAATTAACTTATATGATAAAATACATTTGTTAAAGCATTTTAATGCGATTTATATCTTAATATTATAAATTTTAAATTAACTTAGCATACAGATAGTTAAGTTGCAATGAAAATGTTTATTAAATCGGTATTTTGTAATATTTTTTATTATAATCATGATTTTTTCAAAGGATGAAATAAGCTTTCAATAAAATTCCCAAATTTGTACCATTTTAAAAAGGTCAAAATAAATAAATAAGTAAAACATTTGATCAGTTAAAGCAGATATGTTTCTATCGTAATGAAATATTGAAAAGATTTAAAACACTTTCATATAAAAAAATAAGTATTTAAATTGAAAGAAAAATGTTTAAAACTAATAAAATGACAATTTATGCAACATTTTACTGTAAACCATCTTTCTTATAACTTTTATTTAAGTTAGTTAGTTATTTATTCTCTAATTAGCCTTATAATAAACACTGTAACGTTGAAATGAGAAAACATTATCAGGGAATTAAAAAAAAAAAAAAAAAAAAAAAAAAAAAAAAACGTACAATAACAAATTTGAAAGGATATATAAATAAATACATAAAAGCAAAATATAAAATCAATTACATATTTTTTTTTGTAGAAAAAAAAATATATATATATATATGTGTGTGTATACATATTACACAGGCAAATTACTAACTCGTGATTATCGGTCATAAAAACAATCTTCTAAAATATCTTCGCATCACGTCAAATGTTACTCAAACTTCTCTTTAATTTTCTTACACAAAAAAAGTGAATTAAAATTCGTAAACTTTAAATTTAACTGTCAAGATTTTCAAAACAATCAAGTCTTGTCTCTACGTGAAAGCGTTTGGAATAAATTTAATTTATAAGCTTAGTATTATCAGATCTCATCTGGATTTTATATATAATGTTTATATACAATCACCCCATTATAAATAAACATTATATATTTTATATGTTTATCTATAATATGTTTTCATGCCATTGAAAGAAGTTGTTTTAGTTATTAATTTTCCTAATTGTTTTTATTTATATAAAACAGACAGTTTTATGTTTACTTTCAATTATTTCTGTGCATTCTTCGCATTGAAAAAAAAAAACTGTTACAAGTACAGGAAAAATATGGCAGCTGGGGTGTCAGTATTTCTCCGTCAAACATACAGTTTAAAACCGTAAAATTGTTTCACTGGCCTATATTTTACACATGAATCCTGTAAATCAAACAGGTTTTTTGTTAAAAGTACAGTTTTGTCCTGTATATTTGTCTAAGAAATTCTGGCACCCCAGCTGCCAGATTTTCCCAGTACTTTTAACAGTTTTTTTTTTTTTTTTTTTTTTTTTTTTACAGTGTGCACAACAATTGTCGGTTTCGATATTGGAGGTTTCTTAATGTACTGCAAATCATTGTGAAAAATGCAGCACGTTTTAAGTTAAAACATTGTAATACATTGTTTAATTATTATTATTATTAAAATCCCTCTCTATTTTTGGAAATATAACTGGGAAACTTTTTATAAAAGCAAAAACTTTTCATGAATGTCTTTAAATTAGATGTTATTAAACAACTCAATTCTACAAATCTATTGGAGCAATTGCGTTGTTTCAGCTCCTTTGTAGATATATATGATGTATTAAACATTGTTGGCGTTAATTTAAATTATTAAATTAATGGAAAACTATTTTTAATCTGAAAGAGATTTTGTGATTCCAAACTACTTTGGTTTATAGTTATCCCTCTTTTTTTTTATTCACACAGAATAATTCATTGTGTAATGGTAATTACAGTGCTAGGTATCATAATTGCCCCCACCATTTTGACAAATTCTTATGTAAAATGACTTTCGGAATCCGAATATGACGTTTATTTTGCCCTATCACCCACCGTTTTTTAGGGACGGCTATTATTTTTTTTTTATAATTTTTCAGTAATTTTATGGCTAAAAAGAACAGACAGAGGAAGGATTATTTTACCTGTCAAGTTTCTTCTGAGAGGCTACACATTTGAGAAATTCTAAAACATCAACTTTTGAAGCAAGGGAAAAATTTGGATGGGGGTATTTGCCACTAAAATTATATATTGCATTTCTTAATTTTTTTTTAAATCTTATATTAATGATATTTATTAAA
The DNA here is from genome assembly GCA_963930645.1 of Salticus scenicus. Classification (NCBI taxonomy): domain Eukaryota; kingdom Metazoa; phylum Arthropoda; class Arachnida; order Araneae; family Salticidae; genus Salticus; species Salticus scenicus. Next base: position 77,279,169 of record OZ005654.1, on the reverse strand, counting down.
CGTTATATATTTTTTTGTTTTTTAGTGTTAAATTATTTTTTTTGTCATTCTCCAAATTAAATTAATGGTCTAACATTTGCCGAACAGTGATAAAAATAACACTTTCAAATCACTGTAAAAATTTACCAGATTAATTTTTACTTTCTCTTACCCATATACGTAGAGAATGTATTGTTTGGGGGTCAAATTTTCAAAAGTAAATTATAGTTGTATTTACACGTTTTTAGGTCCTCTGAATCCAAAACATGGTTGGTCTGTGTGCGCGCGTGTGTGTCTGTCTGTCTGCTATCAACATATCTCAAGAAGAAATAATAGTAGAAAGTCTAACTTTGGTAGTCTAAATGTGTATCATATAGGGATGCTACAGTAAACTTTTCGTTGAGATCAAGCAAATGATTCATGTACTGATACATCCAAGAGAATTCAAATACATTATGTCTACGGGGAATTTTTTTTTAAAAGTTATAACTATAGGCTGACTTAAACGAAACGGAATGAACATGATTTATTATATTCATAAAAGCATTTTTTGTGTAGATTGTGGTATGGAAATCATTTATCATTCATTTACAGGGCAACCCAAACTATTTGGATATATTGAGGCTATACTTGGAAATTGCACAAATCGTAATTACTTTTGTGTTAAATGTTTTTCAATTAAGTCTAGTTTCAAATACAGAGTATTCTTAATAGTGCATATTGATTACAGACAATATACAGGGCTACACAGAATTAAGGAAAACGATCTTTTCTATTGAATGTAGTTAATGGAAGTGCTTTGTACATTTTACTAAGTTGAGGAATCCTGCAACATTAATTTTTCATAACCATACTGTAAAAAAGTAGTTTTTGAAGTTCTATTTTCAACTCTGTGTTTTGTATAATATCACGTTTTGAAGTGGCCTGATTACGAAAGTCCAATTTTTAGCAGTTGGTCTGTATGTATATCTGTTATCAGCAAAACTTAAAAATAAAACTGCAGAAAATTCAAAGTTGACATTTCGAATTCAGTATGGGATTACCACTTAAAAATTTGATAAAGACTGGCAAATTTGAAATCAAATTAATAACAGCTTGTATTTTTTTTTAATAATTATACGCACTATAATTGAACGGCGGGTTGAGGGGATCGACAGCCCCTTCCCCCTCCCTCACACAGAATGACATGTCAAATAAAACTTTTTTAAACCTACTTCAGAATATTTTAACATTGTGCATTGATTTTTTTTTAATCTTTTGCTACTCATCTTATAATTTAATATGCAATTCCATTATAATATTGAAATGCAGAGTAAGAGAAAATCGTGTGAGGGACACACCAGATATTTTTTTTTCCAATTTGATGATTTTTACTCGTCAACATAAAATAAAATATAAATTGGTATATATACATACAGTCAAATTTTTAAAGGCACCTTAAATTAATTCTTTTATAATGAAATTTGAAAATTTTGGTTTATTAATAATGAATATTTTAGACAATTTTTCTTTTCTCTGTATGCTAATCTAGTATAATGTAATTTGATGAGAGTTATATATTTATAATATTATATAAAAGGCGTGGCAATTCCCGCGGCCCACAATGGAATTAATGAAATTTATAATATGACAGTTTTAAGTAATACGTCATGAAATAATAAATTTGTCCTGAATCTTCGGGGTAAAAATACTGTTTACTCTAGCTAGAGAAACAATTTGCACAAATTATCGTCGAAAAAGTATTAGCAGAACAATTTTTAATTCTTATTTATTAGAATTTTTAATGTATAGTCATAAATATTTGACTGTTCTTTATTTATTTTTTGAAAAATAAATAAATCTTTATGTGTATTCTATTCCAAATCTTAACCTGCCCCACAAATCTGTGAGTGTCTGCGTGTATGTGTGTGCATAACATACGTGAATGCGGCCCGCATGAATAAGATGAATTTCCAGTTCGCCCCGCCAAGTGTTTTAGGTTGCACAGATGTGTTATATAATAACGTATATTACGCATATCTACCAACTTGTAAGTTTTTTTTTTTTTTTTTTTTTTTTTTTTTGCCACTGGAAAATTTTAATAAGTTATTTAGCAGTTTTCTGTTATCAAACTTAATTAAAAAAAAAAAAAAAAAAAAAAAGATTAAAAGAAATGGTATTAAATCTGCACTGATAAGTATAAAGGATTTAAGTCCACATTCTTGATTTTTCAGGAGACGAAAAATAAAGTTTAACTAGCTAAAAACAAATCAGAAGAATCGATTAGGAAAATGGTATTTCGTTGATTTATACCCTTTATACCATGCAGTGGTTGTCAACCTTCATTTAATAACGGGAAAAATTGAATTAGATATTTTATACCATACATGAATGGTAAATTTCTGAATTGGTCCTTTTTTTACCAATGGATTTTCTCAAAGACTAAATGACATAGAATTAAATCCGTTATACCAATCGATAGAGAATTTTTTTTCTGAGTCTGACTATGTACTTAACTCAAAATCGACATTTTTGGACTTAAATCCTTTATACTTATCAGTACAGAAATAACCGCACAAGTTGACACCTGTGTAGTAAAATTAAAGTAAGGTACTAAGTAAAAATATTGCTTTTGTTTTAAATTAACAAAATATATAAACACAGAAGGTCATTCACACTTTATAGAAAGTATATTTCAGTTTTATGTATGCGGTATTTTTTACATCGATTTGGTTCGATATGATCGCCACGGATCTTGACATTAGCTCTAGCTCGAATTTTTCAGGAAAGTAAACTTATACCTAGTACTGTTTTGCAATTTTTTTTTTTTCTCATTCTTCTTGTATAATTTTCCAAAGCTCGTTCAATATTCTTGAATGTCGTTTTTCTAAGGCTCGATTTAATAAACCAAAAGCATAAAAGTCAATTGGAGAAGTGTCAGGTGAATTTACATGTTTATTTAAAACAATTTAAAAAAGGTAAAATACATTAAAACTTTAAAAAACATTAAAACCCGTTTAAAAGATTACCTCGCTAGCGCTTTCGGCTGCATCACGCAGCCTTCTTCTGGCGTTTTCGCTCCTGTGAACTATCGTACACACGGCCATGTATTCTTCTCTCTTCCTCTCTCTCCAGAATACTGCGCCATCTCGTGTCGATCTCTGATTGGTCGGTGTTGCATGAACCCTCATTAGCTAAAATTTCGACAGTTTCCCGTTTTGTGGCATAGAAATAATTATTGTAGTTTGCTAGTTTTTTGTAATTTTTAAAATATATTTCTATTTTTTCTGTTTGGTTTATTTTAGTTAAAGCTGTGGTTGTATGGTTATATTTTATATCATTTTGGTGTTCTTTGATTCGCGTTTTTATTTTTCGCTTTGTCATTCCAATGTAGCAACCGGTTTTTTGGTCATCTTTGTTAAAGTTTATTTTATATACACCTGCAGTTTCAGAAAAGTCTATTTTATCTTTATCGTTCCTAATTCTTTGGAAAATATTTTGGTTTGGTTTTATTGGTATATTAATATTTAATTTAGCGGCTTCGTTTTTAATTTTATTAGATGTACCTTTATTGTATGGAATTGGGGGGATGTATTTTTGTTTTGGTTTCTGTGCATTGTCTATGTTATTAAGTTTTTTTATTCTATTTCTATAAAGTTTGTTTACTAAGTTTTTCTTATAACCTGCGTTTTGAGCTATTTCAGTGATTTTTTGGAGTTCTTGTTTAAGTAAATTTTCATTTGAGCATACGTTTATTGCGCGGTTTATATAATATTGTATTGCTGCTATTTTGTATTTATATGGAGTCTTGCATTTTGCATTTATAATTTCGTTGCTATTACTTTGTTTCCGGTATACGGTAGTTTCGAAGTTTAAGTTTTGAGTTTTTATTATTGTGACATCTAGGAAGTTAATGAGGTTGTTATTTTCTATTTCAAGTGTGAATTTGATATTTGGGTCAATTTTATTTAATTTTTCTAGTGTGCTTTCTGGGGAGGAGTATTTACTGTTTATTAATGCAAAATGCAAGACTCCATATAAATACAAAATATTTTATTTATTTATTTTTTTTATTTATTAATCACTTCGGGAAAGAAGTCAATCCCTGGAGCACCTAACCTAAGTCTGGATATTTTTCTTCAAAAATCGATACTAAAATATTGTAGTAGATAAAATATTGTAGACTGACTCTAGAGGGAATTAATTCTGGCTTTACTTGTGACTTTATTTTTAATATTCCGTTTTAACAAAATCCTGCATTTATTATGAATCCCTTTGGGAACTTTTCTGTATACAGATGAAGCCATTCCGTACGGTCATTCTCGTCAGCTCAGCAATAAAATTTATTATTATTATTTTTATTATTATTTATACAGTCACTTCAATATGTTCATGGCACATTGAGTGTTACTACAAATTTCCATTTTTCAATTGAAATATGTTTTTTTTAGATAATTTTCTATAGATGTTTTCCTTTTTGTAATATGCTTTGGCAAAAGCAGATGCACTTTAGCTTTAAACAAGCTTTTTAACTTGAAATCTTTATGAATGATTTTACTTACAGTGCCAGAAGACATTCACAGTTTCACTGAAACGGATCTTTGAGTTTTCGGATTTACTTTTAGGATCAGAGACTTCATTTTCTTCATATTTACCTGCTTTGGAAAAGTCTTAGGATGAAGTTTTGCAATCACTTTTCTGTTTGTATTTTCATTTAAAAGTTTTTTTTTTCTTTCAAATTTAATATATTAAATTCAATAAGTACAATTTTTACGCCGATTTATAAATTCGTAATTCAAATAATTCTCCTTGAAATGTGTAGTTACGTAACCTTAAAGCCAACTATCAATTTTAGGTGCCATTTTGAAAACAAATGTTTTATTTTTACACCCCAATAAAAAGATAAAAGTAATAGAAGATTATTCGAAAGGGCCACATTTTAATTTCAAATAGCAAAAGAGATAATATATATATATATATATATATATATATATACATATATATATATATATATAAACGTTTCCACAGAGAGTGAACAACTTTCTGTATTTTATTTTCCTTTTTCTAACAACAAATATGTTAAACGTTATGTATGAGCGAACCAAATATAACATGGTACAACTCTAATAAATCATAAAATATTATTTTTAAAAACCTATATAAATGACACAAAAAACTTACACATGAATTTTTATGAAAACGCACGAAATGCAATTACGAAAATGCTGAAAAATTGCATGATCTGTGTAATATATTACGCTACAATAACCTACAATATATTACAATACTATATCCGAAAATTATGTTATTCGAAATGCATTTGAAACTCTTGCGATACTTTAAAGCAATTGGAATCAATAAAACTCAGACATTAATGAAAACGCGGATGCACTTATTGTAAAATGAATATGAATGGTTTCAGTTTGAGAAAATTAGGTTGTAGCAATTTCCGATTGAAATCCTTAGGCATTTTTTATCATATTTAAGAAAGAAAGGCGCATTTTGCAAATAATAATAATGCATGGTTGTTAAAAAAAAAAAAAAAAAAAAAAAAAAAAAAAACATGATTATAAACAATGTTGTAATTCAGAACAGATATAGTATTTGCTATCTACTTAATATTTTAAACATATAAGATCAGGAAAATAAATCTACGTAAGGACGCAATCTAGGAATATAAAAAATAGATAGGTACTATAGGAATGAACCTTATTTCATTTGGTGGGATACAAAAGGTTTTAAAATTGGCATAACTGGCAGGAAAGGGTGCATCCACACTAACTCCATAAATTACACTACTAATTAAATTTCTGTTAAAAGGTGCATTTTTATTTTAATTCTGCTTCGTAATGACCATAATGTTCAGCAATACCAGGACAGTAGTAAAGGAAAGAAAAAAACACTTTAGAGATAAATAAATTTACCAAACAAAAACTAAACGTTTTGAAGTACTTAAATCTATTATATCTTAAATTTTATATCTTGCTGGAAAAAAAGTAGAATATACATATTATCAGGCATTAAGATAATGATTTTTTTTTTTTTTCTTTTCTTTATTTTTTTTTTTTTTTTATAATTCTTGTTGGATATTTATGAAAGTAGTATGAATTATATATATATATATATCTACTGGATGATCCAAATTGGCAGTGGAGTAAAAGGAGAGATTAGGCACCTTCTATGTAGAAATATTTTTGGAATTACAGTCACGTTTTGAAGGTATAGTGCACCGAAATACTTCTTTTTTTTCCCTCAAAGAAAACAGTAGTTCATATTTTAGACGATAGGAGTGAAAAGAGTATGGTGGTGCTAGAATTTAATACAAAACCGAGCATTTTTTCTTTCTAATAAGACACGGACCTGAGAAGTGTGGTTGAGAAGGACGCTATCCAAGGCAGTAGGGATCCAAAGTGAGCTTTTGTGAGATTTCAATGGATTTTATTTTTTGTTTTTGTTTATAAAGCGATACATTATTCTCGTTTGAAATTGAATAAAATCGAAATATTCTGCATATTACGATACTGTACATCATTTTATTATGTACTACCAGGCTTTGCCTCCTTATATTTAAAGGATTTAGTCATTATATTTAAAGGATATTTCAAAAACATTAATATTTTTTAAATGAATTTAAAACTGAACGCTTAAACAACATTCCATTGAAATCGCTTAAAATTTCTCTTCGGGGCCTCACAGTGCTTTCGGCAGCTTATTTCCCATCTAAGTTATATGTGTTCCCATTACTTGTATTCGTGCCTTAACTGTACAATTGAAAACAGGTGTTGACTGTACGATAAGTGGCGCTTATTGAACAATTACGTTTCTTGGGGCAGACATTTCTCGGACAGATTATCATCTCTGTTCAACAGATGGTAGCACCAGACAAATGCCTCGGGGCAAAAATTTTCAAGTGATCCAAAAAAAAAAAAAAAAAAAAAAAAAAAAAACTAATCAAAAGTTTTTAGGATACTTTGTAGAGAATGAAATATTTTCCTTTATCAATTGGCACTTTTTTCTATCCATTATCTGTAAAAAATTACACATTGGCCTTTCGAGAATTCAAACAACTACCTTGTTATCAACATGACGCTCTAACAAAGTTTTCCAATAGGCCACGGAAAAACTGCTTAAACTTACATTTCTGTGTCCAGAGTTGTTCATTTCAGATATCCACACACTTTGATTAGTTAAAACAAGAAGTATAAATCATGCGGTACGCATTGATTATTAAACCTTTTCAACTGCACGTACCTCTTGTATCGTACAACTTTCAATGTTCTTTCCCTACGTTATCAGTCAACGGACAGACAGAACGATTGAAAGGTGTACAAATAAACTAATTGTATTCATAATCACTCTTAAATATTGTTCGAGAGTGTTAAAAATGCTTAACGCAAAAGAAAATGCCGCCCTAAAATTATAATAGCAGCCCATAATTTATTTGAATATTTTAGTGTAGCCCTGTAAATCTGCAGTTTTACCCTATCATATTCTATGCAAAACGTTGTTTCAGCGTATTAATAGTAAATGTGAAAGCCTTCATGATTTTTACAGTAGAAAGTTGTGGTTTATGAAAATATCTGTCTTAAAACGCAATGCATTAGAATTTTTGTGGATATCTCTGTACGCAGATCAGTTGTAAAGAATCTATTAATGCCATTTTGAATAGGAAATATTTTTTGGTGAACTTGAATAATATATATCATTTTTTAAATTTCTTAAAATATTTAAAGACGCTGGGGGCGGACAGACAGACAGATAAATGATTGGCAGTCACACAGACAGATACAGAATTTGAAATTATATTTACAGTTAAAAATTATTGTAAAATTTTAAAAACGCTTAATGTAAACAAAAGTGCAATTCCAGAAAATTTTTATTAACGACTCTTAATGTAACTGAATATTTTTGTGGGGCGCTATAAATCTAATGCTGATCATACTATCTTATGTAGAAAGCACTCTTTTGTAGATATGGATAACATATTTTACTTTCATTAAGATTTGTGCAAAGTAAAGTTATTAAAATTTGGTTTATAGAAATACCTCTCATAGAACTCAATGCTTTGGAATTCTTTTGAGTGTCCCTGTACTCAAACCAGTGATGGTATTTACTCCATTTTCAATGAGGAACATTCGATATTGAACCTGAATAACATATTTCAATTTCATAAAGATATGTGTAAGGATATTAAAATACGATTTGTAGAAATTCCTCTCATAGAACACAATGCTTTGGAATACTTTCAGCTGTCCCTGTACACAAACCAGTAGAGATATTCACCCCATTTTCAATAGGGGACATCCGATAGTGAACTTGAACAACATATATCGGGAATAACGTAAGTTTCAAGGAATTCCATGAATATTTCGGGAAATTAGAGCACGGAATGTCAGACAGACAGACCGAAGTCATACCGGGAAAAAAAAAAAAAAAAAAAAAAAAAGTATAAAAAATACGAAAATAGTTCTTCGGGGTGATTCAGGAGAAGTCAAAACGGATCTCCATGCAAAATTATGTAGCTCTGCGATAAACCGTTTGCATACAAAGGGACGGACACACACACACACACACACACGCCTTCTTTCATTACATGTATAAACTACTACCCAACGGGCAATAGATTACTAAATAATTCGGTAGATAGCTTAAACAATGGATTCAAATCTCTAATTCCACAATATTAATAATAGAAATTTAATTAAATAGAAAATTTCAAAATTTAATGGACCTACCAATTTAACTTTTTGTTTAGAATGTAAATATACTACTTTTTTTCCAATAAGATTTATTTTGAACGATAGTTCTTGAGATATATTTCCTACGTAAAATATAATATATATATATATATATATATATATATATATATATATATATATATATATACTCATCCTGTTTAGCGTACAATATTAAACATTTTAGATACCTAAAATTTATATTCTTAATTTACTAAAACAAATTTCTCTTTTTACAGTCAATAAGCGTATCTTCAATAATAAAATATCAATAATTCCGAAATCTAATTTGTAAAGAATAACTGCTTTTTCACATCAGAATACGAAACTTCACATAACCGATCGTATAATCATATACATACATAAACATATACAAATATTTTTATAAGAATTTATCCTATTAACGTATACCGAAAATAGATTTTTTAGAGATAAATGCCTCCGATTTTCTAAGTTATTATACACTAAGATTATTTGATATTTTATGTAAACAAAATCGTCCTTAAAAAGATATTTTATTATAAATGAAAAAAAGAAAAAAAAAACTTGTAATCCAATATTTGTTCATTTAATATGACAGAGTTAGTTATTATAATTTGTTTTCTATAGTAATATGATTACCTTTCTATTATAACGAAGTTGAAAAAAATTTATTTGTTTCTAAGAAAATCTAAAAATTTTTAATACATAAAATATAGCTAAAATAAAATATAAATTAAAACTTTAGAAAAAGAAACTGGAAGAAAAAGAAAAATATATGTGTTAAGTAATTGTATGTAATTTAATTTTCCGTTTTTATAAAGGACTATTTCTGCCTAAAAGACTTAAAATAGTGGAGCGTGGAACTGGTTCACTGTTAAAAATATTTTCGTAAAAATAAGCTAGATTGTCTCAAAACAGCTCCGAAACGTTATATACTAAAATTTGAAAACCCGTGTACATATTTTTGAGTATACTGACATGTCAAACATGGAGATATTGGGATTCTTATTAGTCAACCCCTTTTTTGAGCATGTCAATATACTCAAAAATTAGTACATGAGTTTTTAAGTTTAAGTATATATTATTTCAGAGCTATTTTGAGACAATTTAGCTCATTATTAAACATTAGCTCATTATTAATCATTATTACTATTTTTACAGTGTTGTAACAGTTTTTAGAAAATTAAATATATTTCGAAACGTATTTATGTTTTCCTCTTTATAATTGCTGATTCTCAGAGCATGCATATTCACCTATCATATTCATAAAAAAAAATCATTAATTTTGCTAATTTTAGCACAAAAATATTTTTTCAAAATTATTTGCCTAATCCAATTTGCCCCGAGTTTGGGGCAAGTTGTAACACACGTGAGGCAAATCGCAACAGATACGAAAGGAACACTAGCATGAAAAACGACAATATTTCGAAATGTTTTTTGTTACCAATCATTTATTAATTTAAAAAAACGGCAATTAATAACTAATATTAAATGATAACCTTCTTAGTATGATAACAATGAATTATATCAAATGGATTACAATAAAATAAAGAGAAAATTAAATATATAATCAACATAGAAGTCAATCTTAGTCAGAGTTGAAATTGGTCGAAACAAATGATATTTTTTTTTCTCTCATACATTTAACGTGTGCCCACATTTTGCAAATTAAGCATTATATCCATTCTTCTGCCTCAGAGAGGTTTTAGCAGAGCTCTCATTCTTCGCCCTTTTTTTCAGGACACTCTCATTAATGAGAAATTTCTGCTTTTTTGTCTACCCCTTCTTTTATGCAATATTCTGTAATTCGTGATTAAATCGTGTTTATATTTCGTGATTAAATAATCACGGTACTACAGTATAAAAATACAGAAAATGATTCTGTATAAATATAGTAGTGGCTAAGAAGCCAAAACTTTTTCATTTCTGACAGTTTCCTGAAAGTGGGCAAATATTTTAAACTCTGACTGTTAGCATCTCCACAAACCATTCCTCTACGTAATTCAGAATCTGTATCTGGAGTTAGAAAAAATGTATTTATATTTTATCCTTTTGTTTATTTATTTATTTATTTATTTGTTCCTTCCTATAATCTTTTCCTTTCTCTTTATGTGTCTGTTACTTTTTAACTATCTCTCCAAATTATTTTTCAAATATTTTTCTTTTGGTTGATGGGTGTTTGTACCTTTCTCGAAGATTTCAGCTGTAGCCATATCGTATATATACTGACATTTTGAAGCTCTTTAAGATTTCTTTTTATAGTTCCTCATGTTAGAAAAATGCATACAATAAATAATTTTCTTGTTAACATTTATAATGCCTAATTGCATGAATCAAATTACAAAGGTCAAATTGTAACATGTTATAACTTGCTCCAAAATTTTGTTTCAACTTGCCCCATCGTATGATTTTGAATATTTTTCTTATTTATAAAAATAAATAAATAAATAAATAAAAATAAAAATAAAATAAAAATAACAATTTATACAAAAAATTAAACATGTATTTTATAATGCAACACACAGACTAAATAAATAGCTATAAACACTTCCTTAAAATATAAATTAACATAACTTTAATCAAAATTTACAAAATACATTTTTTTTTCACTAACTAGCTAAAATGAAACACATGTACAGAATCTCTCATTAACTTTTTTTGCAAAGCACTGATTCTACTTACCTAATAAATAGTGCTTACCTAATAAAGTCATTTGAATCATGTTTATCGAAATATCTAATAAAAAATTGTATAAAATATTTCGTAAATTGCTTGTTATTTCCTACCCCTGTTACAGCTAGCCTCACGCTCCCCTGCAGTGATTTAATAGTATACAAATGTGATGGTAAATTCAGCAGTTTTTTTAAACAATCCCGCACACACAATTTTTTCATAACTGTATTTTAAAAGAAATTGTTTGATTTAGCAATGTGTGTATGCATGATATAATATATTACTCTATATGTAATATACCTATTAAGCTTATATAATATACAAGTTGACCATAATTAAACTGGCAGTGTTTACAGTGTACTGTAGTACGATCTATTTGAAAGAATGACACCAAATTATCTAAGAAGTTTAAACGAGGCGAAAGACAGAGAATTCCGAAAATAATAATAATAATAATAATAAGTTAAAAAAATTACCACTTCTGAAATGTATAGCGCTGTTTTTCTAAGTAAAACTTTTGTCGCAATTTATAATTTAAAACTGACGATTGCGATTTTTTATATTCATTGCTTTTTACCAATTTATTATTCTGAAACTAGAGACGACGCTCTATTTTTTTTTTTTTTTTTTTTTTTTTTTGAGAAAAGCTTTTCTTTAGAAAAACAGTGCCACATATTCCCCTAGCGGGTATTTTTCGGAATTCTTCATTCCTTATCTTGCTTAATGTTCCTACAAACTTAAGGGGCAGTATTGTAATTCGATCTTGCAATTAGATGGTGTGGTCGGTTTAATTATGGCCACCTGTAAAATATCCACTAAAAATGTACACATAATAAGGCTTGATTACATATAAATATACAAGAAAATAAGATAAGAATAGCATTAAAATTTCCACAGTTTATATATATATATATATGTATATATATATATATATATATATATATATATATATATATATATATATATATATATATATATATATATTCTTGAGATTTCTCTTTTGTTTTTCATAGCTCGAAGACATACGATTTTAACAATTATAAATTGCTAAATAAATTTTTAATAAATGCTCTAAATTTTTCTTTAAACTAAGTATTCTTTAAACTAAAAAGTATTATTATTTTAAAAATTCTTAAATATTTTAACAGAATATAATAATTTATATTGAATACAATTTTAAGAACTAAGAATCTCAATGAAATAAATCATAGTATCATTTTTAGTAACAAAACGTTTAATATCTACCAAATAAAATAATGTATATTTTCCAAGTACAAAAAACAGTTTTTATTTTGCTTTTTTAAACAGACTGATACAATAATAAAACAAACACATCAAATTGCATATATTTTGTTCTCGTTTTCTTAAGAATGACCATATTTCTGAATTCTATATAATGAGTAAAGAAAACTAATACATCAAACTTTTTTAAATGCATAGAATATATATATATGTATTATTTGATTTTTCTAAGTAAAGTAATTTTATATTTTCAATAAATATATAAATATGTAACTACATAAAATAATTATTTTTACTTTTAATTTCCCTGAACAATATATATATATATATATATATATATATATATATATATATATATATATATATATATATATATATATATATATATATATATACATATATATATATATATATATATATATATATATATACATATATATATATATATATATATATATATATATATATATATATGAAAAAAAAAATATTCAAATTAATTTTGTTACCAATTCTTCTTCTTCTTATTATTATTATTGAAAGTTATTTTGGAAGAGCAATCAGATTATTGAGAATTATGATTGATACATTACATTTTTCATAGAGGAATATCATATTTCTTCATTGAGGTATATTAATTTTCATAGAAGAATTAACATATTCTAACACATTAGTGTAGTATTTCCTAACTATCCAGACGTAAAATTATATAAGTAACTGCTAATAAAAACGACAATGAAATAAAATGAGTACGTCAATGAAAAAGATTAATCACTGTAAACTAAATATACAATAACAATAATATACAAAAAAAAAAAAAAAAAAATGTGATGTAAAAAGCAATCTTATATATGTACACGCACACACTACGTAAAACGCTTCCACCGAATTAAGAAGAGAAAAAAATATATATATTTCTATATTTTTTCCTTATAATACTATATAAATTAGAGTTTTATAATTGTAAAGAAAAAAAAATAATAAATTAAATTGATTTAAAGATAATTAAACAAAGAAATGTATTCCCAATTGTAGTTAATGTAGCAATTTATTTTCAGAATAAAAAAAAAAATAAATAAATAAATAAAAAAAACATGCACATTACATTTAAAACACACATCTTCTACTTAAAATCAAAACTTTATCAAAAGAAATATAATAAATTTGGATTATTTTATCTGAGCTATCTAACACAAAATTTCGCTTGCCACTTTTACGAAATGAAATAGTTCATCATTTCAAGAGAAAAGCCAACATCTTTATTCCGAACAATAATCTTTCCAGTGATGCTATAATCTCGTCTAGATAAACAAACGTACCGCCATTTGGATCAGTATCTCCCCCTCCATATCGTTTTCCCCATGCCCGACGAAGAAAATCCCCACTTTCATCTCGGTGCTCCGCCAGATGCTGAGAAGAGACCAGAGTGAGCGGATGGCGGATGTTTTATTTCTTACAGCATGAAAGGCCTAACTCGAAACAGGCCCATTGGGCTCAATGGAAGTTGGCTAGTTTGGAAAAAATTGTGCCCGTGACATTGTTTTTAAAGTATGTAGATGATAAAGATGACGGACTTGGAATTTGTTTATCTGTACTGCATGTGTCTATATTGCAGCATTACCCACGTGGCTGCCTTGCCGACTACTTTAAAAATAGGTAATAATTTATTATTTAATTTCAAAAACATTTATTGCATATTTAAAAAATGGGAAAATTATATCTTATAATTTTAATAATTATGAAAATTTTTAATAATATGAAGATATTTTTTGAGTAACTATCGTATTATAAATATTCAGAAAAAAAATCATTTACAGTGAAACAATTTAAAGTAATATTGCATTATAATAATTTTTTTTATTATATTTATTTAATCTAATTGGAATGTGCTTATATTAATTGCATTTTCTTAGAATACTTTTTCTTATTATTTAAATTTTCAAAAATTAACGGAGAAATTAATTTCTGAAGACTAAAATTAGATTTCCAATAAAATTATAAATTCAAAGCGAACAAATTTGTAAATTTTATTGAATTTGTAAATTTTAAGATAAACTAAAGTGCGTTATATTTTATTTATATATGTATAAGTTAAATCATCAATATTTATTACATATATATTTCTTTTTAAATCTATGTTTGCATTAATTATATTATTTTGAAGTAGTTATATTTAAAAAAATATATGTCAATTTTAAAATGCATTAAATCAAAATATTTCACATAGCTTTTAAAATTATTAAAATAAATAAATTATTCATCATATATTTCTGCAATGTTACTAAAAAAAAAAAAAAAACTTTTAAATCAATAAAAGTTTACACGATAGTTTGATTTTTTTAACTTTGTTAACATCTTGATTAATTTGTGACACATAGTAATTACTTGAAATTATTTTTTGAAGATTAGAAAATACCTTAACTTATGTTAGAAAAAATTTTAAAGGACTAATAATATTTACATCGTTCTAAAATAACAGAATATTAAAATAAATGTTGCTGGCATAATTGACTTATTATGCCATTATTGTTGTAAAATAATAATGTTTATTAAAATAAGTCACAATGTTTTTCAATTGCGAATATTTCACTACAGGAAAAATAAGAAAAAAAATTAAAACAAAACATAATAGGAATACAATTTTATTTTTTAATTAAAGAAATTATTATTTCATTACAAATGTTAGCTTAAAAATTACACTGCATTCAGTATGTGTACTTTTAATACGCTTTTGTTTTTAAATACGTTTTAACCAAACACGTATTTTATAATAAAACCAATGAATAATTTATTTTAAAAAAATATAGGAAATAAATTTATTAATATATATATATATATATATATATATATATATATATATATATATATATATAAGTACATATTTTTTATTTAATAAGAAAATAAATATAACATTCAATATCAATATCAATATTATATTTCAACAAAAAAATTTACCGCTTAATATTTTGACAATAAAAAAAAAAAAAAAGGTTTAAGCTTTCTCTTCTCTTTCTTTTCTTTTTCTTTCTTTTTTTTTTTTTTTTTTTTTCTTTTTTTTTTTTTTTTTTATGAACCTTTTCACAGAAATCAGTTGCATTAAATTCTTCACTTTTTATTCTTTAGATTTTTGTAATTCAATTACAATTTTATATTTTTCAATTCGAAATACTATGTTTTTAACCGAATTTCCACTTTATTTATTAACTAAACTTTTGAACTAAATGAATTAAAAAATGTCATTTTTTTTTTTACGCTGGTAAATAAAATTTACGTATTTATATTATACAGTATTACATTTATCTTTGGTAAATTTTTCCATTGAAGTGGAATTGTTAAAATTAAACATTGTGAAAAAGAGTTTACTTAATTTTCATTAAAAATAACTATTTATAAATTTCAATTGTTATAATAAAAAGTTTACGAGAGAAGTGGGTCAAAAATTACATAAAGTAATTTTATTGCAAGTTCAGAAATATGTTAAATATGCTAAATTAGAGGATCAATTGACATGCATGTGTGTGTGCGTATATTTTAATCAGCATAAAATATACCAATTATGGTATAAATACAAATTTCATATGTAATCCACATGATATTGTATTTATATCATATTCCACTTCCATAAGCATAATAAGAATTAATATATTTATTATATATATATATGTGTGTATAAGTGCGTGTATAGTCATTTGTATAAGAAGTTTAAAACATTAATATATTTTTAAAAGGAAATTCATATGTTTGTTACATGTTTTCACTTTTTTCTTTAGGAAATCCTAATTGTCTTGTTAAATAAAAGAGTTTGTGCATTTATTAGAATAAAACAATAGTGTTAAATAATCATTTCATTTGCATTAGGTAACTTTAAAGTCATAGTTTATTTTTGTTTAGTATATTGTATTAATTAAACAGTACGTATGTAGTCTAGTAAAAAAGAATATTAAACATAAAATATGTAGCCTACATATAGTGCATAATGCATAATACATCTACAGTGCATAATGCATCTACCTATAGTGCATATAATGCATAACTGATAAATTTACGCTACTGGAAATATTTAATAGCATTTTTTGTATTTTGTAACATTTTTAACTAATTACATAAATTTTAAAATACATTACACTTTTGTTGAAGGAAAAAGCGTACTAGTTTGTAACTGTATAAATCTATAATTTGATTTAATAATAAATAAATAATAATAAATTTATTAAATCTATAACGGGATCTATTAAAATTTATTAGTTAATTGGTATTTAAAAAAATAATATTAATAATAACATATTATAAATTTGTTGTTTTCTGTCTTTACTTTTTTTTTCTTTTTATTATTAAATGGTTGTGGAAAACTTACCTATATTAATCATTATATAAAGTTAATACTACTTTATGTTTATGTGTATAATACCTATATATAATTTTTACGGTCTACATTTTTGTCTTCGAAGTTTTTATAGATAATGTAAAAATCTACCTTATTTTCTTTACAATATATTCATATAAATAAAACAAAATTATTTCTAATTCGATCGTTTTCTAAATAAATCCGAGTAATTTAGAAATTGATAATTTATCGTTACAGAAAACGTTAAAGGTTATTCCTTATCAACAAAATATCAGTTATTTTAAAATTATTTTTAAATTATTATGCTCTTAATCTACACCTTTACGTTAAACTATTCTAATTGTAACTACGGTTTTTATATATTTTTCGCCGAACATCTATATTTATTTTTCTTAGCAACTGTTTATTATTATTATTTATAAACTTAAAATTATACATACATTTTTATTTTTTAAAACATTATGCATGTTTAGAAGTAATCGAAAATTATATAAAATTATCATAAAAGTCATTTCAATTAAATTTTCGAAAACAAAAAGAAAAAAAAGAGAGAGAGAGTAAATATACAATAATAATAATGATAATAATCTATAACTCAACAAAATATTTTCTGATTCGTTTGAACCTCTTAACTTTCAGGTAAAATATTTTTCTAGGTTTTCTAAAGGTGACTTATTTGTCATTCTAATAAAACTACAAACCTTTTCACGCAGTCAAGGAGATAATCTAGATAAACTATTTCAGAAGTTTTCGCAAAAGACTCATTCAAAGTTTTTAAGGCAGACAAAAAAAATAAAAAATAATAAGAGAGAGAATTGCACTTCTCCGTAAAAGCGCAATTGGATTTAATATTTTATGTCTATCATTTGAAGAGGCTCATTTATTTTTATTTTCGTTCTTAAATTTTTTTTTCTTTCTTTTTTTTTCTTTCTTTTTTTTTTTTTTTTTTTAGTACAAGTTATGAAATTTTATAATCAAATTATTTTCGTCGTCATTTCTTTAATTACCGGATAAATTCTTAATGATAAAACTTCATTAATACAGAGTATTATTTAATGTGGATATTTAAAAATAAATAAAATTTTCTGTTACTTAATAGTGTATGTGATTTATACACGGGATATTTTTAATTTTGCAAAAAATCTCATTAAAATAAAAATCTTGATAAAAATAAATTATTGAAATAAAAGTGTAAATGCCAAGAAGAATTTGAAATATATTTTGAAATCGGATTATTTCTTATTTTTGAAATTAGATTCAAAAGTTAATAAAATCTTTAATTTATCTAATAACTTTATCTAAATATACAGAAATCACTCGTGGTATTAAGGTAAATTTTTAACGCATGCTTATCTGTTTATTCTTTTTTTCTTTTGTAGAATCTCATCAGTAGGGTGTATCAAAACTTTTTTTTTTTTTTTTTTTTTTTTTTTTTTTTTTTTTTTTAATCAAATTTTCTATTGTGCGGAAAAGTTGCCTTATGCTAGTACTAGTATGTGTGCAATATTGTGTTGATCTGAGTTAATATCTTCAGTTGGCTCTGGGGTTGTTTATTATACAAAATTCGTTAATTTTATCGTTTCTTCAATATATATATATATATACTTAAATAAGAAATTGGAATTCTTCTTTTCAATAGGGCTGAAAAATTGCCGTATGGTATACTGAGAGCGTGTGCAATTTTTTATTGATGTGGGTCAACGGCTTCAGTTGCTTCTACGGGTCACTTATCTGGGCAAATTCGCTCATTTTAATGATTTTCCTTCAACACTTCTACGACTGTAATTCTTTTAATTATGGTTGTTTCTATTAACTTTTTTTTGTATGAACAAATTAATTAATACTTCAATTGTATTCTATCTTTTTCAACCTGAATGTTTTATTGTTTGCATTTCAATAAACAGTTATTACACTGAGAAAAAAAATATACCTTTTTCCTCTAGAATGAATAAGTGGCCCTTTTCTAAACTCCTTAACTAGAAATATATATTTCCGAGCTATGCGAATAAGGCACGCCATTAAACTGAATAAACGAATAAATCGAGATTTTCTAGTCTACACATTTCTAGATGGTGAAACAATACTCTGAATACTCTGAATATTCTGAATCTTTTGTATGGCGAGAAATTCTCGCTTCATTATCTAGAATTGGGTCATAAACCAAGATTATAGTTGCTGAATCCCGCTTCATATGTTCACATTTATTTGGATGTATTTTCAAATTGGTTTGACCTCGAGAATATAGACAAAAGCTCTAGAATTTTTAATAGGGGCTTCTAGAACTCGCTTTCCAAGGGAACTAGTATTTATAAGGATGACATGTAACTATTTATTCTAGAGCAAAAATTTAGATTCTAGATAGCAGTTACAGAATTTTTTCTCTGTGTAGAATGAGTCATTGTAGATTCTGTTCACTGTAAAAAAAAAAAAAAAAAAAAAAAATGCAGGAAAATTCCGGACAAATACCCTTTAATTAATGTTTTACCCGTAATTTATCATTTTGAATACCGCTTTATATATAAATCAATTGTATTATTCCTTTGAAGATACAAACGAATGAAGTTTACTACAAACAATATACCTTGTGGTATAGCGGAAAATATCAAGTCATAACAGAATATACGGGAATGCGCGTCTTGTACGTAAAAAGGGGTGCCACCGTAAAAATTAAATGGGCGAAAGGACGTAAATTTACGTATTTTTTAACAGTATACGCGTTGCACGCTTGCACAAATGCATAATTTGTTCGTACAAAAAAAAGTGAATACAAATAACCATAATTAAAAGAATTACAGTCGTAGAAGTGTTGAAGGAAAATCAGCGAATTTGACCAGATAAGTCACCCGTAGAGGCAGCTGAAGCCATTGACCCACATCAATCAAAAATCTCACGCTCTCTAAGGATACCATATGGCAATTTTTCGGCACTATTGGAACTAAGGATTCCAATTTCTTATTTAAAAAAAAATTATTGAAAAAACGATAAAATTACGAATTTTGTATAATGAACGACCCCAGAGGCAACTGAATATCAACAAAGTTTTGCACACATACTAACAATATCATAAGGCAACTTTTCCTCACTATTGGAAATTTGATATTTAAAAAAAAAAAAATGCTTTTGGATACACCCTACTCTTTAGTGTGAAAAAATTCTGTAACCGACGTCTAAAATCTAAATTGTGGCTCTAAAACAAACAGTTCCATATCATATTTGCAAATTCTAGTCCCCTTTGAAAGCGAGTTTTAGAAACCCTTATTAGAATTCAGCAGAATTTGACTACATTATCGAGATAAAACTTATTCCAAAATCTCTGCAAATAAATGCGAATACATGAGGCGAGTTTTAGCAACTATAATCTTGGTTTATGACCCAATTCTAGAACAAAAAGCGAGAATTTCTCGCAATACAAAGGATTTGTAATATTCAGAATATTCAGAATATTATTCCACCATCTAGAAATGTATACACTAGAAGTTCTCGATCATTTCTTCTGTTCAAAGTATTAGCGTGCCTTATGGGCCATAGTTCGGAAATCTATATTTCTAGTTTAAGGATTTAGAAAATGACCACTTATTCTAGTAGATAAAGGCGGTATATTTATTTTCTCAGTGTTACATTGATTAAAAAAATGCATATACTGTTTTTATCTAGAACAAATAACTAATCATACTCTGGATCCTTCTAGATATAGATTTCCGAATTATTGGTACATGTTAAACGAATAAATTGAATAGACGAAATAGTTGAGAATTTCAAGTCAATACATTTCTAGATGATGAAATGACGCGTTAAATAATGACTCTTTTGCATTGTGAGGAATTCCCGCAACACATAAAGATTGATTTCTAGAATTGATTCATAAACTAGAGTTTTAATTACTAAAACGTGCCTTTTGATTTTGCATTTATTTTCAGATATATGTTTTATAAGTTTTATCACAATCATTTAAGAAAACTCTATAGAAATTTATGTAGAGGTATGTAGAACTGGCTAATAAAGGGTACTAGAATTTATACGGATGGCATCGAACCTTTTTTTCTAGTGCCGCACATTAATTTCTATATATAAGTCGCAGAATTTTTTTTCCAGTGTATCATAGCAGAAAAAAATTGTAAAGTCTTCTTGTAGTATTTAAATAATCCTTTTTAGTAATTGCATTTTTATTATAATTATTTTACTGTTGGCATTGCTTTTTTCAAAACGGTTATCACATACTAAGTTATTAAGTTAAATGACAAAAATTGAAAAAAAAATTATTTTCCAGAAAATTAATATTTTTGCCATTTTGTTAAAATGGTAACAAACTTTCTTTTAATTCTTTGACTACATAACGATAACAGAAGAAGTAAATATTCAAATACATTATATATATATATATATGGACTTTAATTCGAAAACATTACATTATGCAGAAGATTATTGATTACGCTTGAATAAATTATTACATTTATATTGGCGGGGGGGTGGGGAGTTAAAGGAAAAACAAAGGGGAAAATTCTAAGAAAAATATCCCCATGTTCTAAAATATTTTCATATCGTTTTTCGAGAACAAATTATGACTTCGTGCAGTGCATTGTTATATCATATAGGAATCAATTCTATGCAATAATAAAAATGATAACTTTTTACAATTTGACTTTTAAGTAAAAATCTTTAAAATGCGTTACATAATATTCATATTTATATACATATGATACACTTTATTAAAAATATTTAACTATGAATAAATAATAAAATATAACTGATATAAAAAATATAAATGCTGTTCAATTTAAGTAAAGTGCATTTATAAAAAAAAAAAAAAAAAGTGAAAATAATAAAATAAAATAAAATAAATAAATAAATTATTTTCGAACAGAAAAAAATGGTATACTTATAATTATTAGAATAAATATATAGTTAACATATATTTTATTCCATTATATAAAATGAACGTGTTTATATATATATATATATATATATATATATATATATATATATATCATAAATAGCTAAATATACTAAACAAGTCTTATTTCATATTATATACTGAAACTCATTATAAGGCAATTCTATTACATATTTTACCTCTAAATTATCTACTAATCCACTTCATCTGTCTTACAAATTCTGTTGGGACTTTTCTACATCCTATTTATAGAAATTGAAAGGCATAGATTCAGGCATATGGATACCGTATTAACAATAGAAATCAACTGACAATTTAATGTTCTAACTCTCATTAAAGTACTCATTACCATAGTTATGTGTAAAATGAGTTCCTTAAGAATGCGTTAAAGCAGGAAATTAAAAATACAGTTCAAGATAATGTTCGGAAGCAAAAGATGAAAATATTAACTTATTATTGTCATGAAATATGTTTATATATCTATAATATAAGAGTTCATAATGAAATCTTTAAATATTATTATTGTTAATGATATGTGTGTTAACAATACAGGGGAAAAACCTATCAGAAAATGTTAATCTGAAGGCCGTTGAATGTTGTAAATCTACTAAAAGTTTTAATTGTTAATAGATTATGAAATAAGATGTTAAAAAATAAGTACAAAATTATCCCGGATGTCATTTATGAAAAAAAAAATATTAAAGCTTATTTTTTGTTATAAAATGAATTATGCAATGGCTGTAGAGAAAATAATTGTTAGTCACATAAAATTATTTTTTTAGTAGATTTAAGCATATTTAATTAAGTGTTATTTTATACATTTTTACAATTTATTTTTAAGTAAATATTGTTT
This sequence comes from Salticus scenicus, assembly GCA_963930645.1. NCBI lineage: Eukaryota > Metazoa > Arthropoda > Arachnida > Araneae > Salticidae > Salticus > Salticus scenicus. Next base: position 77,256,493 of record OZ005654.1, on the reverse strand, counting down.
TATTTTATATTTCATATATTATATTCAGTTACGAGTTACAAGTTTATGAGGTTCAATCCCACGCTCTCTTTTCCCCTCACATACAATTATATACATATTTCTTCTTTAAAACTAAAAATGCTTTCCTAAATAATATATCTGTGTACTATGGCACAAAGACGTAACTGGAGAAATAAAAAATGGAGTTAGAAGAATATTAATACTTTATTCAATTAAACATTTCATTTGCAATGTTTAGATAGATTTCATGAAAATAGTTTGAAATTCTGGCCACCAGCTGTGATACAATCGCAAAACTTGCACCTCATGGAACTGCGGATGATTTGGGTTATAATGGGTGCCTCAAGCATAATCACACAAGCTATTCTTAACTCTAGCTTCAAGAATATTCTATTATGCCTGGCTATAACATATACCAGGCATTTAATGTGACTGTCAGCAGAAAAGGGTTTAAAGGCAGGCCGAAGAAAAGGGGAACAATAGCCGCTCTACTTTTCGTAAAACGTTCAGTTTAAGAGGTTATTGATCGCCAAGACTAATGTGGCCTGGAGCACTGTCATTGTAAAATCATGTATTACCACATTTCTCTTTTTTATGCCTTGCTTGATGCATAATCGGGTTGAGTTTTTCTCAGGAAATAAGACCATCCATACTTACAGACTAAATGTATTATCCAACTGTATCCATCCATTGATCCAGAGCAATCGGTATTTTGTTCCATGTGGTCAGATATTCTTTAGTTTCTCTACTACCCGTACGTGTGTTCTATGTGAGTTGTGCAACCTGCTACGCTAAAATTATGCCTTCTCAGTAAACAAGTTTAAAGCTAGAAAAGGGAGGTCAATGAAACCGCACTATGTGTATCATTCAGCAATTTAAAATCGTCGTTCATAGTAGAAAACAGTAGGAGAGACCATGTTCATCACATCTAGGAAAGCACGAGAAACATTACTGCAAAGAAAAAAGCTTTTATTTTGTCAGAAATGAAGATATCTTCTAAAATATACAAATATTTCACTTTAAAATAATTTTAACTCTTTAGCAGGATTCACAGAAAGTAAAATGTTGATATAATGTTTAGATAGTATTTTTACAAAAGATATCAAATAATACTAACATTTAGTCAAGTCTAAAATTACTAAATAAATATACTGGTATACAGCTTTCCTTTTGTAAGAACCATGTTTTTAAGAACGCAATCAATGAATATAACTTTTAACACAATGTTTAATTAATTTTATATTACTCAACTAGCTAATGTTATTCTCGTTAAATAAAAATAAACTAATTATGAAGGCCTTTCTAAAAATACTACTTTTCATCTCGTCTACATTATCGTGCTACTGCACTACTGTATAACCGTTAATAAAATCCTTTTCTATATATTTTATAATGATTTAGGCACTGATCTTAATATTACTCATAATGGATGATTATTGCCTGTTGTATCGAAAAGAAAAATATATTAATAATAAAAAATATATAATTAAAACATGTATATAATCAAATAAGAGAACATGTCTATTGTTTATATACGTTTATAAAAAATCCGCGCTAAATAATTTGACAAATGTAATTTTGACGTTTACTCTATGAATACAAATGCTTAGAGCCCATTATTCTCCAGGCTGTGTTATGTATAATCGCAAAGTTATACACGATTGATCGTGTGGGTATATGAGAACGCTCTCTTCTAATTCTGCATTTTTTATTTCTTTGACTTGTTCCGTAAAATTCTGTATTGTTTAATCATATTTGCAGCCGTTTAAACATCTGGCGATTAAGAATCGTTTATTTTACTATTCTTATCCATTACAATTGATTGCTCCAAATTCACATTAGTTAATTGGATACCAATTAAAATTTTCATCATAATTTCAGTACAGACAACTGGGGAATATTGAATTTCGTAAGCAGATGTTTTACCTATCTCACACAAACGTTCTCTATTATGCTATGATTGCTATAGAATTCGATATCGCCATTGAGAATTCTAAAACTTTCTAAAGTTTATACACACTTAGTAAAAACGTCATGTACATATTAAATTATTGATGCGCAGACAGATAAATGAATAAATACACTTACTGACCATTAGAAACCTGTGAGAATTTCTGGAAATATTTTCTAACGGAAAAGTCTGCAAAACCTGTTATCATGGTTTGGGGAATGTTATACTAGTACAGAAGTGGTACTTGATTTTTTTAGGGTAAACAGAAAGCCGTGCATTACCTGGACTGGACATATTCTCAGACCAAATAAATTCTGCAATATTACTTTTTTACCCCAAAAGTGACGGATACTTCATGGATAATGATTCAATTAAACATAGAGATTGGTCATCGAGATCGGTTCAATGAACGCTAATATGTCGTCTAACAACTTCCTTGGCCGTCGGAAAGCTCTAATTTGATTTTAACAGAAAATGTTTTGGACATGTACAAAAGGCCCATACGATAGAAATCTTGTTGTCTGTCTATTTTACAGCACCCTATGTAGCGAATCATAAATACTAGCTGTTTTTCGTGTAAAAAGAGGTCTAATGTGCAAACAGAGGTCCAATACAATATTAATCTACTTCATTGGCCACTGTAGGTATAAACGCAAATTTTTACAAACGATACTCAAAGTGAAATCACAAAGATTGTAATTAATATTAAAATGTTAAGGGATAAGAAACAAATAAATAGTACACGAACCAAAATAGTTTAAAAAAAAAAAAGAAAAAGAAAGATTTTTTCTTTTTCTTAAGCAGGATTAAGACATGCATTTTGGTTCTTTCTTTCTTTTATTTCTGCACTTTTTATACTTTTATACACTAAAGTGAAAAAAATGTGAAACATTTACTTACCGGAAAAATCTCTGCAAAAGGATTTTTATATTATTTATTTATTTATTTTTTATATTTATCATCGCATAACTCTAAGATATTATTTTATTTATATAACTCTCGCATGTAAAAAATCTTTATTTTGTACCATCCGTATTAGTTAGTATTATTATTGAGTTATTACTTAAAAATATTATGTAGTGAAGAATGTGATTTTCAATAGCCATGGCCAGTTAGAAAGTTCTTTACAATTCTCATATCCGCAGGAACGTACTTAAATATTTACGAGTACATTTCTTGCAAAATATAGTTGTAAATTCTATAGAAATATCCAACTGTAGCACATTCTTTTCCAAAAATATTTAATTCCTATGCAATGGTATTTAGTTAATATAGATGTTGCATGTAAAGAAAATAAATTATATAGAAAGGATTTAAAAGTGTTTCAAGTAATATTTTCTAAGAATTTAAATTTTAAGCGTTAGATTTTAAAAAATAAATTAATTTCATTTAAGTATGATTATAATTTTGCCTTGTATATACATATATAATGTAAATAAATAAATAAATAATCACAGATATATAAATATGTAATGTAAAAATTTAAATCTTAATGTAATCAGAACAATAACATTTCAAAATCATCAATGAACCAAAAGAATTTTACATCAGCATTAACTACTTTTTCATCATAAAACCATAAAAATATATTGGCAAAAGCAATTTAAAAACAATTTCCATAGGAATTATTTTTATTTGTAAAAAAATATTTATTACTATGAAATAAATAAGCTTGAAAAATACAAAATTTAACTAAGTTAATCCAGTGATTTTTTTCACAGTCCGTAATAGAACTAAATTTATCCAGTAAATTCCTTCACAGTCTATAATTGAACAAAATATATCCTGTAAATTCTTTCACAGTCCGTAATTCAACTAAATTCGTCATATATCTTATTATAAATCATATCAATATCATATTGAGTGACACTTTCAAATAAATATCCAAAATCGAAATATTATCAAATATATCTTAAAATTGTTACGATTAATATGATCGGAAACTGGACTATTATTATTGTTTATAAAACTATTTTATAACTAGAAATGCTATTCAATCTCTATTTAACAAATTGAAAAAAAAAATTGTAAGTAAAATACCCATAACTAAATTTTCCACAAGTAACATACCAAAATTATGCTGGGGTTATTTATGAAATTAGATAATAATAAAAAAGAAAGGAAGTTTATAACAAGAATTTTTAAATTTTGATTTTTTTTTTTTTTTTTTGTTAAAAGCTATTTTTAATTACAGAAAGAGAAGTATTAACTTTCTTACCCTTTCAGCGTTAGCCGTTTTCGGTATGTTTGTTTAATGATTCATAAAATTGATACTACGCACAGTATAAATATGAAAATTTAATACTGTATCTAATTATATTCATCTAAATGAAGTTCTTACATATAAGTTTGAAAGAATAATAAATATTTATTTCTATACATCCTAAAAATGATATTAAAAATATATTGAAAAAGGCATTTAGTTATCAGAACTGCGTATTAGAAAAAATATTTTGCATAAAAATATTGTGTAAAAACTAATTTTTGATCAAAAAGTGCTTTTATTTTTTAAAATAAATTTACCTTCCTTTGAAAAACATATATATTTTTGTACGATTTTTAACAGTAAAATTTGTACTATATGAAAAGCGCATTTATTCAATCTAACCTTTAACCATAATATATGAGAAATCATCTTTTACATAAAATGGATAAGAGCTTTTGATCAAAGAAGTGGATGATATTATGTTAGGACAGCGGTTTCAGAGAAGTGGTTTTTGGATAAGAACAGAAGACAGTAAAGAAAACCGATCCCACTTACACAGCTCTTTAGAATTTTTATATCGAAGGAAATAAAGTCGATTTTCTAAGGGAGATATTTATGGTGGAAAAAAAAGGAGTATTCTGAAATAAACTGATAAAATATCAGAAAAATATCTCTAAAGATTGATAAAATTGAACATTTTGCCTTTTTCCAATATTGCGTTTTTTCTTACTCATATTTGAGTTCAATATTGAGTAAATTCTGATGTAACATAAAAACAAATAGGCTCCATAGGAAAAGTGTGAGTAAATAGAAGATAAAGTAAACAGAAATTTTTCAACTTAAAAAGAAAATATATTTCTGTAATATGAAGTTCTTTTGATGGAAAGTAGAATTATGTACAGTTTCGTTTTAAAGGTATATGTATCGATTAAGAAAAAGAAAATATATTAAAAAAAAATAATTTTACTTAAAATATTTTAGGATTATTTATTACTTTCTTCTATATTCAGTAGATGAAAATATTAGATTCATGAAAATTTCCTATTTCCAGTTTTCGAGGGATTCACACGTTTTAAGTGTTCCAGTAACGTTTTTTTTGTGTGTGTCTGACAAAAATATTTTAGCGGTGATATCCCAGGAACAGACTTTCAGAAAAATGTATATGTAGCTGCACCTCAACATAATTTAGTGTTTATCAAGGTTTGGTGACAATCGCTTTACTGGTGACTCTTCTATGCTAAGATTTCTTAAATTAGTTGGAAGGTTATATCTCAATTTCTATCGTGTATAAGCAAACGAAACTTGGTATGAAAAAAAAAACATTTTAAATATTATGCTGATTTAATTAGGACGCATATTAGCTAATAGGTAGTACTGCTATGCAGCAGTTTTCCCTGTTAATGGGAAGGCTGTATCTCAGATTCTATTGCACATAATTGCATAAAATTTGGTATACATGGCTGTCATTTTAAAATACTATGATTATTCAATTTACATATACATACTCCGACAGGTGGCGCTGCTATGTTGCAATTTATACGTAAACAGGAAGGCTAAATCTCATCTACTATGGCACAAAAATGCGCCAAACATGATATGTAAAATAACCTTATGACAGCGAATGAACACCTTCAGGGACTACCTGATTGGAAAACCCGAAAAGTTTTGACCGTAGCAAGCCTCTATTCACTGACCAAATGTGCTGTCCTACAAGATTTATTGTTTACTCGATTCTGATACTATTAAACAATAACAGGTTTTATACAACCTACCTTTATACATCCACCCTTACCAAAACGAACTATTACACGCCTTCGCACACTATTACAAGAGCCTTCGACTTCAACTGCAAGATTCCGGTAAAAAAGAAAAAAAAAAAAAAAAAAAAGGACTATTTAAATTTCTTTTATTGGCGTCCCCAATACAACGTGTCACATTAAATACCGTATTTGCGTACTAGCTCATTTAGTACTTAAAACACTATCGTTATTATTAAAATAAACTATGTGTGTTATCTAAAGTTTCAGTTTTATATATCGTTTATAAGTAAAATTACGCAATCAAATGCTTTTTCTTAATACGACAGCAACTTCTCTTTTTTTTTCTTTCACGTTCACTTTTTCACATGTAAATATACATTGCCTCATAATCATACCTTCATTTTCCACAGATTTTTCGAAAATATAATTTGTCTCATAATCAAATATCATGTATTTTCAGAAAAAATTTTTTCATGTTTCTTTCTTTCTTTATTTATTTTTTTCATATGTTTCTTTAATTAATATACATTAACTTTTGACTAAGGTTTTATGCACAGATATTTTGAAATATAAAATAACTCAAAAAATATCAAACGCATGAGAAAACTCGAAAATATAAAATCGTTCAACGTACATGATCAGATATTGTAAAGATACTTATACGTAAAATAATTATTTGTATGACCCTAGAAAAAGGTATAAGGTCGCAAAATATATTAACAAAAAAAGTATAAAACATAGTAAAATACGAAGAATTTAATATCACTCTTCCTTAGAAATGAAATTTAAAGTATAAACATTGGTTATGAACATGTGTAATATATAATCAAAGCATTAAATGACAATTCAGAAATTTGATCGCACTTCACCTTGGAAATAATTATAAGGTCGAGGAGTTGTGAAAGAAAATATAAAATCAACATAATTCAAATTCATCTTTTTTTTTTTTTTTTTTCAATGACTTTTATCAGTCTATTAGTCATCGTTGAATCAACTCGATATGAAGTTTCATTTTTGATATATTTCCATGTATAACTGATCGCATTGATGAGTTCGCATTTCCCTCGATAGTGTCATATGTCTTTATAAACAGACTGCGCATGTATGGTCCAAATATTTTCCAATGGGTTTAAATGCAGAATACAGGATGCCCAATCAAGCAGACGGACTTCATTTGCTTCAAACCAAGCTTTTGTTGAATAAGCAGCATGTATACGGGCATTATCTTGGCGGAAATATCCAATCTCTTGATATAACCAGAGTGGCATTTGGAAGCAAATTATCACCCAGCATATCTTGATACTTTTTGCATTCAATTAGGTATAAATTACCACAATCGGTAACATGTCATTACCAGAAAACGCTCACCATACTACTACTAATCCCCCCCCCATCCATATTGCCGCTTGGAAAAGTAAGATTTTCTTTATATATATATATATATATATATCATGCTATTATTTTTTAAAGCCGTATGGCCCATCAAAATAAAAGTTTCTCATTCAAAAAATTAAATCTTTCCATTTATTTCCAAGCGAAACATATTTTTCAGTAAATTCTAAGCGAGCTAATTTATGCTTCTTTGCCAAGTACTCTCGAGGTTGTATTTGTACGAACTGTGTCCTCAGGTTGGAACTTAAAACACTCCAGACAGTTCGTCTAGTACATGGTAGACTTAAACCACGAATTATTTTAAAAGAAGACTTTTTTTTTTATCACACGTCCATCGAAAACATTCCACTTTTGGCGCTTTGGAAGTGCATTTGGGTTTCTTGAGCGCTTACATCTATTATATTTTGAAAGATTTAAAAAAAAATATATATATTGACTGCTAATTTAGACAGTCCGATAGACCTGGAAATAGCTGCATCACTCATTCTACGCATTTTCATTCTAAAGATTTGGACAAATTTTTCTGCCGTGGCATCGTTGCCAATAGCACATTCAAAGATTAAAGTAACCCTAATTGCGTTGTTAAGTTACTTTTCTACTCCTTGCATTCTGAGATCGCAGAAAATTTGCATGTTTCTCCAAAAAATTCGACGTACTTATAATTTTTTCCATCCGCAAATAATATTAATATGTAATATGACAATTAGTTCATTTAATTTAAATTATATTTCAATTGAAGTATATTAAAATTAATAAATCATTTGCATAATTTATATTTTTGTTGCGTTCCCATATAAAAAATTTGCGTAAATCCTAGTTTAAGTGGCTTTTTAATCGACGTTATAATTTTTTCCAGTGATTTATAAGTTTAAACATTCTATTAGAAAACGTGAAGACACACACACTCACAGACACAAGTAGTTTAATTATTAGGAGATAAAGATTTTCCCTTTTGTTAAAAAGCAGTGTTTGTAATTCTTTGCAATCGTATATTAGGACTTATAGAGGTAACATGTCGCAGGTAACAAGATGGCATGTCATAAGGTTATCTTAGGGAATCACCGACGATTCGTAAAAGAGGTACATCAGTAAGGAGGCTGTGATAATATTTTACGGATTTTTTGGGAATATCTTAGATTACATTGAATCGATAATACATCTTTCGTCACCAGATAAAAGTTGAAAATTTTAACCTATTTAATGTTTTATTAATCATGTAAATCATAGTTTAAACAAGAAAAAATAATTCAGATAATTTTACAAAATCTCGAGTACAATATTTTGCTTTTAGGACAATCCTATAAAGGACGCCATTCCCGTTTTTTGTAATTTAATAGAGACTTACGTCTAGTATAACATTTTTCGGTAAGATGCCGATAGTTTTACACTGAGAAAAGGTGTCTGGTTTTCTTTTTTGTTATTTTAAGTTAAATCGGCGGATTAATTTTAACGAAATATCACATAAGGCATAAGACAATAATAATAAGACAATATTTTAAAATACTTAACACTAAAAAAAGAATAATAATAATAATAACAGTTTTAAAAATTTATTTTGTCGATTCAACTAAAATTCGTATTTTACATTGAAATACCGTAACCTAACTTACTCCCTTACAGAACGGACCCCTCCCCCCCCCCCATTTGACCGAAACCCAAATTTAACTTATTGCTAAACAACATCTTACCCCAAGGTTGGGTTAAGATACCCAAACGATACCATTAAAGAAAACTTCTATTTCAATGCTTATTTATTATTTTTTAAGTTAGATATATTTTTAATAAGAACTCAAACCTGTAAATCTTCACATTAGATCAAAAAACAATAAACGTAATTAATGGTGAATATTATAGAATTTTTTAACGAAAACTACGAAGTTTTCTTTCAATCTTCCATATATTCTAAACAGCTTTTATTTCAATAATTAATAATATGATATCCAGTACTGTACAAATTTTTATTCTTATTAGAATAATTTTTGTTAGAAACTACTTTTTTTAAACCATATGAAATTTCAAACGTTCTTAAAATTTGTACTATGAGTTAAAAAAAAAAAAAAATGCAATTTGCAATACTCTACAACAGTTTAAAAATTTCAGGCAAATTAGAATTACATTTTATCTGACTCTAATTAAATATCTACAGTTTAATAAAATTAATCAAGCAAAAAATTTAATAATCAAGAAGCACTACAATTATTTAAAAGAGAAAAAACTTTTTTCAAAATAAATTACAAAATCGTATACAATTTAACAAAATGTTATATTTTTGTTAAATTGACATATTTTAATTTTTTTGCAATAGATTTTTTTCTAATATTTATCTGATATTTTCTCTTTAACGCCCGTTGAGATATTTGCTTACATATTTAGATATTTGCTTACATACTGTATGGAATTAACTTCTGCTTTATTTATTGATAAGTTACTTCTTTTAAAACTTAAAGTTTTTGAAAATTGTTCTGTATATGATTATAAAGAAGAATGTTTCAATGCACACGATATGTTGAATAAAATACATAAGTTAATAAGTAACAAAATTAAGAATACGTTTTCCTCTTCCTCTCTTTTTTTTCACATTGAGGTTTTAAATGCTGCACAATTAACATTTTAATTGCCTCCAAATTTAATCAGCTTAATATAAGTTACATCGATTTTGTGATACGCTTTAATTTTCTGCAACCTAATTAGGCACGATGTAATCTAGAAAAAAATAATTAAGTAGTTTCATTCAAAATTGCATTAAACTACTAAAATTATTGTGTTGACTTTTGCCTTAGGCATCTCGTTACAGCGAATTTAAACTTTAATTTACATTAAACATAAACAAGAAAGATTATTAAAACTTTGTAAAGTAACACACTTTAGATAAAAGAAAGTATTATTAACCAAGTTTTATTATGTCTCTGAAAAAGAAAATTTGGATTTAGATAAGACAGACAGTTTAAATGCATTTTGCCAAATTTATACATAAGTAAAAATATTTTTCACTTTTTGCTAACCATTACTTATTTTAATAATACTTTAAAAAATAATTCTGTAACTTATGTTCAATATCTAAACATATATATCAAAATGTATTTATATGGGTATTGTTATTATAATCTCTAATTCATTTATATATATATATAAACCTATTGCCTACTTCACTCAATGGAAATTTTTAGTGTTACAAAAAATTAAAAATGCTTTATATCTTAATTATTCGAATCTGGTGTATTTTAAAAAATCTGAACATCTTCACTCCATCAAATCACTACAGAATGACTTTGTGATAACTTATGTTGACAGATCGCCTGCCATTATATGTAAATCCGACTATCTCTCTATTTTAAACTCTTCAACATCTAATAGTAACATCTTTAGTTTAACTAATAATAAACTTATTACTAATAACCGAAAAATACATAATTACTATAAACTACATAAACCTCCCTTCCATAACTCTAATTTTCCTTATATTGTTCTCCTATTTAAATTTCACAAATCTCCAATTAATTTCACACTGTCACTATTGGTTGTAACACTTCTCACAACAATGATAATAAAACTATACTGGATATTCTTAAACAAACTTACAATTGCACTTGCAAAATTTATAATTTACACTGCCTTAAAATTAACTTTCAATTAATTCAATACATTAATCTGCTCGATAAAATACACATTACTACGACTTTTGTCTTTCAAGATCTTTTTTAATAATATTAAGTTATCAGATCTAAGTAACATCATTTATAGTCTTTTAAATGAATATAAAACTCAAATTACTCTTCCTCGCAATTTTAAAACAGAAAAATCCAAACACGTCTTAACTTTATAATTCATTACAGTTATATCTTCCACAACAACAAAATCTATTTGCAAATGGTAGGAATCCCACAAGGGGGATGTAACTCCAGTATTTTGACTGATCTATACCTTTATTATTATAAAAAACAATTTTGTGATGATGATGTCCGGCTTTACAGCTACATAGATGATATTATTGTATCATCTTAACAAGAAATTTATTATTTTTATCTTAACAAGAAATCACAAAAGACCATTTCCTTTAATTATCAATCTAACCTAAAGCTAAATCAATCAGTTAACTTTCTAGTTCTAAAAATAACCTTTAATGATAATAAAAATTACACATACAGTCGGTAACAAAAGTGTCCGAACACTAGCAAAAATTTTTGTGTAAAAAAAGTACACTTCATACGGTTTTGTTAAATAAATCCTTATCGAATTATATTCTTACACTGACTAAGAACAGGATTAGACAAGGATTTATTTAACAAAACCTTATGAAGTGTTCTTTTTTTACATAGGAATTTTCGCTAGTGTTCGAACACTTTTGTTACCGACTGTATGTATGACAAAAGGCAAGATTTTTGTTTTAAAGTAAACTTTTTTTACACATTTTAATTCCTATCTGTATTTTTCGGTATTTAGAAACATCATCATTAACCACTTATTTAGAATTAATAATTTATGCTCTCCAAAGTATTAAAACAAGAATATTAATAAATTGATCATAAACACTGCTAAAATGGGTTTTCCTAAAAGCTTTGTATTTTATATTTTACATCCTTAACCATGTATCTGTCAGTACATTTATTACATAAAAAAAGAGTGTACATTTGTGTATCTTAACCAAAAAAAATATAAAACTATAAAAGACGATAGAAAACGGGGAGATTGGGTGGGCAGATGTTTGATTACGGAGGATAGGTGGTGTTGTTTGGCTGGATGATTGACAAGGTATGTAAAATATATATATTAAAAAAATTAACAAAAAAAATACAGAAGGCATGTTGCATTTATCTTGTATTAATATGCATTCTTTCTTTGTCCTTTAAATGTTCAACGTCTTTTCATTGTTGAGTTTCGACTGTTCTTCAAATTACTAATCATACTCTTACACACATAACAATCAATAAATATCCATGTTGTAGTATAATTTCCTTATTCTTTATCGCGCTATGAACCACTAAACCTTGAGTTTGGCTTGTTTTACTCCATGAACAACTAAACCCCTGAATTATTTTGCCTGTTTTTAATCCATGTGACCCTAAATTTATGATCCTCTAAAGTATTACTTGTTTATTAGGGTTATTTTCTGTTAGATTCTCTGTTATTGTGAACTTAATAGTTTATTCCACTTTAAAATTCACTTTAATTATTTTCATGTACAATAGGGAACTCACTAGTGATTTTCTGTTATAGCCACTAGTGAACGAAATCGTGCATTGGTGCTCAAGGGGGAAAAAAGTCTCCCCTGATGAATTTTTTCACTTGTCTGAGCTTCTTCTTACTCTTGAAATATATTCATTCTTATTGGTCTATGTAGTTTCAATGATCTTGTATATGCTGTTTGACTTTCACTACGTTTAATAATTCATCTACATAAATAAAGCAAAGTGTTTGCCGGCGGAACACATCCGGGCGGACCACTCATATTTTGATTGGTCTAGACTTAACTATTTTGGTGATGAAATTCGGCCATTTTCTTTTAGCAAAAATTGATTTTTTTTTTTTTTTTAATTACTGCATAGATATTATACTTTTTTAAAAGAGCTTTAAAAACAGTTCATTTTTTGTGGGAACGCAATATACGTCAAGCTATTAGATTTAAAGATATTACGTCGCCAAGTTTCACAACGCGATACCATTCAATTGCTTTTGAAAAAGGTCGGCAATTTTTTTTTAAGTAAAAATTGATTATTTTGTTTAAAAGATACTGCATAGATTATATACTTTTTTTAAAAGACCTCTAAAAAATTTTTATTTTTTTGTGAGGACACTATATACATTACGTAATTAAATTTAAAGATTTTACGTTGCAAAATTTCACAACGCGATAGCATTCGATTACTTTTATCTTAAATTAACAGTCTAATATTAAACAAAAACAGTTTAGTATTAAAGAATAATGTATAACATTATAAGTTTTGAAGTTCCAAGCGCTGTAATTTTTAAAATACAGTGTACTTATTTCCCGTACATAATCCATTAACATTGTAAATAACTGTTGATTCATTCTTGAAAATCATTAGCAAAAGGCCATAGAGCATTGTTCCAAAACGAGTGCGAAGCGGAAGAAATATTTAATGTAATTTAATTTTTAATACGTTATTTTGACTTTTAAACCTTACAAGGAATTTTTAATTATGTTAGCCCAAAATGTGATACAAAAAAAAAAAAAAAAAGAAAGAAAGAAAGAAAGAAAGAAATAGGGATTTGATTTATTTGAAAATTTTTTAAAATTAGTGACCAGCAAACCGGACGTATCCTGCTAGTATTAAATAAAACAATTTTTAGTTAAAAATAAATTGCAAAAAATTGTAAAATAACACTTTATTAAATATGCTTAAAATTACTGAAAACGTAACTTTATGTAACTAACAACAATTTTCTCAACAACCTTTGCATATATATATATATATATATATATATATATATATATATAATAAAAAATAAGCTTTACTGCTTTCTTAATAAATGACATTCAGGATAATTTTTTACTTATTTTTTAATTTTTTTAATTTCATAGTTTAATAACAATTTCAAACCATTTGTAGATAACGGCATACAGATTAACATTTTTTTAAAGGTTCTTTCCCTGAATTGTTAACAAACATATCATTAACAAAAATAACATTTAAAGATTTCATTATAAACTTTTACATTATAGATGTATAAACATATTTCATGGTAATAATAAGTTATTATTTTTACCTTTTGCTTCCGAACATTATCTTGAAATACATTTTTAATTTCCTGCTTTAACGCATTCTTAAGGAACTCGTTTTACACATACCTTTGGCAATAAGTACTTTAATGAGAGTTAGAACATTAAATTGTCAGTTGATTTCTATTGTTAATACGGTATCCATATGCTTTAATCTACGCCTTTCAATTTTTATAAATAGCATGTCGAAAATCACAACATAATTTGTAAGGCAGATCAAGTGGATTAGTAGATAATTTAGAGGTAAGATATGTAATACAATTGCCTTATAATGTAATGGATTTCAGTATATAAGATGAAATAAGGCTTGTTATTAATAATTCATTATTATATACATACATATATATACGTATGTATAAATGTATATATATGTATTATTATTATTATTATTATTATTATTGACTAATTTTTTTGTCCATATATATACATAGCGCGGTTAAAAATAGAAATTTGATTACGAAAGAGTAATAAATATTTATAATTGCACCCTATATTAAATCTTATGTTATAAAGTTATAATATCCAACATAATATTTAGCAGGACTTGTACTATCAATTTTCAAAGTAATAATATAGAGTATGTATCTATTAAAAAATATGAATGAATAAAATAATTAAAAGAAAATTTTAATGTGACAGCTTCTTCTTATATAATTTTTAATCAGTAAAAAAAAAAAAAAAAGTGTAAAATGCAGTTTTTTTTTTTAAATATTAATTATATATATATTTTTTTACTTTCTCTTAACCATAAGGTAGAAGAAGTATTGTTTTTGGGTCAAATTTTCAAACGCGAGATTTTGTTATATTTACACGTTTTGAGGTCCCCTGAATAAGAAAATCATGCTTTTAGCAAATGGTCTGTGTGTATGTCTGTGTGTGTGTGTGTCTGTGTGTGTGTGTCTCTCTGTGTGTGTCTTTCTGTTATCAGCATATCTCAAAAACAAATTATGGCAGAAAGTTCAAACTTGGTATTCTAAATGTGTGTCATATAGGGATGATACAGTAAGCTTTTCGTTAAGATCAAGCAAATGGTTCGTGTACAGGGACAATCAAGAGAATTCTAATACATTACATCTATGGGGAAAATTGCAGGTAAGTAGAGCTTAACGTCTATAGACTGCACTAAATCACATGAAACGCATGTATATTTTTTGTAATAGAGATAGTTAACTGGGAAAAAATGTGTATGTCGGAGCATCGCCTCCCCCTTGGGGGGGGGGGAAGTCCCCCTCGAGGGGAGAGAAATTTTTATGATGGATATCTTTCAAAAGAGCTCGCCAATACCTTTAAAACGAATGGTTGAACCATCGATCTGCGATAATTTAAAACAAAGCTATCGATTTTTTTTTTTTTTTTTTTTTTTTTTTTTTTTTTTTTTAATATTGAGAATAAAATGGACTTTTTTTGGATATTTGGTGTTATACTACTACTGTTATATACTCTAATTTGGAAATCGTCTGCATTATCATATGATATATTTTTTTAAATAATAATTTTAATAAATTATTTTTTAAAAACAGAATTATTTATTAATAAACGAATTAAATTCTATATAAATGTAGGTACATGAATGAAACGGGGGGGTTGAGAGGGGCGGTAGCCCCCCTCACACAGAACTAATTATCATATAAAACTCTTCAGAAGCCTAATATAAATTGTTTAACACAGGTTAACATAACAGTACTCGTTATCTTGCCTTTTAATCTACAACTTGTATTTATAATGTTAAATTTCAGGGTAAGAGAAAATCGTGTGAGTGACACACCAGATTATTTTTTCTGTAATTGTGCCCATTGTTCTTCTATGCTATTACATAATTATATCTGCTCATAATAATAATTAATAATAGCTCTAACTGGATCTGCAGTGCAGGAGCCTATTTGCATCATGCATTATTCAACAGATCATTTTCATCTATTCCTTATTATATAACGTATATATATTGATTCGATTGACTTCCTACATAAACAGAAATATTTCTGAGAGAAGTGGCAGCCCTCCTCAACCTCTGTTGTATCTCTCTTTTTATAACTTTCTCTGTATATATATATAAATGTCTATTAACTGATTAATATATGCCTATTAACTGATTCCCTATCTCAATTTCCTGTAATTCATAAATACTTGCACCAAATTTCATGCAAAATGATTACACAACATATCGGAAATATTTTGTGTAAACCTGTAGATTAATTACCAATTTTATGCCCACAATTTTCTACAGAAAAACACGCTTTTAAAATTCTAATAAAATGTCCTTATATTTGATGAGGTGTAACCATATTAAAATACCCTTTGAAGAAATACCGACTATAGACCGTAATACTACGAAATTCTTTTATGTATCCTGGAAAAGGAGCCACACACATTATATACACTAAAAAAGAATACACCTATTTAATTAATTATAACTCATTAATATTATTTGACATCATCTGCATGATTACTCTATATCATCCGAATTCTTTTGTGTGGTACCGCAAATAAATCATTTAGTCTATACATATACTTTTTTACAGTAAACATGCTTTTATACATTATTATAATGTATTTTGATTCCACTATGTTGAATGCACCATAAACGCGTTAAAATGCGCTTATATGAAAGTTTATCTATAGTTAATAATTTCATGAAATTATTTTGTGTGTCTCTGTAAACGAACCTTAAACATTGTACGCACCAGTAAAAATTGTTCAAATTATTCTACGTTTTTCAAGAGTATTTGTTCGAAATTTGGCATAATTAGGATAATTACGTGATATTGTCGGAACACTTTTGTATAGCACTGCATATTTTGTAGGAAGTCTAAGAGCACATATATTTTGCAGAAAAAATCGGTTTAAGTATCTCAGTAATGTACGCTAATTTCATTTGTTGAATGCAGAATAACGATGTCAAAATTCTTTTAAACGAAATCCACCCCATGGGCTGTAATTATAAGAAAACTTTGGCGTATCCCTAAACAAAGTTCATAACTATATTGGTAAAAAAGAAAAAAATAATAATTATTATACAGCTATTTCTATTCAAACCCTAAACGTGTGTACATGTGTCAGAGGATTTTTGCGGCGATTATTGCGGTACATACAAATTCTGTCCATTGGTCTTAATGATAAGAAAAATTTGGTGTCCCCTCTACACGAAGTACAAATGGAATACAAAAGTATATAGTTAATTCAATTTGGCTCATGAACAAGTGTACCAAATTGAAAGTCAATACCGTGATTTTTGCGGCCGCTATCGCTCGACAGATAAAAATACAGATGGAATCCAAAATCTTTTTCAGTCACCAGAGGGAATCCTCCACTGATTTTTTGACAAAAATATATAATAAAAAATATATATAATAATTAATTAAATTTTAAAGCCTTAATTCTTCACTTTAGATCTATTAAAATTTTAATTTAACTAGTATGATTTAGCATTCACAGAACTTTCTTCTGTATCTTTCTATGTATCACATCCATTTATTAGTTGATATTCAGAAAAATTAATGAATATATTTTCTAACGAAAAATGATTTGAAGTATACAATTCATGTACTTTTAATCAATAGAAGTTGAGTTATAATCATCTATAAAATAAGAGAATAGAGATTATTGCACCGCAATCTGTAAATCTATATACATTCAAATTAAATAATCAATTTTTTTCATAATAACCATATCACTTATCATGTTTTGTATATTTATATTTCATAGAAGCTATTTATTATAGAAACTGACATATAGCCTTTTTGTAAACGTATAAGACTTTAGTGAAGCAGCGTCACCTGCCAGCGGATATTCAGCAAAATTATATCAGTGTAATTTTATTTCAAATGTCATCTCATATTTCACGTTTTTGTGCACTTTTATATTATAAAATATGAGATATTGCCTTGAGTATGTGTAAAAACGGTAATATAGATTTTCTACTTTATTAACGGTACATCCCAAGCTTTAATCAGAACTAATTTATGCCATAAAACAAAAAAATATAAAGTTTTGAAATTTTTCATCAGGCTTTTTGTAAGATACAGAAACAAAAAAATGTAAATAAATAAATAAATAATATATAGACAAAGACGTAGTTAACTAAAATGTACTAACACACAAAGACGCATATATTCAAACTTTTTTTTAAAATGGTCAAATCGTGTTTAAAGCATTTTGAATGTAACACACAAAGAAGCATATATTCAAACTTTTTTTTTTAAATGGTCAAATCGTGTTTAAGGCATTTTGAGGCGCGTATATCCATCGAAAATATTCTAGAGTCCAAAATATTATTCTTATATGTATAGATTTTTTTTTTTTTCAGATTTTTGTTTTAATTGATTCATAAAAACATGTATTGTTGTTATTCAGAAAGAATAACTTGTCTTTTGGTAAAAATGCAAATTAGATGTAAATATATATTTTGATCTCTTCATACATATGTATTATAATATTAAAGGAAAATATCCGATCTCCAGAATTACATATTGATTATTGATACTTACATGCTACAAGGTCAAACTGAATGGCCTGGCTTTAGTCAAAATATTATTTTTAGAATATTTTGATTTCATATTTTGTGACATGATTTTTTTTTTTTTTTTTTTTTTGAATGGCAAGCCGTTTAGTGTTATTGGTGTAGTGAAAGCGAAACAAATTTATTTTCGAAAATAAACATGTATTTCTGAAAACGTATTTGTTATATTTTCAATTATCGAATTAACTCTTGTGACTAATTGAAATGTGTTTAAAAATAAGTCATATTTTTAACATTATGATGATTTCGCTTTACAAAATGGAAAAGTTTTAGGATGTTAAAGTACTTTTCAAATATTGACTTAACATCTTAACTATTTAATACCAATTAAAGAAAAAGGTAAATGAAATGTAATTTCGTTGCTAATTGAACGCCTATTCTAATAATAATATGTCAAACGTATTTCTCTCTATAATTTAAAAATGACAAATGGCTACGACACAACCAAAGGGCATTTGTTTTTTGTGTAATCAACAAGAACTGATTAAACATTTGTAACAGACTATCATCTTGATAATGTAGAGTTACACAAACTCAGTTGTGTGATAATAAATGGTGGTAATATGTGTAGCATAATATTAGTATTCTTATAGTGTAGTATAATAGTATAGTATTTTTAATAAGGTTACAGTACTTGAAGAAAAAAAAAATATTTATAAAAATTTAAGAAAAAAAATCAGTTTTTAGTGAAACACAGAATTCAAAGCACATGTGCATCGCATTCAGCAAAAAAGTAATCACAGATTTAAAAATAAATATCATTCAATAAGAATGCAATAAAAGATGGGGTACATAAATAAATGATCTTAGAAAAATAACTATCAAAAGCTCTGAAATTAGGTACAGCAAATGTGCAGACTAAAGGTTAACCGTGAAGAGTAATATTTTTATATATATTGCAAAATATATTTCAATGTTACCTTTCAATACTTATGCCATGCCTGTATAGTAATTGTGACTATTTTTTCTTGAAATGCTCCATTTATTGTTTCATTTGAAATGGAATTATGCAGAAAGTCCCAAATAGGAGTACATATTTTAAGTAAAGATAGAATATAATATGAGGAATAATAATTTGAAAGTTATTACTGTGTCTGCGGATAATCGTAATTAATTCACATGCATCACGAATCTGAGTATGAAGCACAATCTTTGAGGACGAACACACATATTACATAAAAGCGTCTCTTCTTACCTTTTTACCTCTTCCCCTTATGTCCTGTTGCCATAATCAAAACAAAAATATTGTCTTTTTCCTCTTTCTAGACAGCACTGTTTTAGAGCCTCACATAACTGTAGGAGTCATCATGAAAAAGTGGTAGCAGAAATAAAAAAAAAAAAAAAAAAAAAAAAAAAAAAAAATCAGCAAATAGAAAGAAACAACTCAGGGTTGATAAAAATAATACAGTGACATCAATATTATAAACGCTTTAATAAAATATTCACTATCAAAATGCTTTGCGAAATGTTCAAAATTTCCGCGTAAACAAGGTGCATTAATAAGACGAAACAAACATAATCATAAACTTCTAGTGTGTTCCCCGAGAGTTCTTGTCAACAGGTTCATACACCGATGTATGTTGACCTTACCGTAATGAGTTTTTTTGCAATTTTCAAACTTTTTCGTGTGTGATTGTGAAAGATGTAGCGTCGAGTTAGGGTAAAAGGATGGATGACATCAGTTGTAAATGTAAAATGTTGACCAGAGTTTGAAAACGCGTAGTAGAAAAGCGCGAGATGGGCCCAGCACGATTGATGAAGTAGTGGTGAATGCAATGGATTGACGTTATCGAGTTGGGATGATTTTAGGTCGGCATGGAGTAACAAAAAAGAAAGTAGAATCCACTCAGGTTGAGTAAGGATGGCTGAATACGATTAGTTTTTGGAAATGTAAGAAGTGAATTAAAGTTTTAAAGGTATTCTGTTTTCAAGGTGGTTAAATAGCGGAATGTTGGGATAGAAATGTGGGGTGTTGGTGTTGGTGTTAGAGAGGCGGTAGGGGCGTTCTAAGAGTGCGAAATTTTCGCGAGTTTGATAGAAGAGTTTGTTCATTCAGTAAGCACCGAAAAGTTATAGTTCTGGTGCGTGATCAGTTATTATGGGTACTATTTCATTTCTCCAGTGACGAGGTATGCAGACAGAGGTGTTTCGTGAGTGTTTTGAAGTTTGAGGCAAGCTTTTTACTAGTTATACCAGTCACCATCAGTGAGCTTTATTTCCATGTTAATTCATTTATTTAATTTATATTGAGTTTTTCTTACATATCCCTTGTCCCTTATTGCAAGATAGAAATAAACTTTGATTTGATTTCACTTCAAGAGTCTCATTTAGTTACATTCTAATTTAAGTACAAGTTTAAGATGGGGTCTGCTGCCGATGCCGAGGCGAGGACCTTACTTCTTCATATAATCATTAAAATTGTACAACACTTCAAGTTTTTTTTTTTTTTTTCTTTTTTTTTTTTTTTTTTTTTTTTTTTTTTTTGAATACAAAAGATTTTTATTCCTAAGATATCAATTTCCTGTCTGTTGTGTTGTCTTTTAAACTTAACCGTTTATGAATTAAAACAAATTTAGAAAAGAGTAAAGTAAACAAATAAAAGTTGGATGTCTAACAAAACTAGTTATCAAATGATTAAGTCTTATTAATTCTTCTTTTAACTTCTTAAATTAAAGTTCCCTTACAAAAAAAGGATAAAATATAAATTTTCCTATTTGTAATGAAAATAAGTTTCCAAAACGCTTAAAGTATTTTCCTTTGTACGATTTAATATTCTAAAAATTTAGTTTCGTTTGGATATTTATGTAATGCCAGTGCATTTTAGTCGTAGTAAATTTAAAAATAGGTATTCGTTTTAATGTTCTACACACCAACTGTGACCAGTATTACAAATCTAAAATATTTATTTTCCAATAATTTATTTGCTTGTGTTAACTGAAGCATAATACGAAACCTATTAGAACAAGAATGTCCAAACTGTATAACTATGTCTGAAAACATTCTGGAACTAAAACTCTTGAAATACTGCTAACATCATAGGGTGAAAACTTCCTGAAATATATTGAATACATACATGATCTAAAATAATAGTAGAAACTAATTCCATAAATAAAGCTACGACACATAAGTATAAAATGTGAATGTATAGTTACGACATTTATCACTTTTATAACTATTATAAGCCAAAGTTCACAATACATTTTAATCTTAAATAATTATTAAAAAATTATGTTATAATGTTATTATTGAACTAATAAAGTAAAACAATGCTACAGCTTAATGAATTCTTTAAATATAGTGTTACAAAACTGCCCTTTTTAAACATTTATAATAAAGTACTAACTACTAAATTCCTAGAAAAAATCTAAAAATATTCCTCTCGTAATATAAGAAATGAATAAAAATATTCTAGAGTATCGTTAAAAATATTGTAGATTAATCATATTATTTCAGCTACTGGCGAACACTCTTATTTTATTATCTCCCTAAGTTTGGAATTTTCTGCATTTTCTGCACTATCTTTTAGAATAACCAAATCTTCCACATATCAAAATCGAAAGTAATAATCATTCACTGTTTATATGCATTTACGCATAAATATGTGATAATTATATAGGTATGGAGGTTTAAATCCTTTTCCTAAAAGTCTTTTTTATGATTCTTCAAACATACTTCATTTTTATTTTCTAAAGGAAAAGAGATATATCCTTTATATCCCACGAATGTGATTAATTATGCATTTTTTTAAATAAAATAAAACAAATGTTCACTTGTATAAGATTAATAAATAGATATTTTCATTTCATGTTTATTCATCTAATATTTTTATACTGTGATGTAAATTTCCCTTTGGTTCATGTTTGGATTTCCTTTCTTTAAACGATAAATATTGCGAAAGGTATACCAAAATTTAAACGATGTGTTTTGAATTGAACATATTTATTTCCCACAATAAAAAGACAATAAATGCATTCTGTTTCAAGCACATTAGTTTTCATATTACAATAAATTTTATAGTAATTCAATTGGAGTGTTCGTTCCTTTCTTTTTTATTTATTTATTTTCTTTTTGTATGTAAAGACATAACAAAAACATCAGTCATACAGGATACAGGAAAAAGTTTATATTTTGAGATTCATAGGTAAAAAATAAATGTATAATATCAAAAATTTTAATGTATGCAAAATATTCCGCGTTAGAATAATAAATTCTTTTATATATGTATATAGCTATACTAATAGATATACAAGTCAGACAAATATACAAGTCAGATATTCAATAAAATTTTATTCACTTTTAGCATCTTCACATTAAAACAAAAGCCATAAGCTTCTTTTACTTAATGGGAAGAAAGGGCTTAATGAATTTCCAAATAAGGAAATAAAAATTCAACTTGAAGATTTCAAAAAGCAAGAAGCAAATTATAACAAATAAATGAAGACCTTACATACTTCTTGATTATAGCCTTAGCACTTTCGGGAAGGGGCCCCTCCCATCATCAGAGGCTGCACGGTGGCGGCTTGCTTTGCTGTGTTGACGTTACTGACTTGATCTTTAGTAGTTTAGTAGAACTACTAAAGATCAAGTCAGTAACGTCAACACAGCAAAGCAAGCCGCCACCGTGCAGCCTCTGATGATGGGAGGGGTCCCTTCCCGAAACTGCTAAAGCTATAATCAAGAAGTATGTACGGTCTTCATTTATTTGTTGTTAAAAATTCAACTGTTGGTGACAACAATTCGTAAAGCACTTAAAATATTCACGCTTTTTTTTTTTTTTTTTTTTAGTTAATTGTAAATTATCGAAACTAAACAACTGGGAGCAATAATTTTTATATGTATATAATAAAGGGTTCGAAACATTTAAGGTAAAAAAAGTATTATTATCTGAATTTTAGTTACAGAAAATAGCATTTTCTGACATTTTCTACACAGTGAAAAAGAGATTAATTAACGAGGACGGGATACTTATTTTAAATTCAATGCAAACTACCATTTGCTATTATGCTTAAGGGTTTTAATGAAGCTTAAAAAAAAAAATAATAAGATTGCGTTTTTTAAACAACTATTCGTAAAAAACTTTAAAATTGCATGTTTTTTTTTCTTATTTTGATTAGAGAAAATTCCACATTAGTGTTTTGTATTTTAATTTGGAATACGTTATCGACTATCATTTTGATAATTATATAAAACTAATAGTTTCACAATGAATGTACATTTTTATTCAGTTATTTTGAAATTTATTGCAATATGAAATCAAATACACTTTCAACATAATGCATTTGCCTATTTTATTGCAATGCAATAAACATGTGAAATCGGAAGCGCATCGCTATAAAAATTATAAGCTGAACAACAAAATAATAATAATAATAATAAGTATAAGTTAATGCATTATCTAAAATTCATTTTGTGATATTAAGAGTGTTTTTCCTTTTAAATATTTGACCCACCAGCGACGAAGCGCTTCTGCGCTGAAAGCTGATAGATGTGAGGTGCCGGGTTTAAAGTCTCGCTCCTCGGCCCAAACCGATCGGAGTTTTTTGTGATTTTCTATGAAGCTTACGTAAACACGGGATAGGACCCCTTAGATATACCCACACAGAGGACACTCCCCCTCAGTCCTAGGGTCCTAGAGCAGCTAGTCGGCCTAAATCCCCACAACCTACCAGCCTTTTAAAGTTTTACCTAATTTTGTTCTGCAGTAAGAGAATTACCTTAAACAATAATTTTATAGTGCAGGCTTTTAAAAAATTTTCATTAAAAAAAAAAAAAAAAAAAAACTGGAAAATTATATTTCATTTATTAAACTATTTCACTCCTTTACAATTTAGACTTTACTAACAAAGAATAATTGCAAGAATATTAAGAACTAAGCGTTAAAAGTACCAATTCAATGCTATATTTTATTTGTTCGACAAAGACCACCTTTGTTGAACAAGAATTTATCGAACAACAAGATTTTATTTTTAAAGTTATTTTTTTTTCAAAAAATGACTTATTTTAAAGTACACAAATTTTACGTAAAATAAAGCATTCATTGTTAAAAGTGCAGTGAAAAAAAAAAAAAAACTTTTCCCCTAAATGTACGTTCATGCGGTCAAAAACGAGAAAAAATATGATATTGCTACTTCTCTAAACTTTTGTTTTTTCTAATTTATTCCTTTCTTCATAAAATTGCTTCAGAGAAAACCACAATTATTCACTGTTTTGTTTTAAAAAAGCAAATTGAATATGTCACAACGAACTGAGGTAATAGATTCTCTAGTTTGAGTATTCATACAAAAATTGAATACGGAAAGATACAAAGGATTATTTTAATATATGTAGGAGTAGTAAAGCATGTCATTTTTTCATTGTGGAAACTCCTCCCATAAATAAAAACAATTCAATGTAAATCAGAGCAAATTTCCTTCGCATAATAATTCAATTGTTTGCCTGTGTCTTTTATTAGCAGGTCGTGGAAATTGAACAGGGAGTGCTTTTAAATTCTTGGACAATTTCTTTTGACAATATTAATTAATATATTAAGACAAAACATTCTGACATAAACTTTCCTAGCGTGGTTTATATGCATTTGGATAATTTGGTGATATTTATTCGATCTGAAGTCAGAACGCTGCAAAAATATTTTCAATCTTGCCAAAGATGTTGGTTTTAATAAAACTCTTACGTGGAAAGTGAGTGGAATAGAATCCTTCAAAGAGTAAACCCAAGCAGCACCGAAACGTTCTCTGAACGTTCAAAAATTGTTCTGCAAACACGTTCTAAGAACGTTCACTTTGAACGTGTTATAGACGTCTATCTGTCCATCTTGAAGACGTACAATAGTACGGTTCAGAGAACGTTCAATGAACGTGTAACTATCACCATCGGTGTTATAGAAGCGTTCTGAGAACGTTCTATGTATACGGTCTCAGAACGTTCTAAACGTTTTTAGAACGTTTTCAAAACGTTATACACATTTTCAGAACGTTCCAGAAAACGTACTGTAAACGTTCTAAAATAGTGTAGTTAAAAAAAAAAAAAAAAAAAAAAATGTGACGTCATTATAAAAAAATCCCCTCAGTACGAGCGTTTAGAAGTAAAAATTACATAGCTGATGACGAATAATGATACAACACATGAACAGGGATATGAATTACTTTTTTTTTCAATTCAAATAATGTTTGAGAAATTTTAACATACTTACTATTCTTTTAATTTCAACGTATATGCATCAAAAATTCTATATTCTATGACAGCTTTCCCCAAAAAGTGTCATAACGTCTCTTTATACCTTAAAAAATTTCTTAAATTTTTGCATTTTTTAAAAATTTCTTTTTTTTCCCTAATCTGTAGATAATGAAGTTATAGTATTAATTACAAAACTTTGAATAAACACCATAAAATGCGAGAACTCGCACCAACTGTTTCGGGTCAAAAGAAGACACAACCCTTCATCAGGCGAACATTGTAGGCACGAGAGCTGCAAACAAGAACGTTGAGTGTGTGGAATGCGTTGCCGCTTTGTTTGTAGCAGCCGTGCTTTGTTTGTAGCAGTTGCGAGTTCTTGCATTTTATGGTGTTTATTCAAAGTTTCTTAATTAATACTATAACGCCATTATCTTCAGATTAGGGGAAAAAAGAAATTTTTTAAAAATGCAAAAATTTAAGGAATTTTTTAAAGGGATATAGGCACGTTATGACACTTTTTGGGAATTACAGTCATAAAATATGGAATTTTTCATGCATATACGTTGAAATTAAAGGAATAGTAAGTATGTTAAAATTTCTCAAACAATATTTGAATTTAAAAAAAAGTAATTTATATCCCTGTTGCTGTGTTGTATCATTATTCTTCATCTGCTATATACAACTAAACTCTTGATTTATTTTGCTTGTTTTAATCCTTGTGATTCCGAATGCGTCATCCTATGATTAATGTTTGTTTTTCATGGTTGTTTTCTGTTTGATTTTCTGATTTCTTGAAGTAAATAATTTATTCCAATTTATTCTTCATTTCTAACTTCAATTAATTTCTTGTTCGATAGGGTGCCCGCTAGCAATTTGCTATTATAGCTGCTAACGAACGAAATCGTATATTGGTGCTCAACGACGAAAAGGGTCACCCTTGACGAGTTTTTTTTTTTTTTTTTTTTTTTTTTTTTTTCTACCATTCTAAGCTTTTCCTACAAAAAATGTTTAAAATGCTGTCTTAATTTTTTATTTCCTCGTTGCTTGTTTGTATCTTTTGATTTGAGTTTCATGTGGTTTTTTACGCACCGGCAAAATTATTAAAATTGCAACTAACAATATAGGAATAAATTTAAGATTAGACTGAAGTTAAATAAAATAAAAATCAATAAATAAAATATAAATGTTTCAATAAATCACAATCAGTCTCCCCAGGTTATTTAAATTTGTTGTAATTTTCTTCTCATTGACCTATGTGGTTTCAGGGATCTTATATCTGTTGCTTGGCTTTAACTAAGATTAAAAATTCATTTATACATACATATATATATATATATATATATATATATATATATATACATACATACATATATATATATATATATATATATATATATATATATACGTGTTTTTTTTTTTTTTAATACAGGGTGCAAAGCATTGTGACGAGAATACCTTTATCTCCGCAACTATTGGTCGCAAATATATAGTTTCAGTTACAAAATGTTTTAAAGAATATGAGCATTTGTGGTATAACATGTTTAAATTTAAAATATCTATTTTTTCAAAATTGCAAAAACTAAATTTTTACATAGTCCCAGATCCCTATAATCATATTTAGAAAACTGACACTCATCCTAACAAACAGTTTCATTTCTATTCTCCCAAAATGGAACATGATATTTAAAGTTTGGTTTTTCTAACATATTTCGGCCTTCAATAAGGGATCGGTTTAAAAATCCTAATTGGACTTTGTTTGCATTTTCCCTGGGTTTATTAAAGAATTTTTCATTGACTTTTTAATAAAGCCCGAGAAAATGCGAAATAATCCTAAATTTTGAAACTAACTATCTGAGACAATTTTGGGTGCACAAAAGTGAAACTTTTTGTGTTATATTTTTTAGGTTAGAACTCAACTTACACTATTAGTGTCATGAAAATTGTATAAAAATTATCAGTTTTTGTGATTTTTAGTAAATTGATTTTTTAAATTTAAACATGTCATATAATGAATTCTTACATTTTTTTTTTTAAATACATTTTCTTATTGGAGGACGTTTGAGACCAATTGTTGCCCAAATAAAGGCCTGCTCTCGACTTTGCACCCTGTATATTCTAAACATTTCTGGGTACTACTTTGTAAGTCCATGGATAGTTTATAAATATATTTGAATGCTGAAGTTTATAGAAAGTTTTAATATTTCAACATAAAAAATAATTTCAAAAATGAATGTACCAATACACCGCTAAAATAATATATAATTGAGTTTAGAATATATTGTTAATTTATAATAATAAGAAATTGAAACAAAAAATTAAAAATTAGTTAGAAGGAGGAAATTTTTAAAATGTCCAAATACTTAAATACATATATATATATATTTAATCATAATATTTTTCTAAAATATTTAACATACTTCATATTTTTAAATTTCAGTGCATGTGTGCATACATATTATTAGTTTACAGCAGCAATTTACAACAATGATGTTTGCAGGTATTTAAATTTATTCCACATGGCAATGTAATTGGTATTTTTTAAATGTTTAAATTTCTTTAAATTGAGTCAACGCAATTTTTACCTCATTTGATGTAATTATGCGATCATGGCATATTAAATAATTGATAAATGTAAATATTATTAGTATTAATAAATAATATAGTAAATCGTCCTTTTTTTTAAGCAGAATATCTTTTTTTATAAAGATGTGGAATAAAATTGAATTGAATCTTTGTTTTATTATGCAGTTAAACAATTTCATATATTTAATTTAATAAATAATAGTAAAGAGATATTTAAAATTGTAAGTCGGTGAAACTTAGGATATTATTTTAAAAATATGCAATTTGCATAACCTAGATTGTATATATATTATCATATAAACATTAAATAAATACTTCAGAATTTAAAAAGAAAAGAAAAAAAAAAAGAATTACATACCTTCCTCATTTTCTTCATAAGAATTTCTCCAAGAAAACACCCTTCCAACTAGCATTTTAAAATACATAATGACCAGTCTGGAAGGGCATTCACTTAAAATTAGCTCTCATCTTTTAAATTCTTTATGTTACTTCATTCAGAAGCATAATAACCAAAAATAGTCAATTTAACAATTTCCATCTCAGAAGACTGAATTAATAAAATGAATCCATAATTTCTAAGCGGTTTTCTGTAACAGGAGCAGTTTTTTCTGCGATACAAAGCTACTTACAAGTATCAAATGATAGGCATAAGAACTTACGCAGATATGAAAATGATTGTTTAATTGATATTAAAATAAGACTTTAATAACTAGAAAATGGAGAATATTACAGGTTAAAAATATTACATTTTTACCTTTTCTAAAGCTTATCCAAGTCATTATAACGCGAAAACTGAACAAAACAGATTACATTACACGTTTTAAAATTACCGCTTCACATAACGGCACGACATTCCCAAGACCTTTGAATTTGCTCTGTCAGCGAGAATTAAATAAATGCAATCCACAGATGTCAGTTTCATCTGCTCTTCCCTTGTTACATCCGGAATAATCATGTTTCAAAGTTCAACGTTTGAAACATAAATTTATTAAGCATTTATAGCTGTAGGAAATACAAAGTGTCAATATTTTAAGGAAAAATGGAGCTGAGTTAAACAATTATTTAAATTTTTATAAAGTATTTGAAAAACTTATGAGATCACTTTATTTTTCCATTTTAAAATCTCGAATTAAACGGAAAAGCATATTTTGTTTTAGTGTATATTTTAGTATGGAATAAAATATTCAGTGAAAATAAATAAAATAAAATAAGAACAATCAAACAGAGTAACGATTTAACAACATTATCAATATTGATAATTTATCAGTAACATTTAAACTTAAATAGAATCATAAATAAAATATAATAAAAGTTTAAAATTATGCTTAAAGAAAAGAAGAAAAAAACTCATTCTGTAACTTCCCGATGAGTATTGACCGCGAGGTCCTACTCTCGAATCTTACAGACGGGAAGTGTTGGCTTCGATTCCTGGTCACGCTCGTCGACTTAGGTTTTCGGAGTTTTCCCGTGATTTTCTTTGAAACTCGCGTAAAGCACTATATTACTTATTCAATAACATCCGTGATTAGCTTTTTGTATCTAAACTTTGGGTCTGGGGAATGCATAGATTTTCATGACAGAAGACAATCATTTTTATGCTGTATAGAAGATCTTAGAAAATGTATTATTCTAAGGGTTTATTATTATTATTATTACAAATGAAAAAAAAAAAAAAAAAAAAAAAAAAAACGGTAAATTTGTTTTAAATCATTAGAAAACGATGTTTCAATTATTCGTTTTAAAGGTGATATCGAATTCTTTTGAAAGATAATTATAGTGAAAATTTTTATCCACCCTTCCCCCATCCCCCAGGGATGATGCATACTTATTTCTAGGGGAAAAAACAATGTCCTATGAATGATAATAATAAAAAAAAACTGTTTGACTATTACTCGTTATACAGCCAAATTGAATCAATATTATATATCAAATGTATGTCACGCAGAAGGTTTGGTGAGTATATATATTACAGAAGCTGATAGATAGCCTTTCTGTGAATGGAAAATATTGGAACGTGGCAGTGCCACCTGTCGTCCGATATGCACCCAAAGGCAATCTGTAGAGTTTTACGTAATATTAATTTCACTTACCAAATTTACAATATTTATAAATCACAGAAGTTGAGATTTTTCGTTTCTGTTATGAGATTAAATTGCAACATAGCGACGCCACCTGTTGGCCGATATGCATCCAAAATGGACCAGTAAAGCTTTACATAAAATCGATTTCACTTATAACTTCAGTGTATCACAAAATTTATTGTTAAATCTCAAGAGTTAAAATATTGCCTTTCCGTTAAAATGATTAAATTGCAGATTAGCAACACCACCTGTTGGACAATGTATACATCCAAATTGTATTAGCAGAGGATATGATGATATATGCCAATATATCATGTTTAATACATTTGTACACTATAGAAGCTGAGATATAGCCGTCCCATAAATGGAGGGTTTCATTGCATAGCACCGTAATCTATCGGGCGATATATCCCAAATGAAATTCAAATAAACTCCAATTTAGGGCAAGATCTAATATTGTAACAAGTTTGGTCGAATTCCATACATTGATTCCTGAAATACAAAATCCACAAAATTTTTCCATGAGTTTAAAATTTTGTAATTTTTTTTCACCTCACCCGTACTGATTATTGGGAAGCATTCTTTACTGACGTGCTAACAAAACGTTAAACTGAAAATGTAAAAAATGCTCTATTCTCTATCATGCTAAAAATTATAAATTTCGAATAACTTACGAAGTTTTTAAATTAGAATGTTGCAAATCTCTCAATAAGATTCTTATCAATATCATAATTGATATTTTAAAACTGGTCCGATCTCTCTGCAATCATTTGTTCTTGAGATATCGTGTACATGAACTAACGGGCTATCACACTAATAGGTGCCGATACACATTAACAGATACCATACCAACCTTTTGACTTCCGGATTCCTCACGCCACAAAACGTGTAAAAAAATCAAAAGCTGAAGTCAAAAATTTTAAAGGTTAACCTAGTTTCCCAACCAATAGTACTAAAAAGTCATTTTGTCATATTCGTTATAATTACACTGTTACAGAACGTGTTATGACGGTGTCACACTTGAACGTTCTATATAGAACTAGAATTGTACGTTTTATAGATGGTACAAATCAAACATTTTCAGAACGTTCTAAATAATACTATTTCTGAACGTGTTTTAGAACGTTCTTTTGACACGAAACACGGTGTTTGAACTATTGAAACCGTTATTAGACGTTCACAGAACGTTCCTGTGCTACTTGGGAAGTACCAAGCATTACCGCGGGTTACACGTTTTACGGATCACGTTTTTATTAATTTTTGACATGCGGTTTAACACGCGGATATACAGCAAAATATTTTTCTTCTAAGTGTTATTTATTTATTTATTTATTTATTTATTTTTTTATTTTTTTATGAATATAACCTTGTATATGCATAGATTAGATGTCATTTTCTTGCTCGATATTTATATAAAGAAGCATGACTTACAATATTATTTTAATTACAATTATATAAATATAATTAATTATCACTTAAAACAAAATATGCGAAAAATATTATTCTTCTAGTGCATATCTGTTTACTTATTTTGCATTTTCTGTATACTCTTAAAATATTTAAGGTTAAGTTTATGTAATTTTTTTTTTCTTATATTATACGCTGAATTTTTTTTTATAAATAAACTAGTAACATTTAAAAATTATAATTGTATAGTAATTTTAATATAATTATATACTACTAGTAATATATTAGGCAGTATTTCATTCACTGAAAGATCTGATCAATAAATAGCTGTATTTTGTGTAATATAAACTTTGTTAAGAGTTCGTTTGTGGGTCAGAGGCGTTGGATTGAGGGTCAGAAGTTATTTTGCAAATCGGAAAAAGCTCAAGTTAATCCGAATCACACAGCACTCTAGAATGTCATTCTCTATCTTTCTGTTATTATTACTGAAATTGAGTCAGAAGTGGGGTTTACTTTTATTATGTAGATTTTAAAAAATGGACATTTTGAAATAAACCCCGGCTGGTTTGCAATGCATCAAAATACAGAGAATTGCGATTGGTAATTTTTGGGAAAATTCACAGAGGTGAAGGTATGTATCTCCAATTGCTCAAAATGGTAATTGGATGGCCTGACACTGTAAAAGAAATAGCTGGAGAGTTTTTTTTTTTTTTTTTTTTTTTTCATTTGATTTTAATTTGATTGGTAAAATTTATTTTGAAACATGTTATCATAAAAATTTTAATATTTTTACTTATTGTGAAATATCATGGAGTATTTAGCAAAGAAATAAAATATAAGAATTTTTAATTAAATATAAAAGCAATTTTATCTTAATATTTTCTAACGTAAAATTTGTATTTATTTTTCAAACATTTAATCTTGATTTACTAAATTTTCTAATATTTGTAGTAAAATCATATTTGTTTATTTGTTTATTTATTTATTTATTTTTAACCAAGTGAAAATTTTAAAAACAGATATATATTTCTAACTATTTCGGTTTAAAAAAAATCACTGTAACACGAAACGATTGTTTAAAATATCCAATAAAAATGAAACATTTAAATTCATGTATCTGAATATTAAAATAACTTCAGTTATTAAATTTTCCAGATTTCACTGCTGACTGAAGTTTGAAATAAATTATTGAAGATATAAATAGAACAACGAACTTTCGACGACATTTGAAAACTTTTCTCTATTTACTAAAATAGCAACTGTGTATAATTATTTACTTCTTATTATTGATTTTCTATTTTTATGCTTCACGAGAACTATGATTTCGTTTCGATACAATAAACAAATTTCTGTAAGCTTATTTTACAATCTTTTGTAAATAACACCCTTCTGAGATAAACCAGTTCTATTTATATAATCGTTATGAATATAAAAGCAAGATTTTCATTTCATTATTTTACTTTTCTGTCTATATATTTCTGTGAAATGAATGATAACTTGTTGAAATTTGTCTCTTTAAAGAGTATTTTTATTATATATACTTATATTTATAGTAGTACACAATAAAAATTTATTTTTATCACAGAGCTTTAAAATAAAACCATAGCTTATTTCCAATTTTTAATTCCTCAATTATGTTATTTAATTCGAGATCGATTTGAAAAAATAATCATATACATAAATATATATAGATAGATAGATAATTAGGTAGATAGATAAATAAGTATATTGATAGATAGACAAGCAGACAGATAGGTTTGTGTGTGTGTATTCTGAGTTAATAAACGTCGAATATATTTATCTAAAATATTACACATGCATTCCGTATTTTCCAGAAACTTTTCATTACAAAGTCTTGAGATAAAGGAAAAACTAAAATCTGCATAATAACATTGCAGATATACTAAATCATATATGAAATTATATATAAAGCTTTATTTTCTTTTTCTTTTTTTATCATTGTTTTTCTTTTTCTTTTTCTTTTTTTTTAAACTTTTTTTTTAATTTTTTTTTAATTTTTCTTTTTCTTTTCTTTTTTTTTTGTAATTTTGTATATCAAGGCAGCACAAAAATATTTTTATCACTTTAATCACTTTTATTGTATATAATGATACTTAGAGTAAAGTATGATGAAGAGTTTATTTTTATTACAGGTCTTTAAAGTAAAACCATAATTTATTTCCTATTTACAATTACTCAGTGATGTTATTAAAAACGAAATGGATTTGAAAAAAAAAATGTATATATATATATCATGTATACAAATGTATATTGATAAATAGATAGATAAACAATATGATAGATGGATTTGTGTGTACCCTAAGTTAGTAAACATAGCAAATATTTATTTAAAGTATTACTCATATATTCCATTCTGTATTTTTCATAAACTTTTCATTACAATGTCTTAAGAAAGATAAATGAACAACTAAAATCTACATAATAATATTGTTCAAATTCTAAATCATGCATGAAATTATATATAAATTCTTATTCTCTTTATTCACATCATGCATCATTTATTTTTTTAAATGTTGTATATCAAGACAGCACAAAAATTAGTGGCAAAATAAACTAATATTCAAAATCTTAGCCAAAAATAATCCTAAATTTTCCGAAAGTTTTAATGTAGAAATGGGGACAAATGTTTTCGGTTTGGCTTATGTCCAGCTCTAACATAACACGAGTTCAAAATTCATCCTTGAGAAGGTTATTCGGGCGACTATAAGGTAATAACTTTTAATTTAAATTTGTACAGTATTATTTAGCTATAAAGTCTTTAAATTTTTATAACATATAAATATTCATAAACATAAAATTTATTATTTGTATCACTTATTTATTTTATTTTATTTTATTTTATATTATATTTTTACGAAGAAATTAATGTAAATTATCTTCCTTGAAAAATTTTCTATTGTACTATATAAATAATCAATATATACTTAATCATATAATTTTATATCAGATTATTATATATTTATATATATATATCAGAGTAGAAGACAGTATTTGCACTATGAAAATGGTTTAATTCTATTTCATGTATTATATTGGCACATTAATTTATAGATTTGTTCATTTTTTGTCATATATATATATATATATATATATATATATATATATATATATAATTATATATATTTGAAGCTTACCAGATCATTGAATTTCCATAAGAAAAAATAAATGAAAATTTAACAAATATACGTTGGGGCGTATTGTTTGTACACGACATTGTTTTCCAGCAATTTATTTTCGTCCGAGTGAGCATATCATCTGAGTATATACTATTATCTATATTATAGACTAATATTTTTAAATTGAATGCTTTGAACATTCCTTATAATTTGCGGTAAAGAAAACAAAAGTTTCAAGCTTATCATTTCTCTGATTTAATTTCTTAATTGAATAACAGTTGTTTATTTGTTATTTGTGTCAATTATATTGTTAATGAAGATAACCTTTTTAATTGTTATAAATTAGATACTTAAATATTCTAAAAGATTTTTATTAAATGGAAAATAATGCTATTTTTAATGTAACTTTTAACTTACTAATGTATTCTAAGTATGTAAACATATTTTGTGCATTATAAAAAGTTACTTTTTTTTTTTTTTAAGTACATTTTTTATTTTATACTTTATATTGGTTCTTTCTACTTTATCGTAAATATTTTATATATAAGCACAATAGAAACAAATAGAATAAAAATTAAATCACTGCTACTTACTATTCTATGATAAACATAATTTTTGTTCATTTCAAAAAGTTATTTCGGTTTAAAACATTTTAAATCAATATGTTTAAGCTCAACATCATTGATCTAGAATTTTGAATAAAACTGAAATCCAGTAGCAAAAGAACTGTATGGCCAGAATGTTCATACTGGAAATGTATATACTGAAAACGTATTTACTCATTTTAATTATACAGTGATTTCTCTCTAATATTGTTTCAATTATCAATATTTTTAACACCTTGAAAAATATTTAAAATAATGCATTTTTATAGGGAGTAGCGGTCGAATGTGTTTCTTTAAATTTGTAAAATTATGTTTAATTATCAATGATTTATATACACTTTTCACTAAATATATGAATGTCATTAAAAATAATTAATATCTTAAGTATTATTATAAAAACATAAAAATGTAGTATTATAATTTATAAATAGAGTATAATTCTTTAAATTCGAAATTTTATTTCATTCTCAAAAAAAAAAAAAAAAAAAAAAAAAACTGAATGCTTGAATATTACTTATTATCATTACGTATTTAACTTTACTTATTTTTTTCATCGAACATTCCTTTGCTAACAAGAATTTCACAGTCTATTCACAATTATTCTCATCTCCTAAGACAAATAACTAGTAGCGTCTCCTATATTTTAAATTATCCCAATTTATATAGAATATATATATATATATATATATATATATATATATAATTAATTTCATTGAAGAATTTCAAATCTTAAATAAAGCAAAGATTATGCATAAAAAGAAGAAAAAAGTAATGCTCAAAATCTGGCACGTAAAAAATATTTTGCATGTAATTTTATACTGTATTTTGTTTAAAAAAAAAGTATAACACGTTTAATGTTTTAGCTAAAAATTCTCTCTATTTGGAATACTTCTTTTTTTTTCATGTATTAAAATTGATCATTTATTTACTTTTTTTTTTTTTTTTGATATATTTTAACAGTGTTGAGAGCAAAGATTAAATTTAAATATGATAAAAATTGATTAAAAAGTAAATATTAAAATATTTCACAAATTTAATAACTTAGGTATGAAAAGAAAAATGCATATCATCTAAAACAACTTTTATTTTCTTCGCACAACATCATAAAATTATTTTTTTAAATTAACATATTGTCTGTAACTAATTTGAATTAAACGATACCTGTTTACTGTAAACTAAGCCTGAAATTATTTTAAGAAAATCTGCAAACATGTGCTTAACTAGATTATAACAACTAATTTAAAAAATAAATAAATAAATAAAAGTAAAAAACTTTTTTAATTGTATCTAGTTAAATAATAAAGATAAGAAGCATATTCATCTAATTTGTCTAGTCTAGGCATATTTATCATTTAACAAAGAATTTTCATTTTACGGACAGAACAAAAGATACTTTCGAAAATGCTTGCCTAAATATTTTTAATAAGTCTCACAGACACTGACGTTACGAAAAACATTGGGTCGTTTGGCCTTGAAGCTATATTATTTTTGTCATAATAAACGACTATCACTTGACATTGAAAGTATGTATATTGAAAATTGCTTAGTTGCTTGTAGTGATCAGCTTACGATAAAACTTTCACTTCTGAAACAAAAAACGTTGTTTCTTTTCTTAATGTACAGTCAGCGAATGGAAGCACGCATATTCTACACTGTAAGTTTTAACCATCAGCATAAAAAAATAAATATAATAATAATAATTAAAAAAAAAAAATAATTTTATAAATTAGCCCTTTACGATCTCATATTTTCCAAGAAAATAGTAGTAGTAAATAAACTGTGCCTATATATATATATATATATATATATATATTACTATTATTATTATTATTATTATTATTATCACTCAAGAAAATTGTATTGGGTTGTTCGATAAATAATGTAGTTTTTTTTTCATGTTTTTCAAAGTTAATTTATATTAACAACAAACATTAATCAATGATACATTGACCATTTTGTTGTATGATCTTTTGCCATCTTTCGGTAAGTTGAAAGACTGCACGTTCGAAGAAGCCTTGGGTTTTATAAGCGAAGGTTTTAAAAAACGACATTATTTATCAAACAACCCAACATAAAATAAAATGTATGAACAATATAGGTACTCATTTTTAATATATATATATAGAGAGAGAGAGATAGATAGATAGATATAGATATAGATATAGATATATAGATATAGATATAGATATATAGATATAGATATAGATATATAGATATAGATATAGATATAGATACATAGATATAGATATAGATATATAGATATAGATATAGATATATAGATATAGATATAGATACATAGATATAGATATAGATATAGATATAGATATTATTTTATTTTATTTTATTTTATTTATTTATTTATTTATTTATTTATTTATTTTTTTTTTTTTTTTTAAGCGTGAAATTGAGAAAATATAATTTTCAGGAAAAACAACGATCAAAATTATTATGACCTAATGTTGGTTTTTCCAGTAAATAGAAAATATAAAAGATAGGTGTTTTAAACATTAAAAAAAAAATTATGAAAAGAATTTTACGTATAATGCAACACTGTACGTATAGTATAGTGTTCTCAGATTCGCTACCCGAATTTGTATAATTTCGAATTTTCATCAGCATGGTAATTTATATATTGTTTGATTATCATGTGTTTCAGTGTTTGATTACTAATTTTAAGAATAGTTGATAACTCAATAAGGAAGAAATGGGTCATTTTATAGAAAAAAATAAGGAATATATTTTAATACAAAGTAAATGCAATAGGTCTTCTCCTCTATTTTTCTTTTAATTAATACAAAATTTCACAATCCCACCTAACCATCCAGCCAAACAACACATACCATCCTCCATAATCTAACATCTGCCCACTTGACCTCCACTTTTTTATTGTCTATTATTGTTATATATATATATATATATATATATATATATATATTGGTTAAAATACACAAGGTTGAACTTTTTTTTTTTTTTTTTTTTTTTTTTTTTTTATATATATATATAAATGTACTGACAGAGACATGGTTATATATATATAATAAAAATGTGTACACACACATATATGTGTGTGTGTGTTTGTGTGTATGTGTGTTGTGCTTATGTCAAAATTTTCCTCATGCAAATTTATATTATTTAATGAAGAAAATTAATGTCTTAAATGCGATAGATTTATTTTTATGACGACTGTGTTAAAAAAATAATCTAATCAATACTTAAAAGAAAGTTATTAAAATGTATACAGGGTGATCAATTTAAAAGAGTACACCTGTTGGTTTTTCTTATTACCCTTAAATCTGACAGATGTCGCAACTATTCTAACCCTGAATAATAATTCTTTGGACACTGTTTAAGTGCGGGAGACAATTTCCAACACTGTTGGATTGTTACAACTTTAATTGTGAGGTAAAACAGAAATAGAGACGAAACATGCTACTTAATCCTATGATTCTATGATTCTATGATTATTTTCTTATTACCCTTAAATCTGACAGATGTGACAACTATTCTATCACTGAATAATAATTCTTTGCATACTGTTTAAGTGCGGGAGACAATTTCCAACACTGTTGGATTGATACATCTTTTCTTGTGAGGTAAAACAGAAATAGAGACGAAAAATGTTACTTAATCCTATAATAGTTTTATTTATAAAAAGCAAAAAAAAAATTTATATATATATATATATACACTAAGCGACAAAAAAAAAAAAAAAAAAAAAAAAAAAAAAAAGCCGCACTGCAGAAAAAATGACTTATAACTTTTTTATTTGTAATAACTTTAAAATTAATGTTTGAAACAAATAAAACTGTCTTGTTTGCATAATATCAAAGGTATGAAATGATACCTATGTATATTTTCGATTTAATAATTCGCTTTACTGCACTTTACGAAGTACTTTTTAAAAATCTGCATAAAACTTTCTTTTTGAACATAATGCATTAACTATACACTTTCCATTCTATTATGATTTATTATATGAAATAAACAAGTTATATTTTAATATATGAAATAAAACTATTTATTTGTTAGATCTAAGCAATTTTTTGTTAAAAATATGTATTCTTTATTGGGTTAATTCCACCTTTATATGGAATTTCTGCATTAATGCGCAATGGCATAGTTTTATACAGTATTTTAATATAAATCTCAGAAATTTCAATGTGCCAAATATCACAAATAAATTTTTCTAGTTCTGGCAGAGTTATAGGCTGCAAATTTCGAATCCTCTCCCCCCTCCCCCGCCTTTTTATAGACGAAACATTTTCGAGCGGATCGCGATTTTGACCATTTCGATGTCTGGTAAAGAAGAAATTCTACTATGTCCTTTGTGGTATTTAACTTAAAGTGAAAAAAAGTATGATTACTTACAGAATTATAGGTTCTTATGGGAATGTATAAGAAATTTTGACAATTTTAAGTGAATAAACTTACCACAGACGCCGTGTAGTAAGGTGCCTTATTATCTTCAAATGCTGTTTACGGAAATCTCTAAGATACCTCCAGAATAGTCGGTCAGGCACCACTTTTATGCAGATTGTGTTTTATTTCGAGTTAATTGGTCCCTTGAGCATAAAAATTTCCCCGAGTGTTTGAAAAGTTATGCACCTCCGTACCATAATGTACGGAGAATGTGTCACTGTTTTAAAAGTGCGATTTTCATTAAGTCGGTCGCATTTTCGTCTTCATTCTAGCTTTTTTCAACTGCACGAAATAGAAAACTTGATTCATCAGAGAAAACCAGTTCAGCCTAATAATTAACTGATAATGTTTTTAAATTTTGGTCAACTAAAGTATTGTTTTTTCTAATTCTTTTCCTTAACAATGGCTTTTTTCGCAGATCTTCCGTTCTTTAACCCGCTTTGTTTAATTGTTCCCGCATTGTTTTTGAAGAAAGTAATTTACTATACACTTTTTAAAAATCTGTTTTAAGTTCTGAACATGATACAATTTGATTTTTTAAACATTCGCATTTTAACTTGCGGTTATCTTGCTTGGATAAGCAACATGACCGCCTAAAGCCAAATTCCCAGTTTAAACGGCCAAAAAAATTTATATTTTGCTAAAATTCATTTTACCAATCTTTCGTTAGTTTTTAATTATTTTGCCATCTCACGTATTAAAATATTTTTTGATTTTCATTTAAAAATTATTACTTTTTGTGGCATCGTTAACTGCCTTATTCTTACCATTTTTGAAATAAATTCTAAAATTACAATTTTCCTGACAATTGCATTTTGTTTTTAACACTAGACTCAAAGCTAAAGTATATGTGGAGGACAACATAGTAAAATGTGTTCCAAAATTTGCTTTTTAAACGATAAAATTG
Source organism: Salticus scenicus (assembly GCA_963930645.1). Classification (NCBI taxonomy): domain Eukaryota; kingdom Metazoa; phylum Arthropoda; class Arachnida; order Araneae; family Salticidae; genus Salticus; species Salticus scenicus. Next base: position 77,215,617 of record OZ005654.1, on the reverse strand, counting down.
GGGGTTGTAGAAGGCGAAAAGGAAAACATCCAAGTGCGGCTTTTTTTTTTTTTTTTGTCGCTTAGTGTATATATATAAAAAAAAAAATTAATCTAACGGGGTAAAGTTACCCCGTTACTTTTTTTTCTTTTTTAGGGTTATCTCAAAGATAGAGTTTTCCAAAGAAATCTTGCAAACATCGATGAATTAAAACAAATCTTAACTGAAGCAATCTCGTGAATAACACCAACAATGCTGTCAAATAACTTGGTTTGACGTTGATGTTTCTTGTTCATGTTTGCATTCAAAATGATGGCGAAGATTTTCAACATTTTCTGTAAGGAATGATAATGTAAAAAATTTGAATTAAATTATATTTTTAAAAAATAAAATAATCACAGGATTAAGTAACATCGTGCGTCTCCATCTGTGTTTTACCTCACAATCAAAGTTGTAACAGTCCAACACTGTTGGAAATTGTCTATCCACACTTAAACAATGTTCAAACAATTATACTTCAGTGTTAGAATAGTTGCCACATCCGTCAGATTTAAGAATAATAAGAAAAAACAACGGGTACTCCTTTAAACTGATCACTCTGTATATATACGTTAATAACGATACAGTTGCACGTATAAAAAATAAACACTTATTATTTTAATTTATATTTATAACTAAAATTTATATTTATAACTAAAATGAATTAAAATATTTAAATAAAACATTTACTATCTAAATTTACTACGTGTATATACAAATTACCTGTTAAACTTGTTTCTGGATATTTTTACTTTTAATGGTATCAAGAGTAAATTTATGAATTAAATGTGACATTTAGTAATTAAAAGTTATCTTTCTCTGAATTTAAATTTATGTGAACTTGGAAGCTACAATGACAAAGAAAAATTAAATTAAAATTCTATAAGTTATAGCATTGAAACATTAACTGTTTTTTCATATTTATTTATTTATTTACTTATTTATTTTACACTTTTTGATCTTTTAGATCTTTGAATTATCATGTTCATATAAATATACCTTAGTTTTCAGATTTTCATGAACATATCTTGCGAAAAAATGTTTGTAAATTCAATGTTTGAGAAATCTTTGATACTTTATCTTTAATATACTTTAACTCATCTAATTTTAAAACACTTAATTTTCCTAATAACAGAAATTTATATTATTGTAATTTTGGATTTTGTAATTTTTATAAAAATCATTAAGATATGGAATTATGAAATACTACAAAATAATTTTAATCAAGAATATTAACAACAAATATAGAATTTTAATTTAGTGAAAAACATTTTTACTTTTATACATCCTTATTCAAAACGTATAAGGAAGTATTGTAATCCCAATTTTTGAAATGGAATTTGTATCTCGAATAGCTCAAAAACGGAATGATCATGGAATGTTGCAAATTTATATGAGTGACTATCATGATGTCTAGTTGTACACCTGCAACTTTGGTCTTTATATGAGCTTCCGTGGCATAACATATAGTAACAAATCGGCGTATAGGTTTGTTATCATATCTAGTTGTGCACTTCCGCTTTTGGTCTTCCTGTGGCTTTCCATCTTGGAGATATTTACGAAAATTATAATTATAATGATCAAAAACACAAAGTTTCTGGCCATTATATATAACCAATATATATATTTCAAAAGAAGCCCGTAATCATATTGCTATGACAGTTGTCAAAATTTTGCGTGTAGAGAATAATTCTTAAAGACATAATTAGATTATAGTCGATCAATGCACTTTATTTAATGAATGTTCAGACTGTAGATAGTGCCCATAATTTTGTCGATATTTTTGCGTGTAGATAGTACATAAACAGGTGCTAGTCAATGGATGCACTTTATTTAATGAATATTCAGTTCGCAGATAGATTTACGTGTAGATAGTACATAAACAGGTGCTGGTAAACGAATGCACTTCATTTAATGAATATTCAGCTCGTAGATAGAGCCCGTAATGATATTGTTAAAAAGGTTGTCCAAATTCATGCATGTCGAAAGTAATTCTTAAATACATAAGAACGTTCTAGTAGTCATCATCTAGAACTTGACCATTATTCATAGAATATTCAGCGCTTAAATTGAGCCTAAAATGATATAATTATGAAAGATGTTGACAATTTTGCGAGAGAAAGTAATTGTTAAAGGCATAAGCAGGTTCTAGTCGATGAATGCACTTCATTTAACGAATATTCAGGAAACAATTAAATAAACTCTTTTTTGTGTCAGAAAATCTACAGGGTGTCCCAAAACACATGGTATATACGTTAGGAGGAGATAGAATACAACTAGAAAAGCCCAAATCACCATACAATCCATGGTTCGAACACAAGTAGTAAAGAGCTAGAGGGCGCCTCTCACCAAATGCAATAAAAAGGCTGTTCATCGCAGCTGTCTTCATTCGTTCTTATATCATCGATGAGATGGATGCCTACTCAAATCAGGAAAATTCCAAGATGCATTACATGTACGGAGCGGCAGACGACAATGCAAGCGAAGCTTGAAGGTTGAACCGAGTGCGTTTTCCAAGAAGACGCGAGACTGAATCAAGGACTTTTCAACGACTGCACCAGCAACTCTGCGAAAGTGTTTTCAAGTTCCATGCAGGTTTCCGGATGAAGAAGGAGTGTAAGGACGCCATCTTTAACGGTCGACATTTTGCATCGTATCAGGAAGCGCCCTGAATTTAACACGCGGGCACTTTCCCAAACCATATCCCAAGCCCGTTCCGACCATGGATTGTATGGTGATTTGTGCTTGTCTAGTTGTGTTCTATCACCCCTAACATATGTACCATGAGTTTTTGGACACCCTGTATAATCAATAATTATTCTCAAAACATTGCCATGAAACAATCGTTCTTATTACCAAAGTCAAAGAAACATTATTAAATACATATGAAATATACAGAGCAGAAATTTCGCTAATTCAGAAACAACTGGAAATTTCGAGGTCTGATTGGAATTTGATTTCATCGAGTATAGTCGGTGGTTTATAGAAGTTCTGCCCTAAGAACCAATGAATCATTACAAAAAATTCCAGAACTCGACTCTTATTAAAGTTAGAGTTTCAAAACGCTGGAAATCCTGAACTGCCAATTTTCGCCACATTTGGATGCTTAATTTGATGCTAAGTCAACGCCTACCTCCATGGAAAGGAGAAGAAAACTACTATCTGATTCCACTTTTGCTGCAATACCGTATAAAAAGTAGCAGGGAAATATATAGGCATAGTTTAATATACAATCATCAGTAATCACTCTTCTCCTTTTATAATCGTATTAGCCATTTATAGAACGTTTGAAGAATTTAGTTTTGCGCTATAAACCAATGAATTTTCCCAAAAATACAAGAACTATGTTCTTATTGAAGCTAGATGTTCCAAACTTTGGCAACACTAAACTGAAAATTTTCGCCAAATGTGACGCCAAATCGCCAAAATCGATGCCAAATTTAATATCTTCGCTGACTTCAAATTTGGCGGCTTGGTGAGATTAACGACCAAATTTGGCGGTAAATATGGTTTCTGCTTAGCCAGAATTAGTAAACATTTTCTTAATTCTAACAGTGGTAATTTTTTTTTGTAAAGTGTACCCCTTCTCGCCATTAATTTTCGCCAAAGAGAAAAAAAATTAGGTCATCTATACCCGAATTATTTTCATTAACTCTAAGCTGTGCTTTCGCCAAAGAGAAATTTTGTAATAAGCCGTGGAGAAACATGCATATTTGAAAAAACAATTATGCATGTTCTAGGCGGTATATATAATCCAATTATCGTGACTTCTGTTGTTGGAGTAGAAATTTATTTTATTTTATTTTATTTATTTATTTATTTACTTTGGGGGGAGGGACCTGTTTGAAGGAATGTTCGTGGACTGGAACCTGCATATTTATTTATGAATCAGTTAACTCTCATAAAAATGTCAATATTTTCATAACAATGTGTATATTTCAATGAGTGTATAAGGAAGTCATGGGGTACCTACATCAGATTTATTTAATTTTTATTATGGAATTTGGCAGATTACATTGAAAATTGGGAAATGTTTATTTTGAAAATTTTGCTAAATGATAAATATATTTAGCGTATATGTAAACGTATGTAAATATATGTAAACGTATTTAAAATAAGTTACTATAGTTGTAAATTTTATTATTAATTATGAATAAATTATAAGAGAAAATCAAATAATTTAATGTTTAATCATTTATTTTACGTGAATTTGCAAAACGTAAAACAGAATGACACATTATTAGTAATGTTTCACTGTTATTTCTTTTTTTTTTAAATGTGACTAAATATATTATGTTACACATTTAACTTTACAAAATTATATGATTTATTAGTAAGTAATGAACTTAACATAACGTTGCTTTCAAAATATGATTAATTCATGTTAAGAAAAGTAAATTAATATTTTCAGTACATTTTATTTTTAGGTCAAAATATTTTTATATGATATTAAATATATAATGTTACCAAAATAAAATATACTTTTTTAATGAAAAAAATTAAATCATTTTAGTTGAATATACCCAGATTTAAGTACCAGCTAATTCAATTTCATCCCTACAATCAGAACAAAAAAAATATTTATCTGTCTCAAAAAAAAAAAAGTATTTCAAAATATAACAACCAAATGTTATGAATCATAAATATGATTAAACGAAACATTTAAAATCACGCAAAAAAGGAATTATCCCCATAAATTATTTCGTTTAAATACGTATTGTTTGAAATCATGTATCTGAGACATGGGTAATTGCGTATAAAAATTGCAATTATACTACGTTATACGTAATGTAAAATATACATGTTATTTTACTAACGAGGTTGACCTAGTCAGTAATTCAAGAGATATCTTCTATGGAATAACCCCTGGATTCTGTCCAGACAAAGTCATTTGGCACCTCTTTGAAAGAAGACAGAAATTTTAAAATTTGTATGAAAGTTTAGTTTACTCATCATTTTTCATTTTCTGTTTTATATTAAAATAGCATTCAAGACATTTCAGGAAGATCCTCTGATTATTTCATATGTTTTACTTTCTACTAATAACATTTAAAGTAAAATTGATATTTCCAATACTTTAATTAAAATTTCAAATTTTATGTACAAATAAATCTTTTTACATAAATGTAATTATGTTCGTGCATAATGTACAAACTAGAAAAGCTTGGGTTTGTGAACGAACCGAATTCCGAATGCGGAGAAAAATTACAAAATCAAACTCGAAATGTATGAAACTTGGCCTGATGCTGTTTGCGTGCCAATCCATCAGATCCAAGATAAAGCATGAGAGAAAGCATACAAAAGAGATCCACACTTTAAAAATCAATAAAGTAGCATCAATCTGCGCTTGCATAAAAATTTTACTATTCCTACGGTAGATAATACTTAAAATTCAAAAGCTTAAGCTGTAAAACAAAATATAATCAACATAGTTGCTTCTCTTAAAACATTCTATTATAAACATTTTCTCTCTCTCTCTCTCTCTCTCTCTCTCTCTCTCTCTCTCTCTCTATATATATATATATATATATATATATATATATATATATATATATACATATATATATATATATATATATATATATATATATATATATATATATATATATATATATATATATACATATATATATATATATATATATATATATATATATATATATATATATATATATATATATATATATATATATATATATACATATATATATATATATATATATATATATATAAGAAATAAAAATACTAATTTTTAAATAAATGAATCTGTTGTGGCAATGATGCAACTTTCTCTATCAATACATTTTTACGTACATGTTATTTTAGTTTAAGGTGGAAAATGAGTGAGATATGGATATTTCAGAAGCATATTAAAAACGGTTAAAAAAATGTTTTATAAAGAGGTTTTTTTTTTTTTTTTTTTTTTTTTTTGTAACATTTCTACTTAAAGAAGCCGTCTCTAAAGCCCCTTAAAAAAACCCCGTTTAAATACTGTTGCTGCATTGATAAAGTATTTTATGCTGTTATAAGTTAAAATACTATACAATGATGTAAAAAACTTTAAGACCACATGTGAAATTGCAAAAATTTTAATTTTACTTAAGAAAAACAAACATTAAATAGTATAAATATAATAAAAACTATTAAATCTTCACATAGCTTTATAAAAGAATGATTGCAACAACATATTATATGCAAATGATTTTTTTTCAGCATAAAAGGGTAGAAAATCTTTAAGACCACAAATTTAAACATTAACGAAAAGTATTGCATTCAAATTTTTAGTGCTTCAGGTGTTTTGCTTTCACACGAATTACTTCTAAAAGACGATTTTGGAAGGATTTTACTTGATTTTAAATGTTAGAATCGATATTTTATTCCATTCTTTTGAAATAGCAGATTTTAGTTCAGAAACAGAATGGTATTGTATACCATTTTCATATACCTTGCATTCAACGATACCCCATATGTTTTCTATGGGGTTCATGTCTGGATTTTTGGCCGGAAATTCCATAAAACGTGCGTTATTCTCAGTTAGCCAAGAAATGGTTGAAACAGATTTGTGCACAGAAGAATTATAAATAAATCAAATTTTGATCCATGAGCTCTATCTTTATTGGAACAAAATTGTTAGCCAGTGTCTCGTGATTGTCAAAAGAGTTTATATTATCTTTAGTGAATACATTATTCTCACCTTGAGCAGAGAAACCTGCCCAAATCATGACAGATACCCTCTTTGCACTCGCTTTGAGAAATATGTAGGATCCTGTCTTAAATCATGCCAATAGTTTCGAAAACCATCAGGTCTATCTAGTTAAATTTCTTTTCAACTGTGAACACTATTTTTCGCAAAAAGTTGGGTTTGAAAACATTAGATACTGCGAATTTCAATTTTGCTTCAATATGCCATTTTTCAAGCTTAGGTTTGCTTTTTAATTTTGAATATTTGATTTTTTCTGCATGATTTAGGGCATTTGTAATAGTTCTAGACGTTATTTGAAGCTTTAGAGCCGATTTCATTGCTGAAAAATATGCATTGTCTTTAACAGACATTCTCATAACATTTTTTTTTCATTACTGGGGATAGTTTTGAAGGCCTTCTTCTTCTATTTATTGTACCATATATCTGCATACATTTGCAAGAAACTGATAAACTCTAGTTTTAGACCTCTCGATTTTGCTAGCGATTTGCCTTTCACTCACTCTACTTTCTCGAAATGCCAAGATTTTCCAATTATCAATTTTACTCAGTAACTTTCCTCTACCCATAATCTCAGCTCCTTAAACATTCGACTAACTGATTAAAAAAAACTTCCAATTTCAAAACTTTTTCGTTATTTTCATTCCAACAACTGTCCCTCAGAAAACCGTGTAAATATGACGTCACCTCATTATGCAAGCAATCTTTTTAAAACTGGTCTTAAATGTTTTTCCATTTGATTACATTACACATTTTTACTTTTTATCGAAAATAAACGTATTTTTAATTATAAATTCATATTTTTATCCCTTACAATTTATATATTAAATTTAAAGGTAACTTACAAAGAGATTTTCATTTTTGAATGAAAACAAACAAACAAACAAACCATAAAAGAAAAAAAAAATCAGTGGTGGTCTTAAAGTTTTTTACACCACTGTATACATATCTTTAAATTATTCGGAGAACTTTCAACCACGCAATTTAATCCAACTTATTGGACTAATTTTGATTAGGTTTGCATAACATTTTGAAATTGAATACTCACGAACCAAATACTGTACTTAAACTCATTGCATAACTTGAAATTCGATTTGATCCAATTTCAGATATAGTCGAAACAAAATTATCAAAATTTCTTTGTGTGATACTGTAAACAAAAATCATTTTTTTTTCTTTTTGTGTATAGTAAACATTGCTTTTAAGCATATAAAAATTTTCATTTTTTCACTCTAAAGTTTTTAAAAGTGCCAAGGGTATATTTCACTAACTGACGCAGAGTATTTAAAGCTTTTTAAATATTCTTGTACGCGAATCATTTGACCGATTTCAAAAAAAAAATAAATAAATAAATAACATTCTAAAATTAATTTTAGAGTACTATGTTTAGTTTTTCTGTTGTCATTTGTTTTTATTTATACCGATTACAGACTTACTGACACGTAGCCACACCATCACATACGCAAAACAACAGCAAGGAGCTTTCGGTTTCATATTATGTCAAAGTGCGTACACATATTAGAAACAATTCAATTTAAAAAACGGGACCCAAAAACGATAATTTCTGTACCATACATGGATAATAGGCAGCAATAAAAAAAGGGAAAAAACAAAATAAAAATAAAAATAAAAATAAAAATAAATGGAATTTTCACAATCCTCTATCTTAATAACATTTTTAGTGTAATAAACTTATGTAGATATGTTCATTCATTCACGGAATCGATTTCATGCATTTAGAATGGAACGGAGATTATTTCTTTGATGTATATTTCGGCAATAATAACATAAATAATCTAAACAATACTAAGCCAGCCATTACGTAATACTCCAATTTTACAAGCGAAATGCAAGGAAGTTATGCTACTTCAAATATCGGTTTATCATTCTGAAAAGAAGAAGCCCGTAATCATATTGCTATGACAGTTGTCAAAATTTTGCGTGTAGAGAATAATTCTTAAAGACATAATTAGATTATAGTCGATCAATGCACTTTATTTAATGAATGTTCAGACTGTAGATAGTGCCCATAATTTTGTCGATATTTTTGCGTGTAGATAGTACATAAACAGGTGCTAGTCAATGGATGCACTTTATTTAATGAATATTCAGTTCGCAGATAGATTTACGTGTAGATAGTACATAAACAGGTGCTGGTAAACGAATGCACTTCATTTAATGAATATTCAGCTCGTAGATAGAGCCCGTAATGATATTGTTAAAAAGGTTGTCCAAATTCATGCATGTCGAAAGTAATTCTTAAATACATAAGAACGTTCTAGTAGTCATCATCTAGAACTTGACCATTATTCATAGAATATTCAGCGCTTAAATTGAGCCTAAAATGATATAATTATGAAAGATGTTGACAATTTTGCGAGAGAAAGTAATTGTTAAAGGCATAAGCAGGTTCTAGTCGATGAATGCACTTCATTTAACGAATATTCAGGAAACAATTAAATAAACTCTTTTTTGTGTCAGAAAATCTACAGGGTGTCCCAAAACACATGGTATATACGTTAGGAGGAGATAGAATACAACTAGAAAAGCCCAAATCACCATACAATCCATGGTTCGAACACAAGTAGTAAAGAGCTAGAGGGCGCCTCTCACCAAATGCAATAAAAAGGCTGTTCATCGCAGCTGTCTTCATTCGTTCTTATATCATCGATGAGATGGATGCCTACTCAAATCAGGAAAATTCCAAGATGCATTACATGTACGGAGCGGCAGACGACAATGCAAGCGAAGCTTGAAGGTTGAACCGAGTGCGTTTTCCAAGAAGACGCGAGACTGAATCAAGGACTTTTCAACGACTGCACCAGCAACTCTGCGAAAGTGTTTTCAAGTTCCATGCAGGTTTCCGGATGAAGAAGGAGTGTAAGGACGCCATCTTTAACGGTCGACATTTTGCATCGTATCAGGAAGCGCCCTGAATTTAACACGCGGGCACTTTCCCAAACCATATCCCAAGCCCGTTCCGACCATGGATTGTATGGTGATTTGTGCTTGTCTAGTTGTGTTCTATCACCCCTAACATATGTACCATGAGTTTTTGGACACCCTGTATAATCAATAATTATTCTCAAAACATTGCCATGAAACAATCGTTCTTATTACCAAAGTCAAAGAAACATTATTAAATACATATGAAATATACAGAGCAGAAATTTCGCTAATTCAGAAACAACTGGAAATTTCGAGGTCTGATTGGAATTTGATTTCATCGAGTATAGTCGGTGGTTTATAGAAGTTCTGCCCTAAGAACCAATGAATCATTACAAAAAATTCCAGAACTCGACTCTTATTAAAGTTAGAGTTTCAAAACGCTGGAAATCCTGAACTGCCAATTTTCGCCACATTTGGATGCTTAATTTGATGCTAAGTCAACGCCTACCTCCATGGAAAGGAGAAGAAAACTACTATCTGATTCCACTTTTGCTGCAATACCGTATAAAAAGTAGCAGGGAAATATATAGGCATAGTTTAATATACAATCATCAGTACAATCATCAGTAATCACTCTTCTCCTTTTATAATCGTATTAGCCATTTATAGAACGTTTGAAGAATTTAGTTTTGCGCTATAAACCAATGAATTTTCCCAAAAATACAAGAACTATGTTCTTATTGAAGCTAGATGTTCCAAACTTTGGCAACACTAAACTGAAAATTTTCGCCAAATGTGACGCCAAATCGCCAAAATCGATGCCAAATTTAATATCTTCGCTGACTTCAAATTTGGCGGCTTGGTGAGATTAACGACCAAATTTGGCGGTAAATATGGTTTCTGCTTAGCCAGAATTAGTAAACATTTTCTTAATTCTAACAGTGGTAATTTTTTTTTGTAAAGTGTACCCCTTCTCGCCATTAATTTTCGCCAAAGAGAAAAAAAATTAGGTCATCTATACCCGAATTATTTTCATTAACTCTAAGCTGTGCTTTCGCCAAAGAGAAATTTTGTAATAAGCCGTGGAGAAACATGCATATTTGAAAAAACAATTATGCATGTTCTAGGCGGTATATATAATCCAATTATCGTGACTTCTGTTGTTGGAGTAGAAATTTATTTTATTTTATTTTATTTATTTATTTATTTACTTTGGGGGGAGGGACCTGTTTGAAGGAATGTTCGTGGACTGGAACCTGCATATTTATTTATGAATCAGTTAACTCTCATAAAAATGTCAATATTTTCATAACAATGTGTATATTTCAATGAGTGTATAAGGAAGTCATGGGGTACCTACATCAGATTTATTTAATTTTTATTATGGAATTTGGCAGATTACATTGAAAATTGGGAAATGTTTATTTTGAAAATTTTGCTAAATGATAAATATATTTAGCGTATATGTAAACGTATGTAAATATATGTAAACGTATTTAAAATAAGTTACTATAGTTGTAAATTTTATTATTAATTATGAATAAATTATAAGAGAAAATCAAATAATTTAATGTTTAATCATTTATTTTACGTGAATTTGCAAAACGTAAAACATAATGACACATTATTAGTAATGTTTCACTGTTATTTCTTTTTTTTTTAAATGTGACTAAATATATTATGTTACACATTTAACTTTACAAAATTATATGATTTATTAGTAAGTAATGAACTTAACATAACGTTGCTTTCAAAATATGATTAATTCATGTTAAGAAAAGTAAATTAATATTTTCAGTACATTTTATTTTTAGGTCAAAATATTTTTATATGATATTAAATATATAATGTTACCAAAATAAAATATACTTTTTTAATGAAAAAAATTAAATCATTTTAGTTGAATATACCCAGATTTAAGTACCAGCTAATTCAATTTCATCCCTACAATCAGAACAAAAAAAATATTTATCTGTCTCAAAAAAAAAAAAGTATTTCAAAATATAACAACCAAATGTTATGAATCATAAATATGATTAAACGAAACATTTAAAATCACGCAAAAAAGGAATTATCCCCATAAATTATTTCGTTTAAATACGTATTGTTTGAAATCATGTATCTGAGACATGGGTAATTGCGTATAAAAATTGCAATTATACTACGTTATACGTAATGTAAAATATACATGTTATTTTACTAACGAGGTTGACCTAGTCAGTAATTCAAGAGATATCTTCTATGGAATAACCCCTGGATTCTGTCCAGACAAAGTCATTTGGCACCTCTTTGAAAGAAGACAGAAATTTTAAAATTTGTATGAAAGTTTAGTTTACTCATCATTTTTCATTTTCTGTTTTATATTAAAATAGCATTCAAGACATTTCAGGAAGATCCTCTGATTATTTCATATGTTTTACTTTCTACTAATAACATTTAAAGTAAAATTGATATTTCCAATACTTTAATTTAAATTTCAAATTTTATGTACAAATAAATCTTTTTACATAAATGTAATTATGTTCGTGCATAATGTACAAACTAGAAAAGCTTGGGTTTGTGAACGAACCGAATTCCGAATGCGGAGAAAAATTACAAAATCAAACTCGAAATGTATGAAACTTGGCCTGATGCTGTTTGCGTGCCAATCCATCAGATCCAAGATAAAGCATGAGAGAAAGCATACAAAAGAGATCCACACTTTAAAAATCAATAAAGTAGCATCAATCTGCGCTTGCATAAAAATTTTACTATTCCTACGGTAGATAATACTTAAAATTCAAAAGCTTAAGCTGTAAAACAAAATATAATCAACATAGTTGCTTCTCTTAAAACATTCTATTATAAACATTTTCTCTCTCTCTCTCTCTCTCTCTCTCTCTCTCTCTCTCTCTCTCTATATATATATATATATATATATATATATATATATATATACATATATATATATATATATATATATATACATATATATATATATATATATATATATATATATATATATATATATATATATACATATATATATATATATATATATATATATATATAAGAAATAAAAATACTAATTTTTAAATAAATGAATCTGTTGTGGCAATGATGCAACTTTCTCTATCAATACATTTTTACGTACATGTTATTTTAGTTTAAGGTGGAAAATGAGTGAGATATGGATATTTCAGAAGCATATTAAAAACGGTTAAAAAAATGTTTTATAAAGAGGTTTTTTTTTTTTTTTTTTTTTTTTTTTGTAACATTTCTACTTAAAGAAGCCGTCTCTAAAGCCCCTTAAAAAAACCCCGTTTAAATACTGTTGCTGCATTGATAAAGTATTTTATGCTGTTATAAGTTAAAATACTATACAATGATGTAAAAAACTTTAAGACCACATGTGAAATTGCAAAAATTTTAATTTTACTTAAGAAAAACAAACATTAAATAGTATAAATATAATAAAAACTATTAAATCTTCACATAGCTTTATAAAAGAATGATTGCAACAACATATTATATGCAAATGATTTTTTTTCAGCATAAAAGGGTAGAAAATCTTTAAGACCACAAATTTAAACATTAACGAAAAGTATTGCATTCAAATTTTTAGTGCTTCAGGTGTTTTGCTTTCACACGAATTACTTCTAAAAGACGATTTTGGAAGGATTTTACTTGATTTTAAATGTTAGAATCGATATTTTATTCCATTCTTTTGAAATAGCAGATTTTAGTTCAGAAACAGAATGGTATTGTATACCATTTTCATATACCTTGCATTCAACGATACCCCATATGTTTTCTATGGGGTTCATGTCTGGATTTTTGGCCGGAAATTCCATAAAACGTGCGTTATTCTCAGTTAGCCAAGAAATGGTTGAAACAGATTTGTGCACAGAAGAATTATAAATAAATCAAATTTTGATCCATGAGCTCTATCTTTATTGGAACAAAATTGTTAGCCAGTGTCTCGTGATTGTCAAAAGAGTTTATATTATCTTTAGTGAATACATTATTCTCACCTTGAGCAGAGAAACCTGCCCAAATCATGACAGATACCCTCTTTGCACTCGCTTTGAGAAATATGTAGGATCCTGTCTTAAATCATGCCAATAGTTTCGAAAACCATCAGGTCTATCTAGTTAAATTTCTTTTCAACTGTGAACACTATTTTTCGCAAAAAGTTGGGTTTGAAAACATTAGATACTGCGAATTTCAATTTTGCTTCAATATGCCATTTTTCAAGCTTAGGTTTGCTTTTTAATTTTGAATATTTGATTTTTTCTGCATGATTTAGGGCATTTGTAATAGTTCTAGACGTTATTTGAAGCTTTAGAGCCGATTTCATTGCTGAAAAATATGCATTGTCTTTAACAGACATTCTCATAACATTTTTTTTTCATTACTGGGGATAGTTTTGAAGGCCTTCTTCTTCTATTTATTGTACCATATATCTGCATACATTTGCAAGAAACTGATAAACTCTAGTTTTAGACCTCTCGATTTTGCTAGCGATTTGCCTTTCACTCATTCTACTTTCTCGAAATGCCAAGATTTTCCAATTATCAATTTTACTCAGTAACTTTCCTCTACCCATAATCTCAGCTCCTTAAACATTCGACTAACTGATTAAAAAAAACTTCCAATTTCAAAACTTTTTCGTTATTTTCATTCCAACAACTGTCCCTCAGAAAACCGTGTAAATATGACGTCACCTCATTATGCAAGCAATCTTTTTAAAACTGGTCTTAAATGTTTTTCCATTTGATTACATTACACATTTTTACTTTTTATCGAAAATAAACGTATTTTTAATTATAAATTCATATTTTTATCCCTTACAATTTATATATTAAATTTAAAGGTAACTTACAAAGAGATTTTCATTTTTGAATGAAAACAAACAAACAAACAAACCATAAAAGAAAAAAAAAATCAGTGGTGGTCTTAAAGTTTTTTACACCACTGTATACATATCTTTAAATTATTCGGAGAACTTTCAACCACGCAATTTAATCCAACTTATTGGACTAATTTTGATTAGGTTTGCATAACATTTTGAAATTGAATACTCACGAACCAAATACTGTACTTAAACTCATTGCATAACTTGAAATTCGATTTGATCCAATTTCAGATATAGTCGAAACAAAATTATCAAAATTTCTTTGTGTGATACTGTAAACAAAAATCATTTTTTTTTCTTTTTGTGTATAGTAAACATTGCTTTTAAGCATATAAAAATTTTCATTTTTTCACTCTAAAGTTTTTAAAAGTGCCAAGGGTATATTTCACTAACTGACGCAGAGTATTTAAAGCTTTTTAAATATTCTTGTACGCGAATCATTTGACCGATTTCAAAAAAAAAATAAATAAATAAATAACATTCTAAAATTAATTTTAGAGTACTATGTTTAGTTTTTCTGTTGTCATTTGTTTTTATTTATACCGATTACAGACTTACTGACACGTAGCCACACCATCACATACGCAAAACAACAGCAAGGAGCTTTCGGTTTCATATTATGTCAAAGTGCGTACACATATTAGAAACAATTCAATTTAAAAAACGGGACCCAAAAACGATAATTTCTGTACCATACATGGATAATAGGCAGCAATAAAAAAAGGGAAAAAACAAAATAAAAATAAAAATAAAAATAAAAATAAATGGAATTTTCACAATCCTCTATCTTAATAACATTTTTAGTGTAATAAACTTATGTAGATATGTTCATTCATTCACGGAATCGATTTCATGCATTTAGAATGGAACGGAGATTATTTCTTTGATGTATATTTCGGCAATAATAACATAAATAATCTAAATAATACTAAGCCAGCCATTACGTAATACTCCAATTTTACAAGCGAAATGCAAGGAAGTTATGCTACTTCAAATATCGGTTTATCATTCTGAAAAACCCCCACGTATTCAATGGCAGCTTTGAAATCCTTAAGGATTTTCCTGGAGTTTGTTTCCACAAAAATTAGAAATTCAAATGACGTACAAATACATCTAAAAATAAGCTGAACATTTAAAGAATTTTCCGGAATTATCGATCTTTTGACATTCTTCCAGAAATGAAAATGGAAACAAAACACATGCACAAAAACAAAAATTAAAAAATCCTTTTTTGAAATTTAGAAACTAAGGATACTTACTTGATTATTTGAGGTTTTTTACTAGATCTTTCTGCAAAAGAGATGGCTCAAGTATATTTTAATGCATGCGTTATAAAAATCTTTTTTTTATTAAAAAATTAGATTTTTTTTTTTTTTTTTTTAAGCAATAGCTTTTCATTTTCTTCGTTTTTTAGATAAAGTGTAATTCATTAACTGTATAATTTACGAAGAAAAATAAATAAATAAATGAAAATTGTTAGTAAAAAAATGGTATGTGGAAATGTAATAAAAAGAAAAAGAAAATACTGGTCTAAG
The DNA here is from genome assembly GCA_963930645.1 of Salticus scenicus. Classification (NCBI taxonomy): domain Eukaryota; kingdom Metazoa; phylum Arthropoda; class Arachnida; order Araneae; family Salticidae; genus Salticus; species Salticus scenicus. The sequence goes on along the minus strand of OZ005654.1, from coordinate 77,199,578 downwards.
TCCAATTAAAAAATCTAAGGTGAACTGGATTTTCTTCTTAAAAAAAATATTCAACTTTACCCACTAATTAATAAAATATAGTACGATGCACCCATTACAAAACAGTCCTGTATAATCTTGTGTAACAGCGTCCCTTACCGGTTAACAAACAGAAAAAAGAAATCAACATAGCTTAAATAGATTCTATATACATGCAGTCAAATTTAATTCAAGTGCACTTTAAAATTACATTTTGCTCATTAGATGTAACGAATTTTAACTGTTAGGTATAACCAGTGGATCTGTGGTATACTAATCTGTGATTTTGCAGATTTGAATATCACACTTATTCATAAAATCAATGCTATATAGTAAGTTCCATGCGATTACCTTCATTAAATGTCGACCATGAAAAAACAGTAGTTGAAATATCTAAAAAATACTAAATATCACTTTCATTCAATTTTACGAGAGATAAGCATCAAAATTCAGTCACTATAATTTTCCTGAATAGCCACACATTTTGCATATCATGTTTAGTGTAGTACCATAACATAAAAGATGATACATAACAATCGAAAATATCATCAGAGGTAATCAGGATAACCCACCTCGGATGGGAGGGCACATCATGTTAACCCTAGGATCCCCATGCTGTCGATCGGCTAAAATCTCAAACATCAGAATGCAAATTTATATGAAAATTTATTATACTTTCCTAAGTAAAGAAAAATCTTAAATTTTCACTAACACGATTTTTTTCTAACCGTGTTTAAATAGACAATATGTTCAGGCAAGTACGCGAAGTCATATTTAAAAACTAGTCCATTATATCTGCGATGGAAGTAACCCTAATAATGCAGGTTTGTGTGAAGTTTTGCCATTTCTCTGAGATGAAGAAAATTTTAAATTTTGAATAACTGAAGAAGTTTTTTAATTAGAGTATTCATGGTCAGTGATGTTTATACCATTGTTAAGACATAGCTTATGTTATGTCTTAACACAATTCGACTTTCAGACATTAGTTTATGAGTTAGTGTCTATATAAAATAACTAACACGTTAACTAGCAAACTAACAAAGGTACAGACCATACCGATTTAAAATTGATTTTCCATTACACATGGAAAATTCGACCGATGGGAAAATATAATGGAAAATACACCGATAAACATATGGAAAATACATCGATGCAGAAAATTTTCTCAAATACTTAAATAATCCATACTTATGGGATGATGGGGAACTAAAAGTATTATTTAAAGTAATTTTATAATGATTCACAAATTTTGCCATTCATATTTAAATGAGTACTTTTAGTGTTAATCAATCTAAACTAAGCATAAACATATTCTTAAAAAAACAATAATAATAATAATAATAATAACTTACACTGAAAAAAGCTGATGAATTTCGTATTAAAAATCGTGCAATAGAATTTCCTTTAACATTCCTTTAACATTTCCACGTTTTGATTTTTACAATATTTTTTCTAAGAACATAAGTTTGTCCATTCATCCGCAAGCAAGATGGAAGATTATTTTAACATTAAATTTTATTTTTCAATTTACTTTACGCAAAATATATTTTCACCTACTAAATCAACGATAAAAGGAAATTTAAAAAGTAATTATTTAATAAAATGAAAATTCATATGCGAAGCATCACAAAATATCTAAATCTTATTAATTAAAAAATAATAATAATAAATAATAATAACTCAAATTACTTTAAAAAAAAAAAAAAAAAAAAAAAATTAAACATTGTAAATATTTATTTGTACTTACAAATTTATCTAAACCTGTACGAAGTGAATTACCTTTTCCCCTTGTCTTGTCATTATTGGAAAGTATTATTTTCACGTAAATGTTATTTTTTTTTTTTTTTAAATATGCCAAGGATGTCAAGGTCTCGTTATATTTCTTTTTCTTAAAAACGGGGTTTCCACGGCCATGTCTTTTCACAAACACTTTTCCGCCAGTATTTTCTTAAAATAAATTCTATTTAAATGCACAGTGTACATTTAAGAAGAAATTTACTTTAAAACGGTACTGGTGGAGGAGAACTTATAAAAATTCGGGCCATGCGATTCCTGTAAAAATGCACTATACATTACTGCAAATTCCTCAAGTCACTGTAGTTATTGCATTCACAACGTTAAATATGCAAACAGAATAGTACTCTTTTGATAGTGTAAATTATGAAAATATGTGCTATTTTATAATGCATAAAGGAACTGTTAACAATAATACTGTATTATTAATTTATTGAAAGGGCTAAAATTCGGTATTATATAGAGTATTATTTATTTATTTGTTTATTTTTCCCTTATTTTATTTTATTCGAATTGATATCTTTTTTTTTCTTTCAGGAGAGAAATTTTGATATAGCTTGGCAACACTATTTTCTATATTATTATATTATTTTAAGAAATTTGTAATTACATAAACTTTTTTTCGTAAATAGTAGTGTCAAATCTACTCCAGAATGCCAGGCATACCCTTTTGTTTTCATTAAAAAACTGCATTGTGATGTAATAAAAATATAATAATAATAATTTAAAAAATGATTCAGTTTACAACATTCTAAGATCTTTACTTCAGAATTGTCTATTAGAAACTAAAACATTTTTTTTTTCAACTACTATTTCTTTTTTAGTTTCTTTTGCTAATTTAATTAGCGTCAGAAAAATCTGTGACATTAAAAAGAAACTAATATCATTATCGAATTCCGCTGTTTCCACTAAAACGTCTCTGATAAAAATCCATACATTATTTTGTGGTAATTTATTTATTTATTTATTTATTTTTACAAAGTTATATACATGTACAAGCGTATATATTACAATACGCTTTTATAAAAGATACAAATAATATAATTTTAAGGAGATCTACACATATATATACATTTTTTTTTTTTAATAGGTAGGAAATAAAAATGAATATGCAAAATGGTGGATTGTTATAAAAAAGCGATTCTTTTTTTATTTTCAGAAAAATCTCAATTTCAGGAAACCTGTAAACAATGTATATTTTCTGCTACGAAAATCGTAATATATCTATTCTATCCAGTTAATACGATATCTAATGATAAACAGCTTTGTATTACGCAAATTGGTCATTATTTTAATGAAAATACACTATTTAGAAAAATACATATATCTTGAAAAGTTAAAAAATGCAAAAAATTCTTAAATTTACCTTATTTAATTTGTTGACTGCAGTTGTCAATAGCGTGTCAACATCCGGACATTGTTTCTAATGCATGCGTCAAGAGTGCGTTGAAAATTCAGGTTAATCAATTCACATTTTTTACGTCCACCTATTTTTCTATCTAAGCAGTAAATCTCTCTCTATTTAAGCCAGTGATTTTACATTTTTCTATTTAAATGATTTAAATTTTATCAACAGCATTAGTTGCAATATATGCCAATGACGTATATATTTCTAATCGGAAACTGAAGGATTAAATTATATGTGGTAAAATTTATAATTTATTACGGAATAATGATTGTTACTAACCTCGTTTCACACCACTATCTTTAAATAGGATTTTTCTTATCATTTCGTTGTAATTACATATTGGAAAAAAATTCTTCAAGCAAAGTGGTGTGAAAAAATGACGGCTACTAATAGTACTCCATAATAAATTATAAATATAAATTACCAATTATGTTTAAACGTGAATACGCAGAAGACCCCAAAAACCCCTCTTTCTTTTTAAGTGAATGTCCTTAGAAGAAAGCTAAAAAGTGTTGTTTTGTTTCTTAACATCCCTCTTCACTTACCGTCGCCGGAGGCCCGAGCCAATGTTATTCTATGAGGAAATTTTCTTTACAAATAACTTATTAACTAATACATATTTTTAAATTCTGTTTTCACATTCAGAAAATTCCCAACTGTTAAATTGACGGACCTTTCTTAAAAATGTATTTTTTAAATTTTTAATATTTGATTTTGAAATTGCAAAATGAAAAAAAAATCACATATTGAAAATTTGTATTTTGTAGCTTCAAAATAAAATATAAAAAATTAAAAAAGCAATTTTTTAAAAAAAGTCTGTCAATTTAACAGCTGGGAATTTTCAGAATGTGAAAGCAGAATTTAAAAATATGTATTAGTTAATAAGTTATTTGTAAAGAAAAATTTCTTATATAATAACATTAGCTTCGGCTTCCGGCGGCGGTGAGTGAAGCGGGCCCTTAAACAAGAAGAAGTAGTTGCCTACAGTTTTAACCGTAATTTTAAAATTTATGCAATTTGTTTAATCTTCACCATTAATTTTTTATTTTATTTTTCTTTTAGATTTCTCGTGCAGAAGTAAATAAGCTTATTTATCCCCCTAAAATCGTGTTCAGGATGACGTTTACCAGAAACATGAACAGTAATAATTGAAATTAAGATATAAGTTTGCGCACTCATATTTTTAAGCATTCAGATTCATTTTTTTTTCTAAAATCTTTTATTAGTCATAATTTTTAATATTTCTAAATCTTTACATATATATATATAATTAAAAATATTTTTGAATTAAAAGTTTTCATGGATAATTTTTTGGGGTTACTCACTGTATCTCGTAGAATAAAAATTAAATAAAATGAATGTATAAAAATATTAAATGATTGTTTGCAAAAATATAAATTAAGTTTGTAACAACAACTTTTTAACATTAAAATATTGAAACTTTAATATTTCTAAATCTTTACATATATATATATAATTAAAAATATTTTTGAATTAAAAGTTTTCATGGATAATTTTTTGGGGTTACTCACTGTATCTCGTAGAATAAAAATTAAATAAAATGAATGTATAAAAATATTAAATGATTGTTTGCAAAAATATAAATTAAGTTTGTAACAACAACGTTTTAACATTAAAATATTGAAACTTTGAATGCTTATAGCGCTATGAAAATATCAGTACAATATCCAGCAAATATAATTTTTTGCATTTCCACGAGCCTTAGGAATTGAAATATAAAATCGAAATAGGGTGTTGCTATTTTTAAAATAATCATTTTGGTGCACTTATATGTAGATTACCCCCAATAAAAAAATTTGCTTCATTTTCAAAAAGTACACTTAATATTATCTATCAAATGACACATATTACATTATTCAGCATCAATTAGTAACGACATAACATCGAATGTGGTGATTTTTGTTTATTTTTTTAAAAAACTGAATATAATACAGTTATTCTGACATATATTGACCCTTAGGAATAATCCTTTGTGCAACAAAATCTATATTGGTATAATCTGATTAAATAAATTTATATAAGCAGAATTGCTAAACTTAAATTCAAAACATTTTAAATCCATGCGTAAGAAAAATTAAAAATCAAGTATATTTTTTTTAAATATTTGAAGTTAAAAAATTGATTTAATTTTTTTGCACGACGAGGAAATTGGAAGACATAATCTAATGAACAAAGCTGAATTACTATAAATTCAAAAATTAATAAGAAATTGTTTTTCCCAATGTTCCACGATATATCGTAGGACTCGGCGCTTGATACGAAGTTCATTTCCTCCTTCTGAGTTTAAATAATCGATCTGGAGTAACATAGATTTAACCAACCGAGTATTCTTACAACTATGATCTGAAAAATAATATTATTTAAAATCTTGCATTCGTTCTAGGTATCATTTTACGATAAATTATAGTGTATCAAAAAAACTACACTTGTATCTGTGTAAATAATCCAAAGGATTTATAGATGCTCAAAATACTATTCTGTAAATGAAATATAATATACAATTTAAAATATCTTTGCCCTACTCAGCAATCGTTTTTTTTTTTTGTTTTTTTAATGTGGTACTTTTCCGAGTTTTACGTATACTTTCTCTAATTTTACAAATAACAGACTTTTGTATGTATTTACAGTGATTTTTAAACTTTGACAATTTTAAACTTTAACTTATTAATGAAAGGTTTTCTAACAGTTAATACACAAAAGCTATAATTACACTAAATATCATTAAATTATATTGGTATATACACTGACTATTAATACATATTTCGACATTTTCGGATTTATCGACGTTTTGTCAATTATCTAAAAAAAAAAAAAAAAAAAAAAAAAAATCTTTAAGTATCATCTTGAAACTTTCGGAGTATAAAGAGAATGTTACGCCTCATATATTTCAGCAAAATGTTTATCCTGAAGAGGAAAAGGAGGCCCATAAAAAATTTAAAAATTAATAAATAATTATCAGATGTTTTACATCACCCTGTAAAAATAATGCTTCAAATGCGTTGTGGCTTTAATGTGATTTTAAGGATTCTTCTTTTTTTATGCATATATATATATATTTTTATGGGGATACCATAAAAATATTATACCAATGGATATATAATGGGTTCTTTAAAAAATTGTAAAAAAAAAAAAAAAAAAAAAAAAAAAAACACTTTTTAAATTACAACACGTAGGGTATTAGACCCAGTGCAAAGATATTTTCAGTAAACTTTGCATCTACATTAGGCACGGCATACTGCACTCAGAAGGCAAGAATGTTAAATATATTACGAAATATGAGCATTTTTGCCAAATAATTTTTAACTACGCTTGTATAACTTTTATAAAAATTTTATTTGCATAATTTAATAGCCAAAAGTATTAAGTTACTTATATAAAATCTCCAAACAAATATCGTATAAAATCAAACAGTTATGAGTTATTGAAGAAACAGAATTTCAGTTTCTCTCAAAAAAAGAAAGATAATATGGGGCTTTATCAATAATAATTTATAATCAGCCAAATACCGCATTACCATTGGGGATTGTTTGAATCAATTAAAATGTGAGTAAAACTTCTTTTATAGTCGGTAACAAAAGTGACCGAACACTAGCAAAAATTCCTATGTAATAAAAGCGCAATTCATACGGTTTTGTTAAATAAATTCTTGTCGAATCCTGTTCTTAGTCAGTCTAAGAATATGATTCGATAAGTATTTATTTAACAAAACAGTATTAGGTGTACTTTTTTCACATAGGAATTTTTGCTAGTGTTCGGACACTTTTGTTACCGACTGTAGTTTAGCTTTTATTTTGAGAGAAACTGACATTCTGTTCCTTTTATGACATATAACTAATTTAATTCACAAAATAATTGTTTGGGGTTTTCATATAAGTAGCTCAATACTTTGTGCTATTAACCCGTTAGCGCCCAGTGTCCTCATTTGAGGACACTTAATAAAATTGAACGTATATTCTGCGTGGTTTTTTGGAATGATTTCTGCTTTTTAGTGACAGTTTATAGCGTCACTCTAAATGATCCCTGAAAGTTTTATGTGCCTGCTATTAATTATTATTTCATAATTTGCATAGTACTTTTATTATTTTTCATTCGTCGAACATGTATTTGCTTTTTGCGCAGGTATACTAACTTAAATCAAGTTGAATAATAATATATATTATAATACTTTACTTTCGAGATCTTTGTCAATATATAATAGGAAATTAATCTGTTATCTCGAAGTTTTCTCTTTGATTACTAAACTTCAATAAATGAAGATAGGCTTTAAATTTAAAACTATCAGAAGAATTGTTTAAGTTATTATATTTTACTGTCAGTTGTCTATAATAATTTAGAAGTGAAATAATCAGCTAATAATATTTTGCAAAATTAATTCGAGCATTAACGGGTTCAATTATGCAAAAGAAGTTTTTATAAAGCTTGTGCGTACGTGGTTAAAAATGTTTTAACTGGGTTTAATAGCCTACGCGTCAAAATTAAAAAAGCGGCTTTTTTTTTTTTCAAGTTATTTAAAGAAACATTATATCGCCATGAATATATGTAGTAACCGCATAAAAATTTATACAGATAAAATAAAAAAAGAGGTCTTTTAATAACATGCTTCCGACAAAACGCATTTAATGCATTACTTTTAACACGGTGATGCAAAACATTTAGATATTTCTTTAATTTGTTACTGATCCCTCTTTCCTCTTCAGGAAAAAACTTTTGCTGAAATATGTGATGTGTAACATGTTCTTTATACTCCCAAAATTTCGCGATGATACCTAAAGAAATTTTCTAGATATTTAACAAAGCGTGTAAATTCAAAAGTCACCAAAAATTTATTGACTTCGTTAGTTAATGACTTCGATAAATTTTCTTTAATTTACAATTTAGAAACATAAATATTCGTTCTCATAGAAATGAATACAGATAATAAAATAAAGCATTAAAATAATATGTTATAGCTACAAAAATTTTTAAATATTATTTCTAAGATGATACCAAACATTATTTATTTTTTAGTTTATTATTGATCCCCTTTTTGATTTCTGGGTGATCCATTCACTGAAATATAAGAAACAAAACATACTCTTTAAATTACTGAATTTTCAAGAGAATATAAGAATTATTGGTATTTCTTTGCATACTCAACCAACGTCTAAATTCAAAAATGTTCAAATACTTCTGTTTGTACAGTACATACCTCAATAACTTGTGTATGAAAAAATTAATCTTTTAATTATTTATTATTATTATTAATTTTTATTGCATGTAATGCCTCAATGTTTAGAACTTATCAATGATAATTTTCTCTTTTCCATACATTTAACTGTGTAACTTTTTTACTTTGTCTTACTCATAAGGTATAGACAGTAATGTTTTTGGGTCAATGTTTCGAAATTTAGGTTTTGTTATATTTACACGTTTTGAAGTCGCCTGAATCCAAAAATCTGTTTATAGCGGTTGGTCTGTGTGTCTGTGTGTTTGTCTGTTATCAGTATATCTTAAAAACAAATTATAGCAGAAAGTCCAAACTTTAAATTGTGTATAGTATATGGATGCTACACTAAACTTTTCGTTGACATAAAGCAAATGATTCGTGTACAGGGGTACCCAAGAGAATTCAAATACATTATCTATGAGGGAAATTGCAGGTAAGTATAGTTTAGCATCTATAGACTGCATTAAACATGTTTCACGTAGAATATGGTATATAAATCATACACTGTCAATTTACAGGGCTACACAAAAGAACTAGATTAAATTGATGGAGGTATACCTCAGGTTCAGTCGCGTGTTATTAGTATAGGATTTTATTAATGTGCACCATGTGATGTGTACATAACTTTCAGAAGTGATAACAGAAATGGTAAAACTAAATGCAAGCAAAAAATATTAGCCTAATCAAACTTCTTTTTAAGGACTGTAATTATCTAAATTTCTATAAAATAAAGTGACTTAAATAAACGTAAAGGATTTTAAAGCAGAAACGAGGAGATTTCAAACCAATTGAAATTTAAGTTTTGTGTTTTGAACATTTTTGTGCAGAAGATTTTGATGAAAAAATAAAAATAAAATAAAATAAAACAAACTTTAACAAATAGTAAACGGTGGGCGCATTTTTGGGCTTAAAAGTGAGTTGGACCAGCTGTACATCATATTCAACAAATGGTGTGCTATTTTTTTCATGCGTTGCACTCACTGTGTGCAGTCCTTGTCGAACAAATTCACTTGTGGCAGGTGGTTAAATAATACCTTTACCATGTACATAAGTGCAACATGATTGTGGACAACGAGAGATTTGGTCAGCAAACAATAAACTATTCAAGATACAAAGGAAATGAACTAATTTACGTTAAACGGGTTATTTTGTAACTTAATGTTATTTTGCACTCTTTTTGTTCTATTTTCTTGCTTCTTTAATATTTTCTGTTTAAAATATTTTTGTAATTCTTCTTAAATTCCTTTTATTTTTCTGATTTTTTAATTATTAAATTGAAATATTCACTCCCGATACAAAAATTTTTGTTCACAAATATTCTACAATAATGTCATTTTAGTGCAATTATTATTATTAACACTGTAACTGTAGTTATAATTAAGTGCAATTTGCTTTGCTCATGTACGCAATTACCTCTACCCAATAAGGAGAGATTGCACTAAATAGCTCTCTTGGTTTTATTCAGGCTGTGGTGTTAATGTATAGCAAAACAACAAAATAGTAATGGAAATGCATAGAAGAAGGGTCAATTCAAAGTTATGCACCAATAGTTTAGCAAAAAATTAATATTTCGATTTTTATGAAGTTCCGTTGAATCGTGCGTAAACTCTTCTAGCTTTATCCTATATATTTATTTTTTCCATCGAACTAGAAATATCATTTTTGTGAGTTTAACAAAAAAAAAAAAAAAAAAAAAATCACATTTTAATATTTATAGAATTAAACGTTCCTTTCAAAAAAGTGTACATTAAACTTTTTTAGAAGCTACTTGAAAACGGTTTTAACGAAAATTGCTGTTACTTTATTTTTAATCAAGTTATATCTGTTGCTACAAAAAGAAACTTTATTGAAATAAATCTTTTTTCCAATCATTCTAGAGCTTTAACTTGCTTTTTACTGGTTTTTTCTTTCGTTAAATAAAGTTTTATACTCTAGCAGTTCTTTAAACGTGTAATTTGAAATGACATTGAATGTAAATAATTTAAACCAGAGAATTCACTTGTACTTTAGAGAAAAAAAGTTCTTTTCACAATGGAAAAAAATAACAATTTCAATCAATATCGATTTTTATTCCAATAAAAAAACTTCTGTTTAGAAATGTAGGTCAAGACACTAAAGGATTGGTCTAATTAATTAGAAAATTCAATGATTTCGCTTAAGAAATAATGCAGAAATAAAGGAAAACATTAAATCAAGTAGAATAATAATATATCTCTACATATAATAAAAGAAGATATGTGTGTGTGTATGTTTCCATTGCTTTGTAGGCAAATGGCTAATCTCAGAGCTACAAAATAACCACACACTTGTCCACAGTACATCTTAAATCTGTCCGCAGGATGCCCATAGGCGCCTCTTTTATCCACAGAACATTCTGAGGATGTCATTTCGAGAAGATGTGCTGTTAGGGGAGGGTCCGTAATGACCTCTCCTGATGCCACTCGAAGCTCGATTTTTGATTTTTTTAGAAGATTTGTTTTTAATTAATTAAAACTGGGAAATTTGTCCAACGATGATCTTTGAAGATAGTGATGTAGATGAGGAAACACGGTTTGTTTGCTCAGTTGGTTAGACCTTCATATTGATAAACCAAGATTGATCCTCCAAGAGCCAGTGGGTTACTTTATTGCAGATAATTAATTGAAAGCATGTCAATTGATAAATAAAAATTTCTTTAGTGTCTTCACAATATCCTTCTAAACCGTATGGATGAAAAGAAAATGACACAAACCAAGCAGAATTTCAAAGTCTTTGCGGCAAACGGTTCATTGCAGAGAGACAGAATTTTGGATGGTGGTCCATTTTGACTTGCACTGATACACCTTGAATTCCGATTTTCGAATTTTTGATAAGTGTTTTTATTTAATTAAAATGTTTGCATCTCTGAAGGTTGTCTGGTGCTGCCATCTATTATCATAGATTAAATATGATAACCTGACAAAGAAATGTCTGTCTGAGAAAAGTAATTCCTGAATAATAGTAGCGTCACTAATCGTGCAGTTAGCACCAAAATTGAAATATCCGATTAAGTCGCAAATGAAAGTAATGACGACTCGGAATCGACATAGAGGAGGGGGATAAGTCGCTGCCGAAGGAAATGGAGAGTGGTTTTAAACAATTTCAATAGAATTTTTTTTTTCAGTTTTTATTTATAAAGTTATTTAAAATATAGTACTTTTTTTTTTTTTTATTATTCTTTTAAATATAACTTCTAGGGAAGTAGACAAAGCCTGCTAGTTAGTAATGTAAAATAAAAAATTATGCACTACATTTAAGAAACGTTCTTTCTGTTATTCCAAACAATTTCATGCAATTTTCACATATTCTAGCAGACAAATTATGCATTCGGTTGATATTACTTACACCAACAACTAGAAGTACCACCTGCTTAAATTAAATATAATAAATCTGCTCAAAAGCCTTATTAATGCTGATATACAAGAAATTTTATTACCTATCTAGAGAACTTATAAAGCTAAAATTTATAGATCGCATAGAAAATACACACAGAAAGAAAAATATATAAATTTGTAACGGTAAGGTTTTGGAATATCTTATCTGGGAGATAACGCTGTTAAGTTGGTCTTTTTAGGATATTCATGCCTTTTTCTTTCTTTTTTCATTTTTTTACGATCAGTTTAAATAATGCGGAACTTTTTAATTCGCTTATTATGCGAATTAAGTAGCACCAAACAATATGCACAATATTCTTATGTCAAACTATGCTGATCCAAATATGGATCAATTTTACAAACGCATCTACCCAGACAGCACATCGCCTCCCCAGGATATCTTCAAGATGTCTTCTGGATGAAGAGACATCCCAGAAACGTCCTTAAGATGTACTGTGGATAAGTTAAGCCTAACTGTGCTGTTAGGGTATAAAGCTCATCTTTTACTCATCTTTTACAGGAGATGATTTTGTGATACTTTTTAGTTTTTATTTACTTTTATTTATGTACTTAAATTTATTCAAATTTGTATTCATAACCCTTTTTTAATGATTATCGAAATGCTATCATAAGGTTCATTATTTAGACTCTTGTGTACTGTAAAGTAATTTACTGTTAGGCTGTTTTCATGCTTAAATAATTAAAAAAGAATTTTTTAAATTATCTGTTTTAATGTAATGAAATTTATGTTCTAATTTTAATTATTTGCAAAAGTTTACGTTTATTATATATATATATATTTCTATGGTATTAGTATGACAAGTAATAATATTTCTTTCAAGAAACCAATTTTGCGTTGGCAAAATTTATTGTATTACACATTGAATGACCATGAAAACATTTTAGTTTTTTTTTTTTTTTTTAATCTATAAAGCTGAAAGTTTGCCATTGTATCTGTCAGGGTTATTAGATTTTATCAAAAGTTTACACACTTATTATTCAGGATGAAATATATCTAACGTTGTATTTTTTGGTTCAATCGGAAAATTGGTTAAAAAAATATTATAAACCGCATTTTCACTTTAAAATTATTTAAAAGTAAAATACAAATTGATGCCAAAGATAAATAAATAAATAAATATATTTCTTTTCATTTCAAAAAAAGAAAAAAAAAAAGAACGTGCAAGCGATTTCTTTTCAATAATTAAAATAAAATTGAGAAAAATCTTGATAAAAAAATAGAACAACTTCAGTATAGAGCCCCTTTGCGAAATTTGAAATTTGGTACCGAGATAGATCGGATCTTTCTCTTCAAAATCCTTAATTACAAATTTGCGATAGACATTTTAACTCCTCACCGGAATGGCAACAAAAAATTTAAAAGCCACCAAGGAACTAATGGGCTAAATATATACCAAAAAAATATTAAGAAATGAATATAGTAAGCGATAGTAGGGAATGAAACACAGTTACTGCATGCCCCTATATGGAAAAATACCTCAAAATAAGTCCTGTCGTACTAAATATAATTCATTTTACATGAAATGGAAACAAAATTATTTTATATAATTTTAAAAGCATATTTGTAGTCATTTCATGTTATCAATAAAAATCAAGTGTTTTTAAATAAGCTATTAAGAAATAAATGTGTATTATGTAACACGGAATAAAATCAAATAGTAAAACACGGAATTTATTATTAGCGATATTTGGATTCACTGAACTATAGTAAATAAAATATTTTATTTCATGTCACAAACTTCCAGTTTGCAGACGCTGTCAAAATCCTACAAAAAACTTTTCTTAATGTCAAACTGAATATTTGTACATTAATGTTCCCAGTACTATTTGCCATTTCGGTAATATTTATTAAAAATTATTTAATTAAAAAAAAAAATGTTATGTATATTTCGTTATTTTTGTAGCGAAAATCAATTTCTCATTTCATTTTCTAATTTGCTTCTGCTTGAGAAAGTATGCGAATTTCAGAAAACTTGAATTGTTACTCCGATAGAATAATTTGTTTTTCACTTTCCCAATAAAATTTCCAAGCATTGAAACTTTGATTTCATTAAAGAAACAAAGTGCGGTTCTTTTTTTGTCTTATAGCACTTCTCACACTTAACGCATGATTAAATAACGATAAAAATCACAACTAAGTTTCCAAAAACTTTTAATGCATCTAAGACATAAAAGAAAAATCTTGCAAATGTTTTTACAAAGCTATAAAAAGTTTTCTTAGTTTTATTTCTGTAATTGAACTCGTTATATAACACATGTTTGTTATGCTTTAATTTTGATTTTAGCATAAAAATTACATTATATTTTCGTAGAAAACGTTTTTACCTAATAGTTATTTTGTTTTGGTTATGATTCACGAAAACAGTATATTCATAGCATTAATGTAAATACTTACTGTAGCATAAAGTTTGCTTTCATTAAATAGTATGAAGGATACTTTGTTACATACATGTTTTTTTTTTTTTTTTTTTTTATGTTTGTAAAAAGTTGCATATTAATTTCAATAAGATTATTCATATTGATAAAAATCAATACGTTATTCATTATTCATATATGATATCAAATTTATATTGATATAGTTTATTTATTTGAACCTTTATTCTGTTTTCATCCCCGTTGAGTATCATTAAGCCAAAATATATGTTATTTACACTCAGAAAAATTTCTGTAACTAACATCTACAGCCTAAATTTTGGCTCTAGAAAAAAAAGTTCCATGTCATCCTTATAAATTCTAGTTCCCTTTAAAAGCGAGTTCTAGAAATCCCTATTAAAATTCTAAAGCGTATGCCTACATTCTCAAGGACGAAGTTATTTAAAAATGTCTGTGAATACAATAAATGTGAACACAAGAAGCGGGTTTCAGCATCTATAATCTTGGTTAATTACCCAAGTCTAGAAATTTAAGCGAGAATTTCTCACAATACAAAATATTCGGAATACTGTTTCACCATCTAGAAATGTGTAGACTACAGTTTATTAACGTTTCTTATGCGCATAACTCAAAAATCTATATTTCTTGTTAAGGAATTTAGAAAATGACCACTTATTCATTCTAGATAAAGGCGGTATATATTTTTTTTCTCAGAGTAGTGGATAGTTTTTTGCGATGTTAAATCCACCGAAATATAGATGCGTGTGTATGTAAGTGCATATAAATCAGCATTTATATATACATATACATATAATATTGAAATAAATATTTAATAATAAATTATCATAAATTTATATTGACGTTAAAAATATGAGTGAATTCTTAGTTTTTAAAAATTAGAAATTAAAATTGTTTCTAAGAACAACATTGTGAGGTTTAGCCGGCTTTACCATTGAATAAAACGGCCATATCAATAATAATTTTGTCTGAATTATAAAACTGAACCTCATGTACACACACACACACACACACACATATATATATATATATATATATATATATATATATATATATATAATAAAAATTAGGATAATGATCTCTATAAAATATTTAATCTCTCTCTCTCTCTCTCTATATATATATATATATATATATATATATATTGCTAAAAATGAGTTGTGCAAATTAATCATCTAAAGATTTAAAACCTCTTGATAGTGACATTTGTTATTATTTTCAGTCGTCTCTGTCGTACTTATCGAATGGCTAATCTCCCCACTGTATTTATACATAACGTTTTCTGAAACCATCATAATTCAGTAAATGTAATAGTATTATATATACTTAGTTTGCTTTATTTTTATGAAAGTCTATATTAAAACGACTTTGAAAAAAAGAACTTTTATGCTGATCTCAGACTTTTTGTAATATGACAGTAAATTTCGTAAGAAAGTTAATGAAACTGATTGACTCAGTTTATCAAAATAAAATAAAATATAGTAAATACGTGATTTCACTATTTAAATTAGCATATTGGAAAAAAAATATGTTTATTAAATAGGTACTTAAGCCAATTTTAATAGTTTTTTAAGCTAATATATTTTAAAATTACCAAAAAATAATATTATAAATGTCAAAAATGTATTTCAAAATTCCTATTTTGAAGAAATATGTTATTTTATAGAATTGTTGATGTAAATTGATTAGAAAATACGAATTATTAATTTTTTGGTTGTTATTTTTCTTATAAAAAGGAAGTTTAATTTAATTATTCTTGTAAATTCTTATTGAGAAATGATTATGATTTCAAATTTCATTTTTTACATATAATGCATTTAAAATGAGTTTAATAGCATTAACAGAATCTGGGTTATCAAACAAAAGGTTTTTCTCTGTCAGTTGAAAATTAATTTAAAGTGGTTAATGCTAAAGGAGACGTAATATTTTAAAGTTGTTTATCTGTAAAATGTTTTAGCTACAAGCATTCTAGGCTTATCTCTCAGTAATCAGTTATGAAATTTCTTTAAAAGTTAAACAAACAAAAGTAAACTGGTTTATTATTCTAGTGTTAAATGTCTTTAAAGCAGAGATTTTTCTCAAAATAACAGATCTTTTTCTTTTTTTCAATAATAAAAGAATATAAAAGTAAAAAATGTGTATATTTGATAAAATATTTACACCTACATTACTTCACCTCACTTCACCTCACTTCATATTACTGAATCTGAAATTGTTTTCTTTTTTTCTTTTTTCTTCTTTTCGTAAATGATGTTGTTCATTATATATTGCTTTTATATACACTATGCTTCAAATAAAACAGTATGCATTAAAAAAACTAAATCTAGAGTTTCACAATTTATCTGTTTTATAATTTTTATTTTATTAATTAATGACATAAATTATTTTTACATATATATTTTAATCCTTTTGGAAAATACTATATTTGCCTTTTTTTTTTACAGCAATTTCAAAAAAAAAAAAAAAAAAAAAAAAAAAAATTCTTACTACTTATTTTACATGAATTTAGTTTTTAAACTACCATTGAATAACTAAGAATATAATGAGGTATATTAATTTTTTTTTAAATAATTTATAGTGCTTTTTTTTTTTTTTTTTTTTTTTTTTACGCATAAGTGAATAAACGCGGTAAATGTCAAAAATATATTCCGAAACCTACATTTTACATAAATGTATTATTACAAAATATCACTGACGCTAAATTTAGAGCAAAAATGGACTACCGTTTGTACTATCTAATATCTATTCTTGTAATATTTTTACTGGACCGTATATAGCCGAAAATGATAATTATTTCAAATTTCGTTCTTAAAAGTTAACGCACTTGGAAGGGTAGTAAAAGTCTCTGAGTTATCCAACCTTAAGTGTTCCATCTGTCAGTTAAAAGGGAATTTAAAATACTTAATCTTAAATGAGATAAAATATTTTAAAGTTCTATATTTCTAAAATATTTTAAGTACAAATGTTCTAAACTTTTCTCTCACTAATCAGTTTTGGCATTTCTTTTAAAAGTTAAACCTATGAAAGTAAACTGATTTATGTTTCTCAGATTAAATGTCTTTTTAAAAGAGATTTTCTGAAAATAATATAAATCTTTATACATAAAAATTTTAATACATATATATACATATATATATATATATATATATATATATATATATATATATATATATATATATATTATGTAAAAGGATGAAAGGAATTCTGCTGAATTTTTCATGAATGTAAGATTTAATCCTGTAAGTTTTTTTTTACTTTTATATTTTTCAAATATGTTTTCTGGTTTTTGTTTTTAACATCCTTATAGATGCAATCAGGCTATGGTCACTGTGATATTTTAGCAATTAAGCTTATATATATATATATATATATATATATATATACATAAATAATGATTCATTAAGCATAGAATAGCCAAGCAACAGATACAAGATCACTTAAACCACAAAGACCAATAAGAAAGATAAATTCATCAGGGTATGAAATACACATATTTAAAGAAATCAAACTTATTAATTAACAGCCTGCAAAACATACGAAATAATAAACTAACTCAACAAAATCTTAACAGAAAATCTTAAACTGAAGTTTATGAATAAGTAATTTAAGAAACTAAAGAAAGGAAGGAAGGAGACTGGCGGCAAAACTTGTGACTTGCCTGTTGGGTTAAACTTGTTTCATACCGGAAACGTTACCCCAGCGTGCCAAGACCAGAATAATAGTCATATAGATTTAAAAAAGCAAAATTTCATAGCAGATAAAGAATAATGAAACTATGAAGCAACAATGAAATTTATTGATTACTATGTTTAACAGTTTGATTAGAATTTTAATAATAGTTGACAACTCAACAATGAAGAAACTGAAAATTTAATCGAAAATGAAAGAGTGCATTACAAAGTAAATGCAACAATCCTTCTGCTTTAAAAAAAAAATTTTATTATTATTATTACTATTAATTTAATTTCACAATCCCACCCAACCATCCAGCCAAACAATACCACCCATCCTCCGTAATCAAACATCTGCCCACCCAACCGCCACATTTTTTATTGTCTTTTATTATTTTATATTTTTTTGTTATTATACACTAAAGTGTACACATTATATATATACGTAATAATATTAGGTATAATTCCAATTATTTTTACTAAAAATTCTATACCAAAAACAATTTTTAAAGTAAAAACTTTTGAACTGATCTCTCAGACTTTTTATAACATAACTGCAAATTTCGTTAAATGTGTTCGCGACTTCACTATTTAAAGCAGCATATTGGAATTAAGAAAAAAAAAAACACTTTTTTTGCAAAGGGATTTAAGCAAATTTTAATAATGTTTAAGTTATTCTATTTTTTAAATACCATTAAGATATTGAAAATATAATAAAAAAAACAAAATGATACTAAATAAATTTACTAAATATACTGTATGTTAGTAAAGGAAACAAATTTCAAGCATATAAACTAATACACTATATGTCAAAAATATGTTGCTAAATTTCTATTTTAGAGAAATGTGTTATTTTATAGAATTGTTGATGTAAATTGATTAAAAAACACGAATTATTACTTTTGTTGTTGTTATTTTCTAAAAAGAAATTAAATCTAACTTAATTATCGTTGTAAAATTCTTACTCAGAAAAGATAATTATTTCAAATTTAATTCTTGACATATAATGCATTTGAAATGTGTTTAAAAGCATTAACAGACTCTGAGTTATCAAACTAAAAGTTCCCCATCTGTCAGTTGAAATTGAATTTTAAGTGGTTAATCCTAAATGAGACGTAATGTTTTAAAGTTGTTTATCTGTAAAATGTTTTAGGTACAACTTTCGAGGCTTATCTCTCAGTAATCAGTTTTGACATTTCTTTAAAAGTTAAACCATCAAAAGTAAACTGATTTATGTTTCTCAGGTTAAATGTCTTTAAAACAGAGATTTTTCTCAAAATAACACAAAACTTTTCTTTTTCTATATAAAGAATGTGAAAGTAAAAAAAAAAAAAAAAAAAAAAGGATTTATTTTATCAAACATTTCCACTTAATTTACTTCACCTCGCTTCAAATTACGTCATCTGAAATAGTTTTTTTTTTTTTTTTTTTTGCCTTTCTTTTTTTTTTCTTTTCGCAAATGATGTTACGCATTATTTATTATGTTTATATACACTATGTTCGAAATAAAAAAAGGATGCATTAGAAAAACTAAATCTAGGGTTTCAGGATTTGCCTTTTTATAATTTTTATTTAATTTGGTAATTACACAAATTTACGTTTTAATCTTGTTAAAATTACTATGTTTATCTTTTTTTTTTTTTAACTAGTTATTTTACATGAACTTAGTTCTAAAAAATGTATCATGGTACAACTAAGAATATAATGATGATAAATTTAAAATTGTCTAAATATTTTATATGACACTACATATATATATATACATATACATATATGTACTGTCATATAAAATAACTAAAGAAAAACTTACATGAAAATTAATAATTGTGAAATATATATATATATATATGTGTGTTTCACAATTATTAATTTTCATGTAAGTTTTTTTATAGTTATTTTTGTTACATATTTTCAACTTTTATATGACTGAAAACATATATTATAATATCTTATATATATATATATATTTATTGATAAGTCAAAAAACGCAGTAAATGTAAAAAAAAAATAGTCTACATTTATAAAAATGTTTTATTACGAAATATTACTGACGCAAAATTTAGATCAAAAAATGGATTTTAGTTTGAATCGATATTAGTTTTAGAGATTACATGCAAAATCTATTCTTGTAATATTTTTACTGGACAATATATATCCGCAAATGAAAGTTATTTCAAATTTCATTCTTAAAATTTAAAGTATTTGGAATTCGTTTAAGGGTAGTAAAAGAGCCTGGTTTATCGAACTTAAAGTTTTCCATTTGTCAGTTAAAAGTGAGACTGAAATGGTTAATCTTAAATGAGATAAAATGTTTTAAAGTTGTATATCTCTAAAATATTTTAAGTACAAATTCTCTAAACCTATCTCTCACTAATCAGTTTTGACATTTCTTTTAAATGTTAAATGTCTTTCCAACTGAGATTTTCCAAAATAAGAGATTTTTTTTCTTTTTTTAAATAAATAATGCAAAAGAAAGTAAATGTTTATTTGATCAAATACTTCTAGATAATTTACTTAATCTTACTTCAGATTTCTCCATATGAAAAAGTTTCATCTATTTATTTATTTTCCTAAATGATTTTGTGTATTATTTCTTATGTTTATATATACTACGTTGCAAACGAATAAGTATGCAATAGAAAAATTATAGCTAGGGTTTCATAATTTGCCCTTTCTTCAGTTCTTTTCATTATGAAACAGTAAATTTGTATACTTTTTTGTACATTTATATTTTTGTATTAGTAAATTATTATACATACATATATATATATATATATACTAGCAGACCCGGCCACGCGTTGCTGTGACTAAGTTATGCGTTGAATTATACGGCTGTAAACTATTTAGTACAATCAAATTATTATTTACGAACAAAGACGAAAACGTTGTAGTCGATGTAAAAACCCACAGGGTTGAGATTTGAAACTTAGGTCAAAATTTGGAAGCGATTGATACAAATTTTCGTAGTGTTGATATTAAGCACAAATTAATTTTATTGTAGGGTCCTAAAAATTTTAATGGAGAAGGGATATATATTATTTCTAATGCTACTTTGGATAAAATTGCTAAAATGACTAATGTATAAATTAAATTCTATTAAAATTCTATTAAAATAAAAGTATAAAAGAAACAGACGATTTTAAAATCAATTTTTATGGAGGAGTGAAATATAATATATGCTATAATGGATAATTTTACTATAAAATGACCTCATCATTTTAAATATTTTAAAGAGGGCAACAGCTGTAGTTATAAAAAGGAAAACAATAAGGCTAAACCAGAAAAATAAGTAAATTTGATAAATATTTTAAAACTTTAAAATTGGAAATCTTATGAAATATTGGACATTTAAAGTAAATACATGTATCATTTTAAATAGAAAAAGATTTTTGAAAAGTTTAGTGTATTTTAACGAAGTGATGAGAAGTTTTTGAGTATGTTAAAATTTTAATAGTAAATTCAAGTTAATAAAGATGGGAAACATTGAGGATTAAGATAAGAATAATTATAAGATTAAAAAAAAAACTTTTTATATACCATGCTTTTAAATTTTAATATACTAATTAAAAGGAAAATGATAAATATTCTATCATAGTTTGAAGTCAAATTTGTTTTCAAATGTCTAAATAAAATATCTGATGTAAGATACTAATATTTTGCAGCGGAATAGATTTCATTTCTGTCATCCTTGGCGAAAAAAAAAAGAATATCGCCAAATTATCTGGCGAAAATATTTAATTCCTTTCAAAAATCATGGTTATTTTAACAACTTATATTAAAAGAGTAATGAATAATATGAAACAATATTTCGTACAATACATATTACATGTCATACATACGTACAATGAATAATACATATTACATTTCGTACAATGCATACATCTGGCATGTATATTTTCGTGTTACGCTTTTGATAGCCAAATAATAATAATAATAATAAAAAAGCCAAGGGCGACAGAGTTTTGAAATTTAAAATTAAAATTTTGTCAATTTGACAGCAAAATAATTCAATCTAACACCCGCGATAACTAATACATATCTATACCCAAATATAAGGATTAAAATCGGGAAATAAATTTCCTCAATTTTTAATAATTTCTTACAAAAAATCCAGTGGGCAATTAACATAGGAAATCTTTTTCTTGGCTGCACACACGGTCAGTAAGTTACACTTCGCTTGCGTATAGAACTCATAGATATAGTATAGCATATATAGAATAGAGTGATCATTGGGGAGAAAAAAGTTATTCCTTTTCATTTGGGAAAAGACGACGTTTTTACCAAAATATGGCCGTCTTTCCCCGAGTGAATACACACGGAAATACATACTAATATTTTAGCAAATAAAATTTATGAATAATTTATTTGCTAAAGGGGAATAGAAGTCTCCAGATACAGTTTCAAATTCATATTTCTTTCTTTCTTTTCTTTCTTTTTTTTTTTTTTTTTCAATACCACTTAATGGCTGTTTCCAAAGCTTTTATTATTTTTTTTTTTTCGGCATCAAAAATCTTTGTACGATAACATGGGGATGAGAGATCCTATATATATTACTATATCTATGATAGAACTACATTAGCACTTTATCAATGTGTATAAAATCTTTAAATTGATTATGACGTCAATTTTCGTGAGATGCATAATTTAACTTTTTATAATTTTTTAACGTTCACGTTTGATTAAATGTATTTATTTTTATGTCGAAAGAAAATGAACTCGTATATATATATTTTTTTTTTTGGCAACAATTAAATTAATGGAACTCACAGATATTTTGGAGCAACTTTAATAAAGGTCTATAATTAACAAATAATTGCAATAAAACAATATTGTGACAATAAATTGAGATAAAAACTATCCTATCTCTCAAGTTGGACCAAACTGCACACAGTATGCAAAATTTCATTAAAATCGGTTCCTTAGTTTAGGAGTTTACCCCGGACAAACATCGTGACACGTAATTTATATATATATACAGATATATATAACCTTTTATGAGCTTTTCATTATCTTTTAATGTAAAATTATAAACATTCAATTAAATTTTCATATCTCTATTTCAATAGTTGATCTTTTTTATTAAACTGTTTAGTTATAAAATTAATAATTTATAGATTTACTTTATGTTTCAATTAAATTATATTACCAATTCTAATTCTTATTCAACGTTCCCTATCTAATTTTTGAAAATACTAACTAACGTTTTATAGCTTTAAGAATTCTTCTGAAATTGTCATGAATGAAAGTTTTTGTCTTGTGAATTTTATTTCAATTTTATATAAATTGAATTTAATATATATTTTAATAGTTGTTCTTCGGTATTAAACTGTTTAGTTATAAAATTAGTAGTTTTATTTGTTGTTGTTTTTTCTTTATGTTTCAGTTAAATTATATATTACAAATTCTAACTTTTAATTCAACGTTCCCTTTCCAATTTTTGAAAATACTTACTAACGTGTTATAGCTTTAAGAATTCTTCTGAAATTGTCATGAATGAAAGTTTTTATATTGTGAATTTTATTCCAATTTTATATAAATTTATTTTTTTAAATATTGTTTCTGTTTTTAATTTGCTACCTCCAAATGAATATAATCACGCTTCGGTCTTAGTAAAATTTTAGCAATTAGGCTTACAGAATCACAAAAATATTTAAAAAAAAAAACACAAACATACTAATATATTTTATTATTGTTGTTATTACTGTTTATTTATTTATAAAGAAATGTTGGAAATCACGTTTTCCTCCTCCCACAACTGGAATCCGAATTCTTACAATTCCTGAAATTGTTTATTAGATATTTGTGTTGTTATATTTTAATTAAAAAATCTGACGGATATCTGCGTTTTTTTTTCTCCTTTCTTTGAGATATAAAAGGTTTTGTATAATCGCGTTCTACCCTCCCCCCCCCCTCCCGCACCCTCACTTATCCCCTTGTGGGGTGAATTTTGTAAATCTGGTTTTTAGGGGAAGTCTACCTCTCATAAGGAATGTTTTCACCAATTTTTATGGTTCTAGGTGCTGGGTTTTTAGCTGGATGATAACCAATCAGTCAGTTACTCACATACTCACCCAGTTAGGTTTTATTTATATATTAAATGTAAGGGAAAGTTCAGTCATTATGTGGCACCCAAAGAGAGAGTTTGGACACGAAACCAAGCCTTTCAATGTGATCCAAAGTGGTAGTCTGATGAATTCCAAGCTTGAAACCCACTTCTGCGGAAGTTAACGCGGGATTCGTCCTGATCATACTGTAGCATTTCGTCATTGACACCTGATGGCCTTCCTTATCTGGGTTCATCTTTGAAAGAAAAATCATCAAAGCGAAATTTCGCAGACCGTCTTTGGCATGTTCGAGCTGTTACTGCATCCTCTCTAAACACGTCACACAAGCTTTTTGTTGCCTCCATCGCGTTATTCCTTTTTTGGAACTCGAACAACAAATAGTGTCTTACGTGCACATTTTCTTCACCAAAAGTTGTACAAGTTTGGAAAAAGCGACTAAAATACGAAACAATGTGTGTAAATCAGCAATCATACTCTAACCTAACTGTTCAAACCGGTTTCAGTCGATAATCGACAACGCATAAAAGCGCCGCGTTCAAAAACGACAGAACTTTCCTTTACACCTAATACATATACATTAAGGAAAATATTAACATTATCTAATGATGGATTTCGATATGCTAATTTAATGACACGAATCGTTTATTTGCAATATAAAATGATTTTTGACGCAGACATAGATAGTTATTTTTCCTAGCACATAACTCTGTGTTTATTTTCGTTTTAGTAATTAGTAACTTTTATTCTTCATTGTAATAGAATAAATCTTATTTGACGAACAGTACCGTATGTTTGTTAAGTTATTTTCTTTATTTTTTACTTAAGTAAACTAATTTAACTTTCGTGCCCTTGAATTAACTTTATAATATATATATATATATGTGTGTGTGTGTATATATATATATATATATATATTGGTAAAAACTAACTTCTAATAACTTTTTTTAATAAAATTTGCAAATAAGTGAGAGAGGAATGTTGCTGAATAATTGTTGTTATTGTTGTTATGTTTATTGCCGATGGACTGCCCATGGGTCCGCGGACTGCATGGAAGGTCTTCCGTAGGGGTATTGCTAAAGTGTCCGAATCTGTATTTACGCAAGTTTCGAAAAACCCCGAACAGCTAGATCGACAACCACAACCTCTGGCCGAACGCGATACTTCAAGCTTCTAGAACAGAACTTCTAGTACTCTTGGCCACTGGCAGTACAGGGCGGTAATAAAATGTTCAACTTGCTGATTATTCTGATAGTAGAGAAAAAAATAGTTTATTTGATTATTTATTTATTTTACTTTATTTTATTTTTTATATTATTTCATTTTTATTTTCTTTATATTTATTTAATTATTTATTTATTTTGCTCTCTATTGTCTATTTTAAAACTTTTGTAATGTCGACAGACTTTAGAACCATTGTATGTATATATATATACATATATATATATAAATGTATATATAGATATATAGATATATATATATATATATATATATATATATATAGATATATATATATACACTGCAAATAAAAGGGTCTTAAATTAAGACATAAAAACAACTGAAACGGCATTTAAGACGCGTAAATGTCTTAAAATGTACCTTCGACGTTATAGATATTTTAATTTAAGACAGAAATATGTCTGAAATATCAATTCAGACACAAAAATATCTTAATCACGTAAGTACGCGAATTTTCAGACAGCAAAACGCGTTTGCATTTTCTGACACTTTAGAAATTCAGACACTTACATTACTTAGAAATTTTTTTTTTATGGAATCTACTTTAAGAAACTATGCTTATCCTACTTCTTTCCACATTCAATAAATATATTATTATTTTATATAATAAGCAGTTAAACTACTTAAATTATGATAGCTTTATGAAATTATATTTTTATGGAATAATACTATAGGGATGTGAATGATATTTGCATGCTATTATCTTTAACACAATTCATAAACAACATATTTAGACACAAAGCTTATTTTGTTCAAAAAAAAAAAAAATCTTTGTCTTTAAAGCTTTTTTATATTAAAAGAAAAAGTGTGAAGATGGATGTAGCAAATAATTTGTAGAGAAATGTTTGTTGCGAATTTAAAAGTGAACAATCATGAATAATTTGTGCACATATTTTTTTATTTCTTTCTTCTTATTATTATTCATTTAAAAACTTTTTTATTTCCCAAGTTCACCTACATCTAAATGTAAAACTACAAATTTTCCTGTATTCATGATTACACTTCGTTTTTATTTAAATATCGTTTTAAGGAAAGAAATCGTTATCATCGAGGGATGAAACCTTCACATACTTGTTATGCATTAGTAAAAAATTCTGGTCCTCTATATATGAAATTTAAGATAATAATATTTATTAAGTTTAAGATACCATACTATCAATAGTTTTATGACAAAAAATTAGAAATAAAACATAACACTGCGATTAGTTTCACGAATACTTCAGTATATTATATCATAAAAACACATACTGATATATTCGACGGTAGCGTGATTGGTAAGTGCTACACTCCGACTATGCTTGGCTTGAGGTTTCGGTTTTCTTAGACAGTGTGAGTTCGAATCCCAACGCCGGAAAATGGGACTTTTTTTTAAGTATATAAATATTTCATTAATGCTCTAAACAATTCTAAAATATATTTTTAACAGAAAAACATAATCGTACGCCATATATATTTATTTATATATTTATTAAAAAGCCTTAAAAACGGTAGTAATTTTAAGCCCAACATTGGCGGTGTTTTTAAGCCTAAAACATGGCGGCGTTTTAAGACACTTTCAATATCTTAATTTCTGATGCAAAAAGGTGTCTTAAAAAGTAAGACATTTTTTTTTTTCGCTTAAAAAATGACCATCCATTTAAGACACTTTTTAAACTGAATTTAAGACATTTACATTTACAGTGTATATATATATATATATATATATATATTCAATGAACTCCATGTCTTTTATGTACATTATTCAGTCCTAATTTAATATCAAACATTCTTATAAAATGCCTTTTTTTGCATTGGATAATTTGAAAGTAATTGATAATATCACAAAAAAGAAAGCAAATGTATGTTCTTTTCAAAATTTCGCAGTTTTCTACGAAATAATGTACACTTTATGTGTAAAATTTTAGATTTTGTTTATTTAATAATACTGTAAATATCATTTCAATAATCACAAAAATATTTTAAATAGCATCACATGCTTTTATCAGCTAGCTATAAAAAATTATTGCGTTACAGAAACTGAAATCATAAAATTTTAATGCAAATTATAGAAAGATCCGTTGCTAAACTCAAAATAAATGCGATCAATTTAACGCTTTTTTCCAACTGTTAAATTGTAAATGAAATCTAAAAAAAAAAAATATTGAAATGATAAAAAAAAAAAAAAAAAAAAAAAAAAAAAAAAAAAAAAAACAGAAATATTTTTATTTTCGTATTAAGATATGCCTGTTTCATCATCAATTAGTTTTGTAACAACGGCATCTGGAATAAATATAGATCATCAGTTCTTGTAAACACTTTTTTTTTCACATCCGTAAATAATATTAAAGAAGAAAAGCCCTTTTCTCTTCTTTTTTCATGAAAATTTTCGTTATTCATTTCTTTGGTGTAATCAGTACTTTTCTAACATCAAAATATTTTAATACAAATTGAAGTTTATTTAAATACAAAATGAATAAAATAATTTCCAACTTTTGTTATTATTATTATTTCTGTTTTTGTTACACATATATATATATATGCATATTATCTTTTTTCTTGTTTTCTTTATGTAAAAAACTTTGTAACTAAATATATGTTAAAAATATACATTATAATTACGTATTTGTAATGTAAAATATGTAATGTAATATATGTAATGTAATATGTAATGTAATTTGTAATGTAAAATAAAATTTCTAATGTAAAATATCTCTAATAAAAATGCAAATAAAACTTTATGTGCAGGCCTCTCATAGAAATCTGGATATAAAAAGGGACAATTTCAATATATTGTAGTCAATTTTTAAAATAGAAGCAAGTTTCTAGTAGAATGTGGTATAATTATAATTAATGATTACTTTATAAGGTTCGTTACATATTTCCAGTTTTGTTATGCATTTTTAAGAAACTGGAAATAGGTTTAAAAGCTTGAAAGTAAAATGGGTATATACAGTTGGAAAGGGATTTTTAACCTATGAGGACCGCATAATTTTTCCTCTAATTACAAGAATGTAATTGGACAAACAATTAAAAAAAAATCATATTTTATTCATTTGCTACGCAGTGATTATAAGTAACTCACTTTTTTGAGTTAATCAACTAAATGAATATGGATTAAGACGTTGTTCCTTTCAAGGAATTCGTACGTATTTGTTGAGTT
This sequence comes from Salticus scenicus, assembly GCA_963930645.1. Lineage (NCBI taxonomy): Eukaryota > Metazoa > Arthropoda > Arachnida > Araneae > Salticidae > Salticus > Salticus scenicus. The sequence goes on along the minus strand of OZ005654.1, from coordinate 77,171,216 downwards.
ACTAAAGCAGTAGAAGAGCTCATTTAATTCTGTTTTAAAATAGAATTATTTATTAAGGAAAATATTTCGAATTAGCTCAAATTTCGAAATCATCTCTCATGTGTAACTAATTTTTTGTATTGGAATAGATAATTAATCACAAATATTGCAACTTTGGATTAACGGGAGTAACAGTAGATAATTAAGTCCTTCTTCCTCCGCATTGCATTAAGAATTTTGCTTCTTTAGGTTGTGCTTAATAGCGATATACATTATGTTATTAAAAACAATGAAGGTGATGCTATTTTAAAAGAGTAGACATTCATTGTTAATCATTTGTTATGTCAAATGATTTTGATTTATAAAGTAGGTGAATATGGAATACACTTTCTCGTTGAACTCACCATAATAAAGTGAAGTATTTTGTATTATTGTGTATTCGATTATTACAAACTTGCAAGTGTTCTTATTGTGTTTTGATGGTTTTACGCTACAAATAAAAACGTTTTCATGTAAGATATTTAGTTCAGATAAAAAAAGAAGAAGAAAAGCTATTTCCGGGTTATATGAACCCAAGCGGGTAATATGGAATAGTCATAAAGACAAATATGTAATATCCATTTCCTTAAAGGGTAATGTGAAATAAGGTAGTAATTTTACAGAAAATTATGAATCATTGCAATATAAGCATATTATTTTGAAATTATTATTGAAAATAAACTATATTGAAAAAAATATATCAACATTCAAGTTTTGCAAGAATTGCAAATAATATGGAATCGTTAGTATTCCATATGACCCGAATCAACATCTTGGAATATAAATCAACCTCAATCACCTGTTAATATAAATAAGTTCATGGGAATCAGACTTCTAATTGAACACTCCTATCGTCACTAGGTTTTCATTCATTTTACTGTTTCGTAAATAGATTACAGAAATTGTAATCTGCATCCACAAAAGTCTGAATCCTGGTAAACCAAAGACGTTGTATGGCACAAAAACTACTGTTCTCACTAAAAGTTGGTGAACTCATATTTGAGGCTACTGAAGATGCCTGACATGTTTCCCATAAGTTGCAGCACAGTCCAGGTTAAGTATAGTGGTGTTCCATTTTACCCAACTATACCAAATACACCTCCATTCCTCTACACTAACAAGGAAACACTCAAGTGTCGTCTTCAAGAAATATTGAAAAAAATGTATATACATGTGGTATTCTACTCTTCCTGAAATACCAGAAAGTGAAAAAATTATCTGCTGAAATGAATTACATCGACCACAAAAAATGATCAAATGTAAGCATTTTTTGGCGATTTTGCGCTGTTAGGTGATACGTTCGCTAGCAACGATGTTGTACGAACAGAACCGTGTTTTGCTTCTCCTCCTAGTACTCGAAATCAATCGCCTAACAGTATGAAATCGCCAAATATGCTTAAATTTTGATAATTTTTTGTGGTCGCTGTAATTCATTTCAGCCGATATTTTTTTTCACTTTCTGGTGTTTTATGAAGATTAGAATCACATATATTTTTTTCAATGTTTTTTGAAGACGACACCTTTTGAATGTTTCCTTGTAAGGAAATATTCTGTAACTGACATCTAGAATCTAACTTGTGGCTCTATAAAAATAGTTCCATGTCATCCTTATAAATTCTGGTCTTCCTTATAAATTCTAGTCTTCTAGTCCTTATAAATTCTATTCTTCTTGCAAACGAGTTCTAGAAACCCCTATTAGAATTCTAGAGCGTTTGCCTATATTCTCGAGGGCAAAGTTATTAAAAAAGCTCTGCAAATAAATGCGAATACAAGAGGTGGGTTTCAGCAACTATAATCTTGGTTTATTACTCAATTCTGGAAAATCAAGCGAGAATTTATCGCAATACAAAAGAATCAGAATATCCAGAATATTGTTTCACCATCTAGAAATGTGTAGACTAGATATTCTTGAACATTTCGTCTATTCAGTTTATTAGCGTGCTTTATGCGCGTAGCTCGGAAATCTATATTTCTAGTTAAGGGATTTAGAAGGCCCCTTATACATTCTAGATGAAGGCGGTGTATATTTATTCTCAGTGTACAAATTGCATCTTTAAAATTATACCCACTAAGGACTTGATTAAGGATTTAAGGATTTATATATATATATATATATATATATATATATATATATATATATTAATTTAAACGTACTTTTCTATTTATCAAGAAACAATAGTTTTTATCATTTTAAATAAAACATTTAAATAAAAATGAATTTAATAAAATTGCATTGCCGAGCAATAATTATTTTTGTTTATATTGACACTGAGAAAATTTCCTCAATTTTAAATAATGTGCTTCATAAATAAAACTTTAAAATAATATTATTCTATATTCTAAGTATTTTCCAATAATATTATTTAATTACGCAATTTAAAAATATGCCTAAGCTAACTACATTCATTTTAAAACAATTTCAGGTAATCTACTAGCTTTAGTTATCACCTTTGATAAAAATTTAAAAATCATATTTCTTTTAATCTGTGTTATAAACTTTAATCAATGCGTAGTTTTCCTGTATAACAATTTAATGTTTTATTTCGCAAAACAAAAATGTTGCGAATATACTTGCAAACTTCTTATTAACTTAATTATCCTAAAGTGTTTTCATTTCTATGTCAATTACTGAAACATCTTTCCAGTACAGCCTTCCGAAATGCAAAATTTTAATTAACGTTTGTATATGAGGTCATTTTTACAATGGTTAATATCTTAGAGTTAAATGTGAAATTATTTAAAAATTTAGATAATTTTCTTTGCGTAAATGTGTTTAATTATCTTTAGAATTAACTTTAAAAAAGTAAACATTCGGATTTTTACTCAAGACTTTGGTTCAGAACAACAACAAATAATAATAATAATAATAATAAAAGATATATCTAATTGAACTAAATGAAAAGGTATAAGTAATATCTACTTAACAAGTTATAATTTAAAAGAGTTTAATTCATTTTTTAATTAATCGTGAAAAACATATAATAGTAATATTTAGAAATGTATGCATTTGTGGAAGTTAATCAATTTCTTTCCTATAGTTTAAAAATGCATATCATTACTAATTTATGTATAAGAGTTCCACTTCATCTATTTCTGACATAGATCTATTATAACAGTGGATGGAACAATGGTAACCTTCTTGTGTGGCAAAGATCACTCATAAAAAAGTCACGTGACACCATGAGCTATAGTAACCAAACTGGCCAACATTAAAATTTTATCGCCAAGCTCTAAACTCTGCTTTCTCGTACGCAGACGATATTTTTCCTTTTTATTGCAAGTTCTTTTTAAAAAATTTATTTCCCTTTAAATTAAGATTGCTATGAATCTAAAATGAATTTTAACACAAGAAATAGGGATTAGATGTACTGTAAAAAGCCCTAAAAGTTATGTAAAATAAGGACTATAGTTCCCAGGTTTTTTTTTTTTTTTTTTTTTTTTTTTTTTTTTTTAACTATTTCGTACTTTTTAAGTAATTATTTTTATAAATGCTTATAATTGCTATATTCAATTCTTTAAATTAAAATAGTTTAAATATACTATACCATATACTAATTACAAAAATTTCTATGATTATTTATGGGAGTTAAATCGAGTATAGACGAACTGAAGTCATAAACACTTTAGAACTTTGTTGGAAAGTGTTAACAACAAGGTAAAAATAAATTTCAGTAGCTGTAGTGTTTTACACAAGTTTTGCTTGCTGTACCTTTTAATAATAATAATAATAATAATAATAATAATAATAATAATAATATTTATATTCAAAACAAGAAATCGCCAATAACGCGATAAATGCCAAAAAGGGTAAACTTTTTCCTATAATCAGCTGTTTCATCTTTGTCACACCTTCTTATATTCCCGTAATAATGGAATGCTCCGTCCAGTGTTTTAATAGGTCTATGATTTCTAGTCATTGTTCTTTTTTTTTTTTTTTTTTTTTTTTTTTTTTTTTAATTATTAAATAGAAAATGTATTAATCAGACAAATATTATTTATTTATTTATACGTATATGAGGTTCGAAAAAAAAAAAAAAAAAAAACATTGTCATAAATCTGTTTTAAAGTCATGTTTTACAGTTCCTTGCATTACACTTTCCTATTACTGATAATTTTTATTCAACTGTAATTTTTGCTATTGAGAAACTTTGTATATATATTTCCTTTTCAATTCCAGTAAATGAATTTTTAACTGACTACCCAATATAACTTTTCGGTCCAAGCCGTACGATCGTGCGGGTTAGACATCCACGACATCCACTTACATGTTTGCATAACAAAATATAATAAATGGGAAAATACTTATTGTACGTACGGTATAAATGTTTGCATTTTTATATTAAAATATATACTTAATTAATTATAATAGAAATGTAAGTTTCATAGTTTCTACAACATACTGTGAGTCTCATAAGTCTGTAAACATTTTAAAAATTCATAAATATTGAAGAATCGATAAAATTGAGCATGATTTGCGAAGTTCTTGTGAAAAGAGGCTTTTTTAGTAAAGAAAAAAAAAATAGTTTATTTTTTCTTCGATAGAGGGCGCTGCACAAGTGCGTAACGAGCAATATGCAAATCAAAGTCCTATAAATTGCACAGTTTTGTGATAAACACAGCTTATTTCTTATTTTGCCTCCTACTTGTGCATACATGAAGTTTTAACTGCGATGCTGACTTTGTGGATAAAGCGTTTCTAGTGAAGATGTTTTCCCTCAGAATAGAATCACAGACTTATACTGTAGTTAGCGATGCTGTAACTCGTTTGGAAAGTGTAATTTGTGGTGATGGTGGACGGATAGAATACGATTTATATGCCAGTAAACATTTACATGCAAATAAATGTAGTTTTTCACGAGACTGCGTAATTTCCCTCTTATCAATGAAAATTCTTCTTCTTTTAGGTTGATTTCTTTAGAAATCGACCTATTGCAATCACTTCGTTTATCTATCTATCTATCTATCTATCTATAATGAAAATTTTGTCATCACGATAACTCCCGAAATAATACTCCAAATGGCACCAAATTTGGATAGTGAACTGATCTTATAAATATCTTGGATGAGTTCGTTAACCAAGTTGCTCCGATCTTTTGTTTTCAAGTGGCAGCCACTTGAAAATTTCAAACCGACATTGTAAAAAGCATATTTAAAGCAAGATATGCTTGAATTTTGTTGTAAATACAGGTCACGTAAGGGTCTCAATGAAGTTTAATAATGAAGTTTATCCGCCATTTTTAATAAAGTGGCAGCTATTTTAAGATAAGGGGGACCAGTTCAAATCAGGCAACCACTTGAAAATTTAAAATCACTATAACTTCCGAAATAATACTCCAAATCAAACCAAATTTAGACAGTGTCTTAACTTATCTTATAAATATCTTAGATGAGTTTATTAACCAAGTTGCTCCGCCATTTTGTTTTCAAGTGGAGACCACTTGAAATTTTCAAATTCAAACTGTAAAAAGTGTATTCCGAATTTGTTTGAAATTTGATGTAAATATAAACCACATAAGGGTCTCAATGAAGTTTATTAATGAAATTTATCCGTCATTTTTAAAAAGTGGTCGATATCTTAAGTTAAGCAGGGCCACTTGAAATCACGCTACCACTTGAAAATTTAAAATCACAGTAACTTCTGAAATAATACTCCAAATCGAACCAAATTTGGACAGTGTCATAACTTGTCTTATAAATAACTTAGATAAATTTGCTAACTAAGTTGCTCCGCCATTTTGTTTTCAAGTGGAGACCACTTGAAAATTTCAAATTCAAATTGCAAAAAGCGTATTCTGAAATTTTTGAATTTTGATGTAAATAGAGACCACATATAAGGATCTCAATGAAGTTTATTAGTAAACTATATCCGCCATTTTTAATAAAGTGGCAGATATCTTAAGTTAAGCGGGACCACTTGAAATCAGGCTCCCACTTGAAAATTTAAAATCACGATAACTTTTGAAATAATCCGAACCAAATTTGGACAGTGATATTATCATATAATTATCTTGAATGTTTTCACTGGGGAACTTGTCCCGACATCTTGTTTCTAAATTCCAGCCACTTGAAATCACACTGCCACTTAAAAATATGCCACCACGATAACTTTTAAAATACTAAACTGATTCAAATAAAAGTTGGATAGTGAACTTATGGTTAAAATACCGAGGATAAGTTTACTTGGTGACTTGATCCGCAATTTTATTTCCAAGTGGCGGCCACTTGAAAATTTGTCATTATGGTAACTTTAGTAACACAGAATCAATTCGCATCAAATTTGGGTAGTGGATTTATCCTTGAACTATCTCAGATAAGTTCGCTGGGCATCTCCCTCTGCTTTTTTTTCCAAGTGGTGCCACCTGAAAATTTCTTATGACGATAATTTTTGAAATACTGATTTAGTTTAAACTAGAACTGGACAATGAACTTATCATACAAATATACTGGTTGGTTTCGCTAGGCAAGTTGTTTTGCCATTTCGTTTTCAAGTTGCAAGCACTTAAACTGCTACTTGAAAATTTGCCATAAATTAACTTTTGAAACACGGCACTGATTTAAACCACAGTTGGACAGTGAACCTATGCTTCAAATATCTTGGATGTGTTTGCTGGGCAACTTGTTCCACTGTATTGTTTCCAACTGGCGGCTACTTGAAAAATTGTTATCACGGTAACTTTAGAAATACTTAATCAATTCAAATCAAAGTTGAAAAATGGATTTATCATTCAAACAACAAAAATCTAGAAAATTCACGTAACTCGTGAACCAATCACGTTATTGCGTCCATCTTTGGTATATCGATAATAAGTATTTTCTCGCCAAAAGTCACCAAAAAACTCGCTATAGGGGGGAAAACTCGCCAAATTTGGCGCCAAATCCATTACCTGCGTTACTGGATCTTTTTAATGCGTTTTTAAGGAAAAATTAGGCTGTTTTAATGCTAAAACAAATTAGAAATACAGAAAACTAACATTTTATCAACTTACTAAACCTCTTTGAAAGAATGTCTACAAAAAAAAAATATTTTCATATTTCCAACGATATCTTAGATGAGTAACTTTCTCTGCCATTTTGGTCGAAGTGCCAGCCACTTAATTTTTCAACACGATGACTTTTGAGATTTTGAATTAATTCGAGCTATATGTGTGCAGTAGACTTATCTCACAAATACATTTCATATATTTGCCAACTTAACTCACCATTTTGTTTCCAAGCGCCGGCCACTTAAAAATTTTAAATTCACATAAAATGGTATTTATGAACCGATTTGCTTAAAACTCCACATGCGCATAGCCTACATCAATATTTCTACCAAGTACATTAATAATTTGTACCCGCCATTTTGAAACAAAATGACGGCTACTTGATAAGGAAAAAGAAATCAACCTACCCTTCCGAATAAGCAGGAAGGACTTGTTTTTTTTTTTTTTTTTTTTTTTTTTTTTTTTTGTGCTAAAAAAAAACAATTAACCTTCAATAAAATAAATTTTTCTAAACCGCTTTCAATTCTACCAATTCTTTCAATTTTTATGAATTTTAAAATGGTTTACTCACTTATGGGGCACCCGGTATATAAACCAATTAGAAAACTTATATAAACCTTTTATAGAAGCAGCGACGTGTTAAGTGCAGCAGTACCACATACACTGTAAAAAATAAAAGTTACTTTTACTGCAGGATGTGCTGGCGCCCACTAGCACCCATCTTTGCCAGTACATTCTGTTGTTAAATTGGGTAATTTGCAGCGGGAATATCTGTAAAGAAAGAGTATTTTATAGAAGTTTTTGTTATAAATTAATTCATTTTAACAGTAGAATGTGCTGGAAAAAATTTTGCCAGCACATTCTACTATAAAAACTAACGTTATTTATTTATTATTATTTTTTTTTTCTGTGAATTGAAAACCAAAACAAAAGAAAAAGAAAAAGAAAAAAAAAAACTTTTACCAGTGTGTTATACGTATATCTCAAAAAATATTGTAATCTTAATTTTAAGTTAATATATACCTTACATAAGCTTTTCATCGTTTTGACTGATCAATTTCAGTCGCAATCGCGACCATCCTCAGAGCCATGACAATCGTTTACGTCCTTCTGTTTATAGTTCGGCGGTTTGCCGTAGCTGTTATTTCGCTTCACTTCAGATTCTTCTAAGATGTGTTGCCATGCAGTAGGGATGATGGAATGTTCTCTATTGTTTACAGTGTTGGGGTTAGTAATAATTTCAAGAGCCTCCCGTTTTAGAGCATAATTATGGTTATTGTAAGGTGCTATTTTTTGGATGTTAATGGAGTTAATGTTTATGGGGTTATTATTGTGGGTAGTGGAGAAAGCGGTAGAGGTTTTTCCTAATTTAAGGTCTGCACGGTGTTCTTTTTCTCTATCGGTGATTTTTCGCTTGGTCATTCCAATGTAGCAGGCGTTTTTACCATTGAGATGTTTGAAGTTGATTTTAACAGAAGGACGTAAACGATTGTCATGGCTCTGAGGATGGTCGCGATTGCGACTGAAATTGATCAGCGAAAACGATGAAAAGCTTATGTAAGGTATATATTAACTTAAAATTAAATTAGTATGCTTTTCTTTAAAAATAAACTGAATTGTAATCTTAATCTCAAAAAACGTGACATAAGTGCTCGGTTTGCTTAGTAGTAATTACTCACTATTAATATTTTACACGTGACATGAAGATAATAGCAGATTCACAATTTCATGTTGCAGATTCCGAAATTTATTATAATTTTATTCTAAACAAAATGACATAGATGCATATTTTGATTAGTGGTAATTGTGTGATATCTTCTATGTATTATTAATACAACTACACATTTATAAAATAATTAATTTAAATTTTCCTATAGTAGAAACGAAGTGTATATACATATATAGATATAGGTATAGATATAGATATATAGATATATTAAATTTTATATTTAATAAATTAAAAATAGCAGGTAATTCAGTATTTTTATTAATAGCAATAGCTCAAGATATGCACAAAAATGTATAAATTCATTCATCAGAAGTCAAGGATTTTTTCATAAATCTGGAATTGTGTATTACAAAACTATAAATAAATGTTTAATCAATAGGAAAATAGCGTAAAACTATTTAAAATATATATATATATATATATATATTTTAATCTTGCATAGGGATATTTGCATAGAGATCACCAGAATCATTAATATTAATTATTTTTGTCCATTAATTATTTACTTCTCATATGAAAGAGCTATTTAAATAATAAAAATTACAAGTTATTGTTTTTTTTTTTTTTTTAACACACTCTTAAAAATCTGGTGTTTGTTTGAACCAAAACTTGGCACTAAAGTAGCTTCATGGTTTAACATTTGACATGATTTGGTAATTTTATGTTGAACCAAATATTGGTATTGTGTTTTAAATAAAAATTAAATAAATAAATAAAAATTCGACTGAGATGGGAATCGAATTGAAGACCTTCTTGTCTCAAGTCAAACAATCTGGTACTGGGTCACTCTTTCTTACCCGCTAATTCAGAGAGTTTCTTTGATTTTGTTAAAATGGGCTAAATTTTCTAGGGTCTTATCTTGGACCATGGGTGAGTTGTTGCACAAAATTTACCCTCTGTTTTCAAACACGCTCTTTAATTTAAGCGTGGTTTAGTTTCAATAAGAATTTTACTGATTCATACTTCCCTTGTGAGTGCATCTATGATAGCTCCAAACTCTGTTAAAAATTAAATTCAATCACAATAAATATTAAACTAAAACGTTTGGTTGAAAAATATTAGGGTATTGCTTATAACTTTACTCAGTATAGTGGTTCAAGTTTGAACTGAAATTTTCAACAGTGCGTTGTAAAGTGTATCTACGGTAGCTGCAAGTTCTGGTGCAAATTAAATTCAATCGCAAGAAGTATTCATCTAAAATATGAGGTTGAAAAATATTAGGGTATTGCTCATAACTTTACTCCATATAATGGTTCAAGTTTGAACTGAAATTGTTAACAGCGCGTTGTAAAATGTATTATACATATTTAATAGTTCACAAACCATTGTGGGTTTATATTATGTGCTCATGTGTGCATATGCGTATTTAAATTAGATTTAAAACTTAAGACAATAAGAGATTAATATATTTGTCCCATAATACTTTAAAATGTGTCTAATTATTCAGACTTTTTTTTTTTTTTTTGTATCGCTTAGACATCGCTTTTACGATGACATTTGTGCTTTAGATGTGTAATAATATGTATTTAACTTATGAAAACTATATTATCTATTGTACATTGTAAAAAATTTGCTGCCAGAAATTCTCTGTAATTTGAGAAAATGCTTTCTGAGAACGTAATATTTTCATAAATTACGCGTATTTTCTCAAATTACACAGAATTTCTGTGGCAGCAAATAGGACATATTTTTTTACAGTGCAGAATTTTTGAAAATTTTATATGCCATCATCAGAGTTTCAGAATGAATACTTTTTAAATGATCTATTTATTGAATTACATTGTTTCAATTTTTAAGGATTTTTTTTTTTTTTTAAGCAACCACCCCTATTTTCAAATAGTATTTTCTAATACATTTAATTGTAGTTTATTAGCAGAAAACTGTTACTAAACTTTTCTATAGATGGTTAGTGATATTTCATCTTTCAAGAAAATAGGAATGTTTAGCAACTATAGTTTTTTTTTTTTTTTTTTTTTTTTTTCTTTAATATTAATTTTAAGAAAATATCCGATGTTCGTAAATCCGTGTAATTTAATTTAAATGTATATTCTTATTCATGCACAAATCGAATTCAAATATCTGGATTTATGAAATAGAAAAATACATTAATTTACATTTAATTATATAAAAATACATTAATATTAAAACGGTTTAACTGCTTTTTAAAATGATTAAGCCCTAAGAAATTAAATGTTTGGATATATGTTTAATGTCATCAGTCAATTACAGTACATTTCAGTTCAAGAAATTACTACTATGAAAGTAGTTTCGTAAATCGTATTATATGTAACAAAGAGGGACATATGCGTAACAATGTATAAAATTTGGCCGTTTAACAGTTATTAAAAAAATGAAAGAAATGCATAATTTTTATAAAATGTAGTAGACCTTATTATAAAATTTGGACAGTACTTTTATAGATGCATTTTATTCTACAAAAGAAAAAAAAATTACTTGATAAAACTCCTACTTAAGTCCTAATATAAAACTAAAATAGTTTCATTGACTTGCAATTTCAAAATAAAGAGTTTCGAAAAAGCTATAAAAGAAAAAAAAAAGAATCAATTTCAGATCTCAGAAAGAACAAAAATCCGTTTGCTCTGAATGTAGGATACTAAAAAGGAGAACAAAATGAACAAAGGTTTAGAACAACTTGGGTTAAAAGAAAAAATTCTTTTGATTCTCATTTATTAAATTAATTTAGTTTCAGCTGACGTAATTTTTGACTTTTATTTTTAGATGTAATAACATAAAATGTATTTCTGCTTTTGTATAGAAAGGAATAACTCAGTAGCATTTTAGGATTTTTCATGAAAATATTCTTTGTGTATTCATTTGCCATTCTGAAAGCAGCTATACATATACACATTCTGAATTTTAAGTTTAAAAAAATTCTTTGAACTAAATTACAAATTTTATTTTTATTTTTATTTTTATTTTTATTTTTATTTTTATTTTTAACCAAAACAAAAATATTTCCTTCATTATTTCAGAATGAAAATAAGTAATGTTTTATTATTGTATCATTTCTATGCACATAATTCCATTTTTAGTTTAGATGTTTAAACATGTCTTTTTTTCCGAAAGTGGAATTCGTTTTTCATGCAAATTCTACATTTACATAATTGAAGCATTCGTATTTTTTTCTATGGAGAAATTGCAATAACAATAAGAACAACAGTTCATAAAGAAAAATATTTGTATTTCATCGTGTAGAAAAAATGAACAGACTTTAACAGCTTTATCTTATAACGTAACATTTTGTTCATTTTTATTTTCAATAAAAATAATTCTAAAGTAATTCATATATGATATCGTAAATATGTAAATTTAAAATTAGATTAAATTGGAATAACTTTCGCCTTTCTGTATGTTCTAAATAATGTTTTACTTTAAATTAGTTTTCTTTTCTTTTTATAAATTTTAATATGCTAATGAAGACAACAAGTTTTATATATTAAAAAAAAAAAAAAAAAAAAAAAAAAAAAAAACTTTAACAGCTGCATTTACATGTTTTTAAAATTACATACAAACTGCAATTATTTTTAAATAGAAAAATATGGATTTGTAATACATTAATTTCTGAAACTTAATTTTAAAGATGACTTTAAAATTTTATTTATTTATTCTCTTTTTTTTCTTTTCTCTGTATGTGTAGATTAAATCAGTAGGAACCATAGAACTGACATTTAAAAGTAATAAGTACATAACTTTTGAATAAACACCATAAAATGCAACAACTCGCACCAATTGTTTCGGGCAAAGGAAGACATAACCTTTCATCGGGCGGTCAAAGTAGGCTCTAGTTCTGCAAAGAAAGCAGTAACGCACATTGCCGCTTTGTCTGCAGCACTCGTGCAGCACGCTTATAAAATAATATAATTTCAGATTTGTAAGCCATGCATTAATAAAATACATTTTCAAAGTTTAGGGAATGAATTTAAACAAATTATCCACTGGAAATTAAAATTACGATCATTGTCAAATACGTACCAATATATATATATATATATATATATATATACATAACACGAAGGAAAGACTTTAGTATAAATATTAATATTGACATAATATACGGTAAATCTAGGAGAGTTTGCGCACAATTCAACAGAACGTCATGAGAAACGAAATACTAATTTTTTGCTAAACTATTGGTGCATAATTTTGAATTGATCCTTTTCTGTGCAGTTCCATTACTATATTGTTGTTCTGTTATAATTTAAAAAACAGCTGTAACAAAACCAAGAGAGCTATTTTGCACAATCTCTCCTAATAGGATAGGAGTGATTGCGCACATCGGTAGGAGAGACTGCGCTTACTTAGAACTACAATTATACGTTATCAATAATAATAATTGCGTTTAAATGACATTCTTGTAAGGTAATTGTAAAATAATGTTTTTGTACTGAGAGTGGATATTTCAATTTAACAATAATTAAAAAAGAAAAAAAAAAAAATTGAAGAAAAACATTAAGGAGACAGAAAAAAAAAATAAAAATTAAAATTGCAAAATAACATTAAGTTACTAAAGAACAAATTTAACTTAAAATTAGTACTATTCATTTTCCGCTTGAATGGTTTCTTCTTTGCTGACCGAATCTCGCATTATCAAAAATCGTTGCACTTATGTACATGGTCAAGTTATCATGCAACACGATTACATGTGTGTAACGCATTTTCTAGCAAAAATAAAAAATATATATATAAATAAAAGGGTAGCTCACCACATGTGTGAAACGAGTGTGCTGTCCCCTCTAACATTTAAGTCCAGAAAACGGTCCACCGTTTAATATCTATTATAGTTTTTTTTTTTTTTCCTCAAAACTTCTGCACAAAAATGTTCAAAACACAAAACCTAAATTTCACTTGGTTAGAAATAGTTTCGTTTCAATTCTAAAATCTTTACGTTTATTTAATTTATACAATTTTATTGAAATTTAGACGATTACAGTCCACAGAAGAAGCTTCAGCAAGGTAATATTTCTTGCTTGCATTTAGTTTCATCGCTTCTATTTAAGCAGGTTAACAGCTACACAAATCTTGAGCATCATACTTGAAAATATTGCAAAACCAGACAGATGTACAATAATATTTAAGTACTTTGCGACAGATTTCTTATAGGCTAGCAATAGTATTCGAAAGGAAAGATAAATCCTAACAGAGATGTAGCTTTTGTCGATCGTGCCTCTCCTGAATAATGTGCTGTTTCTGATTCTGAGGACAAGCACCAAAAAGATGCGCCGTCTCGAGTCCAGTATTAAAAACAAAATTCATTTGTCAGGAAAATTGTAATATTAGAAATTGTTTCAAAAATGGTAAGAATATGGCAGTTAACGATGCCACAAAAAGTATTAATTTTTCAATGAAAATCAAAAAAAAATATTTTAATACGTGAGATGACAAAATAATTAAATGTTAACGAAGTATTGGTAAAAGGGTTTATAGCAAGATATGAATAGTTTGGCCGTTTAAACTGGAAATTTGACTTTGGGCGGCCATGTTGCTCACCCAAGCGAGGTGACAGTAAGTGAAAATTGCTTATAAAATCGGTTTGTATTACATTTAGAACATAACAGGGATTCAGAAAAAGTGTTTAGCAGCATAATTTCTTTAATTACAGTACAGCAACTATTGAACAAAGCAAGTTTAAATGAAAGAAAATTTGAAAAAAAATCCATTCTTTGTGAAGAAAATTAGAAAAGCAAGACCTCAGATGGCTAAAAATTTTTAAAAAAATGACAGTTAATATATTGGGCTGAACTGGTTCTCTCTGATGAGTCAAGTTTAACTTATTTCGAGCTAAAGAAAATAAGTAGAACTGACAACGAAAATATGATCGACTTAATGAAAATCGTACTTTTAAAATAGTGACACATTATCCGTACATTATGGTACGGAGGTGCATAACTTCTCAAATAGTTGGGCAAATTTTTATGCTCAACGGATCAATTAACTCGAAATAAAACCACAGTCTTCATAAAAGTGGTGCCTAACCGACTATTTTGGAGGTATCTTCGACATTTCCAAAATCAGCATTCCAAGGTGATAATGCACCTTACTGTGGTAAGTTTATTCACTTCAAATTGTCAAAATTTCCTATCCATTCCCATCAGAGCCTATAATTCTGTAAGTATTCATATCTTTTTTCACTTTAAGTTAAATCCCACAAAAGATATAGTAGAATTTCTTTGTTACCAGACATGGAAATAGTCCTAATTGCGATCCGCTCGAAAATGTTTAGTCATAAAAAGGCGCGGGGTGAGAGAGGAAGATTCGAAATTTGCTGCCTACAACTTTGCAAGAACTAGAAAAACTATTTACAATATTTAGCACTGTGAAATTTTTGAGATTTATATCAAAAAACGGTAGAATACTATACCACTGTGCGTTAAAGCAGTAATTCCGTATAAACATGGAATTAACCCAACGCAGAATACATATCTTTATAAAAAAATTGCTTAGATCTAACAAATAAATAGATTTATTTCATATATTGAAATATAACTGCTTTATTTCATATAATAAATCATAATAGAATACAAAGTGTATAGTTATTGCATTATGTTGAAAAAGAAAATTTTACGTAGATTTTTATAAAGTGCTTCGTAGAGTGTAATAAAGCGAATTATTAAATCGAAAATTCACATAGGCATCATTTCATCCATTTGGCATTATGCAAACATGACAGTTTTATTTGTTTCAACCATTAATTTTAAAGTTATTTCAAATAAAAAAGGTATAAGTCATTTTTTCTGGAGTGCGACCTTTGTTTTTTTTTTTTTTTTTTTTTTTTTTTTTTTTGTCGCTTAGTGTATTTCTTGATGCTGTTTCAGACATTTAACAAACACATCCTCATTGTCTTGTCATTACCAATAAGCTATAAAATCTCTATTTGTATAGAATTTTATAAAAATCAATGTGCAAACTCTCCTAAATAGCAAAAGCACAAACTGTCCCATTTTGGCAGGAGAGATTACGTTGTCTTTTATGAAATAATTATTCGCTTTTAGAGAAAATTGTGATGATCGTACCGTTAATCTAGGTTAGTAGCTTATGAAAAAAGCTTGAAATTAAAAATATTTTGCACTACTACAATTGTAAGGAAATTCCCAAGAAGGATTATGAAAATTCAAGCATTTATTTTTGAAAACAAGAAAAAATAACATTGTTTATTTTAGACTATTGAAATTAAAGCAATCAAGATGCACATTCTAGTCGGCACTTCACTATTGATGTTGTACAACCGCAACTAAAATCACAACTCATCTGCTCTATTCTTTACTTTCGATCAGCTATGTGCACAATCTCTCCTACTTTGTGATCCCTCCTAGCTTTACATTAAATATTAATATTGTTTTCTTTTTTCAGCAGGACGAAAAAGTAAATAATAGCAGCAAACAAATGCTATTGAGAAACATACTACGATTAATCATTGTCACAAACGCATTCGAATCATGTTCATATATGATTATTTTTAAGTTAGCTATTTCGTTCGTGTCGATATTTAACCAATGGACATCGTGATTTTTTTCTTCAAGATTTAGATTATATCTTTATTCAAAAATTTTCTATTTATACAAGTTAAATAATCAAGTTCGTAATAAGGTGAAACGTATTTTTAAAAAATAATAATAAAAGTTGAATTTTGGTAGTAAAATACAGAGATCATTTATTTTATGCTGCTTACCTTAAAAGATTTTTTTTTTAGTATATGTTAATAATATATACAGAATTTTAAAAAAATGTGATAATCTCAGAAATACTTTAAATTTAGACTTATTATAAAGAAACCTTATTTCGAAATTTGGTGAAATAAATCCCTGATATAGATTAAAAATTCTAAACTTATTTATTTTTTATTAAAAAAATTAAAAGAAAAGAAAAGAAAATTATAATAAGCAGCCGAGGATTATTGACATACAACAAAAGGAGAAAAAGAAGTTCACCCTCAAAAGAAGGATATTAAAAAAAGGACAAAGCCGAAGGTTAAATGAAGAACTGATATAAATCTCACTTATTAAATTACTTTAAAATTTCAACATGGATACGTTTTCCACTTATTGCTACACTTGAATTATAATTATATTGATATTGACTTTCAGGAAAAGTAGCGGAATTAACGTCCAAAATTTACAATAAAAGTTCATTTTTTTTTTAAATATTTAATAATGTATAGAATTATTTTATCAGTTATTTATCAATTATTTAAACCAATTTTATCAATTCTTTTGAATTTAGAAAAATTTACAGGGTGAACTGAAAGTTATGATATTTCAAAAAAAAAAAAAAAAAAAAAAAAAAAAAAGTTGTTTACTAAATGCTTTATAGAATTACATTTTTGATCTATATTAAATCTAAATGGTTTAATAAATTTCGCCACTTTTTTAATATTATTTTCTAATTACTTATTTCCATATATAACTATTTATTTTTAAAAAAAAAATCTATTTTATTCTAAATCAGTGCGCATATTATATAGTCCCAAAACCAGTAGGTTCACAAATTTTGCAATGTTAGTAAGTTGCAAGTCAATATGATTATGATTACTAACGTTATCGTTGTCATTAATTATTTCAATGTTTTTGCTAGAATTTTAAACTAGAACTTTCGCTAGAACTTTTAACTTTGTTAAAAATTATTTCTTTTAGGAAGTTAAGTCATCATTTAGAAAATAAACTTATCTTTTGCAATATTTCTATGATCAATGTGACTATAAATTTGCAAATTCTAAATTTAAAAAGAAATAAAAGAATCAAATTTACTAACTCATAAAATTCCTTCGTATTTTAATACATTTCATTTCAAAATATATAAGGTATTCGGAAAAAAAAATAATAATAATAACTTTTATCTATCATATTAAAATAAAAGATTTCACCATTCCAACTTTGTACATTTACCGTATATTGATTAGTAAAATATTTGTTAGGTTTAAAAATTAAACTACATATCATATTGAAACTTTTAAAATTATATTATGTATCGTTGTTATTGAATATTTCAATATTTTTGATAGAACTTTAACACAAACAGAAATCTTATAATTCCCTACGGAAATTATAAAATTTCTGTGTTTACGTAGGAAATTCTTTCAAAACAAAGCATTTGCTATGATATATCGTTGTCTTTTATTTGCTTAACAAGCTACCATAAACATTAAAACATGTTACATTACTTAATTTATATTTCTAGAAAATAAAGTCAATTTAAATGAGTGAATTTGACAAGTGGACGAAACTTTTATCGTTTACTTATATTTATTTAGCAAAAACTGTTTGCATATTTCTTCCGACAATTTTTTTTCAACAAATTTTACTTTGATAAATACGAATATATGCATATATGTACAATGTATATATGTGTGTATGTGTGTACACTATATGAAATAGTGCATTCAGAAGTATCTATAAACTTTATCACAATAAACACTAAAAATATTTACTGCAAGAAAGTATTAATTTCTTTATTTTCGTATTACAGCAAAGTCTCGTACAACGTGGGTGCAAGTTTACCTCATGAATATTACAATTTTATTTTTTAACACCACTAATTTTATTTGAAAGCAACTGCTATATACAAAAAACTAAATCGAGTGTATGAAACAATATATTAGTACTCTTAAAAAATAAATCTGTTTTATTTTGTTGTCATCTCTGTCACCACGTTGTACGAAACTTTACTGTACTAATAAAATCCACTCATGTATACCGTTTTCCTATTTTAATTCATTGTTATAGCTTTCGTTCATTCTTTTTTAATTTTATTCTTATTTATGCCTAATATATGACAGAATTTAGTAGTAAGTGAAGCTTTGTTTTCCATTTCAAAAGTAAATTTGGTGCTATAGTCAAGAGAGTTTATAATCTGCAATTTACCGTTATTGTTTTGGAGAAAAATTGCACTTAAATTGAACTAAACAACCACATAGCGATGCCAAAATGAAATTTTATGGTTAGTTATTTTTAAAAGAGAGAATTTTCAAAATACTGCATTTAAATATAAACGAAAAATATTAATCGAAGACTTGGCGTGGGATTATAAACAAGGCAAATAACAACGTCAAGAACGCCAAAAACAAATAACAGGAAAGCAGACAGCTGTTTCGGTTGAAAGCTATTTTATTGCACTGAAGACGGTACGCTAAAGGCTACCGAAACAGCTGTTTGCTTTCCTGTTATTTATTTTTGGTATTCTTGACGTTGTTATTTTCCTTGTTTATAAACGAGAAATGGTGAAATATGAAGAAACATTCCGATTGTTGATAAAATTTTATTTGAATTGAAAAGGTAGTCTGAGATAAACAAATGCAGATAATAGAAAGAAATTTTTGTATTTCTAAAAATGTGAAGGGAAATTATTTTTGTTATTTTTCTGAACAGAAGAAAGCGCAACCTATCGGGACATTGCTGAAAAGCGATATAACATTGAAAGAAACCATAGTGATATCGGTAGTATATAAATTTTGAATTATTTTGGAGGAAAAGCTGTTGGAGTATGACAGTATGACAGTGTGTATGTTAGTGTCGAAAGAAGAGGTAAAATGATAGTAGTGAACATTTTAAATGAGCGGTAGAAAACAGTGATGATATCGATAAAATTGAATATTACTTTCATTAGCATTGAGAAAGTTATAAAATTTAACACAGTTGATAATAAACAGATAAGACGTTTTACTGAATTGTAAAATAAAATAGCAAGAGTTGATAGCGAATTTAATTTTAGTTAGTTCTTATGAGGATAAGTCATGGGAAAGATAAGTGTATTTACCATCATTAATTAAGTTAGTTATTTTCGACGCTTTTTTTTTATTAAAAATGATAGTTTGTTTTACTTTATCCATATGAACGAAGATATCGTCCTTAGATATAAAAATTTTCCAGGTGGTATATACCACGGTATATATAAATTTTCCAAGTTGCCTTCTTACAAACATTTTAAATCAAGGTAAACATCATATTTTTTGAAACAAATAAAATAATAAAAATTGGCATTTTGAAGAAACAAAAAAATACGTTACATTCAAAAGGCCAACAACTTAACTAATAATGGTCGATACACTTGTTTTTACCATTACCCATCTTCAAACGAACTAATTAAGTATGCTATTATGTCTTTTCCTTTGCTTTTTCAACTAAATCTTGTCTTTTCCCTTTTATATCTAAATGGGCTAGATTTCATTGCCTTTGCAAAGTTCATAAAACCCCAATATTCCATTTCGGCATATTGAAGCTAATATCAACCTTACTTCGTACTAATTTAGCTAAACTTTACACAGATTTCTTCTCTACATTCTTTTAACAACTATACTGTGTAAATTTTTTTTCTATTAAAATCACACAATCAACTGTGGGAGAAAATCATATTAATTGAAATTTTATTTTTCCGACTGAGTGAAAATAATGCCTGGACTGGGACACGAACTCCGGATCTTTGACTTACAAGGTCAAGGCTCTTAATTGAAATTTTATTTTTCCGACTGAGTGAAAATAATGACTGGACTGGGACTGGGTGTTTCTGCCTAAAAGTTTGTCTGAGTGAGTAATGCTGACCAGGATGTCGGCCTGGATAGCTCAATTGGTGATTTTCTTCCACAGTTGATTGTGTGATTTTAATAGAAAAAAAAATTGTATTTCTTTCTCCCATTATCTAATGGTGTTTTCCATTTCCTGCAGCTTTTTTTTCTGCTGAGCTATCTATATGATAGACCAGAGATGTTTCTGCCCAAAAGGCTGTCTGAGTGAGTAATGCTGACCGGGATGTCGGCCTGGATACGGATAGCTCAATTGGTAGAGCCTTGACCTTGTAAGTCAAAGATCCGGGGTACATGTCCCAGTCCAGGCATTATTTTCACGCAGTCGGAAAAATAAAATTTCATTTAATATACTGTGTAACACTACTTCCAAAATTATTCAAAATTTTCGTAATTCTAATCTCACTATGGTTTCTACCCCAATATCAAAACTATATGTTACACTGCCGCCCAATAACGGTAAATAATCAAAGCATCTGAAAGATCGGACATTTTACCAATTTGAATTTTCTGTAAAGATCAACTTTTAGTTTTATATTTAACCAAAGTGTTTGACGTACTCCGATATCGGACGACATTAAAAAAAAAAAAAAAAAAAAAAAAAAAAAAAAAAATGGATGTAAGTAGCTGTGTAGGTTTTGAGTAAATGTTTAATCACCTGTTGGAAACATAAATTTTACTTTCCGAATTCTTGTTGTCTTATTAATTGTGTTTTTCTTTGCAGGCGTAATGTTTACAGAAGATCAGCGAGAATCTCCAACTGAGCTCGCTTTTAAATACGCTGTGTACAGAATCAATAAAGACCATAGCATATTGCCAAATACCACACTTGTATATGATATTCAGTATGTGCCTAGAGAAGACAGCTTTCATGCTTCTAAGAAAGGTAGGAATTTTAAGGATTTCAAAATTGATTATAATTTTAGCATGTAACAATATATGATAAAATCTTTCTGAAATAAAACAAAGTAAGATTAAGATACTGGAAATTCGAAAATATATGGTCAATATTTTTTAATGAAAATTAACAAGGGCATCTTAGAATACTTTAAATTTATAAATAATTCTCTAGACAGTAAATATATAGCTATATTGTTTTACGAAATCTTGCAGCTTTCTCTGCTTTAAAGAAGTACATGCTCCCTGATGATATAAGACTTCTTTTTTTAACCATTTTTTAATCCAATTATTATTCCTGTGGTGTTTTTTTTTTCATACTTTTTAACTGAATTCTTAATTATTGAATCCATTTTAATACATTTAATGGGATCCTTCATCAATTTTCTCCGTTAATAAGTTTAATGGTCCTTTTTACTCATGTGGGCGTAAGTAATTTAAATTAGTTTTGTCTCTTATTGGATCTAAATATGAATCGCAACATTTCTGTGCTAGTTTTTATACTGTGTTACAATCGGTTCTATTTTTGTGGCGTTGGTATTAACATATAACTATTAAATGTTTAAATTTATTATGATATCTTTCATATATATATTATACTTATATCTAAGAAATTCATCCCTCTAGCTGCTTTATAAAGGGCAAAATTGCATTTATTATTATTATTATTATTATTATTATTATTATTATTATTATTATTATTATTTCACAATTTATCAAAGTAAAACTTATTTCATCATGAAATGAAAGTATAATTATGTATTTTAAGACAAACTTTATAAGTATTTTTTTTTATATAAGATATCACAGTTAAGAAACATGTTAAAATTTCCTAATTCTATCGCTTTTAATAAAAGTATATTGTGAAAAAAACTGCGGTATAGTTAAGAGAAATATCTGGTCAAGATTGGGCCAATGACCAGAGGTTTAGAACTAATAGTCAGTAGATTAAGATTATTGAAAAAAGAAAAAAAAAGAAAAGAAAAGCCTGTATGGCATTAATGAATTTAAATATATATATATATTTAAAAGATTGTAATTCGTTGTATACTTCGGTTTAAAAAAAAATCATATATTTAATAATATTATTTAACACTAGAATGACCGATGTAATAATTTTTACCACAAAGCTATTCCGCTTTGCAGCCAAAATGACAGATCATGTCGTTCTAATGTTAAATAGATAACATTCGCTTTGACAGATATTATGATATTTATATGATATCCATATCAACGAACAAGAAGATGTATACGGTTATCCGCATGTACAAAGAAACATTCTTCTCTGTGTGATAAAAGTAACAATTTTCTTTATTATTTTCGAAATGATGTCAAACAAATATTTTTTGTTAATAACTTGGAATATTTTTTTAATTAATTATAGCTTTTTCAGCATCAGTTTTTATATTTCTCCCAGCTATTTGTATTACCTTAATTGCAACTTAAGTTTATATGAAGTATTTAAAATGGAAAATTCCACCTTTAAGCATTTTATCAAAGATTTTATTAAATAATATAAAAATATTGTTAGAGTAAATTTGTGACTTTTAACACGTAAGTTAAAAAAGATTATTGTTGTAAATAGTACTGCATGAGTAATACATAACACAAAATGTTTATAGTGTAACTACGTTTCCTATGCCTAGCAATGAAGATTATTAGAAAGATTGGAGGGGTGCCAAATTAACCGACAGGTTGTGATTTAGTAAACATCGAGTCATTCAGTTGTTCCCTTATCTTATTTTCTCTCAACGACAAGGGTTATCACTCATATTTTAACACTGGACTCGTTGAATCTGCACTTGCACAGAGACTTTCGTAGTCGCAAGAAATGTCATTACAGAATAATTAGAAAACACTGGAGCTAGGTTAATCAACAATTTTAGACAAGTTAAAAATTTGCTTAAATGATACCTCCAATAATAAAGTAAAGCCCAAAAAACCTCCTAAATAACATATATGCATGCATTTATCAAGTATTTTCACTTATAATTTAGTTCAATTAATTATTTAATAAAATTTATAAAATTTAAATAAGCTTAAAAAAATTTTCGTATATAAAATAAAAATTAACTCTTAACTATATTTTAAATATTTACAACGAGGAAATTAAATTAACGAAAATATTTTTTAATTTAACATAGAATTTGGTTGGATATTTTTAGCTATTATTAGACGAAATAACATAAAATATTTTGCAATGAGTTATCTGTAAATTAGTATTGGTTAAATAACACAGAGGTATTTTTATTATTTATTTTATATTTCATGTATATCACATTACTTATTAATTATACTAACTCCAAATTTTAATTCTGCAATGCCATGTTCTCATTAGTTTTTATTATTAAAAAATATTAATTAAGGAAAATATTTAGCGAATAACCTGGAATTCTTTCATCGGTTAAATAAAGAACAAGGGACAATAAAAATGTTGTGCATTATATAACTACAGTTTACCATAATATTTAATTAAAGAAAACATGTTTAAAGATTGATTATGTTAAAAGTTTAATTATTCTACCTAATTTTCTTTTCTTTACGTTCTGTTATGTTTAATAAGTAATATAATTTAAGATGCATATTTTTTAAAATAAGAAAGAATATAAGATTAAACACAAAATTTTCCGTGTCATAAAACTATATGTAAACTAAAATAAAGAACAGGGGCAAAAAAAAATGAGAACTTTTGTAAGTTTATTTATGTATTTAAAAAAAAATGTTTTGCGAGTCAAAAACAAATGTTTCTTAGTAAATAAGAGCAAAATTTTGGTACTGTATATATATAAGGTTCTGCTTCCATGAAAATCATACACCAGTTAATTATACGTAGACGAATTTTTAGAGGTTTTAATAATGCACTAAAAATTTGGTTATTTATATTAGTTATTTAAGTCTTAAGAATTATGCTATTTTGAGACTCGTACATGATAATATAGAATGAATATTCAGTAACTACATTTAAAATCATAAAAAATGTTATTAACAATAAATTTCTAATAAAATTATGTCGATAAATTTTGTTCATCGTTAACGTTTTTATATTACTTTTGAATGCATTGTTTTTAACGGATTATAATGCATTCGCAAAAAAAAAAAAAAAAAAAAAAAAAGATTGGGAAGTGGCAAGTATTTTGCAAATTCTTAAATGCATTTTTTTTTCTTTTTTTTTGTGTGTGTGTGTGTGTGGAAAGTAAATGACTGTGCAATGTGATTTTTCGTATTTAGATGGAAGTCATTACTGCGGTGTTGTTAGGAGGGAATGATAGTTTTTTCCGATCTCATCTGACAAAATATCGTTGAGAGGAAGTATTTTTAAGAATGAAGTTATATTAAATTTCAAAATACATAATAAGGCACCCAAAATACTGATTATGGTTATTCATTATCACTTCTATTTCATTTTCTTTTTTTTTTTTCTTTTTTTTTTTTTTACTTTTTCTTACCTATAAGGCGAGATTTTGTTATATTTATACGTTTTGAGGTCTCCTGAATCCGAAAATCATGTTCTTAGCGGTTGGTGTGTGTGTGTGTCTCTGTGTGTCTGTGTGTGCGTCTGTGTGTCTGTCTGCTATCAGCATATCTCAAGAACAAATGGTATCAGAAAGTCCAAATTTAGTATTCTAAATGTGTATGATATAGGGATGCTACATTAAGTTTTTCGTTGAGATGAAGCAAATGGTTCGTGTACAGTGACACCCAAGAGAATTCACACACATTACGTCTATGGGGAAAATTGCAGGTAAGTAGAGTTTAACACCTACAGACTGCACTAAAACAAATGAAATGAATATATATTTTTAATATGCATAAAAACATGCCTCATGTAGAATATGGTAGGGAAATCAGCCACTATTCATTTACACGGCTACAGAAAAGAAGTAGATTGTAGTGCGACAATAGCTGAAAATTGATGGAAGTGCATTTCAGGTTGTGCTGTGTGTTATTACTATAGGATTATATATAGGTGCACTATTTGGTCTGTGCATAATCTTCAAAAGATATGCATGGCTGAAAATATTTAAGCGATAATATTCTTTTTTAATGTTAGAGGAAGTGCTTTACTATAATATTTTATCATGTCCTGGAACGTTGCTCAGGAACTTAAATGAATTCCCCATACACATATGGTAAATAATATACGTTTTTCCATCGCTTGTTTTTGTATATTTACATGTATAGAGACTTCCTGATTACCGAAGTCAAATTTTTAATATTTGATCTTTGCCAGTGTCTCTTAAATTAGCTTAAAAACGAATAATTTTAGGAGATCCAAAAGTGTATTTTGAAGTTAATATAAGCTTATTGCTACAAAAGTTTGATCAAGACTGGTATGTTTCAAGGAATGTTGCGTGAGAAAGTTGTCTGCATAATTTTAATTGGACTTTTAATTTTAATAACAGATTTAAGTTCTATATACATGTATGTGCATTAATGAAATGGGGGGTTGGGGGGTAGGTAGCCCCCCCCTCACACAGAACTAGTTATCATATAAAACTCTTCCGAAGCCTAATTTGAATTGTTTTAACATAGGTTTACATATCAGTTCTCGTTATCTTACCTCTTAATTTCCGACTTATATTTATAGTATTAAACTTCAGGGTAAGAGGAAGTCATGTAAGTGACACACCAGATTATTTTCTTTCTTTTAATTTGTTTGTTTGTTTCTTTTTTTTTTTCTTTTTTTTTTATACTAAAACAAAATAAAAATATAACGAAAAAAATTTTTCGAGTGTGCATTTTTTCAAGATACACTTTAATTAAAACTGCTGACAAACATTTATATACCACACAAAACAATTAGGGTGTATTAATATTTATAACATAAATTGCGGATGATGAAAAGTAATATTGCCTGACGTATGACCTAAGGATGTTATAAGCTAGGGAAAAGGAAAATTTACTCAAAGAACAAGTTTACTTAAATTTATTTCTCACATTTTGTTAGAAAACAATAAATGCACACTTTTTACATGAAATATAAACAAAATAAATGTATGATTTTGTGAATAAAAAATCTGGTGTGTAACAACCACACGATTTCCTTTACTCAATTATTAAATGTATTATTTGAAATTTTTGGAAATAATATAATCAGAAAATATAAAATTGGCCTGATAAATTAGACACCTAACAATTGTCCTGTAAGAAAATACTGCAACATATATAGAGAAATATAAAACAGACATTACATAGCGAGTTTTTTTTTTATTTTATCGGTAAGCCGTTTTTTTTTTTTTTTTTTTTTTTTTTTTGAAAACCCAATTTCCGAGATCTAAAGCTGACAAAAGTATCCTGGATGATGGTTAATTTAGTTTTTATAATCACATAATACATGTAAAAGGATATTTTAAAAGAAATCTAAGCAGCAATTTTGAAGGAAATCGTTAGAGCCGTTTCTGAGATACCGACTTTCACAAAACTTAGCAAACTCAATGTTTTGACCAGTAAACAACAATTGTATACGAAAGGATATCTGAAAAAGAGTTAACCTTTTGAAAGGGGCTCTTACGAAATCCTATGGTGAAGCGTGACAGATGCTGTCACAGCCCCTTTCAAAAGGTTAATATGGCTAGTTTGAAAAAAAAAATTGGGGAGAGTAGGGAGGGATGGGACAGTTTTGACAAAAATATTTTTTACAAATTTTCTTTTACTGGTACAACACTGTAAGTTTCAGTGAAAGAAATTGAAACATTTTAACATCTTTAAAAAATATAAATTTGATGGTAATTATTAAAATATTAATTTTATAAGCAAATTAACATAGTCATAAAAATGTTCCATCCCTCCCTTATATGAGGGAGGGATGGGACGCGTTTATAAAGTTAAAATAAATATATAATATACAGACATACTATGAAAAATGACAAAAACAGTGGGACTCGATGTATGATTTTACTTCTAGCAGAGAGAGTACTGTTTTTTAGTTCAAATATTCAAAATTAAGTTTTTGTTTTTTCACATGTTTTGTGATTCCCTGGATATTAATTAGGTTTTAAGTGGCTAGTCTGTGTGCATTACCTCAAAAACAAATATTACTAAGAAATCGTAATTGTAATTTCTTTTGTATATTTTACAATGTCCAGAAAAACTGCTCAGGAATGAAAATTAATTCACCATACACATATGGTAAATAAAGTATTTTTAAAAGTTAAAAGGGTAAACAAAAGTCGTGAGAGTGCCACACCAATTATTTTCTATGATTTTGAATTTCGTTCGTGATTTTTTTCTTCCATCTATTCATTCATTTGCCTCTTGATCTTTTCTGTTTAAGGACTATCAGAATCTTCACTCTTCTTCCTTTTCTTACATGTTCCACCCCTCCCTGAGCTGCTCTGTCCCATCCCTCCCTTTTCATTTTTTTCAAAAAAATAATTTATTATTAGACACATGCTACTTTTGGCTGAATTTAGCTACTAATTCATAAAATCTATATTATTAGGTATATGAAATATGAAAAGTAATTATGCTAATATCAGTGAGTGACGTTGAAAACCTGGCTTGAAAATTAAGCAATTGTTTACTTTTGGTCTTATAAAATAGTTTTTTTTTTTTTCGTTGCATAAACTTACAGAGTTCTCCAACTAAAATGATATATAGAAACAAATATGGGGCTGTAGATACTCCACCTGGTGGAAGTGTCAAAAATTAAAAACAATGTTTATTTTAAGAATAATTTTAGGTGTCCCATCCCTCCCGACTCTCACCTACGTAGAGCTATTTTTAAAGAAACGTTTTGACGAAACCACAAATTGTCCTACTCATACAGAACGTCTATCAATTTTCCTGGACTAACCAATTAATACATACGAAAGGATGCCTAATAGGGTGTTTAGGTATCAACTTTGAAGGAAATCGTCAGAGCCGTTACGATATCGTTAGATACAGATTTACGGTCCCACTTCATTCACCAAATTTTCACCAAAAGTAAACTCATTTGAACACCAGATCTGTCTCAATTCTGAAGTTTCATAGTTCTATCTTTATCAGTTTCGGGAGATATGATAGTCAAAAAATGCCCACACACATATACACGTACACTCACACACACACTGACCAATTGCCGAAAACCGATTTTTTGAACCCAGAAAACCTTAAAATATGTAAATTAGGTGGAAATCGATATCGAATTTTTTGACCGAATATAATACGCCCATTACCTACGGAAGTCGGGTAAGGGAAGTTAAATGAATTTTTATAAGCAGTATTTCCTCACAGATCAAACACATTGTTGTACACATGTAGTGCATTGAGTCAATAAAGGTTTCACAGAGGCTCTGAAGTATTTTCCCTCACTCCTGTGTAAGAGATCTGTCCGACTGCTAAGTTTTTTTTTTTTTTTTTTTTTTTTTTTTCATTTTTATAGGTTGGGGTGGGGTTAAAGATCGCTAAAATCCCATTCCTAAACTCCTCTAGTATACAATATTTAATATATCTGTTCATCTCAAGGTAACACAGGAAATACAGAATTAACGCATTTTAGAACATATCTAAGAATAATACAAACTGACTATTATTATTTTTATTTCTTTTTCCTTTTCACTTATAGATGTATATATGTATGTGTGTGTGTGTATACACTGAGTGGTCATTTTATTATGAGAATCTGATAGTTTTATGTAAATGAATTATTGAGCCGCAGTGATGCCACTAGAAATCTAGGGTAGAATGAAAAAAGGAAGCTGAGGTCCGTAGACAGTAGTATAGGCTAAATACTTGTTAGCTTGGATGCATGGAGCTAATATTAGCGAAATTACAACTTTTTAAAATATTCACAAGCAGTTGCAGGGAAAGTATATCATGACTGAATTGTAGGACTAAACATAGTTTCTGAACATGAAAACTTTGATCGTCACTGTGTAGTTATGTTTTGTGGGGAACATTTAAATCTTCCGAATCGTAACACATGTTAACCAACAATCATCACATATGACATATTAGCACACTTTTTGCTGTACCATGCTTCGTAGTCGAAACAAAAGCCGAAGACCCATGCAAACGGTCATAATATCTACTCGGTGTATGCATTGTATATATGTATTTATGTACATAAATTTGCTTATATTAATTGATATGTGCAATTTATACAAATTCTTTCACAGCATGCTTGCAAGTGAGTTCCGGTGTTAATGCTATATTTGGTCCACAAGATCCTTTATTGGGCAGCCACGTTCAATCATTATGTGATGCTTTGGACATTCCTCACATTGAATCTCGAGTGGATATGGAACCCGAGATGAAAGAATTTTCTATTAATCTCCATCCTAGTCCTAGAATCATGGGTTCAGCCACTAGGGACCTTATTCATTACCTTAACTGGACCAAAGTGGCCATTATCTACGAAGAGGACATGTGTAAGTTTACATTTTTTTTTTTTTTTTTTTTCATTTGATATGTCATGCATGTAGTTTTTCGTTAAGTTTGCAACATCTTACGGACTAAGTATAAATTTTATTAAAATATAGGGTTGGTTGGTTGGGTTTTAAGTCGCACTAGTGCTGCGCAGATTATAATATATATATATATATATATATAGGGTGATACAGACATATGCTTGTAATTGTTGACACCTCATAAAACCAAAATAAAACGTCATACTGCTTACTGGAATCTTATAGCAGAAACATTCGTACAGATTGTTCACAACTTGAGAAGCATGAATCTAATGTTGCCAACTTGTACAAACCAAGTTTTGTATCCTGGGAATTTTACTAAATTTGAAGTTTAAGGAGCCTTTTTGAAACTGTAAGATACAAGATTAAATTATTTAAATAACATTGTTAAAATTTAGTGGTGAATATTCAATTAAAATCTTTTCAAGTAAACAGTACTGTACTTATTTACTTCAAATACGAGTAATACAACAGGATGCAAATGAAAGAAAAAACTGAATATTTTAACATTTGAGTTATTTTCAATAAAAATCATTCTGTAACTTCATATATTTTTTTTAACATTTGTGAATATTAATTTTTAAATAAATTGGCGTGTAAATGTTGATACTTTTTATACACCAACTATCAGCCAGGGTAGCTCAATGGTAGAGCATCAGTGCGGTAAGCGGTAGGCCCGGATTCGATTCCTGGCTCTGTTATTTTTCATATAGTTGGTATATAAAAAATATCAACCTTTACACTCCAATTTACTTAAAAATTAATATTCACGGTTGATGAATTCATGAATAAAAAATACCTAATTTGTGAATATATTAAAGTATGAATAATAAAATATTTTACATTTTAGTACTCTAAGGATTTTATCTTTCCAAGGAAAAATATTTCCTGATCATTATTTTTCATGGGATGAAAAAAGTGAAAAATAAATTATTCTCATTTACGTCGTAACTGTTGGAATATATATATAATGGAAAAAAAAAAAAAAAAAAAAAAAAAAAAACATACGTTGTTGTACTTAATAAATTATTCTTATTTAATTTTTATACATTTCTAGCGATATATGTGGATTAATGAATATAGTAACAGCCATCTCAAACTAGAAAGAAAGAACTAACAAATAATTAGTATATCGAACACTGTCCGATCTCTTACATTCAAATACGGAATTTGACCATTAATATATTTATGTTTGTAAGACGAGGATGGAAATAGTTACAACATTAATGAGATCTATTATCACAAAGCTGTTAGAAAATCTGATACTAACATATTTACTTCTAAAGAATTCCATGAGAAAATGCGATCTCTCGATATAATCTTACCTCAGTTTTATCTGTGTTTTTAATTCTTGTAGCTAGAATTATGAAAATGCAGTATTGCGATATTATTACAGAATTTAATGTCATTTAATTGTCATTTAAAGCCTAATTATTTTTACAATTTTTTATGTATATTTTTTTAACATTCATATCACCTATTATGTATTTTTATAATATATAAAATCTGACAAATGTTAAGAAAGCGAACATATGGCATTTTTTTTTCCCTACTTTATAAAATGTTGTTTCCTAATAACATTTTAAAAGAAAAATAATAGTGTTTATAGTACTTTTTTAGATGTATGTGCATACTGTTATCTAAAATTTTATTGTTGCGAGATGTCATAGAATTGCTAAAATCTATTTTCCGAACTGGGGTGTAACAAAAAAATTTCATTAAAAAAATATTGAAATTGATTTATAAGAAAATCTACCATGAAAATTTCTCAAAATTATTGATTAATAATGGTATACATATGCTTGTAAAAATAAATAACAAACTAGTAGGCGACGCCCGCTTCGCTGGTCCCTATTTTTAAGCGAATCACTATAATTAGTGAATTCTCAGAAATGCATTAATTTTTATCACGTGAAAAAAAAAAAAAAAAAAAAAAAAAAAGAGAGAAACAAAATCTGATTAGGAAAAATGTCGCACCGGGTTCTCACTGTCTTCGGAAAAAAATCCCAAAATGCTCTAACTCTTATTTCTATTATTTTCACCCTTCGACCCCCCCCCCTTCCCGTCTATCCTAATAATTTTACAAATTCGAAAATATCCGCAATCGATTTGTAAGTATCAAAAACCTCTATGTACCAATTTTAAATGATCTAACTCTCTCTCTCTATTTTTTTTTGCCCCTCCGCCCCCCCTTCCCGGCCCTTCTAATAACTTTACACTTTCGAAAATATCCCCATTCGACTTGCAGGGCTCTAAAACCTATCTGTCTATCATGCATATATATATATATATATATATATATATATATAGTTAGGTTTATTATAAAACAAGACACATTTATATTTTCATTTCATGTATCTATTACTTAATTTCCTCTATTTATGATAGAATTTCATTTCAAATGTTAGTAATATATTAGATACCTAGCAACATACTTGCCAACATACTAATTAATATTCCGTAGTCTTGTTAGCCCCGCCTTTTTTTCACACCAATATCTATTTAGAGTATTTTTCTTCTTATTTAATCGTAATTGCATTTGGAGAATATTATTCAAAAAATTTACTGGTGTGAAAAAAAGGGCGTGGCTGACAGCAGTACGGAATATTAATTAGGATGTTGGCAAGTATGTCTAGCAATATTTAAACTGCTGGAAATAAATAAATTTCAATACAAATAATGAATATACAAATTCTTACATTTTTTTTTCTAGCATTGATAAGCTTACAGGAGTTGATCCGTCCGCCGGTACCACGGGACCTGCAAGTGGTTTTCCGGAAAACAAGCCTGGAAACATTCCGCGATACATTAAAAGACATTCGCAGTAGAGGTATATTTTCCATTGTAGTTGACACAAGACCCCAAAACCTGCGTCATTTATTGCAGGCTGTAAGTTCTGTTTTTAGATTTCATTATTTTTTTTTAGTAATAATAAACTTGTTATATTTAAAGTTACTTGTTATAGAAATCCGTATTTTTTTTTTTTTTTTTTTTTTTTTATCTTGAAAAGTTTTAGTGTTTTTATCTCATAAGATGGTTAGTTAGTCTGACTAAAAAAAAAAAAAAAAACAGTTTGAAAAATCCATACTTGCCAACGATCTCATTATGAACCGTACAATTTTTAGTACCCGCCTTTTTTAATACACCAATAATTTTTTAGAGTAATTTTAGTCTTATTTACTCGTAACAGCATTTGGAGAGAATTACTCTAAAAATATAGTCGTGTGAGAAAAGGGGCGTTTTTTAAGGGGGCGTTAACAATTGTACGGTTATTAATGAGATGGTTGGCAAGTATGAAAATCCCAAATACAGGGATCGATGCAGTCTTTATTTTTAGTACTTAAATAAAACAATGTACAATATTCAATTTAAAAAAAAAAAAAAACTACAAACGATTATTAAATATTGCTTTTAAAAATGTAGTATTTTAAATAGAATATGTCACTGGTCCCAGCAAATATCGTTTGATAATGATAGTTATAACATAAAATAATAAATACTGCTTCAGGTGTCAAAACTCTTATTTTTTAAATACCCCACCAGTGACCTAGATCTTCTGCTCTCAAAACTGATAGACGAAAGGTGACAAGTTCGAACCACTCTCGTGAATCGATGCATTGGATGTTTCATGTGGTTTTCTTCAAAACTCACGTAAATACGGACTAGGGTTCCTCAGAAAAACAACCAAGAGGTTTAATGGAACTCAGTTCTATGTTCTAAACGTAAATAATAGACCGTAGATCATATAACACAATATTCATTTTTCAAAGATCTGTAGGAATATGGAAATAAAATGAAATTTGTAATTTAATTATGTCTCATATTAAATCAAAAGAAAAACGATTGAATTGTTCCAAACAAATGTATTTTACTATTCTCAAGAAATTAATTAATTAAATAAGGATATTAACCATAATTAAAAAGTCGTCTGAAATACTTTTTAAGGTAACTGATGCAATGTTTCGTAAAAACATTTTTTGCCATGTTTTTAAAATGAGTAAATTAAGAAATATAAGCCTTTTAAAATATGGAATATAGAATAGATGAAATTTAACAGTTACGGTCTTATTCAACTCGGTAGTTAAGCACGTAAAGAACTGCAAATGAACTAAAAACTTTAATGGAGTAGAAATTAGAAATTTAAATAAAAGAGCAAGTCTCATCAATATTCTAACTTTAATGAAACAGCATATTTTGAATACATTCTCTCTGAATAAAGTTTAATTACGTCAGCCGCCAAATTGATTACAACTCTTAAATTAAACTTCTTTTTATATGTAGATTATTTCTAAATTTCAAACCTAAACCTAATTTAGTACTGAAGATGCTTAAGAAAATACATTACAATAAAGAAATCTAAGTTATTATTATTATTATTATTATTTTGTTGTGATATTTAAAAATATTATATCAAACCATTTTTTTTTTCCCCAATTGAATTTTCTGTAGCTTTTTGTTAAAATAAAAATCATTAAAAAGATGATAAAGATGCAGTGTGTTTATATTCAAAAGTAAATTTTGTATTTTTTTTTTTTTTTTTTTTTTTTTTTTTTTTTTTTTTTAACGTCAAAACGATCGTCAGAAAAATTAAATAATATGACATAATACTCACATTACTTTCTCGTATGGTACATTACTATAGACATAACTACATTACTACAGTTTGAGGTAACACATTTGTACCGTATGTCCCATAAAAGGGTAATTGTTTCAAAAATTCTTAAAATTTGAGAAAATTGGTAGAATTGAACTAGGTTTGTTCTCATAAAGAGAGACACTTTTCTATTTTGATAAAGAAATTGGATACTGATTATTTTATATGCTGGTATTTTACTGCAAATTTTACAAATACCACTCATGTCAGTATTTTTTAGCAAATTTTTCACATGCAACTGTATTCAAATGGAAAGATTGGTTTTCATTAGAAGCACTGACAATAATAATGAAAAAGAGAGCATATATTTGTTTATATTTTTCATATTTGCGAAATTTTTGATGTCTTGTTAAATGCGGGAATAGGATTTTCATTTACACCACATATATACATATATATCCATACCTACCAACATCCTAATTAATATTCCGTTAGTACCGTCTTTATTTCATACCAGTCTATTTTTAAAGTATTTTTCTTGTTATTTAATTCTAGTTATATTTAAGAATATTACTCTAAAAGCAAAGTGGTGTGGAAAAATTGACAGGTACTCATAATACTACAGAATATTAATAAGGACAGGGATGGAACACGGGCGCAGAATTCATACCACTATCAATGTAAGAAAATTGTCTACCTGTTAAATCAACGATATTTTAGGTAGAGCAGTTTCTTAAACAGATTCCGGTATGAATTCTGCGCCCGTGTTCCATCCCTGTAAGGATGTTGGCAGGTATAATATACCACTTTGATATAATCACTAACCCATTTAATCTCAAAAAGTTTCACAAGATACAATAAGTATTTTTATATGGAAACAGTGGTGTAGATAAAGTTAAATCTCGTCGCTGTAAGTTGTATTTTCCAGTTTATAATTTCAAGTATACTATCATTTTAATTTTATTATTATTATTTTTTTTTTTTTTTCGTGATATCACTGAAATTTTTTATGATGGGCGTTGTAAATCATTTTTGTAAATTGCATTTTCAAAATTATGACATTTTGCACACACATACACCCATACATGACGACATTTTAATTTATTAAGGAGCTTTGTTAGCACCCGCTTCTTTTGCATACCATTTTATTTGTAGTGAAATTTTCTACAGTATGTGATTACGTTTAAATAAAAAGAATGACACCTTCAAGAAAATTAGTGGGGGGGAAAGGGGGCGTGTAGTAACAATGCTGCGAAATTAGTTAAACTGTTGGAACGTCTGATATAATAATAATAATAATAACTTTTGAATGATTATCTTATCAATAAAATCACAAAAAATATCCAAATATATTTAGAATATATTGTTAATCTATAGTAATGGAGCATTATTATTTTTTAGTTAAAATTAAAATACATATTTATTTATTTTGTTTAAATATTGTCTTATTTATATATTTCAACGCTCATGTATACAAAATACCATAATTCCAAGAAATTTAACTTACAAAAAATTATTTAGAACGTCCACCGTTACTTTAATATGCATATTTTTATTATAAAAAGTATTAATGCGAAATTCAATAAATGCCTTTTGCATAAATGTATTTTAAAGTTTTATGATAAAATATCAGATTACTTATGAGAATTAATTTCAAAACAAAGCAACTTAGTTAGAAACTATTATCTTTCCAAGTGCAAAAGCATAGCTTTTTTAGAACATAAGAATTAACTATTAAAGCTATTGCATTTTAATATTTTGAAAAAGTAATATTATTGATGTAATATACTGAATGTATCAGTTATAGTTGAACTGTAAATAATAAATTTTATTTTCCCATTTATTGTTAAAAGACATTAAAATTATTAATTTTGTCTTTTGTAGATTCTTCAAGTTCAAATGAATGATTATAAGTATTATTATCATTTTACTACTTTTGTAAGTATTATTTACTAATATTTATTTCAAATATATTTATTATGTTATGTATTTTGGAAATTTATTGTTAAAAATAAAAAGGCTTTTATATTATAAATATTTATATAAATATTTAAATCCTTCATATACATTAAATCTCACTATATGTTAAAATTTATTTTGTCATATGAAATTCCAAGAAAGAAGATAACCCGAGGTTAAGAAAATGAAGTTGAAAAAAGGTATTGATTATCAATTCCGGACAATCAGTTTAAAAATTAAAAATAATAATAATAAAGTTATCTGTAAAAACTACTCAAATTCCGCATACTAAATATGTGTTAATGAATTATCCGGAAGAGAAAGACATTGAAATATATGTGGAATTATGGAAGCTGATATTTAATCAATTTTTGTTTGCACCTGCATTGTTTTGTGACAGATGTGGGCATATAATATGTAACTGATTGTCACGTGGTTGACAAGAAACTTACCCGGCAAGATATTTAGATAATACTTTGATTTAGTCGATAAAGCATTTAGACATCACTCCATTTTAAGCTTGCATGCGATACTAATAAAAGGAGATGGTTCATTTGGAAATCTGCGTCTTTCTTTAATAATTCATCTTACGACAAAATCTATTCTTTATCTATTTCTGAATTTACATTATTGTTTATTCTGCTAGATTCATAGGTCAGGTATAGAAAAGCAGTAATATCTAAGTCGAATATTGGCAGGTCATATTTAATCATTCATATGTTAGTAGAAGCATTACGATATAACAAAAGGTAGATCTAGTGTATATAAGACAAGAACCTTACCCGACAGCATATATCCATAAACTACTCGATTTCGAGTATAGAGAAAAATTGAGTTATTTCATTGGTTCCCTCTGCTGAGAAGGTGTGACTCTCGCTAATAGTGAAAAACGAACATTCGTTTATGTTTATTTGAAAGCCCATTTCTTTCAGAGACGTTGGAAAGGGAGGGGTTCAGGGGGCTCAACCCCCCCCCCCCCTCTCCGCTATTGATTATTACGAAATTTCCTTTTGATGCCAAATAAAAGATTCACCAAATTAAAACTAAAATTAATGTGTTATAAATGCTCATACTTGGTAATATTTTATAATTAATACTAATAATTAGTGAATACTAATAAACATCTAATAATTTATTGATTTTGTTAAGATTAGTTTTGAGTCATTTTTAAAATGAAATTTTTTGAGCTCCTTCTATGATTTTTGAATTGCTACGCCCTTTATTTCTTTCTTCATTATTATTCATGAAAAGCATGTTTTTCCCTGATTAAATTCGCATGAATATTACAGAGGCCGTAGTCTCCGCCTTTTTCTTAGGACACTTTCAAGGATAAGAAAATGCCGCCTTTTCCTCACCACTTTTTCTTTAGAGAAATTTTTACTGTATTTTTAAAGTAATATATTTCGTGATTAAACAGTATTGAAATTATTGTATAACAATACTGGTAGAAATAAAAAGGCATAAATGTCTCATTTTTCAAATTGTTTTGAAAAAAAGGCGGAGACTACAACCCCTGATATTATAACTGAGAATTTGTCTTTTAATTAAAAAATAATAATAATGAAATTGTTGAGACAGACGTGATGTTATATATGATGCGTATGTATATTGCACCATTTAAATAATGTAAATAAGAAACAATATTTATTTGCAAATTCTCTCCTATTGCAATGTAAAATTACATATATATATATATATATATATATATATATATATATATAAGCTATTTTTAGGTAATATCAAGTAGTGAAATGTATTGAGCAGTTATCGAAATTGAAATTTATTCCTATTTTCCCTTCTTATTTTTTACTTTCCGAACACACATATGTAAGGAAAGTATTATAATCATGACAAAAATTTGACTTTAAGATTTTGTTGTAACTGAACGTTTTGAGGTCTCCTAAGTAATTTTTTGTTACTTTTACGGTTATGTGTGTTTATATATATATATATATATATATATATATATATATATATATATATTAATAACTGTGCGTGTATGTATATGAGTAAATACAACAGCGTTTAAACACTTTAATCGATTGAGCTGAAAGTTAGTGTGTATATTATAGGTCATCGTCTCACAAACTATATAGATTTTGGGGAATCTAGAACTAATAGTTTTTTACATGGATACTAAGAAAATTTCCTTATCATTACGGCCTATGGACTCTAGCCTATGGATTCAAATTATTTTAAAAACAAGACCATCTAAATGG
This sequence comes from Salticus scenicus, assembly GCA_963930645.1. NCBI lineage: Eukaryota > Metazoa > Arthropoda > Arachnida > Araneae > Salticidae > Salticus > Salticus scenicus. The sequence continues at coordinate 77,132,894 of OZ005654.1, read as the reverse complement.
CTTATCCAATTCAAAATCGCTAGTTAGATAATAGGTAAACATCGCTCGATTTCTATGCATTTTGATGAATGCAGAATCTATATTTCTTTTACAGAGACACACAAAAATCTACTTCTTTAATATGATCAATGGACTCAAAATATTTAAGTGTGATAGCGTCTAAACGCTACATTTAATTAAGATATAAACTGGTAGGCAAGTTCAATGTTATTATCACTAGAACCACACAGATATACAGGAGAGTAAGACTTATAAATACTTAAGAATTTTTATACATTACGGACTATGGACTCAAATTATTTTAAATTCAGTTTAGAATTGTTAATTTTTTTTTTTTTTTTTTTTACTTTTTTCTTTTATTTATTTAAGATTAAAATTTAAAAAAAAGCATAAAAATAGATAAAATAGATGATATTGCGGTCTTATTATTTATACTTCTTTTACAGGGATGCACAAAAGAATTCCAATACATTATGATTCATTAAACGACATACAACTTGAGGGGTAGGGTAAACACTCAAACACCCTATTATCATTTTCCTTTTTGTCTTTTTGCCGATTACTTTAATTTAAATTTATTTAAACCAAATTAGAAATTTTTAAAAATTACGATAGTTATTATCGTGTAACATTATTTATATTCTGAAATTACAGTAAATAAATATTTTCTTTAAATACAGGAGACATTAGAAATTTTATGAAATTATGAATACACAGTTATGAAAGAGTAACAACTTTTTTAAATCTCAAAGATTGCGAAAATGTGTCGCATCTACCGTATTTTTTCAAACAGATAAATAAATAAATAAATATAATAATACTTGTGAAGTCTGGTTTCCTACTTCATTCATGTTCTTAATTTAGAGTGGAATGCAATCAGGAGACTCAGATAAAAAGAGACATCAATATTTATTTTAGTTTTAAATGTAAGAAAGTGCGTGGGGATGCGAAAAAACTCACTAAATGAAAAAAAGAGTAATCTCACTAAAAAGAGTAATCTAGACTATCATAAAAATATCTCACCACTGCTGTTCGCAATTGTATCAGCTGAAAGTCGAGGACCTTTCCAGTGAACCAAGAACTAGCGCTTTTCAATTACGATCTCCGTGAAGATAACTCACCACAATATATCAACAACAACACCTCACAGCGTTCCAATAAGTGCTCTATATTTAAAGTCATCATAATAAGAAAATACGATTCGCTTCATTTTACCAGAATACTTTTCTTAAGACTATCCTCATTCAATACACCTGTCGCAACTTACGTAGATCCTGTTTTCAAATTATCCAACTAACTATCCAATAACTGGAGACACTCCATGCTAACGCAACTTCACCTCTACTCGACACCTTCAACCAACTGTATCATTCCCAACATCGCCAAAATATCCTGGATCCAGATAGAATCTTTACCATTCTGAATCGAACATCTTACCTTGACTCGACGTAATCTCCTTAGACTACTTTGAATACTAAATTCGGCTGACGACCTTTACTCTCTCAACTCGACGCCCCTCATACCTTACATACTAAAATTTAAAACAAATCTCATTATTATTATTGTTATTGAATGTTACTGTTCTACTAATATTTACATCCTTGACAAAAATATTTCCAATTCCTAATCGAGTTTGTATACAGAAACATAACATTTACATCATTTCCCTGAAGTTCAACAAATAAAATGGTATTTATATTAAATTACACCATTCCTTTAGTAGCATCTTTTACGATATTTAATTTTATGTCTGGAATACATATAATTATTTGTCATCAATCTACTGGATGGCTTTATAGAAATTATGCTAAAAATTAAATGTAAGCATTATGTAGTACCTTGAGAAAAGCACATTTTTTTTTTTTTTTTTTTTTTTTAACTTATCAATGTAAGAGCAAATTGTTATGAATATATATAGAAAGATAACTCTTGCTAGCAAATCTTTTCAGCCCCTCCCCCCCCCACACACATACACCACTTTGAACATATGATATATTAAAAATTAAATTTAGAAAGCAATGCGCGGAATGATTTACTAGCAAGAATTATTAGTCATTCCATCTATATTCGTAGTATTTCATAGAATTCTCTTCGTTTAATTAGTTTTAAAAAGATGTTTTATTTATTTATTTATTTATTTATTTATTTTTTTCAAAGTACTGAATATGCTTAGTTTTTGGAAAGCAGGGTGATAAATTATTTGACATACAATTGATATAAATTATTAAGATAAATAAATAAATAAAGGCGTCATGACAGAAAACAACAGCAGTTATATTTTATTATATGAAAGTGATATTTTATGAAATTTGGATAAAACTTACATGTAAGCATGCAGTTTAGAAAATTCTAAAGCATAGCATTTTTTAAAAGAATCTATTTTTCTCAGCTGTATGTTTTACGAAGCATTACCATTTTTTTCATTATTTATGATGTCATCTTCGTATAAAAAGTTGTAATTGCTGTTGCATTCTATCTTGACGGTTTCTATTTATTTATTCATTTTCATCGTGTATATTACTTTGTATGTCAAATAACTTACTGCATTCTTGTTTAAACTGAATTTATAGCATAACAAGTATACAAGGAGGGGGGAGGGCAGGGGATGCTTGGAAAGGTTTGTTGTCTGGAATTCAATTTACTAGCAGAAACGAGCAGGTGCACATCAGTAAATGTAATAGAAAGTTCGTTTAGGCGTATGATAATCCCTCCAAACAGTGAGTATGAAAAGAGGTGAAATAATGCAGGGGATTAATGCCCACCGAAGTTGAATTTAAAATTTCTAAGTAAAAATAATGAAAAGGAAAGGTGAATGGCTGAGATTAACGTCTGGAAGCAATGAGATTTAAATGGTTTATTGAAAGTAAAATTAAAGAATTAAACACAAATGCTATGGATGGGAAATAAGAGCCATCTTTAAGCGTCAAAGTCATTTTTAAATATATAGAAATGGGATATAATGTATTATACATTAAATTAAAGATTAATGAATAAGATGATAAAGAATTTTAATTTCTTATTGTAAATTTTCTTTTCCTTTTCTTTTTCTTTTTCTCTTTCTTTTCTTTTTTTTTTTTTTTTTTCAAAGTATTATTATCTACTTTTATGTGTGTATTTTACCGTAAAATAAATCTTTACCCTTCAAAAAAGTATTTTTAACAATATAATATGTATGTATTGAAATATATAATAACAATAATAATGAAATTAAAAAAAGAGAGAGAAAACAACCAGTAAATGTAGAAAAAAAATTAACCCTCTCATGGTCAAAGAAATTTCGATCATTTTAAATAAACTACCACCAGAATTGGTGAAGTCAACGAAGTTGTTGGTGAGGGTATGTGCAGCTTCCGTTATTCCGAGTACCGGAGCACCAGGAGGTAGAAGTCTGTAATGGCTCCTTCGCCTACTGATATTTAGCTGGGCATAATGGAATGGCCTTCACGCCTTGGGTGGCCCTACCAGGAGTAAACTCCCGACGTACTTCGCCCATTCCGCCCGGGTACACCCTCCCGCCACGATGAGGCAAACAGTAGGACTTTGGGAGGGTAACTCACTACACTGCTGCTTGAAACCTGCAGAAGGACTCCCCAGGGTTCACTTACACTTTAACTTAAGCTCTAATGTTAACAAGAAAGACTACATTCCAGAACCTTGGAAAACCTAAGCCACATTCCTAATAATGCCATTAAAATCTTCACCGACGGTAGTAAAATTGACAACCTAGCAGCTAGTGGCATATATATTGAAACCCCTCACGCCAACTTGACTCTTTCTCATCGTAATACTAATTACTGCTCTGTCTTCAGAAGTGAATTGATTGAAATAGACCTAAGACTAGAAGCTATTGTCTCTGAAGAGGATTATGGTGACCTATGGATCTTGACTGATAGCCGTAGTTCTCTTCACCATCTTAGTAATTGGATTCTTGTGGGCGACAAGGTCAGCACCTCTATACTGCTTAAATTAAAGCTCATTACCCTTAATCATGACGTTCATTTGCAATGGATACCGTCACACGTGTATCTCCACGGGAATGAAATGGCTGATAATCTTGCTAAGGAGTGTTGCAGGATTTCTTCAACTCTCTCCTCCGCACTTACTTATCTGGAGTTATACGAGGGTTGCTATTTATATTTCTGGCCTAATAATGAAAAAACAAATATGTAGGATCGAAATTGGTTTTATTGTTTTTCAAAATATTCTCCATGATGATCAATACACTTTTGCATGCGTTTGAACCAATTTTCAAAGCACTTTTTCCAGTCCGATTGAGGTAACACCAAAACATGCGTTTTGAATGCATCAACCGCTTCTTCGGGGGTCGAAAATCGTTGTCCACGTAATTTATTTTTGATGTGTGGGAATAAGAAGAAGTCATTGGGTGCCAAATCAGGGCTGTACGGCGGATGACCCATCAGTTCGATCTTTCGCTCAGTCAGAAATGCATTTGTTTGAGTCGATGTGTGAGAGCTCGCATTGTCATGATGAAGAATGATTCGCCTGTTCTTCTGCTTTTTTCGAATTTCTCCGATGACCTCTGGCAAAAAAATGGTCATGTACCATTCAGAATTGACCGTCCTGCGTTGCTCTAACGCCACTGTTGCCACATGACCGTTAATGCCGAAGAAACAGGCAATCATTTGTTTCGATGTGCTTCTTCCTCGAACAACTTTTGTTGGTTTTGCCTCGCCTTGGAAGACCCATACAGTTGATTGCTGTTTTGTTTCCGGCTCATATGCATAGATCCATGATTCGTCACCTGTGTAGATGTTATACACAGCCTTTGATGTACCTTGAAAGTATTTTTCCAACATTTCCTTGCACCAATCGACACGAGCCTTTTTTTGAGCGTTTGTCAAATTATGCGGGATCCAACACGAACAAATTTTTTTTACGCTCAAATGTTCATGCAATATTTTATTGATGCTAGTCATACTAATGTCCAAAGACGCCTCAATCTCACGGTATGTCACATGACGATCTTGCTTTATCAGTTCACGCACAGCATCGATCTTTTCTGGCACAACAACGGATTTTGGACGACCTGCACGGGATTCGTCCTGGATCGAACATCGACCACGATTAAATTCGTTATATCAATTTTTTACAGTGCTGTAGGATGGCGCTTTATCGCTGTATAAAGAATTAAGTTCATCGAAGCACTCTTGTCTTGACAATCCACGACGAAAGTTATGAAAAATAATCGCACGAAAATTTTCACGATTCAATTCCATTTTTTGAAAGAGAAGAACTTTTCAATTTACTGTCAACAACACAAATAAAGCTATAATGGTAAATCGTCTGCTGAATTTACGTTTAAAAATATCAAACTTTCGATTAAAATCGTCTATGGTCGCCTAGCAACACTTACTGTTGCCAAGGCCAGAAATATAAATAGCAACCCTCGTACTCCCGGGAAAATTCAAAAATCTCGGAGGAGTGGAAAACTCCCCCCACCCATAATGGGTACATGGGCTGAAATCCGGGTTTGTCCCTTGACCTCCCGGGTGACAGACGTACCCGAACTGTACTCTCAAGACTCGCTAGCGGTCACATCAAGTGCCCACTTTCAACGAGGGCAGGAAAACCTTCGCCACCTGCACCAAGTGCCAAAATCATCAGGCTTCTCCTGAGCACCTTTTGGAATGCATGGGACTCTCTAGGGAGGATCTTTTTACCAATCCTCTACTGGTCTTTGACTTCCTAACAGTCAACGAACTAGTGGATCTTGTCTGACTCCGTCAGACAAGGGGGATAAGCAACAACAACAACAACACCAGAATTTGCGATCATGGCTAAAACAAAAGAAATATATGAACTATTTCCTCCATAATATTGAAGTAAGACTTTGTTAAAATATAAATAAATAAATAAAAAGAAAACAGACGAGTTTTTGCAGTTAGGGTTTAATATCAGCCGAGAGGGTTTAAAGTAAAACAAGATATTTGGCAGTCTGAACTGCTATACATTCAGAGAAATTACTGCTATACAGTCTCAGAAATTTATGTGGTCGGATAGATTCGGGGAAAGGAAGGGATTTAACAACAATGGAAATATTAAAATTTCTAGCACCTCATAGAAAAAATTATTGCTTGAATTACAGGAAATAGCAGGGAATCTTGATTAAAAAATAATTTGTTTTATATCTCAGAAACAATTATTATGATTGAAACTGGTCTGTGCCAGAAAAAGCTGACATTTTTTTAGAAGCAGCAGGGATGGGAACTTGGCGCAGAATTCACACCGATATTAATGAAACAAAACTTTCTTCTTAAACCAACGATTTTATAAGTAGAGAAAAAAAAAAAATAATCAAATACCGGTAGATTTCTGCGCAAGTTCCCATTCCTCATATGGGGTTTAATTGTTTTGTTGGTTAATGATTGATTATGATGAATAGAGATTATCTTCCAGATTAAGTTAAATTATAATAGGGAAAATCAGCAGTAGGATCACAAAATTATGACGAAAAGGGAAAATTATTAAACAAATATGTTTTGTTAATATTATCTTCATATTTCGGAAATAAAGTTAGACAAAATGCCGCATTTTTGTTAATCAGAATCTTCAAAGTTTGCCGCATCTTTGAAGGAAGTGCAAATTTCATTGATAATCGCCTCTTTCGGAAATCGTCATTAAAAGAAAAAAAAAAACTTATTTCGACAAGTATTGTCTATTTCCCCAATCAGATATTTAAAAATACAGGAAATTTGTATATTTGGATGAAGTAATTACCTATTAAAAAAAGAAAATAAAATTTACAGAATGTGCCGAATTTTGTGAAGTAACGACGAATTATTTATGCATATCTAAAACAGGAGGGAAAAAAAATCTCTCTCATTTTAACAATTGCATTTGATTACGGTTCTTCTTCTTCTTATTATTATTATTTCGGTAAAATCATTTTTTCCGAAACCAATCGCAAAATTATTGCATATTTCAGACAAAAAAGTAGAATTTTCATTAATTTTTGACTAAAGGTCACATTTTCCGAAAATCAGTATTGTATTTACTTCAAATTTTGTTAATTAGCGAAAACATATTTACATAATTCGGTAATAATCTCAAAAAAAAAAAAAAAAAAAAAAAAAACAAGCTTTTGTTAAATATAATTTTTTCATATAGCAATAACGCCCGTATTTCCACGAGGAAATATGAATCTGCGATGAAAAAAAGAAAAAAAAAAGTGTAATTCAGCAATTACTCACAATGCAATGTAACTTTTCCTACAGACAGCGGTGAAATCCCGCCTAAATTTGGCATTTTGCCACATTTTATTTGCCATAAAAATATTTATTGTCTTAGCAATTGACATAGAAAAAACATACTTTTTCTTAATTTTCTGTGAAATAATCAGGAATTGATATCAGGGTAGATTAGCGTGTATCATTGCATCGTGGATAGAATGGAATATGAGAACACCCTGGCCTCATTCGCCTTCTCCCCTGCCCCCTTATAATTTTATTTACATTAACCAGATAAAAATCGAAAACGCTCTTCAAAGAGGCGGGATTTTTTTTTTTTTTTTTTTTTTTTTTGACGGAAAATAACTGTACTTTATTTTATATAAAAAATAAATAAATAAATAAATAAAATAAAATGGGGTTATTCTTTTTTAATCCGGAATTCTAGATTTTGTAAATTTAGAGAGCACAAAATTATCAGAAATTTGATGTAGAATCTGAATATTTTATATATTTCCTTAATATTTGTTAAAGAATCTGTACTGTTGAAATCACTCATTGTATTGTTCACTCATAAAAGATTTCAGAGACTTTATCGAATTTATTCAAAGGTACTTATTCATATTGTACAACTGTATTAAACATAAAACTTAAAAAAAAAAAAAAAATATCATAAAATGTAAAAACTTGGAACAATTGTTTCGGGTCGAAAGAAAACTTGAACCTTCGTAGACAATTGTTGCGAGTTCTTGCATTTTATGCTATGTTTTAGTTTTGTTTGCATCACTCGTGCCCACTTTGTTCGCCTGACGAAGAAATGTGTTTTTTTTTTTTTTTTTTCAATCCGAAACAATTGTTGAGGGTCTTGCATTTTATAAAGTTTATTCAAAGTTATACTTATTACTTTTAAACGCCAGTTCTGCGGTGCTCTTCTTTATAACAACTGTATTGTTCACCCATTCAAGATTTCAGCAATTTTAACGAGTTTAATATTAAAAGCGCACAATTCTGTAACAACGTTAATGAGAGTTAGTTCAAGTATTACACCTTTTTTATAAAACAAAAGTGGCACCAAAATATGAATTGGTTCATTTATAATCTTTTATTATTATTATCATTATTATTATTAAACAAAGTAGAAAAAAATCAAAGGAAAGCATCCCCCCCGTCCCCTCATATTCATTTGCGAACGATGGATTCATGTGCACGTGTGAGCAAGCGCAAGTTCTCTCAAAGCTATTTGTCGATAAAAATACACATATATATTGTTTGCTACGGGCAGAAAATTTAGAGGTTGCTTATGCGTAATTGTTTTACGACTCGAATTTACTAATTCTGTTTTAAAATATGTCCATTCGCAGAAATGCTAGTTGGATTTCTTAATAAACAATTTTAATCAGATGGCGTCACTTAGGCATATAACTGTCTCCGCTCACTGTTCATCCTTGTTCTACATAGGCTATTCTAAGGTTCGCCCACCATTTCTTATTTACAGCATAGCTGCCAATTCTTCCGATTTTTTTAAACCACTATTATAAAATATTTAGTTTCTTGTTATTTTCATTATTTCAGTCTATATGTAAAACTTTTTTTTTCTTTTTTTCCTGAAGAAATAATTGTGTGAAAAAATCGGAAGTATTAGCAATCATGTTTTAGGTATTAATCTTAAAACCTTCCTCGCAAAATGGTCCAGAAAGAAAAATCTAAAGCTCACTGGGCTCGATATTTTATGCCTTGAACTATGAAAGACATTCACTTAGAAGTTTATAGTCCATAACAAAAAAATAATAAGAAAAAGGTGAATGTGGATTTATTGTTATTATTTAATTATTCATATTATTTGGCTTAATCATTTCTGTTTACGAAGACGAAAGCTACACAGAACTTAGGCATACATAAAAAATACTACATAATTTAACAGAATGACAAAAAATTATAAGAAAGCATTACAGAACTGTCATTTAAAAGTAATAAGTGCAAAACTTTGAATAAACACCATAAAATGTAAGAATTCGCAACAATTCTTTCGGGTCGAAAGAAAACAGGACCGTTCGTCAGGAGAAAATAGTCGGCACTAGTGCCGCAATGTAAACAAAACGGCAACGTTTGTGCTGCTGCTGTGCATTGCCGCTTTGTTTACATTGCAGCACTCGAGCATACTTTGATTGCCTGACGAAGGGTCGTGTTTTCTTTCGACTCGAAACAATAGTTGCGAGTTCTTACATTTTATGGTGTTTACTGAAAGTTTTGTACTTATTGGAATGAAAATAACATTAAAATCATTTTTAATTAATATCCCCCAAACAGCATATCTTCTCCAAATGACATCCTTATGATGTCTTATGGATGAAAAGGACGTCTATGGACATCCTATGGACATATTCAGGATGTATTGTAGACAAGTGTGTTGTTTGGGCCATAGGCTGTTGTTATTATCCATAAGGTAATACCATTAAAAGTGCGCCTTTAGAAGAGCGTTGCTACACGTGGGTGATGTCTATTGCATTAAAATATAGCTGAAGTACAACATCATCTTTTATTCAATTGAACGGCGGTGGAATATATTTTATACCAATTTATTGTATCTCCGTACAGTAAAAACGCATCCCGGGCATTTTAATTAAAATTTAAGTATTTTAACTTAGACGAAAGAATTCATTTATTTTTCCCTATTAACCTTGTTCTTAAATTCCAGCTGCTTTTGAATTGAGATGATCGTAATTACATACTTGCCAACGTAGTAATTAATATTCCGTAGTATTGTTAGCCTCGCCTTCCTTTTCACACCAGTATCTTTTTAGGGGATTTTTCTTCTAATTTCATCGTAAGTGCATTTTAAGAATTTAAATTTAAAAATTTACTGGTGTGAAAAAAAAGGGACTAACAACCCTACGAAATATTAATTAGGATGTTGACAAGTATGCTAGTTACATCATCCCTGAACGGGTTATTGTGCTGTGCATGCATAGCTACCAGCATTTACGCTTTATGATAAACGGAAAATTTTAATAGTCATTATTCATTTTATTTAAGCCTCGAAAACTCTTATAGAAATATAAGAAAAAATTCTATAAAAGTTTTGTTGTAGCCAAAAAGCATAAAATTTAGCAGCAGTGGTGTTGTGTAACCATCTGAAAATACAATGAAACATGACAAATGTGCTTTATAGTTTTTTTTTTTTTTTTCTTTTTTTTGAAGATTTTTAAATATTTTCGGTTTATTTTACTTTAAGTATTCGTCTAAAATGTATGTGACAGATTCCTATTTTAAAAAATATTGGTGGATATATCTGAATTAAAAATTAGTAATGTTGGCACCTATGAATAAGTTTATTCCAAAAAATAAATTATTTAACGTAAATTAATAAATGAGCAACTAAAGAAGTAAGGGAATTATCTTATATATTAAAAAAATTTATGAAAACTAAAGTCAGTCCGTCTGGCCGTTCTATCCGGCCGATTTCCTTCATTTTTTTTTAAATGAAGGGTATTTAAGCACAGATATGTCATCAATCATTGAAATTTACTCAACTTCCACCTTACTCAAGTTATACTCAAACGCGATTCTTCCCTGTACATTTCTTATGGGACACATTCACTCAAACAATTCGAATTATCATAGCTCCTCTTCTAATGAATGGATCTTGATCGTTTCACTCTCAGAACACTCAGTGGATCAAGTTCTTTCTTTTGAGCTATTAACTGCTTAAATTCGTTGAGTCTGAGAAAAGTTATGCGTGCACAATCAACTTTACATTCAATTTTTTCAAGATTTTCCTTCACTCAAACCTTCATAACTAGAGTTCTAATTAATGTAGGCTGTTGACACAAGTCTAAGAACACTCAGTGGATCAAGCTCTTTCTTTTGAGCTATTAACTGTTTAAATTTGTTGAGTTTGAGGAAAGTTATGCGTGCAGAATCAACTTTACATTCAATTTTGTCAAGATTTTCCTTCACTCAAACCGCTATAACTAGAGTTCTAATTAACGTAGTCTGTTGACACAAGTCTAAGAACACTCAGTGGATCAATCTCTTTCTTTTGAGCTATTAACTGTTTAAATTTGTTGAGTTTGAGGAAAGTTATGCGTGCAGAATCAACTTTACATTCAATTTTGTCAAGATTTTCCTTCACTCAAACCGCTATAACTAGAGTTCTAATTAACGTAGGCTGTTGACACAAGTCTAAGAACACTCAATGGATCAAACTCTTTCTTTTGAGCTATTAACTGCTTAAATTCGTTCAGTTTGAGGAAAGTTACGCGTGCACAATCAACTTTACATTCAATTTTTTCAAGAATTTTTCAAGATTTTCTTGCGTTTGGTGTAAATCAATTATTTGAAAAAAAAAATTATATATAAATTTGAAACATGTTTTTGTCTGTCTCCACTATATTGAGAGAACTACTTGGTGTAAAAATTTGGTTGTGGCGTCTAAAAAAAGGTCTTGGTCTGTAGTTGTGCAATGAAAAGAGAAAATAAAAAAAAAGTCGAACAGTTTCCCCCCCCCACCGGGGGGGAACGGGTTAAAGCTCCAAATTACTTCACGGTGTGGAAAGTGTACATATGGGGACTAGAGTCGAATACTAAAAAATCACTTTCTGCGAATTTGTAATTTTTGATTTCAAAGTGGGGGGGGGGAGGGGGAAAGTAGATTTGGAGAGAGGGAGGGAAGGGGGGAAATTATTTTGAGAGGTAAATCCGTTCTAGACCCACACATGTAGAACCTCATTTCAAAGGTCTTGAAATTTCATGTCGATTGGGGATGTTCGTATACAATATAGTGCGACCCCTGGTGGTGAAAAATGGAACTAGGTGATTTTTGCTGTAGACCCTATCATGTTACATCTTATTTTGAAGGTCTTGGTATTTCCTGATCGTTGGTGATGTTCGTACAGAACACACTGCACCCCCTGGTGGTGGAAAGTGCAACTAAAGGATTTTGCAGTTGGCACCACCATGTGACACCTTATTTAAAAGGTCTTGGAAATCCAAGGCGATCAGTGATAGGGGTCTTGAAATTTCATGTTGATTATGGATGTTTGTATACAATATAGTGTGCCCCCTGGTGTTGAAAAATGGAACTAGGTGATTTTGTAGTAGACCCTATCATGTTATATCTTATTTTAAAGGTCTTGGTATTTCCTGACCGTTGGTGATGTTCGTACAGAACGCATTGTGCCCCCTGGCGGGAGAAAGTGCAACTAAAGGATTTTGCAGTTAACACCACCATGTGACACCTTATTTGAAAGGTCTTGGAAATTCAAGATGATTGGTGATGTTCGTATGCAACATACAGCGCTCCCTGGTGGAGGAAAGTGAATTTTGCAGCGCGTGCGTAGCATGCCTGCTATACGGTGCCGCAGCCACAGGCGGCGGAAACATGATTCAGAGGTTCGTGTGGTTCAAGATTAATTTTTAAGAATTTTTTCATGGTATTAGCGATCTGTATATACGCTGCGACAGGCACTGGGGTCACGAGCCCGAGTTCCGTTCTGTTTGAGGCAATTTTTTTTGTTATATATGATTATTATTTGTTTCGCGATGCTTTCATTTAAAAATAGAAATTCAAACAAAATAGAGTTAAAGATATTAAATCATACAAATTTAAAGTTCATTTAATGTTATTATCATGGGCCCGGGCAACTCCGGTCGGGTTCGTTTGGTTCCAGGTTAATTTTTGGGAATTTTTTCATGTTGTTAGCGATCCGTGTATGCGCTGCCGCAGGCACCGGGGTCACAAGGCAGAGTTTCATTCGGTTCGAGGTAATTTTTTTGTTAAAGCTGATTTTTTATTTTTATTTTTTTGCGATGCTATGCTTTTATTAAAAAATAGAAATTCAAACATAATCGAGTTAAAGATATAAAATCATACAAATTTAAGGTTCATTTAAGGTTATTATCATGGGCCCGGGTAACGCCGGTCGAGTTTGTTTGGTTCCAGATTAATTTTTGGAAATTTTTTTATGTTATTAGCTGCCAGCGTATGCGCGGCCGCAGGCACCGTGGTCACAAGGCAAAGTTTCGTTTGGTTCAAGGTAATTTTTTTGTTACATCTGATTATTTTTTCGCGATGCTTTATTTAAAAATAGAAATTCAAACAAAATCGAATTTAGGATTTAAAATCATGCAAATTTAAGGTTTATTTAAAGTTATTATCATAGGCCCGGACAACGCCGGGCGGGTCAGCTAACATGTAGTCATAGTATTAAACGAAATAGAAAATAAAAGATAGCAACTATTTATTTGGAGTCAGTTTGACGTCACCAATGACAATACTTTGTAGAAAGTGGTGTCGTATATAGTATTTCTATTTATAAGCATTTTTCCGAATTTCTTTTTTTTAAGTGAAATGTCGTAAATTATATTAGATGTTTTAACTTGAAATAGATTTAAATAATGATGCGACGGTTTTTGAAACATTACGGTCAATAAAGTGACCGTCGCATTCGACGGGTTCCAGCTAGTATTATTATTATATATATCTAATGTTCCGTTAATGGAAATTTTCGTATATGCACCCTCCGCTTTGATCACGCCCTTTTATAAACCATTATTTTATTTTATTTTTCTTTATTTGTTTTATGTTTATATTCTTGTAATTCTCCTTTGAAATCTATCTTGTTCTTTTAATAGTAAGTAAATTTTAAAGAAATTCCAGCGTTATCTGATATAATACAATTTAACTTTTCTACTTTTATTCAGGATTTAGAAACTTACAATTTAGAAGATTTCAAGTATAATTTTGTAAATATGACATCATTTCGCATGATAGACAATGAACAAGATCTGGTGAAACAAGCCTTAAAAGAAATGGAAAAGTTTCAGCCTGTCGGTCAGCATATTTTAAACAGAACAAACATTATACAGGTATTACAATTTCTTATTAAAATATTAAATGGTGAATGTTGTTTCAATTGTTATATTCTTTAACTCCCTCAGGGGCGCATTTTGCATAGGGCAAACGCAAATTTTAATTCAAAATTGTAAAAACTGACCCCAAAAACTTTTTATAATGTTTTTCTATTATAATCAGTGTTGCCAGATGAAAATTTAAATTCTCCCTACTAAATGAAGAAAAAATCCCTACATTCCCCACGTTAAAATATTTTTACCCTACAAAATACCCTACGATTCAAAACAATTAATAGAAATTATATAAAGTCGTATTATTATTATTATTATTTTCATATTTTCTAGCATTAAAAAAAAAATAAATAAGTAATTAAATTAAAAAAAGATCGGTTCTTATTAATATACACATAAGTTAATTGTTGAAACAAACGAACAAATAAAAACAAGTACCTAATTTATGTATATTCGTGAAAACACAGTAAATAAAATGGACTATGTTTCTATAATCTCTTTAAATTTAATACTGTTAGATCTGTATTCTATTAAATTATTAAATCAAACAACTAATCTCCTTTGACATGTTTTCACACGAAACTTGCTTAATAAATTTAATTTTGTAATGAATAATCAATGTTAAACCAGCAAGTATCGACTTGATAGGTACTCTCACTGCTTAGGGGGTGTGGCTACACGAAATGGGTGGTGTGAGCACATCAAAGAGAAATAAAAAGGTTAATTTACAGAAAGGAAAACTAAAGACAACGCATTCTGACGTAAAACAAAATAAAATATACTTTTAGATCAGTATAATATATTTACGATTAAGATTTTGTATTGCACAATATATTTTATTTGAGAGGTGGGTGTATACAAATAACTTGACAATTTCTGATGAAAACAATTGCAATTTCGAGGAAATTTAATTTTAAAATGTACATACCTTAATGTCCAATTTATTTGAAAATTTTGATGTTAATGATATCCAAATATTAAATAAATGTTATATTTTTTTAGTAGAATTATATAATAAATTAACCATTTCGGAATAATAATAGTAGTAATAATAGAAGGGAGGACATATTAAAAATATGCGAATTTTCCAACTATTTTAATTTATGCCGGAACAATCATAGTAATGCAATTTTTTCTCCCTTACTTATTTTCTTGAGTAATTTTCCCCAGTATGTAACTAAGATTAAATAGGAAGAAAACTACGCTTATAAAAAAAATAGTAGAAGTACAAAAAGAGGGTGGTACTAATAATACACTGGAATAAATTATAGATGTTGGCAACTCTGAGCTATGAGATGTTTCACTTCGCATCAATCTGTAATAAAATAATGTATCAGAAACAAGGTATGATAAGCGACTTTTTTACAGATAAGTTTAAAACTTTTTGCGTTTAAAAAGAGAACTTTATAACTTTCGTTATATTATAGAAAAATCCCCACAAAACAGGATTTAAAAAAAATCCCCCCCTACGCCAGAAGCAGAGCTGAAATTCCCTACTGTAGGGAGAAATCTCTACACCTGGCAACACTGATTATAATATATAGGAATGGATAACTTCGTTTATTTCTGTTCTTTTAACATTGTTGGCAATTTCTGGTGGTTGATGATTTTAAATTAAAAATTTGCTTGTTCCTGAAAGGGTTAAGGTATACTATTTTCGATTTTTCTTGTAAGGGCGTAAACTGAATATGAAATTTCTGTAAACAAAATTTCCTATTGCTTTTTAAATATCGATAATCATGAATTTAATGATAAACGTGTTAACATATTCTGAAATCACAGTGATCAAACAGTGATGATAAGACAAAAATTACACAATTACTTGGCTTTATTTCATGGAATTAAGCCTTCCTCACGAATTCCTCTCTATAAGGAAGTGCTCCCGAAAAATTAAACAATCACACAATAATAATAATAATAATATTTGTCTGTATATGTAATTGGCAAGCATCATTCCCATGCCAAATGAATTAAGATATTAATAGACATATATATGATTGTACTCATTATTCATGCCACATCTTTAAAACTTAAAAAAAGAAAAAAAGAAATGTTAATAAACTGTAAATAGAAACTATTTAACCATCATAAATTACAATCTTTAACATGGATTATAATCCGAAAACATAAAATAAAAATGGTGTAAAAATTTATTTATTTATTTATTTATTTTTCAGGTAGAGCCTGCACTTATCTATGACTCAGTGTATGCTCTAGCAAGAGGCCTTCATTCTTTACAACAAGGTACTGACCTTAGGCCGGCAAATGTATCTTGCGAGGAGGAAGTGCCATGGACAGATGGCAGCAGCCTTTTTAACTATATTAATTCGGTAAAGAGAATTTAAAATAATTCTATGTATAATATATACATAAAATTCAATTAAATCTTTCAGTTTTTTCCTGTGATATATTTCATTTCTTCCTGTGTTGTGTTTGAAAAAGTTTACCATATAGTCTATGTATAGGATGATTTCTTATTGCGGTGAAATAGAAAAGCATTAAAATGTATATCAGTCCTTGCCGTTTTTAAGTTACTGTAAATAAAATGAAAAAGCTAAAAATCTTACGATATCCCTCATTTTTGAAATTGCTAAACATGCTACTCTAAAACAAAGAAAATATTTATAAAGAGCAGAAACAATTTTACAAAACGACATCAATTGTGTTAGAATATCTAGATTTAATGACGAGTTACAAGCGCTGAAACAATAAAAAAAGAAAAGAAAAAAAAAAAAAAAAGTGGGGGGGGGGGGATATCAACCCAAATATTTTATCGGCAATTTCCCAACAACCAATCTAGCTACAATACACAAAATTTACTAAAAGTCGGCCCATTACAACAGCTTTCAAATAAACTGACAATGAATCCCATGGATTGACTTGTACCGGAAAAATTTAGCTCTTTGTTTGTTATACTCTGTTCGTTTTCATATTTTGAATAAGCGAGACTCTACCCATCACTTTTTGAAACGCCTCTTACCAAATTCCCATTAGTAATTATTATTATTATGTTTTAGTAATTATATGCTGTAATTTACAAGTTACCATATATATTATTTTTATTTATATATATCATAATATTACGGCATGCATTCATTTGTGTTTTGATCTTAAAATAATGATAATAATAATAATAATATCGAAATTTTTGGAAATACCATAAAAGGAGTATAGCTTAAAAAAAAAAAAAAAAAAAAACATCGGTATAAAATGTGTTAATTTTACAACACAATGGAATAAAAAAAACGAGGGTAGGTTTCCTAGGCATGAAGTTCATGTCTGTTTGTTCTTTTTTAATATGATTTTTTTTTCACTGCTTTGTAAAATATATTTTAGTAGCTACCAACCTAATCCAGAGTATTGTTAGTATCCGCCCCTTTTTACACACCGCTTAATGTTTAGAGTTATCCTCTTCAAATGTACTTATGATGAAATAAGAATAAAATTGCTCTAAAAAAAGACTAATGTCAAAAAAAAAAAAAAAAAAAAAAAAAAAAAAAAGATTATTAATTAGGTTGCTAACATCTATGCATTTTATTCCAGTGTTTTAGGCTTTTTTAAATAAACTCGTTATATTTTTAATTACAATAATATCTCTATTATTATTATTATTACTATTATTTTAGATCAAAACGCCATACCTGTCAGCCAACTTATTAATTAATATGATTTTTTTTTCACTGCTTTGTAAAATATATTTTAGTAGCTACCAACCTAATCCAGAGTATTGTTAGTATCCGCCCCTTTTTACACACCGCTTAATGTTTAGAGTTATCCTCTTCAAATGTACTTATGATGAAATAAGAATAAAATTGCTCTAAAAAAAGACTAATGTCAAAAAAAAAAAAAAAAAAAAAAAAAAGATTATTAATTAGGTTGCTAACATCTATGCATTTTATACCAGTGTTTTAGGCTTTTTTAAATAAACTCGTTATATTTTTAATTACAATAATATCTCTATTATTATTATTATTACTATTATTTTAGATCAAAACGCCATACCTGTCAGCCAACTTATTAATTAATATCCGGGAGATTTTAAAAAACACCTCTTTTTCCACACGTCTTCTTTTAAAGTATTTTCTATCTTATTTAATCGTAATTAAACTTGAAGAAAATTTCTCTAAAAATAAAGTGGTGTGGAAAATGGGCGAATCTAAAAAATTCTCCGGATATTAATTAGTAAGTTAACAGGTATGAAATACATACGAATGCCTATAACAGTATTACAATACAGATGACCTAAATTATTGTCTGTGCAATAAATAAACAACATAACAATACATATAAGTATAGATTCAAAAGTGAAACCTAATGGGAGATGGTATAGGCAATTTCAAAACGTGTTGAGTGGAATTTCGCGTTTCCATAACGTAAAAATGAATGGTGTATAGCAAACAAACCGCTGAATTGCTCCGGCACTATTCAACCGATATAGTTCATTGTAAGTGTATTCGAAAAAGTTGCAATACTTTCCGCCTCAAGACGGAACGCTTATACCACATTTTTTTACTAATAATAGCTCTTGCGTTTTTGAGTTTACCTATTGTAGCCGATTTTTGCGGAATTCTCGATCAAATATTTGGGCGAGTATTTGTTTTGCTTTTATTTTTTTATTTTTTTTTTTTTCACTATTTTAGCGCATGTAACTAATCTTTAAATCTAAATATTCTAAAACAATTAATGTTGTATTTTGTAGGATATTTTCTGCTTTTTCTAAATACATCCTTGATTCTTCTGTAGCATGTTTAGAAACCTTAAAAATGAAAGATATTGTAAGATTTTTAGCCTCTTTCATTCTATTTTTCCTAGTTTGAAAATCGTTTGAGACAAGACAGAGTTGATCGTAGCATCTACTACGATTCAAATAATAAATAAGCTAAATAAAATCTAGGAAAAAATTATAATTGTGAAAGTTATATTTTTATGACATAAATTTTCCTTAGAATATAAAGATATTTTTTCTTTCTAGGTAGAATTTTCAGGACTAACTGGCAAAATACAATTCAAGGAAGGGAGAAGAAGTAGCGTTAAATTTGATCTTTTAAAATTAAGAGAGACAAGTCTGGAAAAGGTGAAAAAATATTTTAATTTCTTATTTAATCTCAGTATTTTTAAATTACATCTTTAGTGTATACTATTGTTAACAATTATTTGAATGACGTAGAAAATTTTGATTACCACAAAGCAATAAACCATTATTGAATATATGAGAAGCATGTTATTCGAAAGGGAACTGTGACAGAGACTCCTGGATACACCACCCTATCATTATACAGGGTGTTTATAAAGTCCCGGAACCATTTTGATGTTTAATAACTCATAAAATAATAAAGATAGATTAAAATTAATAACATAAATGGTTAGATAGACTCAAAAAGTTTCATGACACTTGTCAATGAACTTCCACGTGTGCCCCCTTCGTCGCACGGAGAATATCAAGTCGATAGTCAATATCACGCCAGGTAGCGGCAAGCATGTCGGCATCCACAGAGGCTATTGCGGTTGTAATTCTGATTTTTAGGTCATCAATGTTCGACACTCTCCTCCTGTAAACATTGTCCTTTACAAATCCCCAAAGGAAAAAGTCCAGCGGCGTTATATCAGGTGATCTGGGTGGCCGAGGAATCGGACCTCCTCGTCCAATCCATTTTCCTGAAAAATGGTCATTCAAAGAACTATGAACGATGGTACCCCAATGAGGTGGTGCACCATCTTGTTGCAAAAAAGACATGTGGCTGCTGTGGACAAGTGGATGCTTGCACTATCGATTTCGTTTCTATGTACCACCATAAAATCTGTGCTTTCTCTTGTGGTGTATGCAATCTCCTTAATATCCGCTCGAATAAAACATCACATACAAAAGTACTACATAGAACAAACACATCAAAAGTAAACATAACATTGCAATAGTTGCCAAAAACAAAAGAGAGAAAAATGCAATTAATAAGCTGACGATATTTAGAAAAGTACAGATATTTAGACTGGAAAATGAAATTATCTGAAATTAACCACACGCGCAGACGATATTTACAAAAGTAAAGACATTCAAACCTGAAAAGAAAATATATGATTTATTCCATCAATAAATGCCATACGTTTGTTTATTCTTCATTATTTTATCTTATACTATTAAGTGAGCAATATTTGTATATATATTTCACTGTTCTCGAAAACGGTAGCTCGGACAGTCACGAGATTTAACACAAAGGTGCCCCCCGAAGGATCATTGTGCACATCGAAGTCAGAATTTCGAATTTCTGTTTAGTTTTCTTTTAATTAATAAAAATATGAAAAGAACAATAGCGAAAAATTAGTCATTAAATTTAATCCATAATTTAATTGTTGAAAAAAAAAAAAAAAAAAAAAAAAAAAAAAAAATACGAGTTTATTTTTTTTTTCCAACAGGAAAATAAATACATTTATCTAAACATGAACAATACTACACACTACTGATCGCAGAGCTTCCAAATTTGACATATAGGTACCTGGGACCCTGCAGGTGTGCACCTCATCGAGATTTTTTCGAATTTCAAATTTCAATTTTTTAAATTAATGTTTTTTCGATTTTAAACATTGGCTTTTATGTTTCATTTTTCATGAATTTATTCTTCGATTGTAATCGTCTGCGTATCTTAGCAACGGCTATATTATGCAATTTATTTTTTATTTAATACATTTATTTGAGGGCGAATCTTTTTTCTCTTTTTAATTTATTATATTTATTGGAAATAAAATGGTAATGCAGTAGAAAAAATTAAATATATTAAATTTAAAATTTAAAAACGTATTTATAACAGTTATGTTTATGTATAATTTTTGTAGTATAACAAATTTTTTTTTCATTTGTTAATTTAATTTCTTAAAAAGTTTTTTTTTTTTTTTTTTTTTTCTAATTTATAGTATTTGTCAGGAAATAATGGCAGTATATAGTAGAAAGAATTAAACTGATTGGAATTTATTTGTTTTTTGTGTATTTAATTCCTTCTGAAAGAAAATCTACTTTTTATTTTATTTCATTACATTGGACGGAATCAAATTGTAATACGTAAACTAGCGAGCTTCGCCCGCCAGCGGGTCAGTATTTTCAAATGAATCACTAAAATTAATGAATCACTTACAGTAACTTTTAGTGTCAAGAAAAGAAAAAAAAATCATTTCTGATTGGGTAAAAAGTCGGCCCGGGTCCCCACTGCCTTCGGCAGCGCTGCCCCGTGCGCGCTGCGCACGCGTATTCCTTCCCTGACCCTTCGTGCCCCCCCCCCTCAAAAAAAAATTCTGATCGGGTTAAAACTCACACCGGGTCCCCACTGCCTTCGGCAGCGCAGACCCATGCGCGCTGCGCGCGCACGTGTGAGAGTATACGTGCGCTGCGCGCACATATTCCTTCTCAAATCAAATTTTTATTCTTAAGAAAAGAAAATTTAAAAAATCATTTCTCATCGGAAACAAAGTCGGACCGGGTCCTCACTGCCTACGGCAGCGCAGTCCCGTAAGCGCTGCGCGCGCTCATGTTAAGGAATACACGCTGCGCGCGCTCGAGTTAAGGAATACACGCGCTGCGCGCGTATTCCTTCCCTGATCCTTCGTGCCTCCCAAAAAAAATCATTTCTGATCAGGTAAAAACTCATACCATGTCCCCACTGCGTTCGGCAGCGCTGACCCATGCGCGCTGCCCGCGCACATGTAAAGGTATACGCGCGCTACGCGCACATATTCCTTCTCAAATCAAATTTTTATTCTTAAGAAAAGAAGATGAAAAAAAAATCATTTCTCATCGGTTAAAAAAGTCGGACCGGGTCCCCACTGCTTTCGGCAGCGCTGTCCCGTGCGCGCGGTGCACGCCTATATCTTCCCCACCCTTTCAGCGCTTCCTAATTAACCTACATATACCAATTTTGAACGGTCTAACTGAATTAGCTGAGATGCAAAAGAAAACCTAATCAGGACACCTCAAAACGTGCAAATCTGGTTAAAACTTTCGATAATATAAAAGAACTTTAAAATATCTTTCGAATGATGTATTAAAAATAATTTAATCATAATTAGAAATTGAAATATTGAAACTTTAAAATATTACAGCGCCATCTGGCGGTAGAAATTTCTGTAATCTACTATTCGATTCCAAATCAACAAAGCTATCTAATGATGTATTACTTATGAAATTATTTTTATTAGTAGCTGAGATACAAAAGAAAACCGATTCAGGGGACCTCAAAACGTGTAAATGAAGCGAAATCTTGAATCCCACATTCGATAATATAAAAGTACTTTAAAATATCTTTCGAATGATGTATTAAAAATAATTTAATCATAGTTAGAATTTGAAATACGCTTATTAGAATTTGCAATTAAATTGTACATTTTTTATTTATTTTGGAAACCCGGTGAAATTTTAACTGCTACTTCGTCTTGTGATGTTAAAAGTGTGTAGCAAGTTTGAAATAATTTTGAATAAAATTGAAGCATTTTGAAATTTGCAATTTTTATTTCCAGTACAAAATCAGTAAAGCAGGAAGAAAAATCTATTTATTCTTTCGCCCGGCGCCATGGTAACCGAAATACGTCTATTGCGAAATTAATAAAACTCTTGTGATTTGTTGCCACCTTTTTTTTCATACTTTAGTTAATTTTAAAAAATCTAATTGCCCTATCGATAAGCTGTTTAAACCGTCGGATTCAGAAAAATCGGATCTTTCATTTGATACCTTATTTGTAACGATACGACTGATATTTCTAATTTATTTTCCACTTTTTCCGTAAAAATGTCGCTTTTTAAGCATTTAATCATGAATTCTGGGTCATTTTTCGGTAGACAAGGGTGGACGTTTTAATTAATATCTCCGCTAATTAGGGTCGCATCGCTTAGCGAATTATTGCGATGTCGAGATGAAGAAATTCTGCGTCTGTCGACACCAGTTTCGAAGCGATGCGACCATTAGCGCCGGAGCTTTAGCGGTCACAAGGCATTTCTCACAGACAGACAGACAGACAGACAGACAGACAGACAGACAGAAAGACAGACAGACAGACAGACAGACAGACAGAAAGACAGATGCGCACAGATTTTAATAATATAAGGAGATAGCATGAGCAATAAAATACTTACTTCAAAAACTAAAATATTTAATAGACGCTGAGATACAGTTATCTTTAAAATCGTAGTTCTTAAATAATGACAGACCCACCTATCGTCAATAAATACCCATATTGAAATACATAGGAAAGAGATTTCTGCAGGCAGTGGGAACCTGCTCCCGATACAGTGCGGGCAGAGAAAGAGCTGCCGTAGTCAGCGAGTACCCGATGCGAGGTATAGAGCGATTCCAATGTAATTATTTTAGTTTTTATTTATAATGTGATGTGAAAAATAAATAATGATCCAATTCTTTTGGAGATTCATTTAAATATAGTGGCCAGCGAAGCGGGCGTAGCCTGCTAGTGAGTTATTAAACATCAAAATGGGTCCGGGACTTTATAAGCACGCGGTATATCTATATATATATATATATATATATATAGCTGCGAAACTTTCCAATTTTTTAATCAGATTTATCCCTACTATTTTTTAAAACGAATATGGGACAAACAATTTCGACAATTAACTAAGCTGGAAACATGTATAAAAGTATTCCGGTATGAAATCTCCCTTGAAGAAGGGAGAGTAGGCACTTATGTACATATTTGTCAGCATACTAATAAATATTCCGTAGTATTGTTAGTTCCTCCTTCTTTTTCACACCAGTATCCTTTTAGAGTATATTTTTATTCAATCGTAATTGCATTTGGAGAATATTACTCTAAATTTTTGCTGGTGTGAATAAAAGGCGGGACTAAGAACACTACGGAATATTAATTAGGATGTTGGAAAATATGCTTATGTATCCATTATAGAAATAAATTATACATATATAAACTAAGTGCAGTGCTTATCATTATTTTATGTAAATATATACAAATTCTGTAAGCTTAACCTCGTGTACAGTCGGCAGCAAAATTACTGAAACACTAGCAATAATTCCTACTTGAAAGATGGACACCTTATTCTGTTTATAATCATGATCTTAGTCTTATACTATTTGTAAAATAGTAAGCTGATGATAAAAATTAACAATCAAACTATATATATATATATATATATATATATGTATAATGTGTAGATGTCTTCAATAATTTGCTGCTGAATATATACACGGGGTTCGTACGGTCTTTGAATTTCTTTTATTTTCTCCCCCACAAACTTTGCATAACAATTTATGGTATTTAAAAAAAAAAAAAAAAAAAAAAAAAAAAAAAAACTTATAATTTTAAAAGTAAAATTGTTGTTAAAAAGTACAGATGGAAGAGCATGGTTGCCAACATTTTAATTTATTTGGACCATTTTTAGCCCAATCTTTGTTTCACACAATTTTACTCCTAAAATATTTTTCTTGACTATTTAATTGCTATAAATAAAGAAAATTTTACTCTTAAAATAAAATAAAAGTGGTATGGAATAAAGGCGGAGCTAACAGTGTTCCGGAATAAATTAAAAGGTTGACAACTATGGAAGAGTCCTTATATAGAAGGCGTGTACGCACGAATCCTAAAAGTAAAAAGTTTAAGGTGCGATCAGGCAGATTAGAAATATAAAATAAGCATACGAACAAGGGATCGTAATGTTATATTAACCCTTTAACGACTATACGATTTCTATTACTTCTTAACAAAAATTGCACATATTGAATTGGTTTTTGCATGTTACATTTTTAACAAAACCTCTTTACGATCTCCTATTTACATTAAAAAATCTGTATATATTTATATTCTTCCATATATTTCGTGTATTTAAGATACTAATTGCATTTATTCGAATAGTGTATGTAATTTTGTAAAATAATTAAAAGTACAAAATTTTAAAATATACACTGTAGGAGTTACCATAAAAGAAAACAAAAAATGTGTAACATATAAGCTATTATTAATGCTACACGTTTATAGGTAACTATGGAATTTTAATTCCTGTGATACGCCCTATCTCTTCGTAAACTGTGTAGATCTATTAATGAAATAGCCCATATAAAAATTTAAATATTTACAAACATTCAATTTATAAAAATTCTATGCAAAGCATTTTAAAACCCATTTTAGATGAGCAGCAGCAGAACAGATTTAGAAACAATAATTGAGTAATGGTCGCGTTTTTCTAATAAACTGCTGTTTGGTTTATTATTATCATACAAAAAATTGTACTCAAAAACACAAAATTTTATTCGTGTGAAATCAACCTTTTTTTTTTTTTTTTTTTTTTTTTACATTTTAAAATGATCAGCGAAGATTTATCATTCGTGATTTCGTGATCTGTCTTCATCGTGTTCAAGACCTTTGTAGTCAATATCATTACTGCATCCTACATTTCTCATAGTTACCTTTTCTCTTCTACTTTCTGCCAACATCCATGCTGTGGAAAACTTTATCACCTCTGCTTAAATATTTCATAATTTCCTCAGAAACTTTCTCACTATAATTTCCTTCGATTTTTTCTTTATTTCTTTTTGTAAACCAATATCCAAAAAGCGGCACTTTCGCTGTCCTAGGAAAAATAAAAGAATTTCACTTATCTTATCCGAAATCGAAATTTTACTTTCCTTTACTCATATTTGTTTATCTTAAACCAATTTACATTGCAAGAAAATTACCAACAATCGCAAATTTTAGTATGCCCCCGCCCACAATAATTCTGGGAGATATTTACATGAATTACTTTGAATACTCTTTATTAAATTAATGATTTTATTATTATTACTATTATTATTCTCGCTACGTGGATAATGTGATATCTTCATTTTAACTGACACTTCTTTATACAACATTGATAATGTATCACAGATTATAAACTATCTGGATTGTAGCATCCAATTTACTTATGAAATCGAAAACAACAGTCTGCCACCTTTCTTTGATAAATTTGTCGCTCATTCTAAAAAAAAACCTTCTCCACTACCATTTATCATAAAAGCTTTTTAGCTTCATCAGGGATAGAAAATTGCCGTAGCTTTGACCTTATTACTTTTATATAGTATTATTTTGTAACAGTTTTCTGCAATTAAGTTTCTCGTGTATTATATATATATATATATATATATACACTACTGGCCATTAAAATTGCTACACCAAGAAGGAATAATAATAACAGAATGAAAGTTGTTGGACACATACATTATAGTAGGAAGAACAATTGATTAAAATTTCAGGAAATTTGGAGTAATATATACTGAGAAAACAGTACATAAAGCAGCGACCGCTGTGAGCAATAACAGCACATATCTGCCTAGGCATTGAATCGAACAGCGATTGGATGACGTGTACGGGTAGAGCACTTCATGAAGTTTTAACACGATGCCACAATTAATCGATGGAAGTTACTGGTGGGTGGTGGGGGGGCAGTCGCTTTTCAACGATTAAACAGTCATTTTCATTTGTGCGATATCAGGAGAACGCGCTGGCCAGAGCAACAGTCGAACACATTCTGTATCAAAGAAGGTCCGGACAATACAAGCAACTTGCGGTCGTGCATTATCTTGCTTAAATTGTGCGCTACGGAGGCCTCGAATACAGGGCAGAGGGGCGGGCCTTAACTCATCAGAAATTTAATGGCCGCTGTTCAGAGTGCCAGGAATACGAACATGAAGTAATCGAGACGTGTATCCAATGGAAACCCATAACATCATTGCGAATGATTGACAGTATGATGATGTCGAATCCCAGCTGGCAATGTCCATTATTCATAATCCCGTTAAATACTTATAAGGTAATCTTGATGCTGTAAACAGGATTGTGATTTGTCTGAAAAGTGACTTCACGCCATTCCAGCGTCCAGGTTCATCGTTGATCACACATTAATGGCGCCCATATCAGTGGTGCAGTTTTGAGGGTAATCAGAATTTTGGTAGCCGCATACTGAGTCACCACCTGGATTGATGTTATGTGGTACCGTTGGATACACGTCCCGGTCACCTCTTGTTTTCATTCCCGCCACTCTGAATACTAGCCATTAAATTTCTGACGAATTAAGGCCCATCGCTCTGCCCTAAGTTCAAGGCCTCCGAAGCGCAACATTTAAGCAGGACAATGCACGACCGCAAGTTGTCCACATTGTCTGGACCTTCATTGATGCTGAATGTGTTCGAGGGTTCTCTGGCCAGCGCGTTCTCCTGATCTCGCACCAATGAAAATGACTGTTTAATCGTTGAAAAGCGACTGCCCCCCACCACCACTCACCAGTAACTTCGATCGATGAATTGTGGCATCCTGTTAAATCTTCATGAAGTGCTCTACCCGTACATGTCATCCAATCGCTGTTCAATTCAATGCCTAGGCAGATATGTGCTGTTATTGCACACAGAGTTCGCTGCTTTATGTACTGTTTTCTCAGTACATATTGCTCCAAATTTCCTGAAATTTTAATCAATTGTTTTTCCTACTATAATGTATGTGTCTAAAAAATTTCATTCCGTTATTATTATTCCTTCTTGGTGTAGCAATTTTAATGGCCAGTAGTGTATATATTTAAAGATGAATAGCGGTTGTTTGTATTCCCTATGATTTCATCAAAAGAAATTTGCGCCAGATATCGTTCCCAGATTTCCGCTAGGTTTCATTGTCTTCCTATGATAGTTTCTGTCACCCACATGCAAAAAAGTGCAGCTTTTTACACTTTTGTTATTTATGTCCTTAACATGTTCTAATTTAGGAACTCTCAACTCTGAAATAAAATATCTATTGTTGTTGTGTTGTTACTTATGTCACTCGAAAATTCCGATCCCCGGTAGTGACACAGTCATTGTTAGGCATACTTGCAAACGTATTAATTAATATTCCGTAGTATTCTTAGCCCACCTTCTTTTTCACACCAGTATCTTTTTAGAGTATTTTTCTATTTAATCGTAATGACGTTTGCAAATTATGACTCTAAAAATTTATTGGTGGGAGAAAATGAGCGGGACTAACTACACTACGGAATATTAATTAGGATGTTGGCAAGTATGCTGTAAGGGTACAAAACTGTTTTGACGAGCTCTAGGATCGAACTCGAAAGCGTTCAATTACGAGCTCACAGCGCTGTTGCCGGTTTTAGGGACTTCTTTATTCAATATCCACCACCAATTTCTTATTATAACATTTGCGTAATCGCATCGAAGATTAATCCATAGATGCCCACGTTTTAATTTAATCCGAAGTATTTTTAGCTCCGCCTTTATTTCGTACCACTTATCTTTTAGGAGTGATTTTTTTTTTTTTTTCTTATTTTATCGAAGTTATTTACTATTGGAGAAAATTTTTCTACAAATAAAGTGGCGTGATATAAAGACGGGGCTCCCATATATGCCAACATTTTAATTTATTCCAGAATATTTTTATCCCCGCTTTTTTTCATACCACTTATTTTTTTAAGAATGAAATTTTCTTATTTTACGGAAGTTATATATTGGAGAAAATTTTCCTATAAATAAAGTGGTGTGAAATAAAGGCGGGGCTAAAAATACTCCGGAAGAAATTAAAATATTGGCATCTTTGCACTGGCTCGCTGCTGTTACCGACCACCGTAGCACATTAACTATCTAAAAGTCATCGCTATTAACAGAGTTTAAAGTCATTCCATAATATATAAGGATCTTTTTAAATCACAGATTTCCTGCCCTTCACGTCGTTCTAGATCTGGTTGCTTCTTCCAGTTTTATATTATTTTGCCCTCCCCCCCCCCCAAAAAAAAAAAAAATAATAATAATAATAATAATAATAATAATAATAAGTTGTTATCGCCAAAGTTCTAAAACAATAATACTTTTTTTTTTTTTTTTTTTTCACACGCGAATAAATTAACATTATCCATCTCAAAACACCGTATCAGTTATCCATGTTTCATACAGTCTCTATTTTTCGGTATCAGTCATATATTACAGCAATTTTTCTCATAAAATAAGTTTATATTTTTAACCCTTAGCCAGTCCTTTTAATTTGGTAAGTGTTGGCAAATTTAGAGACATTTTTATGTAATATCCACGACAAATTTGTAACTGTACCGATTAACGAATGACTTCTAAGTTTATTCGTCTATTATATAATTTAATTAAATATCACATTTCAAAATTATTGGTGACAATTGAATAAAAGAGTTTATAAATTTGTCAACACTGTTACTGTTTAGATCGCTTTAGAGCGCTGGAGCTAGCAAAGGGTTAAATAAAATTTTATTGCACATACATATATATATATATATTGCCTGTTTGGCACACCACCAAGTTCGTAAACATAAAATTGTGGGCTCAAAACTTAAGGCGACAGAAGGCGAAGACCGTCATATACACGAATGGCATGACATGAATTTATCATTTCTACCTAATTTTTTGCGCAACTGCAATAATTCATGCTGGAATTTTTCATCATAGTTTTCTTTTATAACTTGTTAGAAAATAATCATTGCATATTTTCGTCTAGATTTGCTAGTAAATTCTAGAAGCTTTCTGTATAATGATTGAGCACAATTAAATTACCCGTGAAAAGGTTAAACGGTTTTAATTCGCTAATTGTTGAAAATTTTGACCATAGTCAACTTTCACTCTTTTGGGCTATCGAAATATTTCAAGAGAAAATTCTTACACATTTTTGTAAAATTTTTCGCTGATTAAATAAAATAAAATTTTACATTACAATTTCCCGGAAAGCGTAAACGTTAGCAACAATACTTTTGATTTCTCAAAAAGGAAATTACACTTGTTGATGTTCACTATGTAAAATAACAGCAGTTCTTACATCAGAATGTATTGGCACTCGTTTTTCCAACACATTCTGTTGTTAAATAAGGTAATTTACAGCGGAAACATCTGTAAAGAAATACTGCTTTACCAGAGCCTGATTAAGGAGGAAGCACACATTATCTGCGCTCTCACCGGAATATTTTTACAATTATTTTTTACTTCATGTCATAGAAATTCCACGCTTTCACAAGGAAATATTTTTTATAAAAAATGAACAGTGTGAAACAATCCAATTTACTCACCGTTATTAGACACCAGAATTCTTTTAAAATAATTTTTAATGAGAATTTTCTGTTTATTATAGGAGGAAAGTATTTGTTAAAAAAATAACGGTGTAAGTATAAATAATGTGTGCTTCCCCCTTAATCAGGCTCTGTGCTTTACAGATGTTTCTGTCGTTTTCCCCCCCTTTTTAACAGCAAAATGTGTTGGTACCCCTTTTTGGCAGCACATTCTGCTGTAGAAATTACTGTTATTTTTTACAGTGTTGAAGGTGAAATAAGCAATGATTATGCAAAATTAACGTACATTAAAGTGAATTTTATGTTTAGTTTTCCAGGCAAATAATTGTCAGGTGTAGGGTGTGGTTGTTTCTCATGGCATTGCCATAGCCTGGCTCTGAGATAATACCACTGTCAATTGTTGTAATTTTTAGAAGTAATCCGAAGTCATTTTCTGGGGTCGCATTCTGCGCCATTGTTTTAGGCACTTTCAGCGATGAAAAAATTTCACTTTTTCACTAGTACTATTTTTATAGAGAAATTTTTATGGTATTTTCACAGTAATGTGTCGTGATTAAACAGGATAGAGATTTTTCAACAAAAATAGTGACAGTAAAAAAGGCGAAAATTTCTCATTCTCGAAAATGCCCTAAAAAATAAAAAATAAAAAAGGCGGAGAATGTGATTCCTGCATTTTAAGAAAGCTGTGAAAGCTATCCTAATAAATTTGAATACGTTTTGGTAAGGCAGAGGCAACTGGCATTTTCTTGAATACCTTACTTTAAGTGTCACTGCTCACTAAAAAGCTTAGAATTACAAAGGAAACACAAGTAAAACGTAATTATCCAACGTATTATCCAAGTAAAACGTAAGGTTAAGGATAAAATCACGTAAAAATTAAAAATCTAAATAAAATTTACCATAAGTTAATTTAAATGTTTTTTTCTTTTATTTAGGTCGGTGAATGGACGACTGGAAATCGCCTTAACATAACTAATCATCGGGTTTTTCATGAATTTGGAACGACGAATATTACATTGAAAGTCACAACAATCACGGTTTGTAAAACTTTAGATAAGTATGTTAAATAAATGCATTTTCATTTATTGTTTTTCAAAATTACATTACCTATTGATATTAATTCCTTGCAAAAACTATTGGTTTTTCCTTAATTCACTATTGATATCTTCGTTGGTGCATTAGAATTCCCAAAGAAATATGGCAAATAATAATAATAATAATTAATACACTATATTAATAATTGTTTATATAATACAGGATCTAATTATTCTGTGAGAACATAAGATTTGTGTGTTCGTTACGATATTTTAGGAAAACACTACAGTTTATTATGGTTTCAATTATTGTTTTCAAAAAAGCTTAGAAGTTTGGAAATGTTAAATTATTATTTTAGCAACATTTCATTAAAATAAAATCTTACATTTGGTTTTAGTTTATTCTTTTTATCATATGATTATCTTTTACAGCTGTAATTCCTACAACATATTTTTAAAATGAAAGCGAAGTTTTTTTTGTTTTTCCTGTCTTCTTGCCTTCATTACCTAAACAAAATGAGTTTGCTTTCCAAAAAAGAAAATAACTCAAATAGGAATAATCAATAAGCATCAAAACGAATGAGAAATTAAGGAGATAGGCTCCTAATTATTGAGATTGAACAGATGCATCCATTAACGAAAACGGAACGAAGTAAATTGCCCAGAAAAATATAGATGCACATTATAGGAAAATAATGTATATTTTATCAAAAATAAATAAATAAATAAATAAAATAAAATAAAATAAAAAAAAATGTAAGAGTGTATATCGTTTAAAACAAGTACAGTCTATTCACTTCAAAACTTACTTCTCTATTTTTTACATAGCAGCGCTCCTTTCGATTAATATACACAAAGATTTAATTGATATAGCTTCTTACTATAACAGTTTATAAAAATTCAATTTCGTGCAATTTTATCTAGTAGATGCTGTCCTGTAGCCATCTGGAAAATTGTAAAAGCAGAAACATAGCAAGAGTACGTCTCGGAAGATATGAAAAAAAAATATATACAATTTTGCAAAATACTTATAGTATATATAATGTTTTGTGCGACGGCATCAACAAAGTGTCGGTCATTAAAAGCGGTAGTTAAAAAATCGTAAATATGGTGTAGAATGATAGAGGGTTGTCTGTAGTGTGACTTGCGTTGAAATTTAGTCAACATTAAAACAGGAATAAACTACTACGTCAGAAACGCCAAAGAAAAATTATTAATATACACAAAGATTTAATTGATATAGCTTCTTACTATAACAGTTTATAAAAATAATTTTTCTTTGGCGTTTCTGACGTAGTAGTTTATTCCTGTTTAATTTCAATGGTCAATAATTTTTCTTTGTCTTTCATTGTCAATAATTTTTCTTTGGCGTTTCTGACGTAGTAGTTTATTCCTGTTTTAATATTCCAACGCCAAGTCTCCTGCTATTATTTAGTCAACATGATTTTTTTTTAGGATAAGAACTTTACTTATAACGTTTAGTGTTAGTCCGTTATAGGTACCAAGAATAAACACCCCGAAAAGTAGCACTCAATTTAAATCAGCATACATTTTCATAATAGTCATTTTACATACCAACTTTGGTAGACTTATATAGTATAGAAGCTAAGATGTAATTTATCAGTATATGGGCAATATTGCAGCAAAGCAGGGGCACCTGCTGAGTGATGCTTGACAAAATCTATTCGGCAGCAAATCATATTAAGATCCAAACAAATGTAAAGTATTTGCATTGCGTCCTAATTTCATCTCGAAATGCATTAAATACAAAATCTTGAAAACACACATACTCCAATATATACATCAGTATTGCCAGACTTTGTGACTTTTTCATTCAATAGTCACCAATAATTTTGAGAAGTAATATTTGGTGTATCGAATAGATGACTTGAATCGAAGAATCATCTATTATGTATAGTAAATATCACTACTCAATATTATTGGTGACTACTGAATAAAAATTTCGCAAACACTGGCAACACTCGTATACTCTTTTTTTTTTTTTTTTCTAAATGTGGAAATAATGTTAAAGCCTATCATCAAAACATATAAATCTATCGAAAACCGAAAGTCAAAATTTTCATTAATCAAAGACTTTCTTTTTATTCTTATAGAATAAATTAAATATGTTTGGTCAAGCTCATGCATGAAATTACGGTTTATTAAAATTTGGATGGTGGTAAGCCGAATCAGCTGGCAGATTCACGAACACAGCTGGTCCTTGTAGCTGATTCAGAAGCTACAGCCGCCCTTTCACCTGCTTAACATGCGACGAATAGAGCCTGATTAAGGGGGAAGCACACATCTTACACCGTTATTTTTTAACAAATACTTTCCTCCTATAATAAACACAAAATTCTCATTAAAAATTATTTTAAAAGAATTCTGGTGTCTAATAACGGTGAGTAAATTGGATTGTTTCGCACCGTTAATTTTTTATAAAAAATATTTCTTCGTCAAAGCGTGAAATTTCTATGACATGGAGTAAAAAATAATTGTAAAAATATTCCGGTGAGAGCGGAGATAATGTGTGCTTCCCCCTTAATCAGGCTCTGGCGACGAACGTTGCTTTCCCATTGTACGATTCTTCAGCGTTTCATGTTTCTCAAACCTCTGAACAAATTTTATGAAACTTGTCACTGTTAAAGGCCATACATCGTTCGTTATGTACTTCAGAACTTTGAATTCACACAAAACAGTAGTTGCGATTCCTGGTTCATGTAAAACAATTTCCACAACAGAGCTTTATCATTCTCATTCAGCATCTTTCACTCCATATACGATTTTCAACGGTGAACTGGTTGTAGTTCAGAAGTATAAATTCTTATAATAATATCATTTGCATATTTCCACTGAAGTCGCTCGTACCAGCAGCACCTAAGGATTATTTTCTTTTTCTTTTTCCGGGCTAAAAAAAAAAAAAAAAAAAAAAAAAATTCTCATACCCTACAGATGGTAATTTAATAAAATAATTTTATTTTGGACAATTTATCGAGTATTGTGAATTTTTTAAAGTTTATACGAACTTTTTGAAAACTCAGTATTTTAATTTCTATATAAAATTCTTGTATAAATCATTATGCAAATTTTTAAAAATTCCAAATTTGATCAAGTGGGGAGTAACTATTATTTTGCATACGCAGAAGGAAAGTAGATTGATAAAATTATTAACATGTTTGAAAATAAAATAATAGAAATCACACTATGAACACAATCATACATATTTATACAAAAATTGATGAAATATTCTTGTTTTGAAAATAAAGACTGTCTTTTAAAACATTATATTAGTTTTAACGTAAAACTTTCTTACTGTCAATTTCACACTTTTTAATTGTCTCTTTTGACATTTTTGTTAATGCTTTGTTAATGTTAACTTTCTATTCCATTTACTTATATTTCTCTTTTTTTTTTTTTTTACCTTTAGTCGACACCATATGTTATGGTGAAAGCAAATGGAAACCTGACGGGAAATGATCGCTTTGAAGGATTTTGTATAGATCTTTTAAAGACAATTGCCGACCTTATTGGGTTCAGTTATGAGCTCTATATAGTTCCAGATTTAAAATTTGGTGCAGAAAATACAACCACTGGCGAATGGAATGGACTTGTTCGAGAAATTATTGATAAAGTAAGCATTATTATCCCTTTTCGACATTCATTAAATATTTTTTTACCTATATGTGTATGTGTATGTTAATTTTATTTATGCCAAGTTATATATATTTTATTAACTCAAATGGCTTGGAATTTTTCCTGTTACTTTTAACGCGCAAGTATTTTTAGAATCTTTTTCTAATAGTTTATTTAGGCCTAAAAATTTTATATAAAATTTCAGGTTAATATAATTTCAAAAATAATAAATTTACACAAAATACGCCACAAGTTTAAGTGATACTTTTATTTTAAAAGAGTAATAATTTAATCTTTCGTATCATCATTATGAAATACATACTAACCATAGATCAATAATACAGTCATATTATTTTACGAAACATATTAAACATAATTTTTTTTTTTAAGTATAAGATTTCTTTAAATAATGCGGTGTGAAAAATTTTTTATTATATTGTCTATATTAATGGAATTTTATGATATTTTTTTTACAATTAAATATAAATTTGTTAAAGTGTTAGAAAACTAATAATTTGATTTACAAATTCTAAATTTTACCAAGAAAAGTTTTAAAACTTCATGACAAATAGAATATGATATAAAAAGTTTATTTATATATATATTATTTTAAATAAAAATTATCAATATTATTTTTTATTGAGAAATGATGTATATGATATGGGAGGAGGAGCCACAGTTACCCCTTCATTTTTACACACACACAATTTCTAGTTTAACACTGATCTACAAAAATAATGCTGGTAACATGTGATAATTTTAGCTGATATATTTGTTTTTCTCTATCACGTATAGATTTTTACCAATACCGACTCAATTTTATCATTTTCAGCAGTTTCTGGTATGTAAATATACTATAAAAGTTATCATATAATTCTATTAGTTGAAGACTCATGCGAGAAATTGTGTCGGTAGACCGCATGTATTGACAAAAATCTATGCGTGAAAGAGAAAAACTGGCTTCTGTTTGAGTTTCAGCACAAAACATAAAGATCAGCCAAAATTATCAAATCAAATTTTTAGATGTAGATATGCGTTATTCCTCGTGAAATCAGGGGCAAAAACTGCACTACCATAAGCATAACACTATTATTTTTTATATTTTATAATGATATGTTAACTCTATTAAATTGCATTGGTCGGAAAAATAAATAAATAAATAAAAACAAGTAATAAATAAATAAAATACTAATAAATAAGTGGATAATTATAAATAAATCAATTTTTCCTTCCTACAAAAAAAAAAAAAAAAAAAAAGAAGAAGAAGAAGAAGAAGAAAGAAAGAAAAGAAAAGAGTGCAATGTATTATTTGACTTTTCTGATTCCATATGTATCCCCGAAAATGCTCATCACATACTGTTTTTGAGAGAGAGAATATATAAAAAACGAAACTTATAGTATTAAATAAAAAACAATACATTGCTTAATAATGCGACAAAGCAATAAAAGCGCTAAAAATTAACAATTTTAATTTTATTATTTAAAAAATAAATAAATTCTGTCACAAAAAGTAATTTTATTGGCATTTGAATATCTGCCAACTTGCTAATTAATATTCCGGAAGATACTCAGTATCCGCCCTTTCTTTCACACTAGTCTTTTTTTAGAGT
The DNA here is from genome assembly GCA_963930645.1 of Salticus scenicus. Taxonomy (NCBI): domain Eukaryota; kingdom Metazoa; phylum Arthropoda; class Arachnida; order Araneae; family Salticidae; genus Salticus; species Salticus scenicus. Next base: position 77,096,527 of record OZ005654.1, on the reverse strand, counting down.
ATTTATATTCTTTTTTAATGGTAATGACATTTGAAGAAAATTTCTCTAAAAATAAAGTGGTGTTGTACAATGGGCGAGTTCTAACAATCATCCAGAATATTAATTAGTAAGTTGGCATGCATGCATTTGTATTTTGAGATTGTGCATGTGTCAATTCAGATCAAAGATCTTCAAAAGAGGGTACACAACTTTTTCAAAACAGAATAGGGATCCTTTTTGATGAAAAGTGAAAAGTAAATTTGGTGAAAGAAATTAAAATTTGAGGCACACTGATGTTAAAGAAATAATCACTGATAATAAAGAAATTAAAGTAAAAGGTAGACTTAGCACACTAATAACGCTAAAGCTTCAAAAAGAAAAAAACTATTTTATTTTAAAAGTTGACTCCCTCTCCCCAAAACTCCTCCCCTCAAAAAAATGTGGCTTGGTTGAACAATTTAATTGAATTAATTTTATTTAATGTTATTAAAATGGCCAAAAATGGTCATTACTTTTACAAGAAAGATTTTTGTTGCCGACAATGTCATTAATTCTGTGATTGCTGTATTAATTACATCTTCCTACTTTTTATATTTTTAGAATGCCGATTTGGCGATGGCACCTATGACAATTAACTATGCGCGGGAAAGTGTAATAGATTTCACGAAACCGTTCATGAACCTGGGCATCGGTATATTATTCAAGCTGCCCAAGAGCATGCCTTCGCGCCTATTTTCGTTTATGAGTCCCTTGGCAGTGGACATTTGGCTTTATGTCCTAGCAGCATATGCCCTCGTCTCCTGTTGCATGTTCATCGTAGCGAGATTCAGCCCCTACGAGTGGCAAAATCCACATCCATGTGTGAGCGACAGTGACATTATGGAAAACCAATTTAGTCTCGCGAACAGTTTCTGGTAAGTTATTTGTAATTTTGGAAAACTCTTGTTTGTTCTTGCATAGCCTCCTTAACTAGATGCCTATCGCGTGGCTTTTAAATTTGGCAAAAGGTTGAACGGTAGGCAGCGCCACCTGGTACAGTTTTCGCGACTTTTTTATTCAACTGTCTCCAATAATTTACGAAGTGGTATGTGATATATATATTCGACGTTTCTTCGATTCTCTTAGCCTTTTTTTGTATTTCAAATCCCACTTTTAAAAATTTCTGGTGACAGTTGAATAAAAAAGTCGTGTAATCTGTACCAGGTGGTGCTGTCTACCGCTTGAACTGTTGCCAAGCTTAAGAGCTTGCAGGCATCTACTTAAGGAGGCTATGGTTCTTGTGTGTACTTATTTTGTTACATTCACTGTTTTATTTAAATATTTTAAAATTAGATAACAATTCCTATGGTGAATCTGTAAAAACAAAGTAATCATATTCAATAATAAACTATACTACATTATATAGTTTATTAGTGTAAAATAAGCCAGAAAAAATTGTGTTTTACATAGTGAGACTACGTTTCCGGGCTTAGCATACAGGATGTTTCTAAAAGTTTGGAGGGTTGTCAAATTGATCGACATGTTAGGATTGTTAAACTGCCAGTCACTTCGCATTAACTTTTCCCTTGTTTTTCTCAACCACAAGAGTTATCACCCTGTTTTAACCCTGAACTCATTGAGTTAATGCATTCGCAGTGACTCCAATGTTTCAAAAAATATGGTCGAACCATGGGTACCAAGTTTTGCAATTTTTGATTATTGGTTTTTTTATATAAAATTTAACCATTTCAGACGCAATGAATTTGCGTTTATAAATTAGATTGTCACCAGAATTAACGAAAAAAAAAAAAAAAAAGGGAGTTTTTTCTGCTTTGTTACAAAAGTAAAGTTTAGTTTAAAATTATTCGGAAGGATTTTTTTCACTTGGACTTATTAATTGCTCGCAGAGAGGACACTGCGTCTGAAAGGTTTAATAAGCTTTTATTACAGATTTCTTTTATCAAATAACGTGAAAATTTCTATTAACAACATTGGTTTCAAAAAATCAGAACACATAGCAGCTATAGTTTTATATTGCAACTGAAACAATAAACATGGTCTTATATGCGCTTCTGTCTCACTCATATAGCTCCAAATATTTCCTATTTTTCAGAAAATTTGACATTAGAAGTTTTAATGATAATTTATCTTTTTTTTTTTTTATGTTAGATAATTATAAATTTTATATAATTGAAGTTTTATATCTCAAATGCGGGATATAAAACTTAATCTTCTTTGCACTGCTCTTAATTTTAGATTTCTACTTCGAACTATGAAAAACAAATCTACTTTTCACATAACTAATTATGCATATATGAAAGATTTAATGTTATATTTATTACAAATTTTACAAGTTATAGTTTCTTAAACATATCTGAAGAGAATTTCTCATATGTACAGTCAGCCAAAAAAAAAAAAAAAAACGCCCCCCCCCACCACACACACCTAATTTCGCCGTAAATTATCGTAGAAGCATGCGGCTGGTACCTATCGATCTGCAACAACGTCTAGTTTTTAATGGTGTAGTTAAATTTTACTTAAGGGGTCATCTACATGTTAAAACAGGCATAAACTGCATTTTTTTCAATGACGATCCCTATTTTTGATCGCATATTCCGACTTTTGAGATCAAGGCAGTTCGGGAAACCTACCTATTTATGCACTTTAAATCAAGTTACACAGAGTTACATATGAAAATGTGTTAGGGGACCGTCTATACATTTAGAAAAAATAATTTTGATCTACCACGCAATATACATTATTTATTAAATTTCACACCGGAAACAAAGTTTAGAAATGTTTATTATAAAATAAAAAACGATTCTAATTCCTAAAACTTTCTGTGTTAGTTTATAAATTAAAAAGTTTTTATTGGTTTCTATTTAATAAACATTGACTAGTAAAATACATCACTTCATACGAAGAAAATTAAATTGCTTGACTCATATGAACCCTACAATACAATGTTGAATTACAAAAATCTAGGTACCAAGGTAAAAGAATAATAGCAATAATGATAATATTATTAATAGCGGTTAAAAGAAAAAAAAAAAGTGTTTAATATTTAAGAAAAATAATTATCTACTTCTTGTTGGGTATATTTTTACTTTATACAATAAGCCCCGCATGAAAGTGTTACTATAAAGTTTTACATTTAATTTTAGGCGTACAAACCAACAATAGATAATATACAAAAATATAGATAACAAGATTTAAACTAAAATCTGAGAAAGGATATTTAATATTTTCGCGACTGCTGATGTAGTTTCACGTCATTTGGAAATCTGTAACTCCTCCAGTGGGCGTTTCTTTCACAATTTATGTATTACGATATTTCATAAGAATATTCTTTATATTCATATTTATATAAACAAAATAGTATGAAACAAATACCTTCTCTAGAAAGAGTATAATTATTGTGTATGTTCATATGAAAATAAATATGGATATAGAAAAAACGGTTTCCTATTGCCTAGAACGAATATTCCCCGTTCTGCAGTCGTCTACTGTACTTGGATTCTTAATTTTAAATGCGTAAAATCTATATCTTTAAAAGTTATAAGACATATTACTTAGTTTTAAATTCTTTTTCCGTGATAAATGTGTCGAAAATATATATATATATATTCCACTATATTATTCGGTATTAAAAACAGGGATGGAACACGGGCGCAGAATTCATACCACTATCGATGTAAGAAAATTTTCTACTTCTTAAATCAACGATATTATAAGTAGAGAAATTTCTTAAACGGATTCCGGTATGAATTCTGCGCCCGTGTTCCATCCCTGTAAAAAAAAAAAAAAAAAAAAAAAAAAAAAAACATTTAATAAAAATAAAAAGTTTATATTTTATTATGTTACGTCATGCGATAAAATTTAAATAGCATAAACGGTAGAGTAATCGAATGCGAAAATGTCACAACAAGATTAAAACATAAAATATGTTTAAAAAATCTGATAAAAATTAATTATATTAATTTAAAAGAAAGCAAAAACAAAAGTATTTTTCGCTGCATATTGCTCTTTCAAATAATAATCCTCTTCCTACCGCCTTTTCTAAATCCTGATATATAACTTGAGATGCACGAATACTAGAATATTAAAGTTAAAAACAAAAGACAAAAGGGATAAAATAGAATTTTAGCAGTGAGAAACTAGAAAAAGTTATGTAATATTTAAGAACAAAGACTTAACATTTCAGAATCGAGTAAACTCCTTTTTGCAACGAAAGCCACGCCTTTACAGAATTTTTCTAAAACTTTACATTATCAAACAAAATTATTTTACATACTTCCAATTAAATCATTTAAATTTTGTCTTCAGCATTCAATGTAGTAAATACCATTGACATTTATGCATACAAGCGTCACATATAGAGGCATATACGAGTATGCAAACTAGTTTTTTTAATACTGTTTCCGCAATATAGAGGCGGGGCTACATTTCTTTTCGAATTCTTTCCCAATCTCTTGCCTGCATTGCGAAAATTTTATAAAAAATAAGCCAATTTGTATCATAAACTTCGAAATGTTCCTTAGAAAACAATTACAATAACATAAAGGTAAATTAAAATAGTTTTTTGTCAAAATGTATAGAGATATTGACTCACAGAGGATACAAATTATAACAAGTGACGCCCCCTAACAGCAGTAAAAAATGAAATATCACTGTAACTCAAAAAATAATGTTAGGAACGAGCTGTAAATTTGGAAACCCATGTTTCTGATGATGCCCGTTCTATTCGTGCAAAAATTAACATAATTCATAATTCATAATTTTTTCAAATATGAATTTATTAATAATTTTCATAATTCAAAAAATGTTTTTTTAACAAAAATTTGCATGGAATATGTTTGGGTCACTTCATTCTAACAAATAAAAAAAAACAGAATTTAAATATCATAATTATTTCGGAAGATATGATTTAATGTTTGTCACATCCATTTAACATTAGCATCCCCAAACTTTGACAGCTTATAACTCTATGAAAAATTGGGCGAAATATATAAACTATACCATTTTCTGTGATGATTTGATCCAAAGAATTCAAATAAATTATAGAAAAGGGGGGGTTACTATTGAAAAAAAAAAGAAGTTGTTGTCAGTTTTAATATGTAGACGACCCCTTAAGTAAAATCTATCTATAACATTATAAACTAGACGTTATTACAAACTGATCGGTACCAGTCGCAAGTTTCTACGATAATTTACGGCGAAATTAGGTGGGGAGAGTGGCGTTTTTTTGGGGGGTGACTGTACTTAGCTTAACCCTTTTCCGGCTCTAATGCCCCAAGCACCCTAAAAAGTGTTGCTACTTTTAAAGACTCTTCTATTCAATTATCAGTAATAATTTTGAGGTGTGAGATTTGATATACACACATGATGGACGAGTAACCCTCGAAGTAATCAGGCAACCGTTACAGTTAAAATTTAGTGGTAGATATTGAATAAAAAAGTCCCTAAATTTGCCAACACTGACAAAGAAGTGGAATTAAAAATGACCGGCAAAGGGTTAATCCAGGGACGAACCGCATTAAGCGGCTCAATTTAAGTTTAAAAGAAAAAAAAAAAAAGAGTGATAAATGTACACGATTTACAATAATCAGATATATTCACGCTGCAGAAAAGATTTATATATATTTTAGCTTTATATAGCTTATAATTATGTAACTCATTATTTTAATAAATAATAGATTTCAACAAAGAGAAAGCAGATTCAAATGTCTTACCAAACGAAACAAAACATAAATTAAATAAAAAGAGATATTTTGTTTCTTGATTTTTACGGCTATTTGCCTTAAAGAATTCTTTTGTCTATAAATTCTATGAATCAATTTAATTTAGATTGTTTAAGATTGGTATTTACGAGCACAACTAACTCTAATTTGGATTTATTCTATTTAAAATAAGTTAATATATTGGGAAAAAATAGATACATTTACTTTTATATCTTATCGCAAGTATTATGTATTTATGCACTTTCAAATTCAAACGTATTCTTACTTACATGGAATACTAAAAGAAGTCTGAAAGTATATTCGGCATATTTGATCAATTCGTGTAATTAATATTAAATTATGCTCGGCAAAATACTAGTTTTGTAGTAATATTATATGTTAGATTAACTGCACTTTTAAAGATATAAGCAGGGTTATTACCGTAGCTGCACTTTTTTGGCTATCAGAAAATTTTAATAGAACTTTTATTTTTATTTGATGTGTGAAAAAGTATTAGAGAAACATATATATATATATAAACTATTCAAATTTTCTAGTAGCCAAAAGATGCTAAAATTTGGCAATTATGTTTCCCACAAAGAGAGTTTTGAATACCACTATTTTTATATAGTAATTCTAACCTTAACTAATCATTCATATCCATTGATAGCTACTCAAATAATTGCTATATAAAAAATCTGGATATTCAAATTTCTTTTCGTGGGAACACAGGAAATGTGTAAAATCATTAAAAATACAAATTAATCTTTTTGCCATATAATTCTTAAACATCTCTCATTTATTTATTTTTTTTTTAGGTTCACTATCGTTACCCTGATGCACCAGGGCTGCGACCTGAACCCGAAGGCTACCTCGACGCGTATCATTGGCGCCATTTGGTGGTTTTTCACCCTCATAATGATCTCGTCGTACACTGCAAACCTTGCTGCCTTTCTTACAGTAGAACGCATGATCACTCCCATAGAAAGCGTAGAAGACCTTGCTGAACAGAACAAAATTGCCTATGGAACATTAGAGGGAGGATCAACAATGACATTCTTTAGAGTAAGAATTACTGTTCAACTCCATGTGATATATTATATTCTAAATCAAAGCTGCTTGCATACACATGCTAGTTCTACAGTCCTTGAACTTTCTTAATTTTCTGCACCAGTATTATTACTATTTAGCAAATTTCGATATTTAAAAAAAAAGCCTTAAAACTTAAAAGAAAATATATTGCATAAAAATGCTGGTAGAACAATTTTTGAAAAAAGGCGTGGCCATACGAATCCTGAACAAGCGTTGACATTCCCATTAGATGTAGCTTGCAAGATTATTTGCATATAAATCAAAAATACGACTGCAGCGATTCTGTGAGGGATTGTGAGAAATACATTCAATAACAGAGCATATGCTCCTAACTAACTAGTTCTTCAAATGTAAATAAGCTATGTGTGCTGTGTCGCCGCCTGTTAATTCCGGTTCAGGCACGGATGTCTGTGGTGTTTCTTATGCGTGAAATATATTAGAAAATCGTGAATAGTTATTGTGAAATGATGTAATAAAGATCATTCGGGTCACTCAAATATAAATATCCAACCCGTCATCTGTTAGCTTCTTATAGAATAGTAACTTTATTTTATATGTCAATAGCGTTGAAAAATACATTTTTTTCTTGTCTCGAAATCTTATATCTTAATTTTTTATCATTAGTGATTTACAAACATAAAATTTTATCTCTTTTTTAAAATACTGTAATAGATTTCGTAATAAAACTGATAAATAAATAAGTTTAATCGAAAAGTAACACATGACAAAATAGTACAACACGTAAAAAATGTATTATTTGCAAAGTAAAAAAATCATTAAAGATAAAAAAAATAAGTTATAAGATTTCAAAACAATATATATATACCATTCAACCACACATTTTCAATTAAAATGCATTTTTCCACGCTGTTGACATTAAAAATATAATTACTAATCTATAAGAAGCTATTAGACGATAACAAAGAATATTTACGTTTGAAAAGCTAGTTATTTTTAGGGCATGCGCTCTTTTATTGAATGTAATTCTCACACCAACTGACAGGATCACTGCAGTCGTGTTTTTGACCTTTATGAAAATAACCTTGCAAGCTAAATCTAATGGGAATGTCAACGCTTGTATATTATCAGCATTGTTCTAAATAGTTAATTTTTGTCCCTTTAAACATATATATATATATATTTTTAGACAACTCTTCCCAAAAAACAAATTACGTTAACTTCTTAACAAATGCATACTTGCCAACCATCTCATTATGAACCGTACAATTTTTAATACCCGCCTTTTTTATCGCACCAATAATATTTTAGAGTAATTTTAGTCTTACTTAATTGTAACAATATTTGGAGAGAATAACTCTAAAAGTATAGTGGTGTGAGAAAGGGGCGTTTTTTCAGGGGGCGTTAACAAATGTACGGTTATTAATGAGATGGTTGGCAAGTATGCAAATGTATTTTAAAATTTCAGCTTTAAAATTTGCTTTTAAGATATTAGACGAGGCGTAACAAATACTCAACTGAACAGGATTGCGGTTTCTTTTTCCAGTCTATTTTTTTCCGTATTTACCTACTAGTGTTAGCTTTTTTTTCTTTTCATTTCCTTAAAAAAAAAAAAAAAAAAATCATTTGTGATTGAGCGTTTTTTTCATCCCACGCTACTTTCTATAGAATTTCGACTCCTCCCCACACCGTTTATTTTTCTCTAAAGTGCAGTGGTTTCCGCTCGCTCTCCTTCATCACTGCCGAATCACATATTAAGCAAGACGTAACTAAGCCTTGTTAATAATATCTGGGCCTGTCCTTCCCAAACTTCCTCTTTTTTTTTTTTTTTTTTCATGTCAATTATTCAATATTCTATAAAATGCATCTGCCTGTATTTTTTATTATTTACGACTTTTTTTTTTTTTCCATAAAATTATAAAAATATATATATATTAGGACAATGAAATTGACTATTTTTACATTGGATTTTGAATAGATTAAGTGAATTCATTTTTAAAAGAACCAAAAGTTTCCAGGATAGGATCCAACCTGACACATTTTGGTTACCAACCTAACGCTGTGTTAGGAAATTTACTTAAAGGTATTTTTCTATTGGTTATGTTCACTTTTTTCTACTGCAAAAATTAAATTTTCCAATTCATCATTAACATCTACAATATTTTAATTATAATAGTCAAAGATTTATCATTAATTACTTTATCGTCAGTATTGAAAGATAACCAATGAAAATTTTTGATGTTGCAGTTATCTGTGATAGTAGTTTCTTACACTAGTTGTTCAGCGCTTAAAATTTAGTTTAAAATATCAATAGATTTATTTAGTCTAGTGTTTTTTAGATTATAGCTTGTTTTATTTTTATATATATTTAATGATTACGATTATTAATTCTCATTTACATATTTCCTCTTTTGGAGTAATGTTTATTCAAAGTCATTTAAGGCTTTGATACAATAGGAAATTTACATAAAAATAAAACCTATATTAAAAATTTATTTTAAATACATTGCTGGATAATATATACACAAAAAATTCTCAAAATTGGTTGTTGTTAAAAAGATCAAAGATCTTTTACTTCTAAAAATATATGATCAAATTTGTAATGATTCTAAAGTTGGTTACATAGACTTGCTAACTATGCTACTTTATCCGTAATGGTATTAGGCCCCGCCTATTTTCATACCAGAATAGTTGTACAGTAATACTGAGCAATATGTTCTCATGATTAAATAAGAAGTCTATTTCTCTATAACTATTCTGGTGTGAAAAAAAGGCGGGGCTTAATACCATTACGGATAAAATAGCATAGTTAACAGGTCTCGTTACATGTGCTGTATTATATAAATCAATTTCACTCTGACTTGGATTTTAGGTAAGGAATTTTTTGCTAAAATTTTTTATTTGTGTTTTTTCATGCTATAAACAAAACTGTTTAATAATATTTTTAAAGGTCGAGCTTCGCTTTTAACCATTTGCTCTCGAACGTCGCCTCTCAAGCTTCGAGAGCAAACGGTTAACCCGTTAGTAGTCGCTAGTTGGTCGATTTGCCGCCCTTCTTTTAGTGTTGCCAGATTTTTTTATCCACTAGCCACCAAAAATTTTTGAAAGTGGCATTTGATATACATAAAACGCGAATAAAACCGAAGAAACGTCGGTCACATCACTTCTTAAAATTATTGGTGACAGTTAAATAAAAAGTGTGCAATTTTTAATAGGTGGCGCTGTTTATAGCGACTACTAACGGGTTAAGCATGCTTAGCCAACTTAACACCTTTTGGCTATAGGAAAAATATAATAGAAATATTTATTTTATTTAATCTGTGAACTGTAACGGTTTTAACTGATAAAGTAAAAAAATAGTACATATATATACAGGGAGCATAGGAAAGTCCCTTTAACCTGAAAATACTTGCGAACGGAGAGTGCTACAGCCACGCAAGTGAGGTAACGGTATAGTAAAGTGACTATGCCCGACCAATTGCAAACGACAGCAGCGCCCCCTAGTGGCGAAATTTGGAACTTAGCCATTGCAAATCGAAAACGAAAAGAGATAGAGCAAAATTTCCAATTAGAAGGTTTTAGAGCATTAATTAATTAGTACGAAACAATATTTGGTTTACACGGATAAGATAAATTGGCGCCTGTATACCCAAAAAATATCCAAAATCGATGCACTGCATTTTGTGTAAATATTTAAAAGGAATAGCCAGAGGAAAGAAGAAATATGCACAATTTAATGAATAAATACTATGTACTTACATCAATACATTTTGATAACATCACACACAAAAACAAAATAGGTAAACTAAACTCTAAGTCTCATATTGATAAAAAGTTAATGTTGAGAATGTTCGAAAAGTTCGCCATTGCTCACAATACGTTTGTATTCGTGTGAGTAAAACTGCATGCACATTTCTCAGCATGGAAAGTGTTACACTATTGAAAGCATCTGTAATACGATGACGTAGATCTAGCAGACTTGTATGTGGAGTTGCATAAACCTGATCTTTTATGTAACCCCACAGGAAGAAATCCATCGGAGTCAGGTCCGGCGATCGTGGAGGCCATTCAATACTACTACCATACCCAATAATTTGTTGTCCAAAGCAACCTTTTAGAAAGCTTCGCACTCCAGCTGGCTGGTGTGCAGGACCACCGTCATGTTGGAACCACATGTCCCGTAATGCGGACAGGGGAATATCATCCAAAAAGTCGGGTATGATATCCTGTAATTGTTGGAGGTACCTCTGTCCGTTTAATGTGCCTTCGTAGAACACAGGTCCCAGTAAAGCGATCCTTCCAGATACCGCCCCACACATTAATGGTCCAGCGCACTTGGTGTTTTGTGGATAGTCCCCACGACGGATTTTCCAGCGCCCATTAGTAGGCATTATGTCGGTTTAGTACTCCGGTACGCTGAAACAGTGCCTCGTCCGACCAAACAATGTTGGACAAAAAATCTGATTTATCTTCAACATTATTTAATGCCCAGTTGCACCAATCAAATCGACGCTCATTATCCCGTGGCAACAGTTCTTGCTGCAGAGTGACATGATAGGGATGTGCATGTTGACTATGCAGTATTTGCCATACTTTGGCCCGTGTTAACCCACAAGCCATGCTGATTTCTCTTGTACTGCTGTGTGGATGGGCTAGTGCCTATGTCAAAATACTCTCTGGCGGTATACGCATACCTGCACTCACTGGTCTGCCAGAACGCGGACGACTTTTAGTGCTTCCTGTCTCCATGAGCCGTCGCACTACATTTGCGATGGTAACTGCACTTGGATGTGGCCCACCTGGAAAACGAACGGCATACTCCCGTGCAGCATGCGTTGCGTTTCGTTGACTTTCGCCATAAATAAGCACCATCTCGCAATATTGAAAGTTAGTGAAGCTTGACATTCTCACACAGCTTCAAAATTCTAAATCTAAACGTTTATTTTTAAGAAATGTATCCTTTGTAGGATCTCATTCATGTAGGATCATTCAAAATTCCATTTGTTTTGTCACTTTAAAAAAAGAACACATATTTTCTACCCGTCGCTAGGCAACGATTGAAATTGCCACAACACAAAAAATAATTTTTTTAAAATGAAAGCGCTTGCACATTAGGAATAAAATTATCGTCTGCCATCAATAATTTTATGCTATGAGATTAGCTAACACCTTTTAAACTAAAATTTTAAATGCATTGGAAATTAAAGTTTTCAGACATTACAGTGCAGTGCAAAGCCACAAACTGCATTTTCACACTGCTACATTTCCGAAATGTGAATATGTAGAGTAGAACAGTCGCGCATAGATTACGGACATTTTTGGGTATACAGGCGCCAATTTATCTTATCCGTGTGAACCAAATATCGTTTCGTACTAATTAATTAATGCTCTAAAACTTTCTAATTGGAAATTTTGCTCTATCTCTTTTCGTTTTCGATTTGCAATGGCTAACTTCCAAATTTTGCCACTAGGGGCGCTGCGGTCGCTTGCATTAGGTCGGGCATAGTCATTTTACTATACCGTTACCTCACTTGTGTGGCTGTAGGCTCCGTTCGCAAGTATTTTCAGGTTAAAGGGACTTTCCTATGCACCCTGTATATTAAAAATTCCCTGTAGCCAAAAGATGCTAAGTTGGCAATTATAATTTTAAGGTGTTTTAAGACATAGAAGCTAACTCTTACGCTTTAGTTCTGCTGAAATTCTCCGGTACCTAAAAAGCTTAAAAGTATGTAATTTCATTTTATTTTTTTTTGTAACAAGTGTAATGAAAAATTCTGTAGTTTTCAATTCACAATATAACACTGGAAATTTACCCACGACAATATTTATATAATTTTTACGGTGATCTTTGGTTAAGCATAGTATAAGTATTGCTAAACAAAATTGTTTGGTGTCATGTTATTTATTTCTCATATTAAAATCCGACAGATATTTGGACAGGATTCTCAGAAAAGGAAATTAGGATACTAAAAATTTTATATCGTAATTCAAGTAGATATCAACTCTTAAACAAGTGTAAATTTAAGTGGAGGTAGAAATACTGGTACAAAAAATTTCCGTTTGTTTAAGCCCTCGAGAATATATTTGACTAAAAAGCGCGTTCAGTTACAGTTGCCAACTTAATGCCTTTTAGCTATCGGAAAATTTTAATAAAAAATTTTATTTTACTTAATCAGGGAAAACTGTTACAGTTCCCTGATTAAAATAATAATAATAATAATAATAATAATAAATGTTTCTATTAAAATTTACTATAGCCAAAAGGTGTAAGTTGCCAACTATGCATTCAATACTAAAGTTAATATTCAAAGACTAACGAAGACTGACGATGATTTTCATTGATCACGTGACGAGTAACACGGCCAGATCCGTCCATATTTGGGTGACACCGCAAAAACTCTTTGACACCCCTTGTCCGAAAATAGACTGAGGGACGTGGTAAGTGACTTTTATTGGCGAAAACTTGAAAAGCACTCGTCATGTGATACTTTTATGTTGGTTATATTCTTCGATGAAGGATGTTGTCAAATATAAGCTCTAGTGTGAGAACCCTGACTTTCCGGGACACCAAATAGTTTATAAATTTATTGTTAAGTTAAATTGACATTTTTATTTATTTATTATATATTTATTCATTTTTCTTCTCTTTTCTTTATTTCTTTATTTATTTTTACAGGATTCTAAAATTGAAACGTATCAAAAAATGTGGCGTTTCATGGAAAACCGTCCTTCCGTGTTTGTAAGTTCATACGAAGATGGTATAAAACGTGTTTTAGAAGGAAATTATGCTTTTCTGATGGAATCTACCATTCTGGATTATAGCGTACAAAGAGACTGCAACTTAACACAGGTTGGAGGACTGCTAGATTCCAAAGGATATGGCATTGCAACACCTATGGGTAAATGGATAATTTTATATTTAAAATGAAAGCTTTACGTATGAAAGTTATAAAAATAAGCTAAAGAGACAGTAGAGATTTTAAGGTAGCAATGTAATTGATGATATAATCTTTTAATTTCTTGTCCTACTTTTTTATAATTTTTAAAGAATTAGAAATTTCATGCTTAAATTATTTGCATTGTTTATTATACTTTTTTATATGTTTAATGCAAGAAAATAATATCGAAATAATTTTAGTAATTTAAAACACAATGTAATTAATAAAAAGTTTTTTTAACTAAAATTTTGTGATTTAAAATATAAATTTACATGTGAAATATATATGTTAAAGAATTATTTTAGAATTACATAAAACAAGTGATAGTTATCATAATATTTTTCTCTAAAAATCAGTAAACTTCTAAGTTTGTATGATTAGTTATAATAACTTCTCTAGTTCGAAATATTTGTTTAACATGTACGTAAATATATATATGTATATATATTTTCCTTGCCAAATGAATAACAACATCCAAAATAACTGAACAGATGTTAATTAGAATTTATTTATTTATTTATTTATTTTCAATCAATTTCGATTTATTTTTTTTTAAATTTAAATTGTTAATTTCTTTAACTAGTCAAATGGTTATTGTCTTGATTCACAATACAACATTTTGATTGCTGAAAATTTTAGTAATGCCAATTGATATCCGTAAAAAATTGACGATATTGCAGATAAGTTATGTACAGTCGAAAAAAAAAAAGACGCAACACCCTCTGTAATTTCGTTGTTAATTTACGCAGAAAAGGTAAAAGATAACATTAAACAGGAAATTAAGTGCACTTTTTGAAAATAACGTAGAATTTAAAATTAGAAATCATGTCCAGTTGATAGATAAAAACGCAATGCTCGACTAACTTCATTGCTAATCAATGCCAAAAGAAAAAAAAAAAAAGTGATAGGTACCATTTGGCAGGGAATTATGAGTACTTTTAGAAAATGAATTGGAATTTTAAATTGAGGGTCGTCTACACATCAGAACACACACCAACTTTCATTTTCTTTCTTTCTTTCATTTTTTTTTTTTTTCAATGGTAATGCGCAATTTTTATTTTATATTTGAATTTCTGGGATAGCGGTAACGCGAAAACATATATTGGTTGCATATATATTACTTATTATTATTATTTTTATTTTATAGAGTTATAAGCGTTCAAAGTTTGAAGGTACTAATGTTAAATTTATATCGCAAACTATTATTAATATCCTCATATAAAATAACTTAATTGATGCATATATATATTTTTTTACGAGGTACAGTGAAAAAATCCAAACATAATCCATGATCACTTTTAATTCAGAAAAATATTTTTAATTATGAAAAATATTAATAAATTCATGTTAAAAAAATGTATATGAACTAGGTTCTACGTTAATTTTTACATAAAATTAATCCTATTGCTGAAAAATATGGGTGTGCAAATTTGCAGCTGATTTCAGTTGTTAGATTTCGAGATAAATAAGATAATAATTCGAGATAATAAATCTTTCTTTTGGAGAGGCTTAGGCGGCCATCTCTTAAAAAGTTTTGCATGAGATTACGAAGACAATCTTAAAAATAAACGAAAAAAATTAAACAAAATATTTTTAATTATTGGTCAAGCTATATTACAACAACAACGTCAAACGTAAAAAAAAAAAAAAAAAAAAAAGGAAATAAAAGAGTTTATTTTAGGACATTACTGATAACAAACGAGAATTCTTGTTTTCTAAATGAAACAAGCCCCGCCTTTCAGCGTTCTTCTAAATCAACACAGTATAGAAAAAGAAAAGTAAAAGTGACTTTGAGTATTCATGTTAAACTTCTTAATTCACGTTGGCAAAAATATACACAAGTGGAATTTACTTCATTAATAAATTTTTAAGCCTTTAAACAAACACTAGAACAGAAAATCAACTAAATATTCGTGGATTACTGTTTAAAATAGAAAAATAGGTGACGTAAAAAATGTCAAATAAAAAAAACGAATTGTCTATTAGAAACAATTTGAATGAAAGTCAGACTTCTTAAATCGCTTCTTAACAGCCATCATAGTTAAAGGGTTAATCATTTAGTTCACATACTGTTTATTATTTATTTATTTATTTATTTTGCGGGAAGGGTATTATTAGAAAGATACTTTAGCCTCAAAATTTACTTTTATGAATATATTTTAATTAAGAAACTGTATTTTTATAAAAATTTTAAAACAAACCGTATACAGTTTCAAACAGTTAAACTAACAAAAAACCGATAAATACGATTGAAAATCTTTAATATGTACTTTATACCTCACAGTAATTTATCTGAAAAGAAGTAATGCGTTGTTGTGGTATTGAATTATTTTATTTGCTTACAAAGTTTTTATTCATCCTCATGCAACACCGTTAATTAATATGAATTTTGTCAAACATTTATGTGTGTGTATATATAGCTATATTTTGTGAATTTCGTACATTATGTCACGCCTACAACATAAAATAGTTTTTCTTAATGAGAAAGAAAATTTAAGTTTTATTGGTGATCAGTGTTGCCATGATAGACACTTTTAAATAGAAAAATATCGCACATTTTACAAAGAGCATTGTCTAGCCAATATGAAATGTAATATATTTAAAAATGTCTAAAATATATTATATACATATATGTATTTACATTTTACATTGTTATCAAATATAGTACTTAAGCATATATCTACTAAAATGCCGAAATCAGCGACAGCCGAGGTGCTGTATAATAATATACAGTAAAGTCTCGTGCAACGCGGGTGCAAGTTTGCCTCATGAATATTACATTTTTTTTTTTTTTTCAACATAACTAATTTTATTTCAAAGCAACTGTTTTATACAATATCTAAATCGAGTGTATGAATTAATAGAGTTCTAACAACCACGTGACTTCCTTCTTAGCAACCGCACTTTGCTGAAGGACAACGCTAATTTGTCCATGCTTTTGTAAACGTAGTAGTCGATTTATTTATTTATTTTTTATGCTTTTACAAATACATTTACAACACTGTGTTGCAATAAATTTGTAATACTATTTCGCAATGATAAACAATGGGCCAGTGGGGTCAACTGTCCCTCAGCAAACAAATATCGCCTGCTACTGACGTCATCTGTTAGAACTATATAAATTAAATGGCTTTAAATAGTAAAACTGCATTATGTACTTGTCATCTCTACCACCGCGTTGTACGAGACTTTACTGTATTTATCCGCTGTATAGTTATTTATTTTTTAAATTTATCTTTCTTAAAACATTTCTGATGTAAAACAATAAAATTTTGTTCAGTTCATGTATGTTCTTAATTTTATTTTCCTATATTTACCGATAATCTCCTAACACATTTTTGTCTATAACTCTATGAAAACTAAAGATAAAGTATACAAAATATATACCTTTCCGCTCTGCTAGACTTTCAGGAATTTATATGTGGGTGTTGCTGTTGAAAAAAATCAATGCTGGCGCTCATTTCAATATGTAGATGACCCCTAATTCAAAATTTCACTTCATTTCAAAATAGTAAACTTAATTTTCTGTTGAATGATATCTATTAGATTTTTCTGCGTCAATTAATAACGAAACAACCACGAGTGTTGCTTTTTTTAAAAAAACAATTCTCGACTGTTTATATTGAAATAAGCACCAACTTTGATTTTCTTTTTTTTTTTTTTTTTTTAATCAATAGCAACATCCAATTTTGACATCATATTTGAATATTTGAGAGTCTGGCAGAGGAAAAAAGTATAAAGTTTGTATACTTTATCTTTAATATTGATAGAGTTATAACCATAAATATGTTAGGGGAGTTAACTGGAAATCTAGAAAAATATATTTAAGATCGCAAAATATTTAAAACAAAATTTTTTTGTTTTATACCGGAAATTATTTAACCGTCTGAGAGGGGCTCTTACGAAATCCTACGGTGAAGCGGGACAGATGCAGGCACAGCTCTTTTCAAAAAGTTAAGAAAAAAGTTATATATTACATAATATTAGTAATGCTAACATATGAACGGAACTTCGGCTGTCCCTGATCACGATTTTTTAGTTATATACATAAATGTTATTAGATAATGATGTGAAATGTAAATATATTACACTTAAGAATGATCTTTCGAAAATGTGCGATATTTTTCAATTAAAAAGTGTCTATCATGGCAATACTGATCACCAACAAAAAGTTTTATTTAACTTTAATAAAAAAAATATTTATTTTATGTTGTAGACAATGTTTAACAAAATTGACATTAATAATGGTGTTGTATGATGATGAATTAAAACTTTGTGAACAAATGAAAAAATTCAACAAAACAACAACGCATAAATTACATCGTTTCAGATAAATTATTGTAAGATATGATGAAGCACACATTAAAAGTTTTTAATCGTACTTACCAGATTTTAATTAGTTTATCATTTTGAAGCTGTATGATTTGTTTTATAATTTCAATGAAAATATAGTCTCTTAACACTTTCGGGACCGCTGACGTAGATTCACATCATTTGAAAATCTGTAACTGCACAAGTGGGCGTTTCTGTCTCAATTTGTATGTTATTTGTTTCTTAAAAATATACACAACATTCATGTTTGTACAATCAATATACTATGGATACAAATACTTTGATTAGAGAGAGTATGGTTATAATGTATATCCATTTGTAATATAAATGTGAATTCAGTAAATTTTGTTTTGAAAATAATGTAACTTGGGAGAATAACGCCCAAAGGCGGACCTTACTGTCAAAAAGACAAAATCATGCGGTTGCGAAAGTATTAGTTAAAATATATTTATAAAGGCATTTTTTTTTTAGACATAGCTGCCAAGTTTTTTAATTTATTTCGAAATGTTGTTAGCCCCGACCTATTTTCACACCGTAATATTTGTAGAAATTTTTTTTTAAATATATATATATATATAACTAGGATTAAATATGAAGAAAATTACTCTAAAAAGATTACGGTGAGGAAAAAGGGCGGGGCTAACAACATTCCGGAATACATTAAAAAGCTTGGCAACTATGCTAAAGTATCCTTTAAAATAATAATACCCTCCGCCAAAATATAAAGCAATTTATGAACTAAATGAGTAACCTTTTAACTATGGCGGTAGTTAAAAAGCTATTTAACAAGTCTGTTGTCTTTCATTCCAATGGTTTCCAATGGACAATTCAATTTTTTAATTGAAAATTTTTACATCCACCTATGTTTCTGTTTTTAACAGTAAGCTCCACCCATTTAGTTGATCTTCCATTCTAGAGTTTGTCTAAAGAATTAAAAAGTTATCACCAGTGAACGATGAAGTAAACATCACTTGCATATACTTTTCCTAACGTAAATTAAACGGTTTAATACGAATATGCAATGAACCTTTCTTTTCTTTTTCAATATCGTTTTGTTTTAAAAGAACGCTAAACACAGGTCTTTTTATTTTAGAAAACAAGATTGCTCGTTTGATGTCACCGACGTTGCTGTTTTACAGTCGGTAACAAAAGTCTTCGAACGCTAGCAAAAATTCCTATATGAAAAAAGTACACTAATACAGTTTTGTTAAATAAATCCTTGTCGAAACATGTCCTCAGACTGACTAAGCACATGATTCGACAAGGATTTATTTAAAAGAACTGTATTAAGTATACTTTTTTTACATAGGAAATTTTGCTAGTGTTCGGAGACTTTTGTTCCGACTGTATATATTTTGACAGGTTGTTAAAAATTAAACGTATTTTATTAAATTATCTCCGTTATTTTTTAAAAATTTTTTCGTTATCTCATGCAAAACTTTATAAGAGATGACATCCTAAGCCTCTCCAAAAGAAAAAAATCACATATATCAGAAAAACTAAAAACTGGGATGAACTGCAAATTTGAACACCCATATTAGCATTGAGAATCATTTTATGTAAAAATTGATATACATCATAATTCTTAATTTTTTTAAATATGAATTTATTATTATTATTTTTTTTTAACTAAAAATATTTTTCAGTATCAAAAGTGATCTTGGATTATGTTTAGGTTTCTTCACTGTTTATCGTATAATATATATATGTATATATATAACAATCAAGTTACGTTTCTTTAAATATATTAATAAAAGTTTGAGATATGAATTTAACATTAGCAACTTAAAAAAAAAAAATAAATAAATAAATAAACAGTAAAATATAAAACCATTATACTTTTCGTATTCCCGCTACCCCAGAAATTGAAATATAAAATAAAAATAGTGTATTACTTTTGAAAAAATCAAAATTGGTGTGCGTTTTAATATATAGAGGACCCTCAATTAAAAATTTCACTTTATTTTCTAAAAGTACTCACAATTCCCCGTAGAATGATACCTATCATATTTTTCTGTACCGATTAGCTTGTGTTTTTTGTTTCCTCTACTGTACAGCACAGTAAACTCCATTTCCATATATTGTTTAAAAACAGATAAACACAAGCAAATACTTTTTTTAAATATCACGCCAAATTCACAACATATGTAAGCAACCTCGTAGTGTACGTAAGAAAGTATTGATTTAATCGAGTGATGACAATAGAATAAATATGCAAGTAAAATTTTAGGAACGCTGCGAGGCCTGCATACTCTATAACAAAAAAAGTGACGCACCAAGAAGGAGTAATGCAAACTGGACATACATACAGGTTTTGATGAAATTAAGCACCCGTTCATCATTATCGTCGATCCTACGTGCAACTGGTACTTCAGTGACTTCAAATACCCTTAATAGGCGGCTCAGTGGGGTTGAGCTCAGTCCCTGGATCTGTCTTCCACTGAGGACACTTGGAGCATCATAAAAAGTGTCCTACAACCAGTTCGGGGTTTTACCAATCTAACACAACAATTAGACAGAATTTGGCACAATACTTCACAGAAGCAAATCTGCCAACTCTATCAATTAATACCAAGCGGAATAACTGAGGGCGATACATAAAACGAATACATAAGGGCCAGAAGTGGACCAACGCGTTATTGACTTGTTTACTTTGTGAGGCCCTTTCTCTTGATTAAATCATTCAAATTTTCTGAAACTGTAATCAATTGTTTTTCTCCACATGTACATCACATCTACCAATTTCTGTCCCATTCGGACCACCCATTCCCCCCCCCCCCCATCTACCAATTTTCGTCCCCACTTCTTCATGGTGCGTCGTTTTTTTTTTTTTTTTTTTTTTTCGTTATAAAGTGTATATTATATTCATAGCTACCAACCTTTCTAATTTATTTAATCAGATTTATCATCACTTATTTAAAATAAATTACGTATTACATGTCTTTCAGACGATATAATAAGTTAATGCATTAAATATAAAAAAAATAATAATTATATATGTTTTTGAAATTAGGTGATATTAATAGTTGTTATACTGCAATTTTATTCTAACTTTTTTTGTTTTTACTGACAATTTTTTAAAAACACATATCTTATAATCTATATATATAAAATCGTTCTTCCTGACTGAGTGAGTGAGGGTGTGATTCATCATCGCCCAGACCAAACCCCTAGACCTAGAAGTATGAAATTTTGTGAAAATGTTCTTTCTATGACGTAGAGATCTACTAAGAAGCAATTTTACAAAATTCGCCCTCCAAGGGGGGAAAGGGGTCAAAACGTGATTTCACAAAATCCTTCATATTGCAAACAAAAAAACAGATATCCATAGCTTTAAAATATAGCTAATACAAACGTCTAAAAACCAATATCTGGAATTTTCGAAATTCGGTCCCCAAGGCGGGCAGGGGGGGGGGGGGCAAAACGTGATTTCACATGCGTAAAACGTGATTTCGCATACTCCTAAAATAGATATACGTGAAACTTTTGGTCTAAAATATAGCTAATACAAATATCTAAAAACAAATTTCTGGAATATTAGAAATTCAGCCCCCAGGTGGGGCAAAAACAAATAGAAATACAGTTAGGGCGTTCAAAATTGGTACAGATAGGATTTAGAGGCCTGCAAGTCGAATGGGGATATTTTCAAACGTGTAAAGTTATTAAGAGGGGCAGGAAGGGGGGCAGGGGGAAAGGGGGCAAAAAAATAAAAATAGAGTTAGATCATTCAAAATGTGTATATAGAGGTTTTTGATACTTACAAATCGATTACGGATATTTTCGCATTTGTAAAATTATTAGGAGAGGCAGTAAGGGGGGGCTATGGGCAGAAACAAATAGAAATACAGTTAGGCCGTTCAAAATTGGTAGAGATAGGTTTTAGAGGCCTGCAAGTCGAATGGGGAAATTTTCGAAAGTGTAAAGTTATTAGGAGGGCCAGGAAGGGGGAGGGGAGAGGGGGCAAAAAAATAGAGTTAGGTCGTTCAAAATTGGTATATAGAGGTTTTCGATGCTTACAAATCGATTGCGAATATTTTTGAATTTGTAAAATTATTAGGAGGGGCGGGAAGGGGTGGGGTAGGGCGGTATCGGGGGACTGTGGGCAAAAACAAATAGAAACACAGTTAGGCCATTCAAAATTGATACAGATAGGTTTTAGAGGCCTGCAAGTGGAATGGGGATATTTTCGAAAGTGTAAAGTTATTAGGAGAGCCGGGAAGGGGGGGCTGAGGGGCAAAAAAAAAAAAAAATAGAGTTAGATCATTCAAAATTGATACATAGAGATTTTCGATACCTACAAATAGATTGCGGATATTTTCGATTTTTTAAAATTATTGGGAGGAGTGGGAAGGGGGGGAAGCGGAGGGGCAAAAAAATAAAGATAGAGATAGATCGTTCAAAACTGGTTCATAGAGATTCTTGATACTTAAAAATCGATTTCAGATATTTTCGAATTTGTAAAATTATTCGGATAGACGGGAGGGTGGGGTGAAGGGGTAAAATAATAGAAATAAGAGTTAGAGCATTTGGGGAATTTTTTCCGAAGGCAGTTAGAACCCGGTGCGACATTTTTCCTAATCAGGTTTTGTTTCTCTTTTTTTTTCACGTGATAAAAATTAATGGAATTTTGAGAATTCAGTAATTATAGTGATTCATTTTAAAATAGGGACTAGCGAAGCGGTCGTTGCCTGCTAGTATATTATAAAAAAATACTTTTTCCGTTTTAATTACATTTAAAGTAAACTAATATTAAAAAAAATTAGTATAATAACTTCGTAAGAATGAATGTTTAGATTAAGGTCGATATAATATACACTTTGAATACTTACTTTGCAAATCTCAGAAGTACAGATTGGTGGCATTTGGCAAAATTCCGCTTATAACTTAAGCAAAAATTTAAATGAATGGTCCCTTTTCAATTTCTTGGCAATATGAAGATCCTAAATGCATATAGCGCTCCATGTAAGAGCAATTATCTACTCCGAAATCACCCTTTTTGACAAAACGTCAATAGAAACCTCCATGTGGAGACTTAAAAAGATTTTGTGTTGCGTGTGTGTGTCTCTATGTCTGTATGTCTCGCGACAGCGGCCGCTAAAATCACCCTATTGACGTGTAATTTGGTACACATGTTCATTTACCTCACAGAAATAGCTGTATAGTTTTGGTGGGTGTGTATTCCATTTGTAGTTCGTGTATAGGGGTACACCAATTTTTTTCTTATCATTACGGCCTATGTACTAATTTGTGTGTGCCGCAATAGCAAGCGCAAAAACCCTTGGATTGACTTGAAAATTGGTATACATGTTCAGACGCCATACAGAAATAGTGGTATAGATTTTGGTGCTTATATTGTTTATGGATCGTGTACGGAGATACACCATAGGTTTTCTTAACATTACGACCTATGAGAAGGATTTAATTTAAACTAATTTTAACATACATACTTTACTTTCAAATGATATTAACAATCATTATTTCGATGTTTAAAAGCGTGTTTTCTGTAGAAATCTTGTTTAGACTTAAAATGAATGTACTTGACCACCCAAAAAGGGTTTCGAAAATGTCGCGTAATCATCCAAATTATGTCAAATTTCGGATAATCATGCATGAGCTACATAGAAAAAGTTGTAAATTTTTTATTTGTTTATATAATGTTTATGGTTTGTTGGTAAAGACGCAAAAAAGAATTTCGTGACATTACAGCCTATAGCCAGATTTTTATTAAGATTATTTTAACGCGCTTATGCTGCGTTCAACAAAATAAAATTAACATACGTTATTAAGAGGCTTGAAAGCATGTTTTCTCTAGATAAATGGTATATATAGACTGAATAATTTATTTATAGGACTACATAAAAGAATTCTGACGACATTCTATAGTCATCCAGTGATGTCAAATTTGATTCAATATTAATGAGTTCCAATGAATTACTTTATACATTTTATTAGTGTGTACAACTAGTGTGGTTCGTGTACAGGGACACTCAAAAGAATTTTCAACCATTACGTTCTGTAAACGGTATTTCTCATAAGTGCATTTTAACGTGATTACACTCCATTAAACTTAATTAAATAAACATAAATAGAATGTTAAAATGCAAGGTATCTTTGAAAAATGGTCGGCATAGAATATGTAATTTTTTTTTAAAGATTACACAAAATAATTCCGATAATTTAAGTAATCATTTTGCCTGAAATTGCATACAAGTGTTTATGAGTTAAAAGGAATTAATACAAGACTATGAGTTGCAATAAAAAATATATATACACATAGATATCAACAGAAGGATACAACGGGGGGTTCAAGGGAGCGGTCGCCCTCCTCATAATTATATCTATTTATCAGTGAGTTAATCATATATATAATTATTTTAAATACTATATAGTAAGTAAAAATGATCTGTTGAGTAATGAATGATACTAATAGGGCATTGAGGCTCCTGATTTGCAGATCCACTAGTTGCTGAAACGTCAGTGGAGGTCTCTATGTGGAGGCTCAAAAAGTTTTTGTCTGTGTGTTTGTATGTTTGTCTCACGATAGCGGCCGCAAAAATCACGCTACTGGCTTGAAAATTGGTACACATGTTCATGAGCCACGCAGAATTAGCTGTATGGTTTTGGGTGTGTATTCTATTTGTATTTCGTGTACCGGGATACGCCAAAATGTTTCTTATCTTTACGGCCTATGGATAGAATTTGTATATATTGCTATAGCGGCCTCAAAAATTCTCCAATTGATTTGCAAATTGGTACACATGTTTACGGACTATACAGAAACAACTGAATAATTTTTGGTCTACGTATTGTTTCCTTTTCGTGTACAGGGATACACTTAAGTTTTTCCTATCATTATGGCATATGGGATGAATTTCGTTTAAATGTATTTTAACATCATTACTCCAAATTCAAGAAAATGAATTTAGCGTGCATTATTGAGATGCTTAAATTCATGTTTTGTGTAGAAAATATGCGTTCTTAGGCTTCATAATTAATAAACAAGACCTTAAAAAAGTGTTCCGACAATGTCACATGATCATCCAAATTATGTCAAATTTCGAACAACTATTCATGGAAAACATGGAATAAGTTGAATAGCTCTTACTTGTGTATTACAATGTTTATGGTTCGTTTACAGGGACACGCAAAAGAATTTTGGGGTACTGGAGCCTATGGAGACATTTTTATTTGAACGCATTTTAACGCGTTTATGCTGCATTCAACATAAACGAATTAACACGCACTAAAAAGATTCTTAAAAGCATGTTTACTTAAAAAATATATATATGTGCAATGCATAGACTAAATAATTTCTTCACAGAACCACACCAAACATATTCCGATGACATTATTTAATCATCCAAATGATGACAAATTAGATTGTAATGTTAATGAGTCATTATTAATTAGGTATATTCTTTTCATTGGTATATATAATAACTTGTGGCTTCTTTTCAGTGATACACAAAAGAATTCCGTACCGTTACGGTCTATAGACGATATTTCATAATATAGTTACACCCCATTAACTATAATGAAATGATATTAGAATGTTTAAAAGCATGTGTTTTACACGGAAATTTGTAAGCATGGATTTGTTAATTAGTTTATAGGATTACACAAAATAATTCTGATATGTATTGTAATCTTTTTGCATGAAACCTAGTACAAGTATTTATAAGTTAAAAGAAAGTAATAGAAAGCTGTTACTAGGAAATTATATAATTACCCGCATATACAGAGATAAATATAGAAAAACAGATACTGCCGGTGATTGAAGTGAGCAGCAGATATATATATATGTATATAATACGGAATAAATAAAGTGATCTGTTGAATCATGTGTGATGCAAATAGAACTTTGAGGCTCCTGATCTGCAGATCCAATAATTTAAATATTTTTATAATACGATAATGACCTGCACGTTTTCGACTCTATAATCAACTTTTACGAGGTGGGCAATAAAATGTCTCATGTGTCAACCTGTATTAAAGAAGCTATACTCTTAACTATGAGGTCGTTTTCTGTATATTTGAAATAAAAATATGAAATAAAATACGTCACCAAATAAAATAATAAATCAAACTTTTGTTTGGCTTTGTTGAACAACAAATCTGTCATATCCTGCATTTCTTATCTAAAGCTAGCTCTGGTCTGGACTACCCATTAAGCAATACAAGCAAATTCAGTTTTTATTAGTAATTATTTAATGCTAGTTAATTGTAATTGTAGTCACAAAAAGTAAATTTGGCAACGTCTGTAGACAAACGATTTTATATAAGACCAAAATTACCGCAATTTCTGATAGATACCCCGCAGGTTATATAATCCAGTTTTGTACCAGAAATTTCAATTGATAAATAAATTTATATTTGCTCGATCTCTAAAATATAGATTTCTCTAGTAAATAAAATTTCTGGTGGAGAAATGACACATGACATCTTACCTGCGGGTTATCTACCAGAAATTATGGCAGTTAAATTAATGCTATAGTTTTCTCTTACGAACTGTCCATAGAATCGCCTTTGAGTTTTAATGATAAATCGTTATATATATATATGTATGTATGTGTTTATGTATATATATATTATATATATATATAATTGGAAAACATAAATAACATTCACATGCTCATTATGCATGTAAAACTTGTTCCCAATTAATTATTACTCATGCGTAAAATCAGTTTTGAATTGTTCACTGTGACTAATAATTCGTAATTGTGATCACAAAATTTTATTTTGGCACATCTTTTACCAAAATTCTCTCATTTAAGAGTGAAATAAATTAATCCAGCAGGTTTCTCTAAGGAACTGTCCAAACAACCGGTTTTGAGTTTTAAATACTATATAGAATTTTGTAAACATGCAAAACAACACGATAAACTAATAGCGTGCAAAAGAATACGAAACATTTTATTATTATTTCATACTTGCCAACCATCTCATTATGAATCGTACAATTTTTAGAACCCGCCCTTTTTTTCACACCAGTCGTGTTTTACAGTAATTTTATTCTTATTTAATTGTAACATCATTTGTCGAGATTTATTCTAAAAATAAAGTTGTGTAAAAAATGGGCGTATTTTCAAGTGGCGTAAACAATTGTAAGGTTATTAATGAGATGGTTGGTAAGTACGTTATTTGTTTATTTATTTTATTTATTTATTTTTTATTGTCAGTTCAATTTTTATTAGTAATACATTTCTTGAAATTAAAATTCCTCTTTTTTATTATTGTCCAATAAGAGAGACAACAGAAATATGTTAGCCACTTAACACTTTCGCGACTTCACGTTTTTGTCTCTGATAATAAGTTCATATATGCCAACATTTTAATGTAGTGCAGAGTATTTTTAGTCCCGCCTTTGTTTAATGCCACTTATTTTTTAAGAGTAAATTTTTCCTATTTTATCAAAGTTACATATTGGAGAAAATTTTTCTATAAATAAATTAGTGCGAAATAAAGGTGGGGCTAAACATACACAATATAAATTAAAATGTTGGCATCTATGTAAGTTCCGCCTGTCGGCGTAGTTTTTTTAAGCTGCATTATTTCGGAACAAGGTTTTCTGTATCCATATTTGTGTTACAAATGAATATACATTATAACTGTATTCTTTCTAATTAAAATATTAGTATCCATAGTATTTTGATTGTACAATTATAAATGTTGGGAATATTCTTAAAAAATATAGTAACATACGAATTGCAAATGAAGCGCCCACTGGCGTAGTTACAGATTTCCAAATGACGTGAATGTACGTTAGCGGTCACGAAAGTGTGAAAAATTAGTTATTATCACTTTTAAAATTTTAATTTTTGATGAAGTTTAAGCTACTCCAATGATTACTTTTTTTTCAATAATATATTTCTATGCTATCTCATTTCAAGGCTCACCTTGGAGGGACAAAATTTCTCTGGCCATTTTAGATTTGCAAGAGAAAGGAGTAATCCAGATGTTGTACAATAAATGGTGGAAAAGTTCCGGCGTATCCTGCGCAAGAGAAGATAAAAATAAGGAGGGAAAAGCCAATTCATTAGGAGTAGGTAACATTGGAGGTGTATTTGTCGTCCTCTTGTGTGGATTAGCTGTCGCCTTTGTTGCTGCCATCGTTGAGTTTTTCTGGAATTCCAGGAAGCATGCGCAGACAGAAAGGGTAAGACAAAGATATTTTAAATAAAGCGATATTCACTATGTAAGAACAGAAACAGCGCTATTCATTCAAAACTTTCAATGAATTCATAATGACGACCAAACTTAAACATGAAGGTCTTTATTTAACAAGCTTTTTAAACTAATCATTTTATCATATACAAAACAGTATTCTCTAATAAAAATTCCTGGACCAATGCCCGATTTAACATCTAAATTTTTATGCTCAAAAATCAGAGAATAAAAAGGTTTTATTTTAACCAATGTGCACAACTATATCATAAACAAACATGGCAGATTTTTAACTTTCAGTTTCAAATGATATTGAAACCTTAAAAAAAAAAAAAAAAAAAAAAAAAAAAAAATGTAGCTATCGAAAAAATAGATCATCGAGAGAGAAAGAATGATTTGGACTGTACGAACAATTCAGCCTTTAATTTACGTTACCATTTTTTAAAAAAGGATGCAGTC
Source organism: Salticus scenicus (assembly GCA_963930645.1). Classification (NCBI taxonomy): domain Eukaryota; kingdom Metazoa; phylum Arthropoda; class Arachnida; order Araneae; family Salticidae; genus Salticus; species Salticus scenicus. The sequence goes on along the minus strand of OZ005654.1, from coordinate 77,067,903 downwards.
AAATCGTTAATTAAAAAGATGGATGGAACATTTCCAGTTTCACACACACACACACACACAAAAAAAAAAAAACTAATAATATTTTAACAACTACCGAAAAGCTTTTATTTAAAATCTGAAAAATTCTTTTTCTTATCGAAGTTAATACAAAAGAACAACAATAAAAGATTAAAAAAAAGAAAAAAAAAATACAGCACTAATGTTCAAAAAATACAAATATAGAGTATGTTTATAAAACTATATCACTCACCATTTGTTTAACTGTGGCCGTAAAAAAAGCAAACGCCAAGGTTTATTCATCGACAAAACAAATCACCTTTATATTTTTCTTTCACGTAACTTATTTTTTCATTGGTTTATATTTTTCACGTAGTTGAGATTTTTAAGCCATCTAATCCGCTGAAGGTGGAGACCAGGGAATTTAATCTTGTGTTAGCATTGATTCACAGAAATGCTGATACAAGATTTAATCCTAAATCAATCGGATTTGTTGAATGCTAAAAATTTTCTGAAAAATTATTTGTAAATAACTATAAAAATATAATGAAACACATCTTTTAAAGTTATTTAAATGAATGAAATTGCGATAATAAATTGTTTTATTTTTAAAAGTATAATTTTAAGAATAAGAGACATAAAACGTCATAAACAAGGTTTCAGAATTATAAATAACAAAAATATAGTAGACAAACTAATAAAAATTAATGATGCAATGAATTTTTCTGTTGAAAGTCAACTATGATAAATAACTCTGTCATTAAAAGTAACAAACATAATTTACATTCAGATTTCTTTCTAATCTGACAATGTTTTCAAACAAAACAAACTAAAAATGATTTTATATTATTATTATTTTTTTATATATTTATATATTTATACATTTGTATTTATTTATTTTTATTTACTTAATCATTTATATATTGTATTTATCAAATATATCAAATATTATATATTGAAGTCGTGATACTAAATATGACAATTAGTTTGCACATTTTATTATTATTATTATTATATCATTAATCAGTAAAAAGGTTGCAAATAAATATTATTAATTTTCCTTTATTTTGAGGAAAAATAAAACTTGTTCAATAATAATAATATTAATAAAAAATTAGATTACATTTACAATCAATATTTTATTGTAATGTAACTGCTCATCACCTCATTTTTCAAGTGGCCAAAATTCCAATAAACATTAAGATGACGCTATGAAAAATATTGTTTGAATGCGTCACTGTAATTAGAATATTACAACATGTAGTATTGCCAACTTTCTTAATTTTTTCCGGAGCATTTTCAATGCCTGCCTTTTTTTTTTCCACACCAGACTTTATTTCGAATAATACTCTCAAATGTATGACATCGATTAAATAAAAAGAAAATTAATATTTAAAAATACTGGTGTGAAAAAAAGGCGTGTACTAACAGTGCTTCAGAATAAATTTTAAAAATTGGTAACTCTGCAAAACGTATAATATCAGGTGTCGTAGTCTCCGCCTTTTTTTTAGGACGCCTCAATAGAAACAAGATTATTATTATATTTTTCTTTTTGCTACCACTATTTTTATATAATGATTTCTATTCTGTTTAACTATGACATATTGCTTTAAAAATAGTATTAAAATTTTCTAAGTAAAAGGTGGTGGCAAAAGAGGTGAAATTTTATTATCCTTGAGAGTGCTGTGAAAAAAAGGTGGAGTCTACGACACCTGATCCTGATCATAATAAACTGGAGGCGTACCCCCTGTCCATTTTTCGGGACACTTTCAGAGAGAGAATATTTCGTCTTTTGTACTACTACTATTTCCAGACAGTACTTTTAAATCGTATTTTTAAGTAATACGTCGTGATTAAACAGTATAGAAATCAGTGTATAAAAATAATAACATAAAAAAGTATGTGGATTTGTCATCCCTAAAAATGTCCTGAAAAAAAAAGCGGGTTTATGACCCCTGTATTAAAACATCATTTGTTTTTAATTAAATCGAATGTTTCAAAATTAATTTCTTAATTTTTCTCCAAGTAATAGTTTAATTAAACTGTGCAGATTATCGTTATTTTCCGAGGAAAATATTGCATTGAAAAACCGAGTACTTGAATAAAAAACAAAAAAAGATTTTTTATTTAAAAAAATTGTACAAATATAATTTATAACATCTAATTATATTTTCAATGTCATTACTGAAAAAATTGAAATCAAGAAAAAAAATATTAATTTAAATTTTAAAGGAATGTCTACGAATATGTAAATAAATATATATATATATAGATGTAAATAAAATGGATTAATTCCATAGTTACCGACGTTTACGTTTTTTGACTGTCGGGAAATTTTAATAAGCATTTTTATCTTATTTAGTCAGTGAAAAATTAGTGTAGAAATATATATATATAAAGAATTATTAATTTTTTCTGGTAGCTAGAAAGCGTAAAACTTTGCAACTATGTTAATTTAGGTTTCATGTCCCTTACAATTCGGTCTAAACAAACGCAGAAAGCAATATTTCAAAGCAATAGTTCCTGGGCCACCTGAAGTAACAAACAACAAAAAAAAAAAAAAAAAAAAAAAAAAAAAAAAAAGTATAATATTAAAACATTATTTGTTTATAATTAAATCTCATGCTTCAAAATTAATAATTTTTATTTGTTCTTTTTTATTATTATTATTAAAGTGCAGAAATAATTGGTGTATTCCGACGAACAGAATATTAAAAAGAATCAATAGAATTCTTTTTTTTAATGTCCAAATGGAATTTATGGTACCAAATTATACACGCAATACCATTACTGAAAAAAAAAAAAAAAAATTAAAACCAATAAAATTAATTTTAATGTAACAAAATGGAAATACTTATTATGTCTTTTAAATTTGAATATTGCATTTTTTACCTTCCTTGCATTTCGGTCTAACTGAACGCAGAACTTGGTTTTATGTTCCACGCAGCAGTCCCTGTGCTCGGAAATGGCGGAAGAGCTGCGATTTGCAGTAAAGTGCCGCGCCTCCAGACAGCGTCCGGCTCTCCGTCGTCAGTGTTCCAAGTGCATTCCAGCCGGCACCACATATGTGCCAGGTACGCTTGAGGTACCCCAGGAGAATGGTCTTGTCCAGACGATTGAGATGAGAAAGTCTCCACTCACATACGAGGTCCCTGGCGACTCCTAGTTCCACAAGTGCCAGCACCGACACTCGACTGCCGTGCAGCAGCATCATTCACATAATAAACCTTGAACAAACATCATAAATATATATATATTTAAAAAAAGCATACGGGACAGGCGTCAAATAATAAATGTATTGAAAACTTTGTGAAATTACGGTATAAAATGCAGTAAAATATGACGAACGTCTTTCTCAAAAAATATCATCTGATCACTCATTATGTAACTGAATATAGGGTTGCCTGTTTGGGTAAATAACAATTAATAAGAACAGAAACGAATTTGTTCTTTGTGAAGCATATGCGATGAAAATAAAATAAAAAAAAGCGCCAATAAATATATCCGCCCTTCCTTCATACGTCATTTTTAGAAGAATAGTTCTTCTTATCTAACCGTAATTACTTATTGCAGAAAAATATTATATAAAGAAAATGGTATGAAAAATGGATACTACTAACGCAATGGAATAAATTAAAATGTTAGCAGTTCTGAATATGTTAATTTCAGTTCGAAAAAGCATAAGAATTATAGAAAGTTGCTTAATTATTCAATTACATGATATCGTACAATATTAGAATTTTTTAAATACATTTTTACAATCGCCAATTATTCTAATTTATTCTGTAATATTGTTATGTGACGCCTTTTTTTCACACCACTTTATTCCTAGAATGATTTTCTGAAGTATGTGCTTACGACTAAATAAAGAAAAAATTCTCTTGAAAAATAATGTTGTGTAAAAAAGAGGCGGATCCAAACACTATAACGGAATAAATTAAAATAATTGGCAGCTGCGTTATCTAATGAAAGACCAGTACTTTTTTGAATTTATTCGTTCCTAGATTTTATTGTGCTTTATATGGTGTTGCAAAGTTTTTAATACGTTTATGAAGAAACAACCTAGACAAGAAAGAGAATCTACAAACACAACTGCTAAACTAGACGTAACGTTATCTTAAGGATTATTTATAATTAAATAAGCAAACATAGTTACAATCAAACGTTTTAATAAGTATTATTTTGTATCTTATAACGCATTCTGAATGAAGAATGCAGAACTTAATATTTTTTGTATCGTTTAAACATAATGTGCCAACTTTTTTGCATAGCTGATTGTCGTAATATAGCCAGCAAGTATGAAACAATTTGTTTCTATTTTTTCCTGACTTGTTATTTGCCAGTTTGGTTCACAAGAATTTTTTTCATTCTTGTGTTTTAAGATCATAATACTAATTTTCCTGACTTGACATTTGCCAGTTTGTTTCACCAGTGTTTTATTCAATCTTGTATTATAAATGATTTACATACCTATTATTATATTTGATATTTTAGTTTCATTATAAAACTTAATGATATTATTGAATATATTTAGTTTGAATGTAATTACATTGTAACTCTTTTTTACTCATATCGTATATGATAGATTTCTAAGCTGACTAGTTGGTACAAAGTCTTTTACGTGCTGATAATTTGTTTAGGTGATAGTTAAAATGGTATGAATATTTTTTAAAAATAAATTTATTTATGTCTTTTGGCGAGACATTATTGTAAAAACCTTACATAAACCGTCTGTTATTATTATTATTATCATTACTTAATTTAGCCCTTTCACTATTCGCAGAAATATTGGTACCACTTATAAAAATAACTGTAAGGTAGAAACTGTGCACAGAAGGAACAAAAATTCAAAGTTTATACATTATTCTGATGAATTCTTAGCTGTAGGAAGTTAAATGAAAAAAAAAAAAATGCAAATTGAAAAAAAAATGAGAGAACGTTAAAACCGTATGGCATACATGCACAATTTGCAATATAATTTTTACTGTCTTTTCTCTCTCTCTGTTTCTCTCTTTTCTTTTACTCATTTCATACTTTCGGAAGAAGGGTAGATTATGCTTTACAATAATATTTTACAAATTGTACAATAATACCAAAACTGTAGCTATTAATGTAAAATTGCAAATCCTAAATTGCTGTAAGTTTATCGATTTGTATAAATGTTTTCATGCAATTTTGCCCACGAGAGAGAAAATAATATATTAATAAAATTTTTCGAATATGAAAAGACACTATTTTCACTTTAAAAATACGACAGACATCATATGAAAACTACATAAATTTGGTTGTAAAAGCAATCCTCATACTTAATTATTAAATAAAATAAATAAAAAAATAGTGAAAGGGTAAATTAGTATTATGTTTATTTCTTTACAATTGTTTTGAAATGCAGTTGTTATTGTGATAAAAATGCAGTAAATAAAATAATCATAAAATTTTAATATTAATTATTATCTTTTGGATCTTTAAATATATTCTTGAAATATTGTAAATTATAGATTTTAAATGCAGTTTATACTGAAACTTTTAAACAAAACTAATGTCAAGTAAAAAGTATATAAAGAAGGTGTAAATAAATTATAAATTTGTTTAATATTCTAAAGCTTTAATGAAAAAAAAAAAAAATGGTTCATTAGAATGTGTTGATTCAAAAAGAAATCTATGTATAATACATTTTCGTTCCGATTCTATGGGAATTTTTTTCCAAATTGACTGGTAATTAAAAGTTTTATTTTATTTCATTATTCTTGTGTAAATAATTTTTTGATCTAGTTCACAAATTTAAAACATTTAAATATTTAATCCAAAGAATCAAGTATTAAATGTCAGCATTCGTTTGTATTTAAGGTAATTACCACTTTTAGAACTATTTTAAGATTATAAACAAAAGGTTTTAAGATTATAAACAAAAACGTAATCGTAGGAAAAAAAATAGTATAATATAAACTTTATGAAAAGAAATCCAATTTAAAATTCAAAATATAATATCTAAAATTTAGCAGTTAAGGGCCCACTTCACTCACCGCCGCCGGAAGTCGAAGCTAATGTTATTCTATGGGAAATTTTTCTTTGCAAATAACTTATACATATTTTTAAATTCTGTTTTCACATTCTGAAAATTACCAGCTGTTAAATTGACGGACCTTTTTTAAAAAAATCTTTTTTTAATTTTTTATATTTTATTTTGAAGCTGCAAAATACGAATTTGCAATATGTGAAATTTCTTCATTTTGCAATTTCAAAATAAAATATTAAAAATTAAAAAAAAATACATTTTTTTAAAGTTCCGACAATTTAACAGTTGGGAATTTTCTGAATGTGAAAACAGAATTTAAAATATGTATTAGTTAATAAGTTATTTGTAAAGAAAATTTCCCCATAGAATAACATTGGCTCGGGCTTCTGGCGACGGTAAGTGAAGAGGGCCGTTAACTAAAAATTTCTAATATATTAAAAAGCTTATTAATATTCTTCAAACAATATTTGTGTATTAATGAAAAGAGGAAAAAAAGAAAAGAAAGAAAGAAACATTTTCATAAAATTAATTTTAGCATTTCAAAACTTGAAAATTTCAATATGATTATTTTATTTATTTCATTATGTATAATTTGTTTAATTCCACAAATTATTGTGGAGTATTATTGTAATATACATACTAATTAAATTTTGTTGTATGTTACATATGTGCTGGCTCGAAATTGTTATAATTACACACATACTAAAAATTAACTTAATATGTATATACATATTTAGAAACAATTTAAAAATATGAAAAAGGAATTTAATTATATTTCATTCAAATTTCTTGTCTTATTACTTTCTTATTACTTTTCTAAAAGAAAAGAAAAAGTTTCAATTTGAATTTATTGTTGAATGCAATTCAAACACTTTTTTAAATGTAATTTTTTTTTTCAGATATTATTATTATTATTATCATTATTACTATTTAAATATTCATTTACCGCTACGAAATATTTTTCTTTTTACGAACTCTATATATATAAATGTCTAAATTCTACTTGAAATATAATTAAAAAAATGTATTATTATTATTATTATTATTACTTAATTAGAAGGAAACCAACAGAAAAAAAAAATCACATTTAATAAATTTTTAAAATAGAAGAAAAGAAGGACAAAACAAAAAATAAATAAATAAATAAACTCCATTATATGTCACAGTATTTGACATTGATTGTGAGGACCAATTTATTGTTCCTTGAATTTACGCAAGAATTTTAAAAAAGTATTTGTAATTTATATCCTAGAATTAACATTACATGCTCAAAATATAGTACGAATAAAATTATTTGTTTATAAATTGTCTCAGTGTTATCTCTCTCTCTCTCTCTGTGTATAGTTTTTAGTTGGAACAAAGGTATTTTTTTTATATATATACATATATATTTGTTGCTGTTGGGAAGTTGTACAACAAAAGTCACAAAAAGTAGAAAAAAATATTATTCAAAAACTATTGACGGTAGCATTACAGTCGGCAGAAAAATTATTCGAGCGCTAGCATGAATTCATAAATATATGTATAAGCACTTAATACTCTTTTGTTAACCCTTTGCGGCGCAAGGTAATTGGTATCATTTAAATTACACTGTCACCGAAATTCACGAACAAAATTAAAAGAAAAGAAATTGACGACATTTTCTGCTATGTTATAAAAGTAAAATTTTGCTAAAAAATTTCCGAAATGAGATTTTGCAGTTGAAAATTAAAAGTAGGTGATGTTGTAGCTAGATCAACGCCCCTGAAAGGGTTAAATAAATCCTTGTCGAATCAAATTCTTAGACTGACTAAGAACATGATTCGACAAGTATTTATTCAACGAAACAGTATTAAGTGTACTTTTTTTTTATAAAGGAATTATTGCTAGCGCTCGAATAATTTTGCTGCTGAGTGTATGCGGTTTCCACTGAAATGCACGGAAAGACATAGTATTTTTTTTTTAGATAAATATTTTTTAGAAAATTAGTTTAAATTTCCTTCATAAGGTGACTCTATAATTGTAAATTTATTTATTTATTTTACAGTGGTGCAGTACATTCAACAACGTAACTATAGGACTATAAACGCTCAATGCAACGGCCGTCATTCATTAAAATGATCGTCAGATGATGCACATTGAAAATTCTCATAAAAAAGCTTCAGTTTTTGAAATATGTCTTCATTTGGTCAGACGAATCTGTTTGAAATGTGTAAGGATACTGCGAATACAGCGCGATATGTTGGTGAAAAATGCAACTAATATTACAAGTACAAATATATATATATATATATATATATATATATATATATATATATATATATTCCATGCTTTGCTGTACATTTTAGTGAAACTCGCATAGAGCTACAGTCAGTATTTTTTAAATAATGATTTTCTTTTCTTTCTTTTTTCCTTTTCCCATTCAAAAAAAAAAAAAATCTTTTATTTGATTTTTAGATCACCCAGTATTTTCAGTTGACCTTTTAAAACCCACTGACCCCTTTTGCATCTCTACAAGTATTAATACTTCATAATCGCACATCTATTTCCCAGTAACGATAAGCTCTGCAAAAAAAAAAAAAAAAAAAAAAAGGATCTGATACCATCCTTGCAGATTCTTATGTAAAATGACCACCTGAATCCGAATATGAGCACCATTTTGCTCAATCGCCCACTGTTTACCAAATACACCCCCTCCATCATTTTTATCTTTGTTTGAAATTTTATACACATCAGTTTGATTTCAAGAGGAACAATGATTATTTTAACCATTGAATGTCTTCTGACCTGAGGAGCTACAGAGGTAGAAAGTTCTAAAACACGAACATTTGTAGTAAAGAGGAAATTTGAGGGGATTTGTGCCCAGAAAACAAAAGAAAATCAATGAAAAAAATCAGTTTCTGTATCTTATTTTTCGCAATATTTTTTACATATCCCAGCTTCCAGTTTGCCATTTTCTTACCAAAACACCCCAAATAATAAAAATTATACAGTGATTTTTTTAAAAAATGTTGGTATAGTCTCAAAACTCTCGCAAGAAAGTTTGACTGATTCACTGTGCGAGGTTTGCTTTCAATAACTCCCGCGTTAAATGTTTTGGGCAGTAAAACATGAACAGTAAAATCTCCTGCTTTGACACGTGTTAAAGGCCATTTCTTTTATCATGGTAGTAGTCAGTCGTTATCTACTTTTAGTACAAGGTTTGCGATAAGAGAGTAAGCTTTATTGTGTTCTCGTCGATGGTGATCTTGTGTGGTGATCTTTAACACGTGTCAAAAGAGAATAATTTTCTATTCCTGTTTTACTGCCCAAAACATTTAACGTGGGAGATATTGAAAGAAAACCTCGTGCAGTGTATCAGTCAAACTTTCTTGCGAGGGCTTTGAGACTTTACCAACATTTTGAAAAAAAATTCACAGTATAATTTTTATTATTTGGGGTGTTTTGGTAAAAAAATGACAAACTGGAAGCTGGAATATGTAAAAAAAAAAAGAAAAAAAAAAAAAAAAAAAAAGAAATATTGCGGGGGAAAAAAAAGAAAGAAAGAAAAAGAAACTGATTGTTTTTATTGTTTTTATTTTGTTTTCTGGGCACAAATCCCCTCAAATTTCTTCCTTATTACAAATGTTCGTGTTTTAGGACTTTCTACCTCTCTAGCTCCTCAGGTCAGAAGACATTTAACGGTTAAAATAATCATCGTTCCTCTCCAAATCAAACTGATGGGTATAAAATTACCAAACAATGATAAAAATGAGGGTGGGGGTGTATCTAGAAAACGGTGGGTGGTTGGGCAAAATGGTGGTTATATTCGGATTCAGGAGGTCATTTTACATAAAAATATGCTGAAATGGTGTCAGAGGCAATTTTCATGCCGAGCAGTGTTATTTATAATGTAGGGATGTAATTTCATTATTTAAAATTTATAAAGTTAAAATAATAATAATAATAATAATAATAATAATAAAAAGGGGGACTAATGTGCAAGTTGTACCTGACGGGACTAAAGTGAAAGTTGTACCTCAAGGGACTAATGTGAAAGTTGTACTTTACGGGACTAACGTGCAAGTTGCACTGAACGAACAAACTATTTCTTTCAACGAAAATGCCAACTAACCCTGGACGATAGGTCTAATATATCGTATCATATTATATATCGTATTTATCGTAATATAACTCAATACTTATTTCGCTTCCTTCATCGACTCTTTTTAATACGCATTTTTTATATGCATGAGCAGCCCCCGAAAAACAAAAACATTAAATCATTAAATTCATTTTTTTACTTATTTTTATTTCATATTATTTCACGCGCACTTTTTATTTCTTAATTCAAAATTATTAAAAAAAAACTTTTTCGATATCGCTTGTAACGATACTGATTATTATTAATTTTCTTTTCTTTTTCTTTCAATAACAATAATAATAGTAATAATAAAAAGATTTTGATGAAATTCTGGCAAAAGCAGAATTTAGTTTATGACGGAGGACTATTAGTTTTTTTTTTTTTTTTTTTTTTCTTTTTTCAAATTATAAAATTATATTTTCGATAAATTTTAGATTTCGACAAATGTCCAACTATCGAAATCGACAACGCAAAAATTCCAGATTGAGACTAATAGGCCCTCAGTCCTAAAAAAAAAAAAAAAAAAAAAAAAAGTGCAGTGAAAACAACATTACAATTTGCCTTTTTCAAATGCAGTTAGAGTGTTTGGGCTATATTTACAAATTACTAAAATGTAAATTATTTCAACATGAGGTTAAGAATATAAGAGTGCTTTTGATGATAAACTATAAGATTCTTCATGTAAGACTGTTACACCTGAAAACGAAATGAAAATTCATAATTATGTAATTTTTAATTTAAAATACATAGAAAAAGGAAAAAAAAATATTCTCTTTCACTGACTTTTTTTGAACTTGTCTGAAAATCCGCATTTTGATTTTACTTTTATAAGTTGCATATTAAAAAGGTTTTCGATTATTTGCTTTGATATTTAAAAAAATTCTATTGTTACATTTTCAAAACAAAAGTAAACAAATTCAGATAACTACTATATCTGCCAACCGTTCCGATATTTGGATACCAGTATTTTTTTTAACAGAAATTTTTTATAAGCTTTGTAGAAGTTTTCCTCGATTTCATACTGTCAAAATTTCTATTAAAAAAAATACCAGTATAAAAAATTCTAATTGGATGGCAGCTATGAACTGCACATGGAGAAACAATTCTTAACATTAAGCTTTTGTTATAATACTTAAATTGTGCCTTACCCAATAGCACTCATCGACCTATTTAAAAAATAAAATAAAATAAAATAAAATAGCTTGTACAATTCTTTTGGTTTTTTGAAATATTATATTTTCTTTTTAATATTAGTTTATTTGAGAACTATAAACATTCCTTCAAAAAATAATACAAATTTTTGCATTATACGAGGGGAGGCTGAAAAGTTTCTAGTTTTGCCCCTCACGTTGAAACAGAAGAACAAATTTTGCGTGAAATGAAATCTATTGATATGTAACTGTACAAATATCAAGTTATATCAACCAGTTATTAACTTGTCAAACTAATTCCAAATAGCTAATAATATTTTACACCAATCGTCTTTCAACTCAACCCGACGCTTTTATGTTCAGCTCGATATTTCAAACAAAACTTCGCCACCTGATCCTGGATCAAACTAGTGACCTTCACTTTCCCAATTCAGTTCTTCTATGTCAACTGGACACTATCACCGACACCACCAGGCACCAACACTAGATCTGACTAGTGACATTTACTTTTCTAACTCAATACTTCAAACTCAACTCGACTCTATCACCGAAACATCCAATTCCTAGTGCAGGATCCGTCAGTTGACTTTAATTCTCCCAACTCGACTCATCTCATACCTTACAAATAAAAAGATACTCTATTAAAAAACAGAAAAAATCTACAATTTTCCTATATATATTTTAAACTTTAGAATTGTTTTCGAAAATTACATCTCAGTCTTTCAAAAGCCGCATTCTTTATTAAAAATGCCACATGTAACCTTTCATTAAATAGGACAACTTCTGAATATTTCAAAATAATCGTAATATGTGAATTAGAAATATGAACAACTCACTGAAACAAATTATCAAAAATTTTTAGATCAATCAAAAATATATGCAAAGCATTTTAAAGTTTCGTAAGTATATGAATTTTTACAGAATATTTGTCTAATAATCTTGTCTAGTATTTTTGAATTTGAAATAGGTCACAACAAAGATGTTAGGTATTGATATACTTTTGCCTCACTAGAGGGCGCCAGAGGTCCCGTTGAGATAAGATTCTAAGAACATTTTTTTGTTTACTCGCTCGCGGGACATTAGTTTTAGTTCTGTTCTAGAATGGAGAGCAATGTCATGAAATAGTAGTTTGCTCTCGGGGCCTTTTTGGCATGATTTTATTATTCATGGAGCTACCGTTGAAGAAATAGAAAAGGTAGCCCATAGATTAGATTAGTTTTAGTTTCGCTTTAGTGAAGAGAGCAACACAATGAAATAGAATGCTCTCAGGCCACCTTTGGCCTAATTTATTTTTATGGAACCACCATTGTCATTACGAAATAGAAAACTGGTGGCTTAGTTATTAAAATATTACGAATAGAAAATTGTTTTCGTGAAATTTCGAATATGTAAATACTTTTTGTAAATAGTGTTATTATCATCATGTAACTATTTTAGTTAATAAACTGTATATATTTTATCATCTTAAAGAAGAAGCTATTATTTCTAGAAAAACAAGTGTCCGTTATTAGTCTTCATTTTTTAACGTCGAAGAATTCTACAGGTAAGAAGAATATTATTATATCAGTTTGAAGATTATTACTTTGAAATATAAAATGATTTGAAATTATTAAATCAGACATTCGATCAAATAAAATAACCTGCAATCTTTATATTACAAAGAATCGAGAAGATTCGCTTGAAGCCATTCAGTAGAATGGCGTTTTATAACATAATTTTATGGCGTCCGCGACAGGATGTATTGTTTATACTAAATACAGGATATATTGTTTATATTAACTGAAAAGAAAAGAATTATTTTCATTTGAAACAATAAATGGTTTAAAGATTATATTATTATTATATGAAATGTTTTTCAAAAGATATCTAAGATTGAAATTATTTAGAATATAGAATATTCCTTTTTCAAAGTAAATAAAATTAAAAATGTCTGATTGATTGAAATAAAACAAGATTTTTTATTTGTTCTATTTGTACATTTAAAACGTAAATTTATCAAGGTCAAAATAAGATCGTTGTTTTTTATGATTGAAATAAATAAAAGTAAAAAAAAAAGCAATTGAGTATTGAGTTGACCTTGAAAAAGAAGCATCATTTGATGAAAGAAGGAATAAAAAAGCATTTTTTCATGGTAAATATTAGATGATGTCAAAATCTGATTGCAGTGAATTTTTATTGTTTTATTTTTTGTTTCGCAATGATTATGAAATAAAGTATTATTTTAGAATTTATGAATGAAAACAGAATGTGCAAGATAGAAGCTTCGATTTTAATTTATTTTTAGATTACATTTGGTGATTGTTTAATTCAATAAATTTTAACAGTTAATAAATAAATAAAAATTATTATTCAGTTGGAAATAAATATTGTTATAAGAGTAAAATAAAAAGTAATAAATGGTTATTTTCTTTTGTTTACATTTTATGAAAAGAAAATGGCTCTCAAATTAGAACTTTTTCCAAGTTGTTCTTTAAATAAAATCTTCTTGGTAAATAGAAAAGTGAAAGTTTTTACATTTAAATTAAAAGGCATAAATAACGAATAATTGGTTAATTAACATAAAACTGTTCTGTTTTTGCTTAAAAATAAAAAAATGGAAAAAATAAAAAGGCGAAGAACTCCATTACGATCTTCCTTTACTAAAACTTTAAATATTTTAAAAACTGAACTAGATAAAGAAGATCTTGAGAGGGGTATACTTTTAGATAATTTAAATAAATTAGAGGGTTTAATAACAGAATTAAAGACACTCGACAATGAAATATTAGACATTATGTCGGAAGATAGTAAATGCGATGAAGCTTTGATTATAAAAGAAGCCGAAGAAAGCGAAGCATACTCTGATGAATTTATCACAGTTAAAAGACTAATTAATGAAAAATTGAATTCAAGTGTAAATTTTAATTGCACAGGCCAAAATAAAATAGAAAGCGAAACAAACTTGAAAACAAAGCGATATAAATTACCAAAATTAGCTATCAAGAAATTTGATTCAAAATTAATAAATTATTTGCCCTTTTGGGCCCAATTTAAGAAAATTCATGAGGATGAAGAATTAGACAACGCTGACAAATTTCAGTATCTTTTACAGTGCATAGAACCAGGAACTCGAGCCAGAGAATTACTCGAAAGTTACCCCGTAACATCAGAAAATTATTTAAAGGCAGTAAAGGCTTTTGAAGAACGCTATGGGGATAAAGATATCTTAATCGAAGTATATATTCGGGAATTTTTGAAATTAATTACAGCTAATGTACAGACAAGGGGAAATAGCAAAAATTTGTGTAATTTAGTGACCAAGATAGAAGCACACTTGAGATCGCTGGAAAGCATGGGTGTAAACATTGATCAGAACTCTGCGTGGCTGTACCCAATGGTAGAATCCTGTTTACCCGAAGATATTATTAGAACATTTCAAAGACTTAATGTTGGGGCCAGGGAAGATTCTACTGAGTTAGATGACAAGGAAACCACACAGAAATCGAACTTGTCACTATTGCTGAATTTTTTGAAAAGGGAAGTGGCAGGTGAAGAAAGATTACAATTAGCCAGGTCGGGTTTTGAAATTAATTCACCCAAGGAAAATGTTAAAAATAAATTCCACAAGAGAGATAACAGGGTCCCCACTGCTACAGGCTTATTCGCTGCAAAAGAATTAATCTGTATATTTTGCGGAAAAACGCATGAGAGTAAAGACTGCATAACAGCCAGATCGTTCTCCCTTGACGAAAAGAAAAATAAAGTAAAAGAAAAAAATTGCTGTTTGAAGTGTTTACGTTTTGGGCACCGGGCAAAAACGTGCAAGGTTTTTATTAAGTGTCACGTTTGTTCAAAACCCCATACAGAGTTATTTTGTCCAGAGATAAGGAAAGGGGGTGAAAATAGTAGAAGCAAACCTCCCGAAGTAATACAGAACACTGTCGCCAAACAATGCTCCCAGGAAATAGCCCTTATGACGTTAGAAATAAATATAAAAGGGGAAAAAGGCCAAAAAAGGGTGCGTTGTCTTATGGACAGTGGTTCCCAGAAAAGTTATATTTTAAAGAAAACTGCAAAAGAGCTCAAGCTAAAACCCATTGGTTCAGAAATAATTGCCCATACAGTTTTTGGAGGTGCACAGATAGAAGCTAAACAGCATAATATATTTAGAGTTGCTGTAGGTGCATCGAATAATTGGGTCAGTTCCATACATGAGCTTGATCTTCTAGAACAAGAGAAAATTTGTGGTGAAATTCCTCGAATTCCAAAGGGAAATCTGTGCAGAGAACTCAAGAAAAATAAGCTGTGGTTGTCCGATATCGGCCCTGGTAATACGGAAATAGAAATCCTGATTGGGAGTGACGTCTACGGTCAACTGTTAACAGGTCGAGTCAAGCAATTAGAAAATGGACTCACAGCGATAAAAACCAAACTTGGGTGGACAGTTTGTGGGAAAACAGGGCTTCCATCTCAGGGTTGCTTGAATAGCGGTACAGCAATATTAATGACAAATCTGTACATAAAAGATTGGAATGTTCCAGACTTGAAACGACTCGAAACGATAGGAATTAACGACCCTGCACAAATCTTGTCCAAAAGAGAAGAAGAAGAGCAAGCCCAAGATATGTTTCTTAGGCAACTCACAAGAAACGTCACATCTGTAAACAACACGTCCGAATTGGAAGAATTTAAATCTAAGGCAACAGAAATCATGGTTGAAGCTAAAATGGACCTAAGATTGTGGCAATTCGGTCCTGTAAAAGAAATAGAAAAGTTGTCTTTAGAAAATGAAAAGGAAGACTTCTCAACTCCAATTCCAGTTTTAGGTATAAAATGGGACAGAACAGATGATAGCTTGATGGTCTGCAATAAATTTGACTTAGAAATAGTGAATCCATCAAAACGTCAAATTCTATCCATAACTCAAGGAATTTTCGATCCCATCGGTTTTCTAGCTCCAGCAATGTTACCAGCCAAGATAATAATTCAAGAATCTTGGTCCAGCAAATTAGCATGGGACACTCCGCTTCCAGAGAAAATTCAAAGAGACTTTCAGAAATGGTACAGCGAATTAAAACAGCTAACAGAATTGAAGATCCCGAGAAGAATAGGTAATGGAAATAAAGAAGATTGGACCCTACATATTTTCTGCGATGCAAGTCAAAGTGCCTATGCAACAGTAATTTTTCTACGGTGCGAAGAAGAAAAAAGAGTTTCAATTCAATTTTTGGGAGCAAAATCGCGGTTGGCTCCAAAAAAGGCTCTAACGATTCCTCGCCTTGAGCTGCTTGCCTGTGTGTTGGGATCCAGACTATCAAAGTATGTCGTAGAAGCTTTGGACATCCCTACAGTACCAACTTACTTTTGGACTGATTCTTCGACAGTTTTGGCCTGGATTAAAAGAAATGACCAGTGGGGTACCTTTGTGGGCAACAGAATTAGAGAAATATGCCAACTTACGAACCCTAACCAGTGGTACTTAGTTCCAGGAAGTCAAAATCCGGCAGACCTGCCTTCCCGTGTTTGTAGTCCTAAATACCTTCTGGAATCGGGATGGTGGGAGGGTCCTAAATGGCTAGCAGATGGAAAAAGTAACTGGCCCCAACCGAAGATTGCCCCTAATGAAGTCTTAGTTATGTCGGAAAGAAAGAAAACTGCAGTGTCATTATTTTCGAGTCAAAATGTAGATCCATTTATGAATTATGAAAGAACTTCGAAATTTAGTAAACTTATAAATATTATTTGTTGGATAAGAAGATTTGCAACAAAATGTAGAAATAGAAATCATATTTTCCCAGCTGAACTTTCGGCAGAAGAAAAGGAAGAGGCGGAAAAGTTTCTCTGGTCACGCATACAGTTAGAAAGTTTTGGTGATGTGCGAGAAACAATAAAAGGACTTGTTGTTATGAAAGATCAAGACAATATTCTAAGAGTCAAAACAAAATTGTTAGATCGAGAAGACACTTTTTCTTTCAAGTATCCCATATTGTTGCCATCAAAACATCATGTTGTAAGGTGCCTAATTAGAGACTGCCACTTGAAGAATTGCCATGCTGGACTTCAGACAGTTAGTTCGATCTTACGTGAACATTACTGGATTATTTCTGCAAAACGTAACATCCGAAGTGAATTGATAAAATGCACAAAGTGTAAAATTTTTTCTTCCAAACCATTTGTTACTCCTCCGATCCATTTACCTATTGACAGAGTCAGAGACTCAAAAGTTTTTGAAGTTGTTGGAATCGACTTATGTGGCCCTCTTTACCTGAAAAATAAATCCAAAGTATGGATAGTCATTTTCACCTGTGCAGTATATCGAGCCATACACTTGGAATTAGTGACGAATCTTTCAACAAAGGGATTCATACAAGCGCTAAGAAGATTTGTTGCCCGAAGAGGAAGAATTTCAACAATCTACAGTGACAATGAAACTAACTTTCACGGTGCCAACAATCTCTTTAGATCTCTTGACTGGAATCAAATTCAAAAGACGGATGACATAGCTCCAATAAAATGGAAGTTCATCCCCCCAACCGCTGCTTGGTGGGGCGGATGGTGGGAGCGTCTCATTAGAAGTGTAAAAAACCTCCTACTGAGAACTCTTGGAAAATCTTCCCTCAATTTTGAAGATCTCTCTACTATCTTGTGTGAAGTTGAAGCCATAATGAACAGTCGACCTTTAACATACCTATCAGAAGAACCAGACAAGTTCATTCCTTTGACACCTTCTTGTTTTATGCAAGACATTCAAGAAATTGGTGTACCAGATCTGGATGCCATTGATGCTAAAAAACTGAGAGCACGATACAAGCACTGCCAAAGTGTTCGAAGGCAACTACAAAGTAGATTTCGAAAAGAGTATCTAGCGCAGTTGGTACAACGAAGTAGACAGATATGTAAGCCTGTTAAACAAGGCGACATTGTGCTAGTAGAAATCAACAGTGTGAAAAGACTACATTGGCCAATAGGAAGAGTAGTGAAAATTTTTCCCAGCCGAGATGGCCGTGCCAGGGTTGTGGAAGTGAAAATGCATTCTGGGACATTGATTAGACCACTTCAAAAACTCTATCCCTTAGAGATATCAGATGCTGAGGACCCAGTGATACAAGCAGCAAAAGAGACAATAAATTGAAAGTGGTCAAAAACTATAAAAAACTTTTCGAAAGACAATTACAATTGTTTTAAAATTGCATTGAACTTTAAAATATTTTATTTTTATTTTTCTTTATTTTCATTAGTTTGTAACTTTAATTTTTTCTATTTGTAGTTTATAGATTTAATTTTTCTTAGTATGTAGTTTTATAAGTTTAAATTTTCTTAATTAATTAACTGTTTAATTTTTTATCTCTCACCTAAAAAATTAAAGGTGGGAGGATGTTAGGTATTGATATACTTTTGCCTCACTAGAGGGCGCCAGAGGTCCCGTTGAGATAAGATTCTAAGAACATTTTTTTGTTTACTCGCTCGCGGGACATTAGTTTTAGTTCTGTTCTAGAATGGAGAGCAATGTCATGAAATAGTAGTTTGCTCTCGGGGCCTTTTTGGCATGATTTTATTATTCATGGAGCTACCGTTGAAGAAATAGAAAAGGTAGCCCATAGATTAGATTAGTTTTAGTTTCGCTTTAGTGAAGAGAGCAACACAATGAAATAGAATGCTCTCAGGCCACCTTTGGCCTAATTTATTTTTATGGAACCACCATTGTCATTACGAAATAGAAAACTGGTGGCTTAGTTATTAAAATATTACGAATAGAAAATTGTTTTCGTGAAATTTCGAATATGTAAATACTTTTTGTAAATAGTGTTATTATCATCATGTAACTATTTTAGTTAATAAACTGTATATATTTTATCATCTTAAAGAAGAAGCTATTATTTCTAGAAAAACAAGTGTCCGTTATTAGTCTTCATTTTTTAACGTCGAAGAATTCTACAGGTAAGAAGAATATTATTATATCAGTTTGAAGATTATTACTTTGAAATATAAAATGATTTGAAATTATTAAATCAGACATTCGATCAAATAAAATAACCTGCAATCTTTATATTACAAAGAATCGAGAAGATTCGCTTGAAGCCATTCAGTAGAATGGCGTTTTATAACAAAAGTTTTAAGTAATGGAATTTTCTACCATGACATGAAATAAAAAAACGGCGTCTATACGTTACTTAAAAAAGAAAAAAAAAAAAAAAATTCGAAACATGTATTAGATGCTTAGATGCTTTAAAAGATGAAATTTTAATAATGACTCTTTCTTTTTGTATGAGGACATGTGATAGTCACAAAAAGAAAAAAAAAAAGGTGAAGCTATCATTTTTTTTTTTTTTTCTTTTTTTCCACCACATGAATAGGAAAAAATAAATAAAAAATAAAAAGGCAGTTCAAAGGAAGTGAGACGCCAAGATAATTACCTCAAAATATTATTATCTTTTACTAAATTTCAGTAATTTTCACAAGCCTTAATAATTTTTGAATGTATAATTACGTGAAATTTAAAGTTAAGTGACCACTCATAAATATTTATGAGTTAGAAACAAGATTGCAAAATGTTACCCTTTGATGAAAAAATAGAAGAAAAAAATGGGATCTATCATATTTTAAATTTTTAATGCTTTAATACCTCACTGTAATTCATTAAAATATGCATTACGCTTATGTAAAACTTTAAATTTCTTTAAGATGGAAATTAGTTTTTATGTGTATAAAATCTACAGAAATTTTAAATTTCGGTAATAGTAAAATCTGATTTTAAAGAAAATAAATTATTCAAAGTTGTTTAGTAATATGTAAAATATATGAATCCGATAAAATGTAATTTTCAGTGAAATAATTATTTTTCAACTTTAAATGCTTTTTCAGTACATTTAATCAGTATAATATCATTCAACATACAGTAAAATACATTTTAAAACGCACAAAATTCTTTAGCTACTTTTTCCATTTGTACAAAAGTAAACGAGGGTATTGAATATAAATAATAATTATCGTACACATATAATTTTAATAAAATAGATATATTATTTGATTAAAAGTACTGTTATAGTTGTAACTATGACAGATGTATTTATAATATTAACCCTTTGAGTACTGTATTATTTGAAGATTTTTATGTCCAAGGAGCGGATTTAATTTGTCGCTATATGGAATGATTTTGAGTTTTTGACAGTAAGGTCCGCCTGTGGGCGTTATTCTGCCATGTTACAATATTTCAGAACAAAATTTTCTGTATTCACAATTATATTACAAATGAATATACATTATAATTTTATTCTTTCTATTCAAAGTATTTGTATCCATACTATATTTCATTGTAAAATTGTGAATTTTAATTATATATTTAAGAAAAAAATAGCATACAAATTGAAAAGAAACGCCCACTGGTGGAGTTACAGTTTTTCAAATTATTTGAATCTACGTCAGCGGTCGCGAAAGTGTTAATATGTAAAAGTAGTACATTTTATTCGGAATATACTTAGATTGATGATATAAGTATGGTTGTAAGATATAAAAAACGCCAGGACAGTGTTTGCGATCAGCGCCCACTGGCGGGGGTGCCGCAAACATTAACGCCTACTTCTTAAAATCAGATTACAAGTCAGACTCGTCCACCGTAACTTCGCCCAAGTAAGCGCATGACGAGTCTCACTCGTCAAATATACCCAAAGGGTTAATACTATTATTCATGCGTCAATATGAGATTGAAAAACCTTCAAAATCGTCTGTTTAGAAGTAAATTATTATTAAAAATAAATAAATAAATAAAATAAAAAATAAAAAAGTCACGAGAACGAAAATCTTTTTAAAACACCATTGATACATAAACCATATTCTTTCATATTTACAGTTTCTATTTCTCCGAATTTCGACAAGAGACGTATCAGAAATTTTCTACGACATTTTTCAATTTATTTAATCGAAGAAAGATAATGCGACAGATTTCTCTAAAAATTAGTGGCTATAAATGTGATTCAATTTGGGGTAAGTATGCATATTGTACGTTGATGTATTGTGGAGTTTTAATTATTATTAAAAAATTTCCGAGATGTTTTAATAAAATTCCTTTTATTAAAGTGCACACATTTGATCCATGTATGCATGTAAATTACTGCTATCCGCGTTTGTAATGATCGATAGATGGCGCTTCCTCAACTGCAGTTGTTAGTAAATATAATAGCCACGTGTAATTGTTCTTTCTCCTATACAACAGCAAACAAGCAATGGCGTCACGAGTCTCCTCAACGAAAGCGTGAAAGCTATCGGCAGTTGCAGTGGTATGATAATTTCACCTTAGCCCACCAGAGGGCGAGCATTTCATTACAATCGCGGATAGATTAACGTTGCTGCTACCTTTTCTAATTCTTTCATAATTAATTTTGATGATATAAGATGAGTACAATTATAAGAAAATTCCGGTATAAGTCTCCTTTGAAAAATGAGAAACTTGACCCTTGCGGATTTGACTGTTTCAATTTCAGGAAGACGTAATTTAAAATGCTTCGCATCCGTTATCAACGAGGATAAAGTTTCACATATTAATAAGGGACAAAAAAAAAAAAAAAAAAAAAAAAAAGAAAGAAAGGAAAAAAAAAAACAATAAATAAATAAATAAAAATTCTGTCTTTGACAGAAGTTAATTTAGTACAACAGGACAAATTTATATCTTACAATTTTGTAACTGATATAAGTATATATGTATATTATATATGTAACAGATTATGGAAACCTTCACCAACTATTCAGAAGACATCACAATTAAGAAGATGTAGCCATCTATCCAGAAGTCATTATCAAAACATATCCAGAATAAATAGCCAACAAATATTTAGAAGCAACATTCCGTGCACATTCTAGAGGACTCGACAACAAATATTCAGAAATCATAATCTATATATCTAAACTGATAAGTATAAAGGATTTAAGTCCATATTCTTGATTTTTCAGGAAACGAAAAATAAAGTTAACTAAAAACTAATCAGAAGAATCGATTAGGAAAAGGGATTATGTTGGTTTATATGCTTTATACAATTCAGTGATTGTCAATCTTCATTTAATAAAGGGAAAAAATTGAATTAAATATTTTATACCAAAGATTAATGCTACATTTCTGACTTGAATCTTTTTTTACCAATGGATTTTCTCAAAGACTAAGGGCCTTATTCACCAACTTCTTAGCACTCGGATTAAACCATGGATTAGCAAATCTGAGAATTAAAGTAGCCGGTGAACAGCGGATTTGGTTGATCCGTAGAACAGAGGTTCACTTTCTGCTTGGCGAACTTCCGTAGCGAGAAACTGCCTATCCTTGTAAACATAACTTAACAATTCTATTATGACTCAGTATGGAGAGATTTGATTGGTTCATTTGTTTTTTATTGATTTGAGTGTATTTTACAATGCACTACAGCTACATTATGGGTAATTAGGCTATATTTAATTGGTTCATTTGTTTTGAGTATATTTTACGTTGCACTAGAGCTACATTACAGGAAATTAGGCGATATTTGATTGGTTCATTTGTTTTGAGTGTATTTTACGTTACACTAGAGCTACATTACAGGAAATTAGGCATAATTTGATTGGTTCATTTGTTTTTTATTCATTTGAGTGTATTTTACACTGCACTAGAGCTACATTATAGGTAATTAGGTTATATTTAATTGGTTCATTTGTTTTGAGTATATTTTACGTTGCACTAGAGCTACATTATGGGAAATTAGGCGATATTTGATTAGTTCATTTATTTCGAGTGCATTTTACGTTGCACTAGAGCTACATTATGGAAAATTTTGGTGTTAACATGCGCGATAGTGATTGCCGCGGAGCCGAGTTACGTGCGTTTTCAGATTCACAGCTTTATACAGCCATGTTTCTTTGTTGGTTCATATACCTTAGGGGTATGTCCCAATTCATCCTCCGTCGTTATAGTGGCCGGATCCGTGAACTTTTAAAACAGAGAAGCTTTAAATTGCTACAATTAACTAATTATGCATGTATTTTTTTTATTTTTATCTATTTTTATTTTTATTTTTTTCATTTTTAATAATAAGCACTAAAAATAAAATTTGAATATTAAATAGTTTACTTTGTATAATTAAAAAATATATATATATATATATAATAATGCGAATAAAATAAACATTGTTTGTAGAAAATGGGGATATTTGGTTGCCGTACTCATTGCCCACAACATAGCACTTGTTCAACGTAAAACTCACTCACTCAATCACTTGTTGGTCAAGTTTATGAAAACTAGGGAATTTTCCCCTCCGCTGAAATGTAAGTGTTAATGAAAAATTCGAAACGATATGTGTCTGGAGAAATGAAAGCGTATCATTTGATAACTTGAAAATATGTCTTTTATTTTATTTGTATATTCTCATAATTTTTATACCGATGTGTTTCGATTCATTTGAATGCGGTTTTAGAATCCTCGAATGTTACGAATTAACTGAGCGCGAAGTGAAATATTTGATATGTGATTTACGTATTATGGAGTCAACAGAAATTTCAAAATGGAAAATAAATAAATAAATAAATAAATAAAATTCATATTGCATATATTGTAAGTTTTCATGCTTTTTTAATTACTTTTAAAGTTATATTTTTATTCTGAATTTTCATTTATTTAATTACATTTATTGTGTTGTTGAAATTAATTTGCTCTTAAAACTTCGATGACAAAATGTGCATTTTGTTAAGTATTTGCTTATTTATTAAAATATTGTAGTTAAAAAGTTAATTAACCATCGCCATTTTATGAAATTTCTTCGATAATTTTATTTAATTACGTTAAATGCATTAATATTTCTTTCATTTCGAACGTAAACAAACGTTTTGTAAGGTTGCCATAAGATAAATTCATTTCCTTGGTTCGTTGGCGCACGGATAATATCGCCAAAATGTAAACAAACACCAATGAACCTCTGTTTTTCAGATCTGCAGCGGATTTTTGTTGGAGAATACCGATTTTTGTATGATCGAGCGATTACCACTGATCCGAGGTTTAATCCGAGTGTTAAGAAGTTGGTGAATAAGGCCCTAAACGACATGGATTTAAATCCTATATACCAATCGATAGATAATTTTTTTCTGAGTCTGACTATGTACTTAACTCAAAATCGATATTTTTGGACTTAAATCCTTTATACTTATCATTACAGATATATATCCTCAAGTTATCTTCAACAAATATTCAAAAGCAGTAAGCAATACATATTCAGAAAGATATCGTCAACACATAGTAAGAAGCCATCAGTAATCTGTACTCCCAAGATATCGCCAACAAATATTCAAAAGCCATCATTAATATATATTCGGAAAATATTATCAACAAATATATGCAAAAGCTATTATCAATATATCTGCAGAAGATATCACCAACAATATCCAGAAACCATCACCAATATAATATTTAGAAAATATAGCCAAAGAATATTCAGAAGCCATGTAATTTATGAATATTGGTGGTCTCGGATACCAAGATCGGTAATTGGTTTCTACATGCGATCGAGGAAGAATCTTTATCTTGAGAGTAGGTTTTTAAAAAAGTTAAAGTTTTTATGGATTTTACAAAATATTTTAAGATATTTTACGTAGTTTGGAGTACAGGGTTTATTTTTCATTCCAACTCTGTGAAAAAAAGCCGGGAAACGAACCGGGGGGTTCCACCTAATGTAAGGATACACTTCCACTGACCCACCCTGGCTGATAACCAGCTCGACCCTTCTCACATATGGTTACACTGCTTTGCATGAAAATCAGCCACAACACCATTTTTGCAAATTCTTATTTAAAATGACCTCCTGAATCCGAATATCATACTCATTTTGCCCTATCACCCATCTCTTTTTGGAGACCCATTCTTTTTATCACTTTTCGGAAAATTTATGGCCATAAATTTAATTTGTAGAGGGGGAATGGATTAATTTATCTGTTAAATACCTACTGAGGGGCTGCATAAGTGAAAAATTCTAAAACATGAACATTTGCAGCGAAAGTAAAATTTCGAAAGGGGGGGGGGGGGGATTCGCCACAGAAATTATGAATTATATTTATTATATTTTATTAATCAATTATTTTTATTTTTTATTTTACATTATACTTTTTTGTTTTAAATTGTTAAAATAATTCTTTTCCATTCTCCAAATGAAATACAGTAACCGCCGCTTAATAAAATCACTGGTTAATAAAATCAGCCGCTTAATCTGATCAAATCGCCAGGACCGGAATCAAATCAATACAAACTACTTTCAAAGCCGCCGCCTTATAAAATCAGCATCGCCGGTTAATAAATTCAAACATATCCTCAGCAGCCAAAAATATCATTTATGCACACTAATTTTTTTTTTTTTTTGTAATTTACGTTGTGATTTTTTTTTTTTTTTTTTTGCAATAGAAAAAGAAATTAAAGCACAACAAATCCTCCGTTATCGCTCATTGTTCAAGATTTTATACTTGCAGCACAGTTACAAATTAAACACGCCCCGCAACTTATCTCCGTAACAATTTCAAGGAACGTATTTTTCAAAGCGCAGTAATAAAATACAAATCTTTTTTTTTTTTTTTTTTTTTTTCTTTTTCTAATTATTAGAAGGCAATTTCTAGTTCTTATTTTGAAATTACTATAATTCATGAGGTTTAAACGGAAAGATTTTAAATCTATAAAAACAGCGTTATTTTTTGGTAAAGTAATGATGATTTTCCTCTAACGAAAGTGCACGAGAACTTACAATGCGTTTAATTTACTTATATCGAAGAAACAATTACTTAATTATCAACCAAAAATTAATTAATATTGTTAACTAATTATATTATTCGCTACCTTTTGAAGTTTCTTTCGAAATTCAGGGAAGTAATACCTTTTCCTTAAGGGCAGGAACGTTCGCCGGATATAAAAATCAGCCGCTTAATAAAATCACTTTGGCTCAGAACAAATGTGATTTTAATAAGCGGCGGGAGCTGTATATAGTCATAAAATTATCAAACAGTGATAAAAATTGTGGGAGGATGTGGCGTCCCGAGAAAACGGTGAGTGATTGGGTAAAATGGGGGTCGAATTCAGTAGATTATTTTACATAAGAATAAGCAGGAATGAGGGTCAGAGCTCTTTTTTTCAGCGCAGTGTTATTAGCTAGGGTGGCTAAGTGGAAGAGCAACCGCATGTTAAACGGAGGGCCCGGGTTCGATTCTCGGCTCTTGCATTTTTCACATAATTCGTATTAAAAAAAATCAACCGTATATACTTCAAACTACTAAAAATGAATATTCACGGTTGATGAGTTCATCAATAAAATTTCTAAATATTTTAAAATTGTTGAATAGTAAAATTGGATATTGGCAGGTATCATGGAACATTGGAAGTAGAACACCACAAAATGCGGACAATGCGAAATCGCTTTCTGAAAGAAATAGTCCTGCCGTACTAAACAACCAGATATTCGGAAAATAGTTCTTCTATAAAATCATATTTCTTTGTAGTCTATAGATGGGAATGTTTATTTATTTATCTTTTTTTTTTTTTTTTTTCAGGTTGCCGTATATTGAATTACCCAAATCTGCCCTATTTTACAGAATTACATAATAATAAAGTAAGCTTTGAAGTTCACGAAATGCAGGGAGAAATTTATACCTATCAATGACAAAAAGGATGGTTTAGAATACATTTTAAGAATAGCGAATAAAATTTAAATATCTGATTTAATATTTTTCAGTAATAATTAAAATTTACGTATCCTCGTAGTATATATAAATCCATGATATATTATATAATGATTTTTTTTTTTTTTTTTTTTTTGTTGTTGTACCAGTCTCTGTCATCGGTATAAGAATCTAAAGTAAACAGGGAATTGTTTGTGTATCACATTTTATTCTTATGCTGCTTGACATACATTTTTTGAGAGAAAATGGAGTAGTATAGAATGGAAAGTGTGAAGTTACTTGAGCATAAAAATTATACTGTGGGAAAAAATAAAATATACTAATTTCTTCTAAAAATTTTTAGATATAATTAATTAAATCAAATAGCTAAAAATTAAATAATAACAGAAAAACTCTCCATTGGACCTTTTGAAGATGAGAAATATATTATTAAAAATATATATACGTTGACTATGCACTTATTTTAACTATAAATAATTTTATCTTCCAGAACATAGCAAATTTATTTTTATCTAAAAGTGCAAAATTGAAAAAAAAAATAGCTATATAAAGTAAAATCTAAATACTGAAAATATATTGAAAAATTTTCTATCAAACCCAGAGGATAATCTCTCTTCTTCTATTTTCAAAACTTGTCTAATCCTTCATGAAAATTCTTGCAACTTTAAACATTAAAAAGATAAATGCATTTCATATACTTTTTCAGCCGTTCCAGGCGTTTCTCTTTTAGTAGACGAAGTAATACATTTTTTTAAATTTTAAAGAACTGGACTTGTGAGATATTCTATTTCAGTAAGATTTAATGAAAAGCCAATCTGCTTCAGAAAGTAAAATGTTTTCATATAAGACTATAAGAAACTTAAACGGATTACATCAATAATATTTTTGTGTATTTTTTCTTTATTAATGTATATATATATATATATATATATATATATATATTATAGTTCTTCCAGAGTAGTCAAGAAAAACAAAATTAGATATTTTCACATTCATGCATAAGCTAAATATTTAAAATCGAAATATCCCTAATTTATATAATTTTAAATATTAATATACCTCTAAATTTTAAAAACATTTCAAGCTGTTTTCTTTATTGCTTATAAAAGTCAAAGCTTTTTAAAGAGTAGAATCCATATTATTTAAAATTTAATAATTGATAAATATATACGCCCTATTCCTTCCTTTATCTCATGTTATACGCTAACGTCAAATATTTTCAATAGGAATAATCTGTGGTAATCAGTGCTGCCAAATTTTACTTTTTTTTTTTTTTTTTTTTTTTTTTTAATTCAATATTCACCAATAAATTTTAGAAGCGATATTTGATATATACAACAGATGATCAATCCTAATCAAATTAAAAGTGCAATTGAATGTGCTACTACTAAAATTCCAAGTAATGATTTCTTTAGAAATGATCCTCATGTCTGTAGCCTCATCACCAACAAAAATTGAGCCATGTGAAACAGGCAACGTACGCATAGGCTTGCTGATAAAATTATCATGAGCTCAGCAAGAACTCAAAAATTATTTCTGCAAAAAAAAAAAAAAAAAAAAAAAAGGCAAGAAAACTGAAAGAATTTTTTGGAAAATCTTTTAGCAGAGGACTGTTGCATCTTGAAAGCCGCCAAGTGATTTAAAAATAAAAAACACTCATTCCCTCCTATCCTTATTCCAGATTCTGATTTTTGTGAGTACTCTAATGAACAAAAAACTGATATTATTGCCAGTAATTTTGAAACTCAGTTTCAGGGTAATCCTGTTAATAATTTTGAAACCGAGAGAGATGTTAATGATAAAGTCAAAAGATTCTTAAGTACTGACGTCATTTCTCCACCCTCTAGTCTTACTAGAACTCCTACATAGACAGGCTGACGCATCCGCCATTTTCTATCTCACAAGACCGGCTGACTATTTATTATTGGGGGGTTTTCTGCAATAAATTGCACGAATAACTCCAGAAAAGGGCACCACCTGTTTATATTTTTTTCTAATCCAGAAAGAAGGAAAAAGTGGATTATAAATTGCAGATGTAACTTGTAAATACCCTGAGCAAGAGCACAACCTTGTAGCGTAAGATTTCCTTTATTTTCAAATTATTTCATTTTATAATAAAAAGAAAAACGAAGTATAATTATAATTAAATACATTTAAATAAAAAACCTAGTTATTTACTTCGTGCGTCGTTTTAGATCTTTCGAAACCTTTAATATTTAGAAGAGAATAACTCACAAATTAATTTCCTAGACGTTAAAATTACCCGCACTAAAAATAAATTTAAAACCACCGTCTATAGAAAACCCACTAATAGTAACGAAATTATTCATTTTAAAAGTAAAACACATTTCCGCTTTAAAACGAACGCCATTCGTTCTTATATCAATCGCGCCTTTTTAATTTGCAACGAACCAGAAGATCTTGAAAATGAACTAAACCTAATCAAAAACTTTACCGGAAAAGCAGGATACCCGGACAAAATAGTCAATAAATTAATTAAAAATAAAATTAAAAGTCTTGACCAAATCCCCAGTTATCAAAAACCACCCCCTAACTTTAACTATTCCATCCCATACGATCGCGGAGCCGCCTGCAAAATTAAAAATATTGCTAGTAAATATGGTGTAAATATCCCAATTAAACCAAACAAGAATATTTTTCAATTGATCCGAAGTGATAAAGACCCTATCCTCCCTTTAGAAACCGCGGGCATTTATAAAATCCCTTTTACAGATGAAAACAATAAACCCGGCTCATATATTGGTGTTACTAAGAGAAAGATTAAAACTAGGATTAACGAACATAAAAATGACATAAAAACCGGAAAATATAATACCGCCCTGGCCAAAACACACAATAAACAAAATATTAAAATAGATTTTGACAAAACCACTAAAATAGCTGATTATGAAAATTATAATTATGCGATGTACCGTGAATCGATCGAAATATCTACGAATTATGACGTATGCAATGACAGCGGCGCAGTAGCCCCAAACGAAGCATGGAGCCATCTGCTGAAAAATCAACAGAGAATCACTCAGTTTCAAGTTTCAAGCACAGAAGTTCGTTTCTGAGGAGGACCGGGTACCCGGTTTCGAAAGATCTAAAACGACGCACGAAGTAAATAACTAGGTTTTTTATTTAAATGTATTTAATTATTTCATTTTATTTTCAAAGTTGTTTGACAAATTTAATATGAATGTACTGTTTTTTTTTTTTTTTTTAAGCTATTGTTTTAAATTCTTTTAAAATGAACTTTAATATTACATTTCTTTTAACGTGAAGGGTTGCAGTTTTGAGAATGTTGGCGATGTTCTTAAAATTACCAACTTGTTTGTTTCGTGATAAGAAGTTCTAGTGCACTTGATCTGTATAGAAGTTTAAAAGCGATAACAACGCTAATCAGGTAACCTAGCTTTTTCTACCGCCAACACTTTCCCAGACGGGATAGAAAATGGCGGACACTGAGCCAGCTCTTATCATATAGGAGTCTTAAGTCTTACCGACGCTGATGTCGTTATAGAAATCCGTAAACTTTAAAATAAAAAATCCCTAGGCATCAGCGCTATCACTAATGAAGCACTTAAAAATCTTCCAAGGTCCTTTATTCCAAAAATCGCCTATTTGATTAAAAATATTTTTAAGTTCTGTTATTTCCTCACGCTTGAAAAGCGGCTATTATTCCCCCTATCCTTGAAGCTGAGCCCCCCCCCCCCCACACACACACGCTTTTACAAAACATCATAAGTAAAATTTAAATAAAGATATTTTTATTCTGTAAATTTTATTTAGATTATTGAAAGGTTCTCAAGGAAGTGAACTACTCTCAAAACTAAAACCATGTTATTTAATATTTCAGAGAAGATAACATTTTTACATGCTGAAAAAATCATGAATATACATGGCAGTTCATAACTTCTAAAAACACAGAAAAAAAATAGCTAGATTCATTATCGTAGTTCAATCCTTAAAATAACTCCTCTAGAGTATTTTGTCAAAGTTTCATAACGTTTCAATAATAACTTTTGGAGTTATGATGTTTTGGGATAAAGCAAAATCTTAAAAATCTCATTTTGAGAAAAAGCAAAAAATATAATATTTAAAAACCGGATTTACCTATTAATTAAAAAATAATTATAATAAGTTCCTGATTTATTTCAAAGTTTTTTATTTTATTTTTAAAATTCATCAAGCATAAACGGTCGTTTTGCCAAGCCAAGCTCAGAGAAAAGCAAAACAAACAAACTACCACTAACACAAAGCAGAACGCACCAATAATAAAATCGACAGAAATGACCCAAGATCGTTAAATGCTTACTATACAGAAACCAACTTTCCCATGTTAAATCGGCAATTTTTTTTTCCGTAAAGTTTTAAATATTGGAAGAACTAAATATTGCAGAAAAATGAAACAAAAAGTAAAATATTTGCATCAATGAGAGCTTTAATTTGAGATAAAAACGAACTTTCTAAGTTAATAAGTAAAAAAATGGGAGCATTTTCAATTTAGCGTAAAATTAGATGTTTTGACAACTTTTGAAAAATATTTCTTCGTCAAGAATTTTTTTTTAAATCAAGCTAGAGTGTTCATAAATGTGCAGAATTCTTTGAAAACTGGTTTTTCAGATAGATAATTACTTAATCTAGGAACTTTTATAAAATTTAGCTTTTAAAAATCAAAATTTCGTATCTTAATTGCTGAAAAACTGTTAAATATCGCCAAAAAGACATAAATCACCAAATATAAAATTGCTTCATCTCAGTTTACCTGAAAAATATTAATTTCAAATTGAACTGCTTTTTCTTTTTATAAGTTATTTTTTTAACCAAAGAATCTTTGCTTTTATTATTTTGTACAATTTTAAATTTAACATCCCTGAAAACAGAAATGAATACATTTTTGAATAACATTTGTTTCAAATCTGTAGCTTGAATTGCTTATTTTTGAATATTTTTCATACCATAGAATAAGAAAGTCAGTACACGATATAGTATCCAATTTTAATATCCTTCAATCTGGCATTGATAATTATGAAGATTTCTACTTCCTTCTATCTATTAATGGTTTGTCTCCAAAGAACACTTTCTACTGGCAACAAATTAATCGAGCGCTAGCACTAATGCCTATATAAAAAAGCTACACTTAATACTGTTTTGTTAAATAAATACGTGTCGAATCATGTCTTAGACTGACTAAGAACATGGCTCGACAAGGATTTATTTATTATCTATCCGGTGGATTCCCAAGGCCGGCAGAATTTCCATTCAGCTTTTCTATCTCTGCAACACTATTATGCACATCAAACTTGCTAACTCCAATATCGCAGGACTTCAACTTTCGAATAATAAACTAATATAAGCAATATGACACAAATTATAACTTATTCGGACATCGGAACTATCTCCACTACACCACACACTCTACGAAACTAACTTTCTATTTATACTTCCTTCAATCAACTTCCCATCTCCTCACTTCAACAAACATTAAAACCGCCTTGCATTCGCCTACACTCCGCAACTTACTTCCTCCGTTGCAGCTCTATGTTGACGCAAAACTATTCCAACATAAAATTTCGCCGACTACTGGCGTCGAAGCATTTTAATTCTCCCATCTATTGAGTCCCTGGATCCAGCACAATTTTAAACCAATTATCCGGTGGATTCTTAAGGTCGGCAGAATTTCCATTCAGCTTTTCTATCTCTGCAACACTATTATGCACATCAAACTTGCTTACTCCTATATCGCAGGACTTCAACTTACGGATAATAAACTAATTTAAGCAATATGCCACAAATTATAACTTATTCGGACATCGGAACTATCTCCACTACACCACACACTCTACGAAACTAACTTCCTATTTAATTTATACTTCCTTCAATCAACTTCCCATTTCCTCACTTCAACAAAATTTAAAGCCGTCTCGCATTCACCTGCACTCCGCAACTTACTACCTCCGTTGCAGCACGATGTTGACTCAAAACTATTCCAACCTAAAATTTCGCCGTCTACTGGCGTCGAATAGACATTAATAGTAGAGTACTATAGCTTCCTTCCTGAACATTACTTGAATCTTCAGAAGGATTAGAAAGCTTATTTTCCGAGTTTAAATGTAAAAGTGTCCACTATTGGTACAGGGCAGTGTTGGGCAAAATTCAATCATCTCGATGACTAACGATTAATGATTAAATTAATCGTTAATCAAAAATATTTTGACTAATGATTAATTCAATCGTTAATCAAAAATATTTTGATTAATGATTAAATTAATCGTTAATCATAAATATTTTGATTAACGATTAATTTAATCATTAATCGCAAATGTTTTGATTGACGATTAAATTAATCGTTAATCGTAGATTTTACGACTAACGAATAATTTAATCATTAATCATATTTTTTATGACTAACGAATAAATCAATCGTTAATCGTATTTTTACGACTAATGATTGAATCAATCATTAATCAAAAGTTTTATGACTAACGAATAAATCAGTAATTAATGATAAATTTTATATAAGAAAAAATAAGAATTCCCAGTAAAACATTTTTCAATATCGTTTAAATGTGTTTAGGACTTCACATTTCGGTCTGTCTATATGACTGTCAATCTGTCCATCAGATTTCTTATCATAGTTTTAGAGTGACCTGAAACTGATGTATATTATTCAGGTAGCGTTCTGCGACGGGTGCGAGTCGGGTTAGCATCAATTTTTGACCCACGGATAAAAACGTGAGTCTACTCATATTAGGGAATTTTTTTTTATGTTGCTTTTTCAGGAATACAATCTCTTGAATGCATCTTTTCTCATGTTTTTACAATCTGGTGCGGCTCTACACGACTTCTCTCATTCCGGTAACTATTTCTATTGCAGTTAGACCTCACAAAACCGTGAGAAAGGCCAAAGCCGCCATTTTTCTCACGTGTTTACAATCTGGTGCGGCTCTACACGACTTCTCTCGTCTCCGGACACTGTCTCTTAAAGATTGCAGCCGGAAACGTTGCAGATAGACCTCACCAAACCGTGAGAAAGCCCAAAGCCGCCATTTTTCTCACGTTTTCACAATCTGGTGCGGCTCTACACGACTTCTCTCACTCTGGACACTGTCTCAATTGCAGTTAGAACAAAACGTGAGAAAGACCTCACAAAACCGTGAGAAAGACCAAAGCCGCCATTTTTCTCACGTGTTTACAATCTGGTGAGGCTCTACATGACTTCTCTCCTCTCCAGCCACTGTCTCTTAAAGATTGCAGCCGGAAACGTTGCAGTTAGACCTCGCAAAACTGTGAGAAAGGCCAAAGCCACCATTTTTTTCACATTTTTACAATCTGGTGCGGCTCTACACGACTTTTTTCATCTCCAGCCACTGTCTCTTAAAGATTGCATCCGGAAACCTTGCAGTTAGACCTCACAGAACCTTGAGAAAGGCCAAAGCCGCCATTTTTCTCACGCTTTTACAATCTGGTGCGGCTCTACACGACTTCTCTCATCTCCGGACACTGTCTCTTAAAGATTGCACCCGGAAACGGGGCAGTTAGGCCTCACAAAACCGTGAGAAAGGCCAAAACAGCCATTTTTCTCACGTTTTTACAATCAGGAGCGGCTCTACACGACTTCTCTCATCTCCAGCCACTGTCTCTTAAAGATTGCAGCCGGAAACGTTGCAGTTAGACTTCACAGAACCGTGAGAAAGGCCAAAGCCGCCATTTTTCTCACGCTTTTACAATCTGGTGCAGCTCTACACGACTTCTCTCATCTCCGGACACTGTCTCTATTGCAGTTAGACCTCACAAAACCGTGAGAAAGACCAAAGCCGCCATTTTCTCACGTGTTTACAATCTGGTGCGGCTCTACACGACTTCTCTCATCTCCGGACACTATCTCTATTCCAGTTAGACCTCACCAAACCGTGAGAAAGGCCAAAGCCGCCATTTTTCTCACGTTTTTACAATCTGGTGCATCTTTACACGACTTCTCTCATCTCCGGGTACTGTCTCTTAAAGATTGCAGCCGGAAACGTTGCAGTTAGACCTCACAGATCCATGAGAAAGGCCTAAGCCGCCATTTTCCTTACGTTTTTAGAATCTGGTGCGGCTCTACACGACTTCTCTCATCTCCGGACATTGTCTCTATTGCAGTTAGACCTCACAAAATCGTGAGGAAACCAAAGCCGCCATTTTTCTCACGTTTTTACAATATGGTGCGGCTTTACATGACTTCTCTCATCTCCGGACACTTTCTCTTAAAGATTGCAGACGATAAATTCTCATTTACTAATATATCTTCAAATTATACATAGTTTTTGTTACTTTAGTTTTCTAGTCAGGAAGACAAAGCTCAAATCAGTTTTCATTCAAGAATATGCACAAACGCAAAATAAATTCATTACATAAATAATTATATAACCGGTTGATGTAGCTAATAAGCTCAGTAATATTTTTAAGAAATATTATTTTATGCATTTTTAGTAGACTTGCGTAAACTGAAAAGAAATTTCAGTTTAAACTTCATTTTAAGTATTTTTAAAATAAAGAAAAGTGTCGAAAATTGAGTACCTAATAGTTTTTAATTTTCATTTTTATAATTTTCATTTTTGAATTTGCAAAAATACCATGTAAACTATTAACTATTTATAAAACAAATTAAAGACCTCTATTTAAGAGATATGCTACCCAAATACTTACGTATTTAGGTACTTTCGAATTAAGAAATTTTGTCAAATATCTAGAAGAATTCTATAGGAATCATCTTGAAACTTCGGTAGTGTAAAGAACATGTTATACCTCACGTTTTTCAGCAAAATTTGTGTCCTGAAGAGGAAAAGTTCACCAGTGTAAAAAAATAAACAAAATCCAAAATGTTTTGGATCACCTTGTAAAAGATAATGCTTTAAACTCGTTTTGGTTGTAGCATATGATTATGAGGATTTTTTTTTTCATTATCTGTATAAATTTTAAGAGGTTACCTCATATGTTCATGAAGATATAACGGTTTCTTTAAAAAATCACAAAAAAAATTCTCCTTTTTTAATTAAAAGACGTAGGGCATTAGATCCAGTGGATATTGAGCAACTTACATGAAAACACCCAAACATGTAAATTTAAAACCTTCATGTAAATTTAAAACCTTCCGAGAGATACGAGGCTTAAAACAAAAGCAAATGCACATGGTAAATTATAATTGCAGCTATTAATGTATCTGAATATTTTAGTATAGTCCTGTAATCTGAAGGTTAATCATATCATATTCTATACAAAACATTATGTTAGAATATTAACAATACATAAAATTTCTTTATGATTTTTACAGTAGAAAATTATTTAAATATGATTCTTAAAAATGTCTGACCTAAAACGCAAACCTGACCCTGTACACAAACTAGTTGTACACGACCTATTAATGCCATTCTTAATAGGGAACATTCCATTGTGAACTCCACTAATAAATAACAATTTCTAAAATTTCTAAAAGTATTGATGGGGGCGGGAGACAGGCAGATAGAAAAATAAACAATCGGACAGAGAGACACACAAGTTGAAATCATATTCGCACCTAAAAATAGTTAGAAAGTGTTAAAAACACTTAACGTAAATGAAAGTACAATTCCAGCAAATTTTTATTAATAGTTCTTAATGTAACTGAATATTTTTGTGTAGCCCTGTAAATCAATTGCTAATTATATTATATTCACTGGTGCGTATGAATAACATATTTCAATTTCATTAAGCTTTGTAATAATGTTATCAAAATTTGGTTTATAGAAATACCTCACAGAACGCACGGCTTTGGAATGCTTTGGAGTGTCCCTGTACACAAACCAGTGGTGGTATTTAAACAATATATATAGGAAACAACCAATTATGAACTTGAATAACATATTTCAATTTCATTAAAATTTGTGTTCAATAAAGGTATTAAAATATGGTTTATAGAAATACCTCCCATAGAACACAATGCTTTGAAATAGTTTCGGTTGTCCCTGTACACAAACCGGCAGAGATATTCACTCCATTTTCAATAGAGAACATCCAGTAGTAAACTTGAATAACATATATCAGTTTCAAGAAATTCCATAAATATTTATGACAATTAGAGCGTGGACAAACAGACGAACAGACAGACAGATACACAAACTGAAGTAAAATTCATACTTAAAAATTGTTAGAAAGTGTTAAAGATACTTAATGTAAACGAACGTGCAATTCCAGCAAAATTTTACTAATGTCTCTTAATGTAACTGAATATTTTTGTGTGGCCCTGTAAATCTAATGCTAATCATACTATAATCTATAGAAAGCATTCTTTTGCGCATATAAATAACATATTTCAATTTCATTAAGCTTTATGCAAAGTAAAGTTACTAGTGGATCTGCAAATCAGGAGCCTCAACGTCCTATTCGCATCAGACATTATTCAATAGGCCATTTTTATTTATTCCTTATTGTGTAATAGTATATATTGATTCGATCGACTTCTTACCAAAATCAGATACATTACAAAGGGGGCCTGCCGCCCCCCTCAATCCCCCGCTGTATCTCTCTTTCTATACCTACTTGTATATCATATAAAGTGTTACGGAATTGTAAATAATTGCATTTATTTTTGCATAATTTTTTTCAAAGAGGTTTAGTAAGCTGATAAAATGCTAATTTTGTGCATTTCTAGTCGTTTTAGCGTTAAAATAGCCTAATTTTCCTTTGAAAACTCATTAAAAACTCCAATAAGGGAAGAAATGGATTTGGCGCCAAATTTGGCGACTGTTTCCCTCATTGGCGATTCTTTTTGGCAACGGCGAGAAAATATTTATTAGGTATATACCAAATATGGAAGCTCTAATCTCACTGGCTGATGTGATACGAGAATTTCCCAGAACAGTCTGTGTTCGATAGAAATGTATAAAAGGAGCATTATTTTCGCCAAGGCGGTCAGTCTCAGATCTGTGTCAGTTTCGTCAAATGCTTGCTTTTCTTTGAGCCTCTTTGAATGAGACTTTCTTTATGTGTTATTGATAAACAGTTTTGCTGTTGTTTTGCTGTTAACGGCTGTTGTTTAAGCTATGTTTACTGGTTGAATTGAAGCTGATACTTGGTTTATAGACCTGTATTTTCCTGGATCTTTCTGTGAATAAATCACTGAATTTTTGCAAGTTTCGCCTTTCATTCTCGGACAACTTACGAACCCCCAAGCACGCAACAATATGTATTCTTAATAAACGACGGTCTTGTATTATTTCCCTGAAATTCATAAATACCAAATTTAATAACTATCAAATTTCATACAAAAAAAAAAAAAAAAAAAAAATCTGGTGTGAAACAACCACACGACTTCCATTATCCGCTATTACATGTATTATATGCATTTTTGAGAGATAATGTGATCAGAAAACATAAAAGTGACCTAAAGAGAAAATCGTTAGAGCCGTTTTTGAGATACCAACTTTTACAAAAAATCAATTATTGACCGGAAAAAAATAATTACATACAAAAGCATATTTAAAAGTGAGTTAAAATGGCGAGTTTGAAAAAAATCCGTACAACCGTTTTTAAAGGAACGCCTTTGCGAGGCCTGAACTTGAGCTATTTATACAGGACGCCTATCAATTTTCCTGAACTAACCAACTATATCATTCGAAAGGACATCTAATAGAGTGTTTATATAGCAAGTTTGCAGAAAATCGTTAGAGCCGTTTTTGAGATACGGACTTGGGGTCCCACTTCCGGTTAAACTCAATTATTGACAGGAAAACAATAATTACATACAAAAGCATATTTAAAAGTGAGTTAAAATGGCGAGTTTGAAAAAAATCCGTACAACCGTTTTTAAAGGAACGCCTTTGCGTGGCCTGAAATTGAGCTATTTATACAGGCCGCCTATCAATTTTCCTGAACTAACCAACTATATCATTCGAAAGGACATCTAATAGAGTGTTTATGTAGCAAGTTTCAAGAAAATTTTTAGAGCCGTTTTTGAGATACGGACTTACGGTCCCACTTCCGGTTTCCGATGTCCCACTTCCAGTTTTTCAATTTTCCCCAAAATTTGGAAATTTCATCTGTACACCAGACGTATTTCAATTCTAAAGTTTCGTAGATCTATCTTTATTAGTTTCTGAGCTATAATAGCCAGAAGATTCTCCACATACATACATGCATACATACATACACACACACACACATACATACACACTGACCAATTGCCAAAAACCACTTTTTTGGACTCAGGGGACCTTAAAACGTGCAAATCAGGTGAAAAACCGATATCGAATTTTCAGACCGAATACAATACTTCCATTACCTACGGAAGTAGGGTAATGGAAGTAAAAATTACATAGCATATCGGAAATATTTTGCGTAACCTTTAAACTAGTTATCAATTCTATGCCCACAATTTTCAACAGGAAAACATACTTTTAAAATTCTAATAAAATTTCATTATATTTGATGGGGTGTAACCTTGTTAAAATACACTTATAAGAAATACCTACTATAGACCG
The DNA here is from genome assembly GCA_963930645.1 of Salticus scenicus. Taxonomy (NCBI): domain Eukaryota; kingdom Metazoa; phylum Arthropoda; class Arachnida; order Araneae; family Salticidae; genus Salticus; species Salticus scenicus. The sequence goes on along the minus strand of OZ005654.1, from coordinate 77,028,495 downwards.
TAATAGTACGAAATTCCTTTATGTATCTCGGAAAAGTAGCCACAGTCATTATAAACGCCAATAATAAGAATAAACCTAATTAATTATAACTCATTAATTTTTCAAACTAATTTGACATCATTTGGATGATTACAGTACATGCTCGAAATTTTTTGTGTGGTCCCATAAATTGTTTAGTCTATGCATAACCTTTTTTAAGAGTAAACATGATTTTAAGCATTTTTATAATGTATGTTAAATTTATTAAGTTCAATTCAGCATAAACGCATGAAACTGCGCGCTTAAATTAAAAATTTGTCCATAGGCTCCAATGTTACGAAATTCTTTCGTGTGTCTTTGTAAACGAACCATAAACATTGTATACACCAGTAAAAACTATTCAGCTTATTTTGCGTTTAAAATTAATAATTGTTCCAAATTTAACATCGTTTGGATGACTATGTGACATTGTCAGAACACTTTTGTAAGATCCTGTACATTAATTAGAAAGCTTAAGAGAACATATTTTCTTCAAACAACATAAGTTTAAGCATCTTACTCACGTACGCTAGTTTCATTTTCTTCATTGCAAAGTAATGATATTAAAATGCGTTTAAACGAAATTCACCCCATACGCCGTAATGTTTAGAAATTTGGCGTGTCACTGTACGCAGTTTATAAAAAATATAGCAATAAAAATTATAAAGCTAGTTATATGCAAAGCTGGAACGAGGGCGCCAATTTGCAAGTCAATCGAAGGATTTTTGCGGCCGCTATTGCGGTACATAAAAATTCTTCCCATAGGCCGTAAAAATAAGAAAAAATTTGGCGTGTCCCTGTACACGAACGACAAAAGGAATACACACTTAACACTGTACAGCTAATTCCGTTGGGCTCATGAATATGTGTACCAAATTGCAAGTGAATAGCGTTATTCTGTGAGGTCTAACTGCAACGTTTCCGGTTACAGTCTTTAAGAGACAGTGGCTGGAGATGAGACAAGTCGTGTAGAGCCGCACCAGATTGTAAAAACGTGAGAAAAATAGAGGCTTTGGCCTTTATCACGGTTCTGTGAGGTCTAACTGCAACGTTTCCGGCTGCAACCTTTAACAGACAGTGCCCGGAGATGAGAGAAGTCGTGTAGAGCCGCACCAGATTGTAAAAACGTGAGAAAAATAGAGGCTTTGGCCTTTATCACGGTTCTGTGAGGTCTAACTGCAACATTTTCGGCTGCAACCTTTAAGAGACAGTACCCGGAGATGAGAGAAGTCGTTTAGAGCCGCACCAGATTGTAAAAACGTGAAAAAATGGCGGCTTTGGTCTTTCTCACGGTTTTGTGAGGTCTAACTGCAATAGAGACAGTGTGCGGAGATGAGAGAAGTCGTGTAGAGCCGAACCAGATTGTAAAAACAGGAGAAAAATTGCGGATTTGGCCTTTCTCACGGTTTTGTCAGGTCTAACTGCAACGTTTCCGGCTGCAATCTTGAGGGACAGTGTCCGGAGATGAGATAAGTCGTGTAGAGCCGCACCAGATTGTTAAAACGTGAGAAAAATGGCGGCTTTGGGCTTTCTCACGGTTTTGTGACGTCACACTGGAATAGAACCGGAAATGAGAGAAGTCGTGTAGAGCCGCACCAGATTGTAAAAGCGTGAGAAAAATGGCGGCTTTGGCCTTTTTCACGGTTCTGTGAAGTCTAACTGGAAATGTATCCGGCTGCAACCTTTAAGAGACAGTGCCCAGAGATGAGAGAAGTCCTGTAGAGTCGCACCAGATTGTAAAAACGTGAGAAAAATAGAGGCTTTGGCCTTTATCACGGTTTTGTGAGGTCTAACTGGAACGTATCCGGCTGCAATCTTTAACAGACAGTGCCCGGAGATGACAGAAGTCGTGTAGAGCCGCACCAGATTGTAAAAACGTGATAAAAATAGAGGCTTTGGCCTTTATCACGGTTCTGTGAGGTCTAACTGCAACGTTTCCGGCTGCAACCTTTAACAGACAGTGCCCGGAGATGAGAGAAGTCGTGTAGAGCCGCACCAGATTGTAAAAACGTGAGAAAAATAGAGGCTTTGGCCTTTATCACGGTTCTGTGAGGTCTAACTGCAACATTTTCGGCTGCAACCTTTAAGAGACAGTACCCGGAGATGAGAGAAGTCGTGTAGAGCCGCACCAGATTGTAAAAACGTGAGAAAAATGGCGGCTTTGGTCTTTGTCACGGTTTTGTGAGGTCTAACTGCAATAGAGACAGTGTGCGGAGATGAGAGAAGTCGTGTAGAGCCGCACCAGATTGTAAAAACGTGAGAAAAATTGCGGATTTGGCCTTTCTCACGGTTTTGGGAGGTCTAACTGCAACGTTTCCGGCTGCAATCTTGAGGGACAGTGTCCGGAGATGAGATAAGTCGTGTAGAGCCGCACCAGATTGTAAAAACGTGAGAAAAATGGCGGCTTTGGCCTTTCTCGCGGTTTTGTGATGCCTAACTGCAATAGAGAAAGTGTCCGGAGATGAGAGAAGTCGTGTAGAGCCGCACCAGATTGTAAAAACGTGAGATAAATGGCGGCTGTGGGCTTTCTCATGGTTTTGTGAGGTCTAACTGCAATAGAGACAGTGCCCGGAGATGAGAGAAGTCGTGTAGAGCCGCACCAGATTTTAAAATATACAGTATGTAATTATTAACACTTCACATTAGCAAGTTAATTGTATGATACATTATTTGTATCATGCAAGGATGAGCGTTTGCTGACTCATGAAAGCGTTTTCTGACGATGACGCGAATTCAATGATTTTTGTTCACCCAAATGTTTTCACTTCAAATGGGTAGCGTTAGCTGACGATGACGGGAGTTCAATGATTTTTGTTCAACCAAAAATGCTGAACGCGCCTGAAGAAGTTTTCACTTAAAAACTTTGGCGTGTCCCTGTACACGAACTACAATTGGAATGCACACCCAAAACTATACAGCTAATTTCGTGGGGATCATGAGCATGTGTACAAAATTTCAAGTCAATAGCGTGATTTTTGCGGCCGCTATCGCACGACAGACAGACAGACAGACGGAACACAAAATCCTTTTGTGTCTCAACAGAGGGCCTCCATTGACGTTTCGGCAAAAATTGGAAGTCAATAGCTTGATTTTTGCGGTGGCTATCGCGGTACATACAGATTCTTCCCATAGGCCGTAGAAAATCTTTCGCGTGTGCCTGTACACGAACTAGAAGTGGAATACACACCTAACACTATACAGCTAATTCCGTTGGGCTCATGAACACGTGTACCAAATTGCAAGTCAATAGCGTGATTTTTGAGGCCGCTATCGCGATACATACAAATTTCTCTCATAGGCCGTAATAATAAGAAAAACTTTGGCGTGTCCCTGAATACGAAATACAAATGGAATACATACCAAAAACTATACAGCTGATTTAGTGGGGCTCATGAACATGTGTATCAAATTTCAAGTCAATAGCGCCATTTTTGCGGCCGCTATCGCGCGACAGACAAACACACACAGAGCCCAAAACCGTTTTGAGTCTCAACAGAGGGCCTCCACTAACGTTTCGGCAATTAAAATATGCTTTACAGAAATACCTCCCATAGATTACAATGCTTTGGAATACTTTTGGGTGTCCCTGTACACAGAGCAGTAGAGGTATTTACTCCACTTCCAATAGGGAACATTCGATTGTGAACTTGAATAACGTATATCAGTTTTAAGAAATTCCATAAATATTTACGGGAGATAGAGCTAGAGCGTGGACAGACAGACAGACAAACCGAAGTGATCAACATTTTTCAACCTTGTTGGAAAGTTTTTAAAAACCGTTACTGAAAATTGCTATCAAAAATTTAGCGGCATCATTTGATCTTCTGAGAAAAGGAGGGGGGGATATCAGCTATGGATACAACTACAATTCAATCACGATTAATTTAATCATGATTAATTTAGTCATGATTAACAGTTAATCATTTGCTGCAACTAATATATTAATCACGATTGATTTAATCACGAATAATTTAATCATGAATAACGGTTAGTTGTCTGCTTCTCGAATAATTTAATCATGATTGAATTTTTAGTTGCAGCAAATGACTGAAATATTAATCACGATTGATTTAATCACGATTAATTTAATCGCAACTAACGGTTAGTCGTCTGTTTTTTGATTAATTTAATCGCGATTGAATTTTTAGTTGCAGCAAATGAATAACCGTTAGTTGCGATTAAATTAATCGTGATTAAATTTTTAGTCAACTAATTAGTTGATTGAAAATTTAATCGATTGATGCCCAACACTGGTACAGGGTCCACTACTGGTGCTTTTACTGGTGCTTATTGATATGACATATTAACATATGTTTCTATTTATGGTGTATTATATATAGTATCTCAAAAATGTCATGTTAAATCAAGTAAATATAAAGACAATTTAAAAAAAAAATAATGATATCTACAAAAAAGACATTTCAAAAGTACAAAAAAGCCAAGCTCAAAGAAAGAGAATTGATTAAAGTTGTGTCTGAAAAGGATGTGATATCAGATTTCCAAGCTTACATTTTAATACTTAATATTCTTTTTTAACTAAATTTTCACATTTAAATCAAGTGCCTTATGATATGTTGATAGAAATCCTTCTTTCCTGTACTAAATACATCATATCGTGTTTCTGAAAATTATTTATTTTTAATTTATGCATGATGGACTTGGCGGCCATCTTTCAAAATATGAATAAACATTCACACAATTTGAAGGAAGCTTCTTAAAATAAATATCTCGAATAAAATTAATTTGGTTATTCCATTCAACAAAGGCTGAAATACTCCGATAACAAAAATTGCGAGTGAAAACATCGCAAAAGTGCCCGTTACACAAGTTCAATCAACTTGATATCTTATAAGTATTTCGTATTAAGTTTGGTGCACTTCAATTCTATAAATGACGGGAATAAAAGAATATGAGAATTTAAATTAACGTAAAAATATAAAGGGAAAAAAAAGCACAGAAAAGCTCCTCCCCCCCCGCTGTTATATTTACCCAAATTAAATGTAGCTTCTTGAAATAAATATTTTATAAAAATAATATGGTTATTCCATTCAACACAGACTGAAATATTCAGATTAAAACAGGAAAAAAAAAAAAAAAAAAAAAAAAAAACTTCGGAAAGGCTTCCGTTTTGCACACAAGATGAATCAGTTTAAGTTTTAATAGTGTTTAGTTTGGTGCATTCTCATCCTATAATTGGTGAGATATATAAATGAATTCAAATTAACGTAAAATTTTGAAACATGGCCGCCAAGTCCATCATGCATAAATAAAAAAAAAATAATAATTTTCAGAAACACGTTGTGATGTATTTAGTACAGGAAAGAAGGATTTCTATCAACATATCATAAGGCACTTGATTTACATGTGAAAATTTAGTTAAAAAAGAATATTAAATAAGTATTAAAATGTAAGCTTGGAAATCTGATATCACATCCTTTTCAGACACAACTTTAATCCATTCTCTTTCTTTGAGCTTGTCTTTTTGTACTTTTTAAATGTCTTTTTTGTAGATTTTATATTCAGAAAACAAACTTTGATTCTTATATTGAGAAAAACATTTTTGTAAACAAACATTCAAGGGTCATTTCCGGTCACTTCCGGTTTCGAAAATTGGTGAGTGACTAATATTAAAATACCTGTAACTCGAGTTCTAAGCAGATAGAAACAAAATTCAAACTGATTTAGAAAGCTAAAATATCAGGCTTTAATACAAACCCAAAAATAAAAAAAATCAGAGTTTTGACCGAAAATTGCATTTTAAAGGTAGGCAGGCACCTTAAATATAATGTTAATATTTACATTTCTGAAATATATTTAGCAGGGTATTATACAGTCACTACTTTCAATACCACGTTTTATATAAAGCAATCTTTGTACTATTCTTTCAAAGATATATGCGACAAATGATTAATGGAGATTATTATTAAAAAAGAAGTGGTATTGAAAATAGTGACTGCTGAGATTGAATAAACCGATACATATTATGTATAATATTTTACTTACTATTTATAAAACAGTTGGAAGAAGTATAATTATCATTTAATCGATTTTTGATATAGTATTAAGTATTTTGAAGCAGTATATTTAGAAAGTACATTTTTCAACTAACTATAAGTTGACAAAAGGAATTATCAATTAATCTAGAACAATCTTTTAACTATCATAACTTTTCAAATACAATCATCCCATTAAAAATTGATAAACATGAGTAGTTTTATAATTAAGAAAAAAAAAAAAGTTTGAGATGACAAAAAACTGAAAATTGCAAACCCAGACTAAAAGGAAAGCATAACATATTTTAAAATATTACTAAAAGACTATCTTTTTTTATTTATTGACTTAAAGTTACATTCTGATAGTAAATTCATATTTTTTAGACTGATTAAATTTATTCTGATATGCCATATGGAAAATCCTGAAATGTAATTTTTTAAATACTTTTTCAAGAAAAACCTTTTAGTGCCGTAATGCACTGCGTTACAATGAATGCATTTCGTTTCGGCTCAGTAATTCATTGATTTTAATCCGATAGTTGTGTTAAAGAAAAAAGAACAAAATCATTAAAAAAATCATTTTGATATACTGAGTTTTAAAACTTTATATATGTATATATATATGTGTGTGTGTGTGTGTGTGTGTGTGTATGTATATATCGGGAAAATACACCCTTGAGTATATTTCCATAAAAATACATTTTAATATTGATTTAATTATTTTTTGTTTTATTTTATTGTATAAAACTCCTTTCTCTAATGATTTATAATATTTCCTCACTTTTTCATTATTAAAAATAATTAGATTTGTTGTGAAAGCATTTGAAATATATATATATACAGGGTGATTCTAAAGTCATGTGACAAACTTTAAGTAGAGGTAGAGGACATCACAAGGACTGAGAATTGTACAACATATAATATCATTTTAACCCTTTAAGAGGAGTCCTACTCTCCGTCCTTTTTTCAGGACACTCAGAGACACGAAATTTTTGTCTTTTTTGCCACCACTAATTTCCTGCAGATAAACTTCTGGTATATTTATAGCAATGGGCAATGATTATACAAGGTAGAAATTATTTTATGAAAATAGTGGTAATAAACAATTTTGAATTTTCTCTTTTGAGAGTGTTCTTAAAAAAGGGCGGAGAGTACGACCCCTGCTTTAAGAACTGGGTACTTTTGGTTATTTTTTAACAATAAAATTCAGATATGGGCGTGACCCTCGAATGTTGCATTTTTCAAAATATTTGTATATGCTAATGTTTACATAAATTAATAAATGTGATAATAAATCTGTTTCTAATTGTTGTCTTTATTGCACTGATTGCATTAATATGAACATTGTGTATAATTTTCCGAACATTACACAGTAGGCGGAGTTACATGCAAACAACAAATTAAGTTTTTTAAGGATTAAAATGATGTTTGCGGTAATGGGTTTCTATACAATTCTTAATCCTTGTGAAGTTCTCTACCTCTCTTCCGAGTTTATTCCATAATCTTAGGATCATCCTGTATATAAAGTGAGAGACACAAGGGGTGTATCAGAATTCTTGTAACATATTTCAGAAGCTGATAAATGAGCTCTTGTGGAGCACAAGTCACAACGTATACGTTGTTCTATCCGTAACTGTTAGCAGAATTACTACGAATATCTCACAATTTTAAAAAAAATCATCAATTTCTGAAGTTTTGCTGAAACATGAGAAAAATGCAAAATGTAAGTGTCGCTAACAAATAAAACCAGCAATATTGCAAACACCGTTCCAACTACAGTCGATCTCCCTTTCGCAAAAACTTCCCCATTCTAGAAAGTACCGCCGTCCATCCTGTGTGGTGATTACCATTCCTGACTACTGAAGAATATATATATATATATATATATATGTGTGTGTGTGTGTGTGTGTGTGTGTGTGTGTCGAAGAAACATATATTAAAATGTAGGTCATCTAGTATTTTTTTTTTTTTTTTTTTTTTTTTTTTTTTTTTTTTTAATAAATCATTGACTTTCACGTTTCTCAAAAATGTGCATTCCCCATTGTCTCCCCTATCGCCCCACCCATTGTCTTCCCTTGCATTAATTTTAAGTATTTTTTAATGCCTAGGCGAGTACTAGGCGAGTACTATTTTAAGATTACGGACAATCCGTAATAACTTGACACCTCTGAGTTTGTCTCTTCAGTTTTGTTTATCTTTTCATACATTTTTGCTTCCATAGCTTAGCACTTTCACGACCGCTGACGTAGATTCACTTGGAAATCTGTAACTGGTCGTTTCTTTTGAAATTCGTATGTTGTTGTATTTTTTTAGAATATTCCCTATATTCATATTTATACAATCAAAATACTATGAATACAAATACTTTCACTATAAAGAGTATAATTTTTATGTATATTCTTATGTAACATAAGTATGGATACAGAAAAACGTGTTCTGCAATGATGTAGCTTGAGAGAATAACGCACACAGGCTATAAAAAACATACTATAAAAAAGACAAAAACTTGCGGTCGCGAAAGTGTTAATAAACATAACACATTGCTTGATCGTGTTTACACGAATATGTAAAGCATTTTGGAACATTCTTTTGTTTTTCGAAATTCCGTAAGGGCATCTCGTGTATAGTCTATATATCAAATTTCGTTGCATTACGTTCACCCGTTTGTGCTGTTAGATACTGTTTATAGGGAAGTTTAATTATAGCCATCCTGTATATATATATAACATTTATGTTTATAAATTAGGTGTGACACATTGTTAGATTGTACAGCACTACTGTTCTTTAATAATAATAATAATTATAATTGAAGTTTAAGGTAGTTCTTCAATATATATATTAGGGTGGATCAAAAAACGCGTTTTCTCTCCAATACAATTCTAATAACACGGAAAACTTGCGCATAAGCATCATTATAAATGAAAAAATATTAATTTTTTCTTTTTCCAAAATTTGAAATAGCGCAGAAGGCCTAAAGTTACCAAAAAGTCAAAATATCGGTAAATTTAAAAACAAATGCAAAAATTACAAAAAAAAAAAAATACATTTTTTGTTCTAATAGTGAAAAAAGTGTTTTTAAGAGTGTCCTTAATGCATACAAAATATAATTAGACCCATTCTTGTTTTACTGAATTCGCGCAAAAGGCCTAAATTGCGGGTTGTATCATAAAAAAACGATATTTCATGATTTTCGACGATTTTTAAACATGTGCCAAAACCCATAAAAGTTTTATTTTTAATTTGTAATAGTGTAAAAACCATTAAAAATATTTTTCCCAATCCATAAATAATACTTTCAGACCTGTTATTCCTTAATTGTATTCGCGCAAAATGTCTAAATTATAGTATAAGTTAAGTTTTAGAGTCCCGTAAAAACGCCGTTTTCCATATCTGATGAGTGTTTATTTAACACATTAAGGTTTGTAATAAGACTCTAACAAGTGATTTACAAAAAATGTATTAGCCAAACATATCATATTGCAGCTCTTATCTCATTTCAACATTAAATCTGTGCTGAAATGACCCAGGACTCACGGCGAGGACGTGGCTGCAAGACGAGTCCCACCTCCACCCTACCCAACCAACCAACCAGGTTGAATTTTATTTACAATATTTACAGTAACTATTTACTTTGTACAATGCATATATGCTCGTTGTAGGCAAAAGGTTATTTAAGTAGAAGCCCCTTTGAATTCTGACATTGAATTAAATGTGGGCATCAGCTGTCTTGATTTTAAAGTCGCTCTAATATAACCATCGCGATTTTCATGCCCGCACACTTTTTCTGCTGCTTTTGTAACCAGTTTTACACACCTCAGCTGACTGGGTGTGGCATGGGAATTTGAAGTAGTTAAACTCTGGTAGCGCTTTGCCTTTTAATAAAGAAGCAATGAATTCAGTTGGCATCTTGGACAGTAGTGGTGGACATTTTAACGAGTTACCTTATAGGCATTTGTTTGATCACTTGCATGGAACGACAGCAGGACAAGCATCATTTAGCGGTCCATTTTGAAAACAACTCCCTGGATATGAGAAACTCCCTGTTGTAGATTTTGAGCCGATACAATCAGAAGAAGTCATTGATATCACTAAAAACGATCTGAGTAACGATCAGAAGTATCTCCTAGACATTGTAAAAGCGGTGAACACAGGAATCTGTAATCCAGAATTGGCTGCTAGGGATCCTGGACGCATCAGCCACTCTCGTTGGCTAATCTGTGCTAACCGGGTTTTAAGATTGTATGTATCCCAAACTAGTCCAACAATTGAGTTACAGACTCTTGCAAACATAGTGAAATCACACGCACCTGTTTGGTTTGATATAAAGAATAACTACACTGTGAAAGATGGACCGAAGCATATTTTGAAGGTAGTTAAAACAACCAGGCATCTACCGGACAATATCAAGCAAATCATTGATCCAGTAATTCAAAGGAACGCATTCTTCTGCCACCCTGAAAATATGATGTTGGCTATGATAATGAATGAGAGACCACACATTAGAGAACTTGGCTACAGGAGGATCCTTAAATCCAGAAATGAGCCATCAGCTGAAGGTTATTTAAGAGACTTCAAAATATCTTCAATAAATTTTAGTGCAAACGACTATACCGAACTAATTGATTGGCCAATCTGCAAATTAACACCGCCGCCACTACTGTCCAAGATGCCAACTGAATACATTGCTTCTTTATTGAAAGACAAAGCACTACCAGAGTTTAACTACCTCAAATTCCCATGCCACACCCAGTCAGTTGAGAGGTGTGTAAAACTAGTTACAGAAGCAGCAGAAAAAGTGTGCGGGCATGAAAATCGAGAGGGTTATATTAGAGCTATTTTAAAATCAAGACAGCTGATTCCCACATTTAATTCAAAGTCAGAATTCAAAGAGGATTCTATGTAAATAAACTTTTGCCTACAACGAACATAAGGTAATTCCGGGAAAGATGCCCCACTTAAGGAAAGGGAGCTATAAAATAAATTGAGTAGTAACAATGACAACGAAAATTTGTGGTAAATATATAATAGATATTGTTTATTACTACTAAGTAGTTTCTTTGTACCATATTGTAAGTTTTCTAAAGAAAAAAATAAAATTGCGGCAGTACTACATTTGGCCATCTCTCCAGAAGTTGCGGGTGAGATGCCCCACTCACATGGAAGAGATGCCCTACCTGTAAAAAACACAATAAAAGGTTTTAACATTGGTCAATAGTTTATAATAATTTTTCAGTAGTTTATAACAAATAAAACGTAAGCTATTTAAAAAAAAATAAATAAATAAATAAAAATTAAGACCTTAGCATTAATTTATAAAATATTAAAATATTTAGCTACCATAGACAAGATGTGAAATTTGGAATAAAACACATAAACTACTGAAAATTATTTCTTTTTTTTTTTTTAATATATGTGAAAATTTCATATTTACAGTTTAGAAAGTATAATCAAAATATATTATGAAATGTGTCGAATTTATTCAGATAATGTTTTTCTTTTTCTCTTCTCTAATCTCCGTTTTCCCGCAAACATTCCACAGATCCCGTACATTGTGCATGATTCATGTAACCATTTATGGCACATTATGCAATTTATTCAATCTACTGATTCTTTTGTAAAATAACAGTTCTCGTCACATTCGAGGCAATTGTTTGTAGAATCATTTTCGTCCTTTTCAATGGGCATGTTCATCACCAGCTGTTTTGACGCTTTGCTAAATTTAACAGCGGATTTTAGCGTTTTTCCTTGGATGTGCTCTTGGTATGTAATAACCTTAGCCGACTGTATCTTTTTTTTTCGGCATCTTTCCTCTAAAAGTACAGGGAAACCTGGTGCAATATTTTTGTCGGTGAGGATGTTTGAATATTTGATTTAGAAATTTAGGACTGTTCACCCGACTGTTTCAGTACTTTACTTATGGAAAAGAAGTGGTTTGGAATCGCTGCTTGGTTTAGAGGAAAAATTCCCGTTTCCTGAAAATCATTAATAGCAGTGTCAACAGAAGCTGTGCTTGTCTAATACTTAGTTCTGGGTTTCTCTTAAAAAATGATGACAGTCAGGCGTACCCAGCCATTCTTTCTTCTAAATGAAATCGATGCTTGAGACCTAGTTTTTCAGCAAACTGAAATGCAAATGTCCTAATTATCTCTCTATCAGGAGCAAATCCACATTTTTTCTAAACGTTGGATGTGCTTGACAAGATTTTTTTCGTTTTCAACTTCAAACACTGCTTGTGGTCCCAAAGAGCTTGTTTTTGCATTATTATCTGTTTTTCTTCGACGACTAAGTGTCCGAGAAGGAATTCCATAGTACCTAGCAGCTTCATTGGCACCAATTTCCCCTGCTTCTAGTCTCTTAGGAGCCTTTTTTAAATTGTCTTCTGTCCAGGTCCCACGAGCTGCTCCGGTATTTTTTCTTTTGAACACTGTAGGCTTTTTTCCTGAAACAAACAAGAAGCATTGAACAACTGCGAGAACAAATACAATAATATACACTCGTCGGCACAATTAACCGCCCACTTACAGTTTCGTTAGCGCCCAAGATTGTTTACGTTATAGTTTAAATGTCAAAGGTCAGTCTGACATACCTCAGCGTTTTTTCCTTTCTTATCTGGATTCAATCTGTATTTTTGTGATTTCGTTTTGATTTGCCACTTCTAGAGATCACGCGAATTTGAATTTTATTTGATGAATTTTAATCGAAATTTATAGTTTCAAAAAAAATATTTTTAAGTTGAAAAATTTAACGATTTACAAATATTACGTATTTTATAAAAACAATATGATTTTAAAAATATTAGTTTAAAATTTAAACAATTAAAAGACTTTTCTCCCTGAAAATGCATGTGGGGCATCTCACCCGAATATAGCCTGGGGCGTCTATCCTTTTGGTATGGGAGAGATGCCCCGACAACTATCCAAAGTAAAAGACAGCAAAAATGGCCGCTCAATGGCCGAAGTCGACTGATCAACTTCTTACTACAGGTTTTTAAGCTTATATAAAAAAAATCCATTTTTATTAACTAGTGCCAGCCTTACAATGTAACATCACTCTTATAACAGAGTAGAATAAACATGGTACTTAGTTGAAATGTTGTTGTTACAGAAGAACACAAAGAATTAAGTTCCCGTAACTTCCAAACTATACTATTCAACATCTATCTGAAATAGTAATCGGACTTGCAGAACCATCTAGCGTTGCGTTTCGAAATAACATTAAGTGGGGCATCTCTACCGGTGGGGCAACTCACCCGGAATTACCTTATATGCATTGTACAAAGTAAATAGTTACTGTAAATATTGTAAATAAAATTCAACCTGGTTGGTTGGTTGGGTAGGGTGGAGGTGGGACTCGTCTTGCAGCCACGTCCTCGCCGTGAGTCCTGGGTCATTTCAGCACAGATTTAATGTTGAAATGAGCTGAGAGCTGCAATATGATATGTTTGGCTAATACATTTTTTGTAAATCACTTGTTAGAGTCTTATTACAAACCTTAATGTGTTAAATAAACACTCATCAGATATGGAAAACGGCGTTTTTACGGGACTCTAAAACTTAACTTATACTATAATTTAGACATTTTGCGCGAATACAATAAAGGAATAACAGGTCTGAAAGTATTATTTATGGATTGGGAAAAATATTTTGAATAGTTTTTACACTATTACAAATTAAAAATAAAACTTTTATGGGTTTTGGCACATGTTTAAAAATCGTCGAAAATCATGAAATATAGTTTTTTTATGATACAACCCGCAATTTAGGCTTTTTGCGCGAATTCAGTAAAACAAGAATGGGTTTAATTATATTTTGTATGCATTAACCCTTTGCGGTGCAAGACAATTTGAAACATTTAAATTATACTGCCACCGGAATTCATGAACTAAATTAAACTAAAAGAAATTTTAAATTTTAAGGTTTAAAAAACCGGCCTTTTCTGATATGTTGTAAACGTGAATTTTTGCTAAAATATTTCAGGGATGAATTTTTGCAGCTGGATCTTAAATTTTGCGTCCTCGTGGCGAGGACACCGCGCGTTAAGGGGTTAAGGTCACTCTTAAAAACACTTTTTTCACTATTAGAACAAAAAATGTATTTTTTTTTTTTTTTTTTTTTTTTTTTTTTTACTGGTATTTTGACTTTTTTGGTAATTTTAGGCCTTTTGCGCGATTTCAAATTTTGAAAAAAAAATTTTTTAATATTTTTTCATTTAAAATGACGCCTATGTGCAAGTTTTCCGCGCTATTAGAATTGTACTGCAGAAAAAACGCGTTTTTCTCTAATATATATATATATATTGTTTTTATAATCTTAGTACAGACGGCAGCACTAAATAAGTATTTTTTTCTTGTACTACATCTTATTCTTTCTAGTACAGGTGTCAGCACTGAAATCTCTATATTCAGTATTGATTCGCATTTACTATAATTTGAATCTAAAACCTTAATTTTCTTGAACTTATGATTTCCCAATAAATTGCATCTTTTGGACTCATAAGTTTTCTAATGCATTTTGCAATATATTTTCTTATCGATTGTTGCATACTCTCATTTTACTCCATGTTCTTTTAGCAATTAACTGTAGTTTTTACGGAGTATTTTTTTTTTTCAAATTACATGAGGTTTTTTTTTGAAATATGTAATCCCTGTTGATTTCTTTTTGTGGTGTTGTAGTGAGTGTGCTTATATTTTGCTCTTTTTATTTCTTAATTTGATTATTGTGATCTATATTGCTTATAACTTGATATGTTGTTTATGGTTATCAATTGTTCGATTAGTGATGGATTTTCTTGGGTTTTTGTTAGGTAGTGGTAAGTTACTTTGATAGCCGATTCTTTCAATCCTTGTTTGAACATTTTTTTCTTGCTTTTTATGAAGTAAATATTTTGGGATTGATGCAAAGAAATATTTAGCTTATTCTATCGACAGAAAAACATTTACTTTGCATGTTTTGTATTCGATGAAGCCCTTCATAACGTTAGAATACAAACATGCTGTTATTTATTTCCAACTCTCTTGTTTTATTTTAAATTTGGTTTCATTTTGGTAGCTTATGAGATTGATCATCTTTATCATCTTTATTGTTTAAACTAATATTAATCTTAATTAAATTGAACAATTTTCATATTTAGCATTTATTATATGTACACGTTACGACAGCAGAATTTTTCTTCTTATTTCCACATTTACGAAAGTTCCGAGAGATTCCCACATTTACTCTAAATAAATCTATTTTGTGACTGTGCAACTTTAAATTCTGTAGACGTGCATGTACATAATTAGTTTTATTACTGTTCATCCAAGATAATTTCTATGTATAAACTTTAATATAAATGTGTATTTCCTGATTAAAAAAAAAAAAAAAAAAGCACGATTTCGCAACTAAAGTTATAGTTAAATAAGTAAGAAACTTGAAAGTGAGTAAGAAACTTTTAAATTGTAAGGTAATATTTTATATGTAACATTTAAAAAACTATTTTTTTAAGAACATTATAAAAAAAATTCTTTAATAATATTTTTATTTAAACAATCACTAAACAAATATATCTACGTAATTATTTAAAAATGATAAAAAAAAAAAAAAAAAAAGATTAAAATTTATAATAAATTAAAGATTTTTATACATTAAATTAATTTCCTTAATTCCATACAAATTTAAGAAACCTCATAAAAAACATGAATAGAATGCACATGCTTGAAATAAACTAAACCACTTAAAAATTCTATTGCTTTTGGAAAATATCCATTGCGCATGAAATTGAGAATAAACTGCTTTTTATTCCTTTTCCATTTAACTGTTCAAACGGAACTTTTTCTGTCTTTCTTTTCCTTTTTATTTCTTTTTATAAAATTTTATGTTTATCGATATAATGTGCTTCTTTGAAATAGATGCACTTTGTTTCTTATAAATAGCTTACTGGTTTTTATTTCGGATTTTGTCCCATTTAACACTTGAAAAGCTTTTAGTTTGAATTGCTTCTCATATACTGAATTTTAAACAACTTCTTTCATGAAGCGATAAATATGTACATAAATATATTCTTTTATGAATTGAATACGTTTTAAAGGAAAATGTGTTAGATTTTCCATGAATGTTACAAATTTTAATATATGTCGCCTTTAAAATCACCTTTCAATAATGAAATTATTTACATTACTGTAAATAAAGGGAAAAATCGTTATGTGGAGATGTCGAAAATATATGAATGAAAATAATAAATTCCTAAATCAAGCTATTTTACGTTGACACTATTTCTACTGCTTGCTGTGTATTCATTTTCAATTGTTCAACATGATCACTTTTATTGCTGAAGGAAAATAATTAGACAAAATGTGCAATTTTCCTATTTCAGAAATCCAAATTACGTATTCGGGACATCACATATCCAAAATGTAACTCTGATTAATCCACAAGTTTTTGTAAAGGAGGTGCCCAAACACTCCCTGTTTGATTTGGATTACTTGCTATATATACTTAAAAAAAAAAAAAAAAAAAGATATGTTAAAAATATGCAATAAAGTAAAAAAAAAAAAAAAAGGAGATGGAATATTTTGTACTGTGATTATTAATACTGATGATTTTATGGTTTTGTTTGCATATTTTTGAGAAAGCTATCTGCTATATTATTAAATCAATCAACAACATTTACTTAAGAAACATTCTTTCGTTAAATCAGTACCAAATTAGTTTAAAAAATTTGCTACGAAGAATTTGTCCCAAAATAATTCTTACATTTGTGGAATGCAAAAAAAAAAAAGAGAATGAAAATACCAAGATATGATAATTTTAATAGCAAATAAAACGATTTTAAATGATGTTTAAAGAATTTCTTGCACATAATATAGCTTCGGGATTGCATGAAAGGTTTCCCGGAAGAAGATTTCGACGACGAAGTTCTTTCTTATTGAGGTGGGTTATTTTATACGGGATGCCTTCGTCTGACATCATAATGCTTTCCATACATGTCTGTAAAGTTAAATATACATTGTCAAGATTTTCTACTTCTATACTTTGAAAAACGACCTCAGCAGCATCGATTAAGTTGTCAATATTCTTTGTAGGCATGTAATGACTTTATTGAGTTAAAAATCCCAGGATCAAGTGCATTTAAATCTCGAGGTTGACATTCTAGTTGAAAATTTCATCCATCTTTTACACATTCTTCTGCGATATTGGGATCATCCACTGCCAAATGAGGCTTGGCATTATCCTATTGTATGTATGTAGGACTCCATTTTTGACTAGTTGGAAATTTTTCAAGTATAGGCGGAAAAAGTTTTTCTATAATCATTTTTCGGATTTCTTCTTTATTAACAATTTCTACTACTTTTGTCACAGCAGTCCCTCTCGCACGATTTTTTGAGCTTCTTTTTGCACTTTCTGCAGAGCCTGATTAAGGGGGAAGCACACATTATTTATACTTACACTGTTATTTTTTAACAAATACTTTCCTCCTATAATAAACAGAAAATTGTCATTAAAAATTATTTTAAAAGAATTCTGGTGTCTAATAACGGTGAGTAAATTGGATTGTTTTACACCGTTCATTTTTTATAAAAAATATTTCCTCGTCAAAGCGTGGAATTTCTATGACATGAAGTAAAAAAATAATTGTAAAAATATTTCGGTGAGAGCGGAGATAATGTGTGCTTCCACCTTAATCAGGCTCTGACTTTCTGAATAAACAAAAGGCCATATTCTAGTTTTTCCATCAAGCATTTCATTTCTATTCGAGTCCTATCTTCATGTTGCCACCGCTGCCACAAACATTACTTTGGTAATAAACCTTTTTCTTTTGCAATTTGCAATGCCTCAAAGGTTCAGTTTCATCTAGTGGGATGTAAAATGATTTACTGGTTTTCGTAATATAAAACCATTTTTCATCGATATGAATACGATCCAACATTTCCAAAAAGCATTCATTAATTTGAACATGCTGTAAACAAAATCAAATTCTATCGAGTTTATTTTTTTCAGTTAGAATTGGTTTAATGGTGGATGAAATATGCATCAAAACTTTTCCCTCCTCGACAATCCTGTATAATGTTGATTTAGGAATACTAACAGCACTTGATAAACTCTGCAATGATTATCTTCATTTTATTGGGATATTTTTTTATTTATTTTTATTTTATTTTTTTATTTTTGTTTTATTTATTTAATTAATATTATACTAATAAGTAAATTTAATAAAATTTATTTATTTATTAAATTAGAATTATTATATTATAACTAATATTATGTTAAAAACATAATGAAGGAAATTATTTAATTGAATTAAACAAATTTTACAGGCTGTAAACAGCAAAGTGGAATCATATTTTTCATTGACAATTGAAGAGCTTGTTTCCAAAAGGCGTTAAGTCAAAAATTTCAAAAATTGACTTTTCGATGCAAAAGGTCGCAGCACACGTCTAACAGTATATTTTCAATATGTAGAAGTTCCAAACACTGTTTAGTCATAACGAAAACAGAAAGTGAAATCCGTGTTTTTTTTTCAAAAAGAATTAAGTCACAAGTAAGTTTTGTGCCAAAAGGGATTAAGTCAAGTTTAACCAATCGAAGCGTGCCGTGAGATCACATAGTTTGTCCGGCCTTGGGAGAAAAGTGAAAGATAAGGAAAAGAATGTTGTTGTAGATTGTCACATTGAGACAGTTTTTTTTTTTTTTTTTTTTTTTTCCATAAAAAAATATAAAGAGGAATGTACTTATAACCTTTATTATAATATGTTTGTAAAAGATTTTAATCTTGGTTTTGGAACCCCGAAAAAAGTTCCTTCTGCATTAGGAAAAAACTACAAATAATTCAGAAAAATGTACAGAAAAAAGAGTAACCCCTGTTAACCGAACTTTTGATTCACAAACACCGGAGCAAAAAATTTTATTCGCTTTTAGGAGAAAAGCTTATAGGAGAAGATGGAATTACAATATATTTTGACCTGATGCAAAATCAGGAATTACTACAGAAATAAAAATTATGCCATGTTAGGAATTTTTTCAGCAGTGGCTGCTAAAAAGGATCTCGCCTTCACATACTATTTACCAGTTTGTGGTCACTCCTACTTAGCAACAGATAGAACATTCGGCCGAGTGGAGACTAGTTTAAAGAAAGTGGATACAATTTTATTCTCTAATGAATATTTTGAACATTTCTCCAAGGTAGGAAATCTTTTCGAGTGCCCAGGTAGCACAATAATATCGACCAATATGAATGTCCTACCATTATTGGCCAATATTTGAAGTTACTGAATGTCAAACGTCCAACTTACGATATTTATGGTTATTGACAAACGTAATTTAAAAACCGCACTATAAAAAAGCATTTAAAAGAATTATTTTCATTATCTACAAAATTTTTGATCCGAAAATAATATTTTGAAAATTATTTTTTATAAATTAATATTTTTTTAAGAAATATAATTTTCTAACGCTGTTTTTTTAACATTTATTAATATTAGCCAATGTCGTAAAAATTATATTATTGTAACAACATTCTGTGACATCTGTCGACATTCGACATTTGCAGTCAAAAGATCCTGAAACGAAGGAAAAAAAAATCTCCCGTGCGCCCCTTCTGAAATACAAGCAAAAACCAATATGAAACAAGCAAAGAAAAACAGATGTTTTAAAATTACTTAACGCTTTGGGAATTAACAAAT
This sequence comes from Salticus scenicus, assembly GCA_963930645.1. Classification (NCBI taxonomy): domain Eukaryota; kingdom Metazoa; phylum Arthropoda; class Arachnida; order Araneae; family Salticidae; genus Salticus; species Salticus scenicus. The sequence goes on along the minus strand of OZ005654.1, from coordinate 77,008,827 downwards.
TGTACGGAGGTTTTTATTTTTATGAATAACCTTGCAACGATACTGCTAACGCTAACACAAAGGAAAATAATGATAAAGATGGCAAAATAGAATTTGTAAATGAAGATTTGTAGTAACTAACTACCTTCCAAAATTGTATAGCTAAAATTTATGGTGTATTTACATGAAAAAAAAAACTTGAATTACTTTCAAATGGAAGTAAGCCATTTCATTTCGTTATTTGTTTGTGCCAAAAGGGCATATGTCATAGTTTTGATCCAAAAGGGCTTAAGTCAATTTTTTTCTTTTTTTATTTCTAAGTAACTATACTGTCAGGATTTTTTTAAACGTGTAATTTAGTGTTAGTATCATGCATAGATTGCTGGGAAAAATTATCTTTTCCTTACATTCAATAATAAATTTTACATAACAAAATCGCGTTTTTTTCAAGAACTGAAAAAAATGACTCAGCGCCATTTGGAAACAAGCTCTTCAATTTTATCACGATTAAGGTAAACAGCTAAATTTTCCAAAAAATCCAGTTCGGAAACGCGTTTGGCATGAAAGATAATTTTGGCGCTCTTAAAATTAAAACTATGAATCAAATTCCCAACTGTGCTTCGAAATAGAAGATTTAGAAATTTCTTGATTAACAACATACCGAGAATCTTCACGTAAACGACATTCAAGATTTCTTTTTGTTTGACCAATATAAGATAAATCACAATTATTACAAGGGACATTATAGATACCCCACTTATGAAGCTCAGGAACTGGAGATTTTGTTGAAGGGAATTGGAATTTATTGACAGGTTTAAAAAGAACGTAAAAATTGAAACGCTTCAAAACTTTGGCTAATTTAAAACATAAGGGGGGATAAAATTAAATTAGCCAAAGTTTTGAAGCGTTTCAATTTTGTTTAATTCAATTAAATAATTTCCTTCATTATGTTTTTAACATAATATTAGTTATAATAAAATAATTCTAATTTAATAAATAAATAAATTTTATTAAATTTACTTATTAGTATAATATTAATTAAATAAATAAAACAAAAATAAATAAATAAATAAAAAAAATAAAAAAAATAAATAAATAAAAATGAAAAGAATAAAATAAAAATAAAATAAAATAAAAAATGTAATTGATTACTCCTTCCCTCCCTCCTTTTTTTTTTCTTTGTGTGTGTGTGTGTGTACGTGTGTTCCTTTCTGATTGGTCCTGCCCTGCATGATGCTTCTTATTGGTTGTTTGTGTTGCTCCCCCCCTCCACTCTGGATTTTGCCCTGCTTTCAGTCTTGCTTTTGCCTCCAAGGCAAACGTGTTTGCACCTGATGAAGAAAGGCTACGTCCTTTCGAAACCGGTTGTGCTGACTTAAAATTTATGGTGTGTGAAGAAGTTTTAATTTCTTTCTATTGACTGTGCGCAAGTTTTGAATTTAGTTTTGGTAAATTCAAAAGATTTAACACTTTCATAAGCATTTATTTCTCTTTTGAATTTCTCCCAGTCTTTTTTTTTTTTATTATTATTTTTTTTAATGTTTTATTAACAACTAAACAATAGCCTGTAAGGAAATATACAGTGTGGCCATATTTAAACTGACAGTGTTTACAGTGTTCTGTAGAGTGATCTAATTGCGCGAATGGTGGCAAATTTTGTAGGAAGATTTAAGAAGACGGGGGACGAAGAACTGCACACAGACACACACACACACACAAAAAAAAAAGTTCCAAAAATGAGCGCTAGGGGGATTCGTGGAGCTGCGTAAAATAAATGAGACTTTTAAAAAACGTAGAATCAATACTGAAATATAATTACCTTTTATTTAGCAACAGATCAAACGTCCCAACGCTCGAAGTTACCGATCCATTTGAGGCGACGTCTGAATAAGTCCTCAGTAAGTGAAATTGCTGATAAAGAAAGTTTATCACTGTTTATGTAATTTTTTCACTTTTTATAAAAAATTGTTACCACATTGAACTTGAATTAAATTATTAAATGTACTAAATAAAAAGGTAATTTTATTTCAATATTGGTTCTGCGTTTTTTAGAACTCTCATTTATTTTACACGGCGCCATATATTCCCCTAGCGGTGACTTATTAAATCATCCTACAAAATTTGGCGTCATTCGCGCAATCAGATCACTCTACAGAACACTGTAAACATAACCAGCTTAATTATGGCCACCCTGTATTTTAATTTACCGAATTTGAATTATTATTTATTATTCAAATTAGATATTTACTGGCATAAAATGTGAATTAATATACGAAATAAGAAAGTGTTATCATAATAAAAACAGTATTTTACTCGCATTTGCTAGAATCGTTAAACGTTGCAAATGTCACATTGAAACAAGGGTCATAGCAGAACAGATCTAACACAAGGCCTTCAAACGTTCGAAACAAATACGCTAATTCTATTCAGTCGATTAAACAACCCATGGAAGCACAAAACTGAAGCTGTAATTAGTGTTCCTATCGTTAGAATAGCAAAGCTTGTATATTATAATGGGATTTGCGCTTCCCAAAGGTGTATTTTGTAACATCATGTAGGTGGGAAGTAATCTTCACACCGCCCACGAAAGGGACAAATACGAAGAAATAGAATTCCATACTTCCCAACATCCTAATTAATATTCCGTAGTGTTTTTTACACACCAGTAAATTTTTAGAGTAATATTTTCCAAATGCAATTGTGATTAAATAAGAAAAAAAAAAACCCTCTAAAAATATACTGGTTTGAAAAAAAGAAGGCGGGGCTAACAATACTACGGAATATTTATTAGTATGTTGGTAAGTACGGAATTCTTTTGTTAAATATTGAAACATTTAAAAACATTTTTTGGAGGCGGGGTTGTTCAAAATAGAGAAATAGACGGATGTAAAAGTGATAAAAAGCATGAAATGGTTATTCACTACTTGTTTATTGACGACAATCGTATTTCAGGTAATCTTAATCTTCACCTGCGGGAAAACATAGTTAAAAACTAGGCAACGTGTTTAAGTGTTTTGTAAATATGATCCAAATTTTGTTATAAGAAATCAGAAAAGTAGATATCGTAAAGCCATGGAAAAAAAAAAAAAATGTATTTACGACGATATTATGTCAGGCAGATTCTTTTAATTTAATATCGAGGATAACATTTATATTAAGTAAAAGAAATAGTTAGCGCAACCACAGCAATTAAAATAATTATTAATGCTTTCTTAAACCATATCCTCTAAACTAGATGCCTGTCGCGTTGCTCGTAATCTTGGCAACGGTTCAAGCGGTAGACAGCGGCACCTGGTGCAGACAGAACGACTTTTTTATTCAACAGCCACCAATAACTTTTAAAAGTGATATATGATATATAAAATTGACGTTTCTTCGATTCCATTCGCCTTTTATGTATTTCAAATCTCACTTTTAAAAATCATTGGTGACTGTTTAATAAGAAAGTCGCGCATTCTATACCAGGTGGCGCTGTGTACTGCTTGAACTGTTTCCAAGTTTACGAGCAACGCGACAGGCATCTAGTTTAGGAGACTATGCTTAAACATAAAAAAGAAAAAAAAACAATGAAGATAACTTAATTTAAAACAATTTACGGCAAATTATCAATTTATTGTTAAAGTGAATCCGATATAAATTCTCTTTTTCAAAAAATAATTTCGACTTTATTTATGCACTATTAGATAGTATAAGCGTTAACTTATAGTAATGTAGAATTGAATACTGTTATAATGACAGAATTGCCGTCTTTTTAATATATTCGGGAGTAATGCCAGTACTGCTCTTTTTTCACACCAGAGTTTATATAGAGAAATAATCTCTAATATTTGACTACGATTAAATAAGAAGAAAATAACTTTAGAAAAATTTCGGTGTAAAAAATGGCGGTTACTAAAGTGCTTCGGAAAAAATTATAAAAGTAGGCAACTCTGTAATGGATGAAAATATAAAATGTCACAGGAGTATAGGAATAAATATTCGAAAATTCTCAATTAAACAAAATTAAATGATTTTATTGATTACTACATTTTACAAAGAAATATATTGATTGTTTTTTTTTTTATTATATATATATAATGAGTAAAAAATAATTTTATTTCAAAATATTGTTTTTCCGCATATGACTACTTTAAATTAAAAATTCAATTATATAATAATTGTCATTAAATATCATTATAAAACATTGTTCTAAAAAACATTCTTTAAAGTTATTTTGTAAAATTATAATAATAATAATAATAATAATAATAATAATAAGCCCTGATTCCTAAAAAAGAAAATATTTTCTAGAGTTATCTTTCTGCGTCCAATACTCCTGGCTAACTTCTTCCCAACTGCAAATATAACATCAAGCAATTTGAAATTCATACAAATATTTTCGTTTCCTCGATTACATTTTTAAAGCATTGCTGTGTTTAGATATTTCTTAAGATAAGAATAAGAAAAAAAATAATAAAATAAAATTCAAAGTGATTTTTTGGATTAGTTCCAAGGAAAGATAGTTTGAAATTAATGGTGCAAAATAAAGGAAGTAAGCAGAATTTTTCATCTTTTTGGAAGTCTCGGTTATATTGCACCAATAATAAATATAAAAATATTATTCTATTGTAACAATAATTTTCTGTATAGTAATCACAATTTTATGATTCATGTTTTTGATTGAAATTTCTATAATTAAAATAATCTCGTGTGTCACTCACACGACTTTCTCTTACCCTGAAATTTAGTACTATAAATACAAAATGGAGATTATGGGATAAGATAATGAGTACTGGTTTGTAAACATATGTTAAAACAACTGAAATTAGTCTTCGGAACAGCTTTATTTGACAAATAAATCTATGTGAATGGGAGCTACAGCCCTCCTCAAACCCCCATTTCATCATTATATCTACATTTATATAGAATTCAAACCAATTACTAAATTCTAAAGTTGATTTAAAAATTATTCAGACAACTTTCATACGTAACATTCCTCGAAAACTTATCAATCTTGAACAAACTTTTCTATTAACAAACGTATTAACTTAAAAATACAGCATTTGGATCGCGTGAAATTATTTGTTTTTAATTTACTCTAATAGACACAGACAAAGATCAAACGTTATACACTTGATTTCGGTATTCAGGAAGCCTCAAAACATGTAACTATACAAATAAATAAATGAATAAATAAAAATAAAACAAGCGATGAATTTTAGCTTAAACAATATATTATTTACGTATGGTTAGGAAGAATTTATTAAATTCCTGAGCAGCTTTCCTGGACATGATAAAATGTTATACTGGAGCACTTCCACTAACAATATAACAGAATGGTATGGCTTAAATACTGGCAGTCCTGTATATCTTCTTAAAGTTATGTACACATCAAATGGTGCACATAAATATAACTCTATATTAATAACACATAGCACAACCTGAAATACACTTCCATTAATTTTCAAGTATTGTTGCACATCAATCTAGTTCTTTTGTGTAGCTTTGTAAATGAACAGTAAATGATTTCTATACCATATTCTTCATGAAACATGTTTTACGCATATAAAAAGTATATATTTGTTTCATTCGGTTTAGTGTAGTCGATAGATGTAAAACTCTACTTACTTGCAATTTCAGCCATAGACGTAATGCATTTGAATTATCTTGGGTGTTTTTCTGTACACGAAACCATTTGCTTGATCTCAACAAAAAGTTTAGTGTATCATCCCTCTATATGATACACATTTAAAATACCAAGTTTAGACTTTCAGCTATACATTTTTTTTGTGATATGCTAATAACAAACAGACACACAAACATGCATACAGACACACACAGAGACAAACACAGAGACACGCACAGACCAACCGCTAAAACATGATTTTTGGATTCACGGGACTTGAAAACGTAGCAAAAACTGAATTTTGAAAATTTGACCCCAAAACATTACTTGCTCAACCTCTACACCTTGTGGGTAATATATATATATATATATATATATATATACATATACATTTTAGGGGAAACTGAAAAGCTGAAACTTTTAATATAAACAAGCAACTTCTTAAAAAACTTAATTCCGCTTGCTCTACAGGACGGATAGATAAGTAATAATATTAAATAAATATATAAATAAATAATAAAAATAAAATAAAAATAAAAAATAAGGAGAAATTGCAGAAAAATCTGCAGATAATATGTACGTATTTGAAAGAAAAATCATAAAATCTGCAGAATAAAAGCAGTTTGAAAGCAAGTAATTCCCCCTCCCCCTATTTTGTGTGGTCCTGTAAATAAATTACTTAGTTTATACATACTATTTTTCTAGGAAAATTATGCATATAAGTATCTTAATAATGTATGTTAATTCCATTATGTTGAATGCTGCATAAACGCACTAAAATGCGGTTAAATAAAAATCAATCTATAGATTCTAATGTCTCAAAATTCTTTTGCGTGTCTCTGTAAATGAGCCATAAACATTATATACACCAGTAAAAACTATTCAATTTAATCTACGTAGCTCAGATTCAAAATTATACATAATATAAATGATTACCTGATGTTGTCAATAGACAACGTAAGGTCGTGTATATTAATTATTAAATCTAAGCACGCATTTTCTACAGGAAGCATCCTTTTAATCATCTAAAGAATCTGGTGTGTCACTCACATGACTTTCTCTTACCCTGAAATTTAATGCTATAAATACAGGTTGGAGATTAAGAGGTAAGATAACGATGTTATGTAAACCTATGTTAAACAATTCAAATTAGGCTTCGGAAGAGTTTTATATGATAATAGATTCTGTGTGAGGGGGGCTGCCGCCCCCTCAACCCCCCGTTTCATTAATGCACCTAGATTTATATAAAATTTAATTCGGTTATTAAAAAATAATTCTGTTCTTTAAAAATAATTTATTAATATTATTATTTAAAAAAATTATCTTTTATGATAATGGAGACGATTTCCATATTACAGAAGTACTATAACACCAAATATAAAAAAAAAAGCCCATTTTATTCTCAATATTTAAAAAAAAAAAAAAAAAAAAAAAAAAAAAAAAAAAAAGTACGATTTTTTTTCTAAGTTTTTTTTTTTTTTTACGTTAAAAGTAAAAAAAAAAATCGATAACTTTTTTTTAAATTATCGCATATCGATGGTTCAACCATTCGTTTTAAAGGTATTGGCGAGCTCTTTTGAAAGATACCCATCATGAAAATTTACTCCCCTCGAGGAGGGACTTCCCCCCCCCAGGGTGGGAGGCGAGGCTCCTACATACACAAAAATTTTTTCCCAGTTAACTATCTCTATTACAAAAAATATATATTCGTTTCATTTAGTTTAGTGCAGTCTATAGACGTTAAACTCTACTTACCTGCAATTTCCCCCATAGACGTAATGTATTAGAATTCTCTTGATGTCCCTGTACACGAACCATTTGCTTGATCTTACCGAAAAGCTTACTGTAGCATCCTTATATGATACACATTTAGAATACAAAATTTGACCTTTCTGCCATAATTTGTTTTTGAGATATGCTGATAACAGACAGACGCACAGACAGACACACAGACAGACACACAGACAGACAGACACACAGTCTTACACACAGACCATTTGCTAAAAACATGATTTTCGTATTCAGGGCACCTCAAAACGTGTAAATATAACAAAATCTCGCGTTCGAAAATTTGACCCAAAAACAATACTTTCTCTACCTTTTGGGCAAGAGAAAGTAATAAATAAATAAATAATAATAATAAAAAAAAAACGATTTTTTTTTCTAAGTTTTTTTTTCGTTAAAAGTAAAAAAAAAAAAAAAAAAAAAAAAAAAAAAAATCGATAACTTTGTTTAAAATTATCGCAGATCGATGGTTCAACCATTCGTTTTAAAGGTATTGGCGAGCTCTTTTGAAAGATACCCATCATGAAAATTTACTCCCCTCGAGGGGGGACTTTCCCCCAGGGGGGGGAGGCGAGGCTCCTACATACACAAAATTTTTTTCTCAGTTCACTATCTTTATTACAAAATATATATATTCGTTTCATTTGGTTTAGCGCAGTCTATAGACGTTAAACTCTACTTACCTGCAATTTCCCCCCATAGACGTAATGAATTAGAATTCTCTTGATTGTCCCTGTACACGAACCGTTTGCTTGATCTTAACGAAAAGCTTACTGTAGCATCTATATATGATACACATTTAGAATACCAAGTTTGGAATGTTTGCTACTATTTGTTCTTGAGATATGCTGATAACAGACAGACACACACACACACAGACACACAGACTCACAGACACACAGACAAACACACAGACCATTTGCTAAAAACATGATTTTCGTATTCAGGGGACCTCAAAACGTGTAAATATAACAAAATCTCGCGTTCGAAAATTTGACCCATAAACAATACTTTCTCTACCTTATGGGTAAGAGAAAGTAAAAATGTATGTTAAATTAATTTTGTTTAATACTTTAATGCCATGTAACCATGCTAAAATGCATTTATACGAAAGTTTTCCCATAGACCATAATAATAAAAAAAATATTTCGGTGTGTCCCTGCATACGAACCATAAACAACATACACGACAAAAACTGAATAGCAATTTATGTATAGCGCCTGAATATACGTACAAATTCGCGTGCCATCGGGCAATTTTTGAGGCCGCTATCGTGGTACAGACAAATTTTATCCATGGGCCGTAATGATAAGACAAAGTTTGGTATGTTCCTGTGCACGAATCACAAACAGAATATACATCCAAAACTATACAGCTAATTCCTTTTGGCTCATAAAAATGTGCAACAATTTACAAGTCGACAGGTAGAGTTTTGCGGCCGCAATCGAAGTACACACAGACGCACACACACACACAGTGAGAGCATAAAAACTTTTTGTTACCACGTGGAGGCCTGCACTGACGTTTCGGTAATTATTGTTGATGTACGACATTATATATGTCTACATATGTATGTATTCAATGTTGAATTACACAAACAGTTGTTAATTAAAAATTTATTTTACAAGGAAATCATTCTTTTGACATACAACAGGGTTGTCACAGATCACATTTTTTCCCTGATACTTCCACCAATACTTCTCTTTAGGAATTTTTAATAGTATGTTGCTCCATTAATTAAGTAGAAATTATCATATAAATATCTTGGTGGAAGACTAAGGGAAAAACGTCGGGTAACAATTTAGTAAAAAGGACTATTAATGTCAATTTGTAAATTTTTAATTTTTAATTTTTAATTTTCAATTTTAATTTTTAATTTATTTTTTATCTCATTTTTTGACCGTAAAACTGCGCCACATACTTTTTAAAACGACTGAAACGAATTAAAATGAAGTGCTGTCACCTAAATTTCATAATTTAGTTAATTTAAAAAGAAATCTAACTGTCGTGTCGAAAAACTGTTTGCACCGCTGGATTCAGAAAAATCGACCCTTGCATTTGGTACCGAATTGTACCGAGCCACGTACTTTTTAAAAGGACTGAAATGAATTAAAAGGAAGTGTTTCCACCTAAATTTCATACTTTAGTTAATTTAAAAAGGGTAATTGTCGTGTCGAAAAACATATTGCCCCCTGGATTCAGAAAAATTGGCCCTTTCATTTGGTACCGAATTTGTAACGAGCCACATACTTTTTAAAATGAATGAAAATAAATTAAATGAAGTGTTACCACCTAAATTTAATACTTTAGTTAATTTAAAAAAAATCTAATTGTCGTGTTTGCAATCATGGATTCAGAAAAATCGTCTCTTTCATTTGGTACCAAATTTATAACGATAGCACTAATATTTATAATATATTTTGATGATACACAAAACTGGTCTACAAAATCTCCAGATTGAAAGTAATACTCCTCCGTCCTAATAATCAGTAACCAATAAAATAAGAAAATATTAATAATAGCCACAAATTTTGCTTTAAATACTAATGGTTATTTTCCATATTAAATAAACTTTTAAGACAAATTATAATATCTATTTCGCCTAAAACTATGCAGACATATGATTCTACGTAATTAAATTAATATAAATATGAAAATCTTAAAAGATCTTGGTATATGTTAAAAAAACAAATAAATAAATAAATAAATAAAAAATAAAAAATAAAAAATAAAAAATAAAATAAAAATATTCAAATTATATAAAATAATAATTTTGTACATATTTTGGTGTACTATATATTTGTGTACATATTTTGCTTATATTACAGAAACTGCGTTGAACGTTTAATACATTTTACGTGTATAAAGTTTTCATCTATAAAAATAATTATTAATTTAAAAAGATTCATTTAAATTAAATTTTAAATTAATTTAAATAATTCAACTTTGTACAAAACGAAAATAATAGGCCAAAAAGTGTAACTTTCGTATTTAAAAGTTTCTTTTTAACTCTGTAACATTAAAACATAAGAAAAATAAAAAGTAATGTAAAAAATAATAATAATAACTCGGCAAATACAAACAGAAAATACAAAAGAAATATTTCTTTCATTTTCAATCTAACAATTCGATTTATCATTGTATAAGTCACCCATGAAGTTGAATGCAGTAATGGCCCGGAGGATGTTTTCCTGGATTTTTTTTTTTCTTTAAACGGAATATAGAAATATGCAAATGGAATAAAAATATGCATTAGATCAATGTAAATTTTACTATTAATGTAAAATGACTATTTTTTTTCTTCCTACGCATTGTTAATATATTGAATACACATTGAAATATTTGTGCAATACCTATTTATCTATAATATAAAAATTATTACATTAGAAAAATATGTAGGATAATAATTTTAGAAGCAAATACCTTAAATTATAAATACACAGAACAATCTTTTCGCTTTGAAATAAACAAATATAATTCCTAATAGGGCAAAACGGATAAGTTTGTATGTACGATTAAACCAGTAATATAACTATTTGTAAGTATTTGCAATTTATAGTGATTGCATGTAAAGCTGTTATTCCTCATTATTAAACAAACGATTGTTTGAGGATTTAACTGGATAGGACTTTAAATTTTGAAGTTTAAAAGTCAAATGATATTTACTATATTATGAAAACTAAGCTTCATCCGTTAAGCTGCGCGCTTTATTTTATTCAGCAAACAGAGGACCGTTCTTTAATGGCTTTGGTGGCATTGATAAAAAGCAGTCCTCGGTGATTTGAGATAAAATGTTAAGTTAGAAGCAATTTTATTTATTATTTTTTATAATGAACAAAGTAATTTTTGTCGAGTTTCAGGAGCGTGTGTGTTGTCTGTGGTTCAATGTTCAATCTGTGGTTTTATCGATATAAAATGTTTGATTTGAACATTAATAGAAAAAAAAAATCTGATGTGGCCAGCACATGACTTCCTTGTACAACCATATAAATATATATATTTTTATGAATACATTGACAGTTTTGTGTGAGGTAAATGATTCATAAATAAACAGGCAGGTTGTAGTCGACGAACATCCATTAAACGAAGAAAAATAAATAAATAAATAAATAAACTGCCATTCGAACAACAACAACAAAAAAAATCACGAAAATACCATTATAGACGCCGCCGAGACAAATATACCAGTTTTTTCAGGAATAGTACCTAACGAATTGTTATATAATAGTACAATGAAAATCATTAGAGTATATACGGCCCAGTTTTTTTTTTTGGCAAAAATTAGCATCAGGAAAAGATAAATTTTACTAAATTAATTAATTCAGTTAAAATTGAGGAAGGATTTCTGGCTATCCTAAAACAAAATTTGCCGCAAAAATTTATGGTTAATCTCGCCATACTGAAAATTAGTAGCCAGCGTAGATTTTTGGTCCAGGCTTCGGATTTGGCGACTTCGCTAACGAATTTGGCGAAAATTTGTAGTTTAGGGTTGCCAAAGTTTGGAAGCTCTAACTTTAATAGCAAAAGAGATCCAGAATATTCTGGAAAAATTCATTGGTTTATTGCGAAAAACTAAATTCTTCAAAAGTTCTATAAATAACTCACAAAATTATATATATATATATAAAGATTGATTTTTGATGATTGTAGACTAGAAGTTGAGTATATCTTTACGTGTTACTTTCTACACGGTATTACACTAAAAGTAGAAACAGATAAAAGATTTTTTATTTCCACGAAGGTGGGCTTTGACTTAGCGTAAAATTAGGTATTCAAATGTGTCGAAAAATGGTAGTAAGGGATTTACAAAATTTGTAAACTTTACCTAAATAGACATCTAGTTCTGGAAATTTTGTAATGACGTATTCGTTTTTGGCGCATAACTACCTTGAAAATTCCATAAACCACTGAGAATACTTTCGATAAATTCAAATTCCATTCAGACGTCGAAATATTCGGTTGTTCCTAATTTAGTGAAATTTATGTTCTGCAGTGTATTTAACAATGTTTATTTGATTTCTGTAGTAAAAATTCTCATTTCATTGGATTATTTCAATAATATTAATTTTTGCAGCACAAAAAAGAGATCTGTTCAATTGTTTACTGACCACTAATTGAAAAGACGTACATTCGTCGATTAGAACTTGCTTATTTCTTGAAGAATTACTTTCTACACACTAAAATGTCGACAATGTTTTTGATCAATATATCATTAAAGGCCCTATCTACGGGCTGAATATTCTTTAAATAAAATGTATTCGTCGACAAGAACCTGTCTACAAATCACTTTCTACACGCAAAAATATCTCCAACTTTCATAACAATAGGATTATTAGCTCTATCATTAGCTAATTTTGAAATCTCTATGATGGTAGGTTATATTTAACGGCCAAAACGTCTGTCTTTTTAGTCATTATGAATCTAATTTTCCTAAATATCTCTAAAACGGAAAATGATATATAGTCCAAAAAGGGAGGTGCACAACAGGATGTTATAACAAACCTATATAACAACTGGCAACGTTCTACGTCCAACTGTTTTTGAATTATGCGAGATACTTTACAGGCTCTATCTACGGGATGAATATTCATTAAATAAAATGCATTCATTGACAAGAACCTACTTATGTCTTTAAGCATAACTTTCTACACACAAAAATGTCTTCCTCTTTCATAACAGTATCATTGCTGGCTCTATCATTAGCTTTTTTTTAAATCTCTATGATGGTAGGTAATATATAATGGCCAAAACCTTTGTATTTTTTGTCTATTATGAACCTAATTTTACTAAATATCTCCAAAATGGAAAATCATATAAAGTCCAAAAAAGGGAGGTGCATAATTAGATGTTATAAAAAACCTCTGTACCAATTTGAAGTGTTATAGGTCCAACCGTTTTTGAGTTATGCCAGATACACACACATACACACACGCACATTCTTACATACAGACGTCACGAAAATCTTTGTAAAGTTGTTGATATCTCTGAAACGAGAACTCGTACTAAAACCAAAGTTGCAAGTGTACAGCTAGACAATATAACAGTTACACATATAAATTTGCAACATTCTACGATTATTCATTTTTGAGTTATGCGAAATACAAAATCAATTTCGTAAATCGGGATCACTATACTTCCTTATACTTTGTATAAGAAAGTTAAAAAATGATTCTTGTTTATGAAACTCTTCAATAATGTACGAAAGCACAAAGTTAAATACATTAGTAATAAAATATTTGCAAACTTTAAAATTTCACACGTTCTTTCAAATTTTTAATAAAAATATCATAAAAATGTGAAGAAATATAAAATATTTATTGATTTATAGCAGAATGGTAAACGCCCACCAGCGGCCGAGCGGTTCTGCGCTCAAAGCTGGTAGACGTGAGGTGCCGGGTTCGATCCCAGGTCGCGCTCGTCGGCCTAGCCGTTCGGAGTTTTCCGTGGTTTTCTCCGAAACTTGCGTAAATACGGGCTAGGACCCCTTAGAAAGACCTCCACGGAAGGCACTCCCCCTCAGGCCCAGGACCTACAGCAGTCAATCGGCCTTAATCCCAAACACCAACACCAGAATGGTAAACAGAAAGTTGACTTTGAAAATAAAAACTATAAGTTTATTCAATTTTTTGAAAAAAGGGAGTATCCCCCTGGTGTTCGAATGTCAAAGAAAAATATAGAAAAATTTAAAAGGCAGTCAACACAAATTCATTAACGAAAAGTTGTATATTTTTTAAATTAACCACAGTATTAATTAATCAAAGTATTTATTATGTTGCATTTGTAGGGGATGTCTTCTTGGAATATATATATATATATATATATATATATTAAACTACTTTTTATTTTTCAAATATGTGTTACAAAATTATGTTAATTTTGACAAATATATACAAATATATATGTATATATTGGTCATAAACTGCACAGAATAAGAGACTAGTTTTGACATGTTTGGAAAATAATGTAGCACACATACATGAAAAAAAAATCATTTGCTTAACCTTTTCGCGACGGGAGGTGCAAACGCACACTCAATTCCTATGGATCAATGTCTCAAATCCTATGGACATGCAATGCCGTTTTGTACCAAAATTTACAGTTTTTAAAACGTCCCAGGACATATTTGGAAAATAATGTAGCACACATACATGAAAAAAAAAAAGTAATAATAATAATTGTTAACCCTTTTGCGACGGGAGGTGCAAACGCACGCTCAATTCCTATGGATCAATGTCTCAAATTCTATGGACATACAACGCCATTTTGTACCAAAAATTACAGTTTTTAAAACGTCCCAGGATATATTTGGAAAATAATGTAGCACACATACATGAAAAAAAAAAAAGTTAATAATTGCTTAACTCTTTTGTTACGGAAGATGCAAACGCGCGCTCAATTCCTATGGATCAATGTCTCAAACCTATGGGCATACAATGCCATTTTGTACCAAAAATTACAGTTTTTAGAACGTTACAGGACATATTTGGAAAATAATGTAGCACACATACATGAAAAAAAAAAAAAAAAATCATTTGCTTAACCCTTTCTTGACGGGCGGTGAAAACGCGCGCTCAATTCCTATGGATCAATGTCTCAAATCCTATGGACATGCAACGCCATTTTGTATCAAAAATTACAGTATTTAAAACGTCCCAGGTCCTTGTAGCACAAATATATGAGGCTTGGGGGTGAACGAGAAAATACCTTGACATGATTGATTTCGGTTAACCATCTTCTGTATAATAGCTCTGAAATGATATCTTAAGAGTTCATTTGATGTCAAGAGTTCATTTGAAATGAATGAAAACTAGGCAAATTAACGGCGAAAGTATGAGCTAGGTTTTAGTAATTTTTAAGAATTGAAATTTATTAAGTGTTTTTCACGTACCACAGATTTTCTTTATTGATCCAATTTTTAAAACCCCATTTCAAACCTTCTTTTTTGTGAGAAAATCTTTATCTACTCGTAACTCAGACATAATTTTAGTTATTTACTAACATTTGTGGAAAAAAAATCTCTAATAATTTGTCCTACATTGAATATTCAATGTTATAATTGTACATCTTGAACATTATTAGCAAAAAATGTTATCTCATTTGTCACATATTATAGTTATACAGTTATAATTATTCAAACATTAGCTACAGAGAAATATTACATTTATAATTTTAATTATATCTCAAACGAGATTTTGTATTTCCAGAAAGAAAAAATAAATAAATAAATCTTTTAAAATAAAAACACATAGACCTTATTCATTTCGAAATACTATTTAAAGGGAGATCGATAATTACTTCTTGACTTATAATGCAGTCTTTACTTCTTTATTATTTTAAAGATTTAATTTTAAATAAGAAATATTCAGTTCTTTGATTTTTCTTCTTTTTTTTGAGTTGTCATTCCAAAAGATTTGCTTTTGCTTTTTTTTTAGTTTCTCCCCAGACAATTATTTATACTCCACATTATTCGAAAGACAAACGACTAAAAAAAAATGCATTGTATAATTAAAAGAAAAATAGTTGTTGTATAACGGAAGAAACCAAATGCAGCCAGTTTTTGTCTAGTAAAAAAAAGTAACTTAGTTTTAATCGATATTGATTTTTACATCGATAAAATGGATATTCTTTTGAGAAATGTAGGGCAAGAGAGTCAAAGATTTATCTACATACACAGAAAAACCAATATTTTTCTTCCATTGAAGTTTTAAGAATGACATTTGAAATGAAATAAAGAATAAAAATATAACTTATTTTCTTAAAGGAATTTAAATTATTCGTACCAATTGAATGTAGTTAAATTATCCTATATTTTTTTGTGTTGTAAAAATAAAAGAATTTGCAACTAAAATTATATTGTTATAAATGCATTTCGTTAATAAACTGTATATCATTTTTCTGTGATTTGTTTTGTTATTACGTTAGATAAAAAAAAAAAAAAAAAACATGACAATTTCCTTCTGTAGAAAAAACATATGTAATACTTCCAGTTCTAAAAGAAAAAAAAAAAAAAAAAAAAAAAAAAAACGCGCATCTATTTTTAAAAATTATGTTTAGATTTTTAAAATTAAATATAGATTTACTTTTCATTTTTTAAATTAGTGATAGATACATTAATATAATTTTAGAAATAATACATAACAGTAAATAACTGTTTCAAATTTATATCGTAGAAGATTTAATTCATATGTGAAAGAAAAATATTAAAAATATTAGTAAAGAACTTATTATAACTGTTTTTTTTTGGTACATTTTGAAACAGGATTGCGCGTTAATAATTAAAAATAATGAAATATTGCATAAATATTTAAAATTTATCATCTAATTGCAAAATCAGCAATGTCAAAAAATAAAATTTTTGGTAAAACTGATTTCTTTTTTTCCCACACATAGCCAAAATAAGATTTGAATGAAATCTTTTTATTTTTTATAGTCATTAGGACAGTATGTTTGAAAACTCGAAATAAGGTGGCAGGGACACGTAAAGGAAAGTGTATATATTCCTGTGTACGGAAAGTGTATGTATTCCTGTATATATTTTGGATTTGGCCACTTTTGCAATTTACTTTGAAGTTGACCGGTTTTGCAACAAATCAGAACATACTTTTCGCTAAATTAATTGTGAATATTGGATTTTTAAGGTTGCAAATACATAAACTGTTTAGCTCATCTAAATTTTATTGAACAATAACTGATTTCTGTTACCTGATTAAGGGGTACATACAAATGAAATACTTCCAGTTGCAAAGCCGTTTTCAGGCGTTCCAAATGTATGACTGCAGTCGGCAGTAAAAGTATCCAAGCACTAGCAAAAATTTCTATATGAAAAAATCACACTTAACACTGTTTTGTTAAATAATTCCTTGTCGAATCATGTTCTTAGTCAGACTAAGAACAGGATTCGACAAGAATTTATTTAACAAATCTGCATTAAGTGTACTCTTTTTACATAGTAATTTTCGCTAGTGCTCTGTTACTTTTGCTGCCGACTGCATTTGCAAAAGACTTGCAAAATTTACGTCATCGAAATTGCAATTGTTCTGTTTGTATGTAACTCTAAAGAAAAACAAAATCTGATAAAAATAAACAACTGATATCCACAACAAACAAACAAACAAACAAACAAATAAATAAATAAATAAATAAATAAATAAATAATAATAATAATAATAATATATATATATATATATATATATGAAAGGTATCACAAACAATAAAAGTTTCATGAATCACCAGCTTTCCTTTAAATCAAAGAGAAACCATTCGAGTTATAAAGAAACTTATCTAAACATATCACTATCATCAGCTCATTTAATATGAATATGCTATTACATTGATAAAATATTATAATGGAATAATCATAATTGGTTAACTAATCATAATATGCTAACTATGATGCTATGATGTTATTTATTAATATTATATTATTACGAAGTAATAGTACATTACCTATGAGTTTTGGCTTCTCCTTTTTCATGTCGTAGTGTCTCTTTTCCTCTTCCTTGATTCATTAGAATATATTTCGTGCACTAACTTCTCCATATTCGAGAGAAATTCAATTAGTAACTTTGTGTGCAACAAGAAAGGTCAGTTACAGGTACGAGGAAACGATACAAACTGTCCTAATCAACAAGTGAACAGTTCTGATAAGGTGAAGCAGAAGCGTGGTCGAATAAATATGGAGATGACCGGTTTTGAATCCCATCATCCTTAGGATTTGACCGGTTTTGCAGCACACCGTGATTTTCAAACGCATATAAGGGAGGAATTTATAGGCTTAAGCATGAGTTCTAGTTACCAGGTGATGCAAACTAT
Organism: Salticus scenicus; assembly: GCA_963930645.1. Classification (NCBI taxonomy): domain Eukaryota; kingdom Metazoa; phylum Arthropoda; class Arachnida; order Araneae; family Salticidae; genus Salticus; species Salticus scenicus. Next base: position 76,990,646 of record OZ005654.1, on the reverse strand, counting down.
TATTTAAAACTGAATACATACATATATATATATATATGGTTTTGATTTTAAGAAGTTAGCGGTTTTGAAACTAGATGACACAATTATCATATTATACGTTATGAAATCTATGAGCTTTTTCGGAAACAAACGGAAAGTTCTTTTTAGCAATTTATTTGTTATTCAAAAATTATTAGAATAATATTCAAATTTCATAGAAAAACTGCATCTGGTTTTGTTAAAAAAATATTTTAGGTAATATATAATCCGACTGTCCCATAAGTTTATTGGCATTTTAAAAATTCATAAAAATTAAATAATTAAATGATTTAGTAGAATTGATCACGATTTTCCTAAATTATTTTTGTGAAGACTTTCCCCCCCCCTTTTTAGTAAAGAAAAAATAACCCGTTAGCAGTCGCATATCGGTCTATTCGCCGGCCAACGCTTATAAATTAATCCTACAGATCACTACTTAAAAATAAAGTGGGGAAACTCTGTGTAACTAACCTTGGGTAGATGTCCTCTACAAAGCCTGATTAAGGGGGAAGCACACATTATTTATACTTACACCGTTATTTTTTAGCAAATACTTTCCTCCTATAATAAACACAAAATTCTCATTAAAAATTATTTCAAAAGAATTCTGGTGTCTAATAACGGTGAGTAAATTGGATTGTTTTACACCGTTCATTTTTTATAAAAAAATATTTCCTCGTCAAAGCGTGGAATTTCTATGACATGAAGTAAAAAATAATTGTAAAAATATTCCGGTGAGAGCGGGGATAATGTGTGCTTCCCCCTTCATCAGGCTCTGGTCCTCTAACGTAGCATGTTTTCAAGTCATTCCTTGTATTTTTTGAGAAACTGAAAACATTTGACTTCTCGAATCGGTCTATTTGACCGCGACGCGACTACTAATGCTGATTCATTTTTTTCTCCACTTCCGGTTTTTCAGATAGGTTAGAGTTTTGCGGGAAAAGCTTCGCGTGAATTAAAGGCACTTCATCTTTCTCCACTGGCTTTCTTTCGGCTTTCCCACAACGCTAAACAGCGGCGGGAAAAAATACCGACACGTGACTGCTAGTGTTATAAAAAATGATGTGACTACTCTCGGGATAATAGTTAAAAATTTCATTTATAGACGGCGTTGTACGTAAACAAATCCGTAATCAATCCCAAGAAAAACTATATTTATTTGAATGCAAATGTCTGAGGCATGTAATGTGTTGGACACTACCGAAAGTAAAGTTTTCAAACGAGTTACAACACGGCTAACTGCAGCTTTAGGCGGTGGTTCTTAGCTGAAACAAAATATCTTCACTAATAACGCTCAATCCACGAGGTCAACATCATATTAAAACTTCTTGAATATTAGGCTGACCAGATTAGAGTATCTTAATAATAGAGAAGTGTTAAAAACTTCTGCAATTTTCCAATTACAGATGTATTTTTTTATTCTTAATAAATAAGGACTAAAAATAAAATACTATTGATTAGTTTTTTACTTTCTAAAATTTTTTAAGACTTAAAAATAATGCTTTTAAAATAAAGGATGTCCGCAGAAAATGGGGACATTTGGTTAATCTAGTGTATAGACAAGTTGGAAGGAAAATAAGAAGTGAGATATAAACGTAAAATCTTTTAAGATATAGAACCGTGCAATTTTTCGCTACACGTCGGTACAACGCCCCCTATCGACAAACATACTACTTTTTTTTCTGTAAAAAAAAAAAAAAAAAAAAAAAAAAAAAAAGAATAACGAGAGAAATATATATAAAGAAATAAATTAGATAAGTATCGTATGGAGTAATTTTTTAAAATTCTCTTCATTTATAACATATTTTCTTATTGGGTTTCTGCACTGAAAGTTAAGAATCTAACAATTTCTACTTAACTTTACAGAAGAATACAATTTGTGTACATTATTAGTACAATGCTTCTGAGGATGTTGCGAATTCGGCAAGCTTATATTCATTTGATTTTATTCTATTTTGAATTTTTTAGATCATTAATTTTTTAAATTATTTAACTAACATACACACGTATATATATACATATATTGTAAAATAATTTTTCAAATCTATATGCAGCTAAACCCAGATTTGCTTAGAGGAAGTAAGCTACTTATTTTTCTGACTCTGCGAGAATGCACTATACATATATTAGAACGTCTGGTTTGATGTTTATCATTTGTTTAGATAAAAGTTTAAAAAAACAGCTAAACTATTTTGTTTAATAGAAGGTGGTTACAGACCCGCATTTTCCCCCTGATTCTTCCATGAGAATATTTATTTGATAATTTTTACTTAATTAATCGTGCAAACATACCATTAAAAATTCCGAAAAAAATGGTGGAAGAATCAGGAAAATTGTGGTCTATGACTACCCTGAATTATTACACATGGTGGTTCAAATATCATGCCCAAAAGGCATGAGTGGGGGGTGTCAAGTCATGAGACGTAGGAACTGGGGTTTCGGAAGCGTGATTCAATAGTCACATAAAGAGTAGTTTACAAATGGTGTAAAAAGACCTTTATTTTATTAAAATAATAATAATAATAATAATGAAAGTACAAAATACAAATAAAATTGTTTCAACTCATAAGAAGTGCTCAAAATGGGCCCCATTAGCCGCGATTAGGTCTTCTCTTGTGGACCTTTTCACGCGTATAAGTTGGCCAGAGTTTACTTCCCTCTAGCGGATTGCAATCGCATTTCCGATCTTCAACTTCTAATTAATTTTTACTCCCCATGATATGACACACCCACTCTTGCTGTTTGGGCATGAGTTTTTGAACCGCCCGTATACCTATATATATATATATATATATATGATAAATCTTAAAAATTAGATGAAATAAAACTTTAATTTTTAAACATAAAACTAGAACAGAGTACTTATAAACCCACGCGCAGATGCAGCTAAAGGAAATATAAAGCTACCAAAATAACCAAGTAAAAATAAAAATTAATCCCAAAACACACGAGGGCCTTTTTCAGGAGAACTTCCTCATGTAGGGAATGAAATATGTGAAGTTTCTGCCGAAACGTTGGTTATTTAGCCAAAACACATGTTTCTTTCTAGCCCCCAACCTCTCACAAATGGAAGGAAGACCATACAGCAAACGAATTTAATTAATACTAAGCATAAAAAGCAATTAAATTAATAAATAAAGTACAAAAGTAAATGCATCAATATAAAGTAGAAGAATACAAATAGTAGAAGAATATAAATAAATACAAGGACAAACTTAAATAGTCAGCTGAATGAGAAAAATTGAAGAAGACCCTCCTGACGAAGGCCCTCATGTGTTTTGAGATTAATTTTCATTTTTACTTGGTTATTCTGCTTATATATACATAAACATTTTGACCATATAAGAAAAAAATATTAGATAGTAGTATTCTTTTTGTTTTACAGCAATGACTCCATTAAATATTAGTTAATTGCTAAGTTTCATGAACGTTTGTAATTTATGTACCATTAATATTTATTATACATTTAAGAGTAATTGTCTAGAATTTCTCTAAAATCACCGTGTAAATCATGTTCTCATCAGTGTTAAGAACATTATTCATTTGAATAATCTTACAAAGTATAATCTTTGTAACTACAGAATTTAAGTTCAGTATCTTCCCACATTTAAATATGGTGAATATTACACTTGAATAATTTAAACATATTTTAAACATTTTTGATAACAATGTATTAACACAGTTTTTTTCCAGTTTATTTGTTTATTTATTATTATTATTATTAAATTTATTCCTCTACATTTTTAATTATTGGCAGTTGTCTACAAATTTTCAAACAAACATTGTATGGGACAATAGTATTAGGAAAGAATTGTATTAGGAAATAGTTGTAAAAAGTATCTAAAAAGTGGCAAAACTGAGGCATTTAACCATGCTAAAAAAAAGCATTCATTTTGGAATGAAAGGCTAAAAATATTTTAATGCACGTAATGGCAAAATTATTAAATGTTAACAAACCATTGGTGAGATGGTTTTTAGCAAGATAAAATTTTTATTTGTCGGTTTAAACTGGAAATTTGTTACTAGGCGGCCACAATGAACATTCGAGCGAGATGACCGCAAATTAAAAGACAATGTTTATAAAATTTATTTGTTTTATATTTTTACTTTATGTAGGAAGAAAAAAAATCTGAAAATTTTTTAAGAACACAATTGCTTTAAAAATATGCAGTGACGGTCAAACAAAGCAGGTTCAAAAGACAGAAGATTTGCAAAAAGCCATTATTAATGAAAATAATAATAATAATAATAATAATAATAATAATAAGAGTTTAGCGGTCCAAAAATGTTGAAAAATGGTCAGTTAATTTTTGGGCTCCAATGAGACTGATGAGTCAAGTTTAACTTATTTACAGATGACCGAAACAATCTAATCGGAAGACATAAACGGGACCGACGTAACCGAAATTCCACTTTTACAATATTCTCTGGTATTGGGATGCATAACTTCCCGAGGACTCGGGCAAATTTTAATGTACAAGTGATAAATTAATTTGAAATGAAACATGACCACTATAAAAGTCAGTACCTACCCGACTATTTTGAAAGACTTTTAACTGAGATTTTTCCACCATCATTATTTCAAGATGATAATGCATAGACATGTCCATCAACACGCTACTGTTCGCGGATGACCAGGTTATCATTCAGGAATGTGAAGACGATCTACAGAGATCAACGTATAGCCTACACAAAATTTGTCAAGAGTATGGAATGAAAATCTCGATAAAAAAAACCAAATCTATGGCTTTCAAAGGGAAAGAACCTATTCGTACAAAAATTGTCATTGAAAATGAAGTCATAGAACAAGTATCACACTTTACCTATCTAGGTTGTGATCTCACTTATGACTACGAGAACGAGGTACAGCAGAAATGCTGTACAAATTCCAATTGCACAAATTCCAATACATCTGTGGAACTTTGAGAAAAACCCTCAGGAAGAAGACACGAAAAGAAACACAACTTAAATTCTATAGGGTCATGGCCACACCCGTCTTACTTTATGGCTCAGAGACATGGACCTAGGGGAGCCGGGATCTATCGAGAATCCAAGCAACAGAAATGCGACATTTGAGACCTATAAAAGGCTGCACAATTTTCGACAAGATTCGGAATGAAGACATCAGGAAGGAGTTAAAGATCTTCAACTTATGTGATAGAATACAAGAATATCGTTCTAAATGGAAAGACCATGTACAGCGTATGCCTCAAACACGGTTCCCCAGAGCTGCCCTCGACTACTCCCCAAAGGACAGGAGAGATCGAGGACGACCGAGAAAGCGGTGGACTGAACAATGAAGCCGGAACAGGCACTATGCCTAATCCTTGAAGTTGATGATGATGATTATTTCAAGATGACAATGCAACTTTCCACATGGCAACTGTGCTACTTTTATTTGATTCAGACTGTTAAAATTACGTATACACCATAGTGAGAGCCTATAATTCTTTAAGTAATCATTTTTTTAAATTAAGGTTAAATCCTACAAAGAATATCGTAGAATGCCATTTACCAAACCTGGAAGTAGTCCTGATCTCAATCTATCAAAAGTATTTCATAAAAAAAGGGAGGGGGGATCGAAATTTGTAGTTTACAACTTTGCAAGAGCTAGAAAGAAAGAGAAAAAAAGACGCTTGACGCTATGAAATTTTTGAGGTTTATGTTAAAAAATAGTCTAATACTATGCCGTTATGTATCAAAGCAGCAATTCCATATAAATGTGGAATTACCCAGTATTGAATATATATATATATTTTTAAACGTAGTAATTGTTTAGATGTAACAAATCAATTGTTTTATTCTTTTTATTAAAAAGAATATTAAAAAATTAAAAAGAATAAATATTAAAATAAATATTAAAAATTAATATTTAATAAATAATAAATATTAAAAAGTATAAATATTAAAATTAAAAAGAAATTCTTTTTATTACAACCATTTCTATGGAATCAAACGAGAAATTCTAGCATTACAATTGATTCGTAATATTCATTATATTCTTTCACTATCTAAGGAAATATATACTAGAAATTTTAGTTCATTTCTTTTATTCAGTTTATTTGTTTACCTTATATGCATAACTCGAAATTCTGTATTTCTCGTTTAGGGATTTAAAAATAACTTTTTATACCTCCTACATGAAGGCGGCATACTTTTTTTTTTTTTTTTCTCATTGTACGATAACGTCTTCTTAGCAAATTTTATTGAAATAAAATGTAGAAAGATAACAAGATATTTAAACAACGAAAGATTTTGTTACTTATAGTCAATAATAAATATTCAAATTTTCGATCATTTCGTTTATTCAGTTTATTTGTTTACCTTATATGCATAACTCGGAAACCTGTATTTTTAGTTTAGGGATTTAAAAATGACTTTTTATACCTTTAGATGAAGGTGGCATATGTATTTTTTTTTTTTCTCGGTGTACGATAACATCTTTTCAGCAAATTTATTTGAAATAAAAATCTAGAAAAATAACGATATACATGAAAAATGAAAGATTTTGAAACCTGCAGGCAATAATAAATATTCAAAACTCAGAGAGGAATTACCTTATTCTGCTAAAAATTCTTCATACATCTAAAGAGGGAAAAAATAATCATGAAAGTGCGACAGCAAAAATTAAATATGAGTATCAACGTTTTAAGAAATCATATTCTAAATATGAAAATAAATAACATATTTTAGTAAGTATTATCATAATGCTCAAAACAAATAAAATAAAATAAAACAAACATTCGTCTGTGTAATATTTAGTACAATAATTTACTTTCTTTAAATTGAGACACCTTCAAGAAAAAATGTGAGCACGCTCTTATTTCAAACAAAAAGGTTATCTTAAATTCGATCCAATATCCCAAAAATAATAAAGTGACTTTATTTGAGGAAAAAACTTGTTAACAAAATCTAGGGGAAATATTAAACGAAAAATGTCACAGAATTTTCGTTGTTGTTTTTTCACTGTGAAATCTATTTTCTTTAGTCAAATGCAAACCATGCTTACAGTATCTTTCTAATAATATTGAAATAAAATGAAGTCTATGTAGATGAGAATGATAAAAGTCTAGAATAAATAAATTTGTGAACTAAAAAAAGTAAAATAAATTTTATTTTAAAAATAATTTTCTAGGTTAACTTTTAGTAATATTATATGAAAAAAGTTAACATAAATATATTAATTAAATTAAATTTTAAGTATTAAAACTTTTAATTAAAAGTTACAAAAATTATGAATAATTTAAGAATAAAGTCTCAATAGGATTGGATGATTAGATGATTGGGTTTTACGTCGCACTAGTGCTGCGCAGATGGGCAATTGGCGAGGGTCTGGGACGCACATATACTTTGAATATTTAAAATGTGTTAACCTAAGCCTAAGAAAATAAAAGTTAAAGTTTCTATTTCTTTAATTTCTATTTGTTTTATTTATTTATTTATTTTATTTTATTTTATTTTATTTTATTTTATTTTTATTTTTTGTAAGAAAACTATCTAAATAATATATTACTCTTTGTCTTCACTAATCAATGAGGTCTTTTACACTTTTTCCCACAATGCATTTTTTTTTTTTTTTTTTTTTTCGTTTGTTTGATATGTTTATACTTTATATAAAATATAACTAGGTTATCATTTCCACGTCTATTGCATTTAACAACTGCAAAATAATTCATTTTGATCTGAATTACACGTTGTGAATTTTAAATTTACAGAAAACCATTTTGCGGTAAATGCATCTAAGCGTATATGGTCTGCAATTTGACATAGCCATAAAAACAAAATTCTTACGATATACTACAATTTTTATGATTACTTAGTTTAAAATATAGTATAATTAAAAAAAAAAAAAAAAAAAAAAAAAAAAACTGAAACATGTGAATTTTTCAAAAGGTCGTAAAATAGTTTTGCTTATTTAACCCTTTGGGTACATTTGACGAGTGAGACTCGTCATGTGCTTACTTGGGCGAAGTTACGGTGGACGAGTCTGACTCGTCATCTGAATTTAAGAAGTAGGCGTTAATGTTTGAGGCACCCCCGCCAGTGGGCGTTGATCGCAAACAATTTCCTGGCATTTTTTTATGATATATTACAACTATACTTATATCATCAATATAAGTATATTCCAAATAAAATGTATTACTTTTACATATTAACATTTTCGCGACCGCTGACGTAGATTCAAACCATTTGAAAATCTGTAACTCCACCAGTGGGCGTTTCTTTTGCAATTTGTATGCTATTTTTTCTCTTAAATATATAATTAATATTCACAATTTTTGAATGAAATATACTATGGACACAAATACTTTAATTAGAAAGAATAAAATTATAATGTATATCCATTTGTAATATAAACAGGGATGGAACACGGGCGCAGAATTCATACCACTATCAATGTAAGAAAATTTTCTACTTCTTAAATGTAGTAGAGAAATTTCTTAAACGGATTCCGGTATGAATTCTGCGCCCGTGTTCCATCCCTGTATAAATGCGAAGACAGAAAATTTTGTTCTGAAATATTGAAACATGGGAGAATAACGCCCACAGGCGGACCTTACTGTCAAAAATTCAAAATCAGTTCATATAGCGACAAATTAAATCCGTCCCTTGGGCATAAAAATCTTCAAATAATTCAGTACTCAAAGGGTCAAAAGGAATTTTATTAAGTATGTTTTATATTTTTAAACATTAAATTCATTGAAATTAAAGTTTTTATTTCTCTTTCTTAGGGAAAAAAAAAACAGTAGTACACTGCAAGGAACCTTAGTAAGTTTGTAGAAATTTTGGAATTTTGTGAAAGAATGGTATCCAGAGCGATTTCAGGATTTAATCAAGGAAATTAGGATGAATTCTAAACAGTTGGAGAAAAGTGTTGAATAGGCTAGCTTGGATAGAATCAAGTTTGGAGAATATAGTTACCAACTTAGCACTTTTTAGCCATCGGAAAATTTTAACAAAATTTTTATTTTACTTTATCATTGAAAATTGTTACAGTTTACTGATTAAATAAAATAAATATTTCTATCAAACTTTTCCGGTAGCCGAAAGGTGCTTAGTTGGGAACTATGTTGGTGAAAGAATGATTTTGTTTCAGAGGTACTCCATACATCGTTGCCCGCTTTAACTCTTTTCCTCTAGCGAAGAATTTTAGTAGAAATTTATTATATACTATTGTAACAATTTTCCACAGATTAAATAAGATAAAAATTTCTATCTTAATTTTCCTGTAGTCAAAACGTTCTAAAGCTGAAAACTATAATTCTACGAAGTTTATATGGGGATTTAATGGTCGGAAAAGTTACTTGGAATTTTTTGGATTGGAGCGGATTTCGAAAATTCGGTGTTTCATGTTATGGTTTTTAGACGAAGACTAATTTAATATCGATGTAAGTTGGAGATTGTGAAAACTGAGATGTGTATGCCTCTATATCAATCTTAAAATACAAGATGGTTATAATTAAAGTCACGATTTCAAAAATCTATAATTTAAAACTACCAGTTGAAATTACTTAATTTTACCAGAACAGTATAGTTTCAAAATATTCCCGATAGATGGCGATGTCAGGATAATGTCAGGAGAAACGCCTAAATGTGTCTATTAAACACAGGAATCTTATTAGCAATACAAAAGAAATGCAGGAAACAATAGACTCCAATAGTCTTTTTTCTTTAGCAAATAGACAAGAACACATGTTTACAGCGGAAACAGTCCTAGTGACAAGAGAAAAGGAGGAGCTTAAAGAAACGGCGCATTTCGGAACGATTTTTTCCTTTGACCAATAAAAATCCATCTCCTCACGATTATTTTGGTAAATTATCAAGTCACTGTAATGCGTAGTTTTAAAATTATAACGTTTTGAAATCGTAACTTTAATTATAATCACCCTGTATTTGTGAAGATAATATGTTCACTTTATCCCGACTGCTAGCCAACGTCATTTGAATTAATTTAAATAAACAAATTTATTTCATTACTAGTAGCCCTGTCCCACTGATATAAATTAAAAAGACTCGCATTTGACGTTCATATTTTGAGTTTGATCTCTATTTTGTTTAATTAAAAATTTTTTTAAAGCAGGAAAATGTGAACATGATAGGTTACAGAAGCAAAAGTAATCTTAAAATATTTAATAATAAATTTTAGATATACCGCTTGTTTAAATTATTTTTCAAAGTAGGATGAATAGACTAAACATAATGAATCTGGAGATCCTTTACAAGATAGATAAAAATTATCACAATGGAATCAAATTTATGAAAAAAGTGTTCAAAAATCAATTTAAGGCCAATTTACTTTATTAAAATAGAAATGATATAAAAAATCTGAAATTATACTTTAAAATTCTTGATCCTCATCAAACCTATAGTCATTATTTATATAATAAAACAATTTATTTTAATATTAATTTGTTAAGTGGCAGTTTCCATTCCAATTATAACATTATAATATAATTTCTGATACAAAATTCTCGCTATTTAAACTGTCTTTTCACTGTAACTCATAGGTAAAATTTAAAGAAAAAAAAAAAAAAAAAGGTATGTCTACGCATATAGTTAATATATTTTGAGTATATTTAACTCTTTGTTTTATCACAACACATAAGTTAAATAATATCATTCACATACTAAACATTTAGAATGCCGTATTTCGACTTAATAGTAATATTTGTTTTAGGTTATGCTGAAAACAAACTCACAGACAGGCATGCAGAAATGAACAACCTCTAAAAATCTGATCTTCGGTCTCAGAGAACCTAAAAACATGTAAGGATTATTAAAAATTCAATAAAGAAAATTTGACTGAAAACAATACGTTCCGTACCATATACAAGTTAGAGAAAGTACAAAATTGCCCACGTAAGAAAGATGCATAGTTTTATTTGTAACTTTTTTTTTTTTTTTTAATAATATAATAAAAATATGATATTTTTTCCTTTTTATTATTATTATATACTAGCACACTTTCACATTTTTTTAAACGTTGAGAAAGAAGTAAAAAAGAATAAAAAATTACTAAATATTCAGTAAAATAGCAGTTTTTTACTCATACATATTTACACCACAAAGCTGATATAGTAAATGCATCATAGCACATTCTGTCTAAAACTTTTATTTGTAAAGGCGTTTTATTTATTTATATTTTATTTTTGTATACGCCATACTCTTAAAAAGTATATCTGATGCATTATATCTCTCAAAAAATCTCCTTCCCAATAAAAGTAATCTACCTTTCTTCCATTTTAAACATGCTATTTTCTTGGTTTTCTCAACAACCACAAATGCGATTTCTATTGTCACGGTATAATTTATTCTTCGTACTACATTTTCTAATAAATATATATGCCCATTAAACTGCTTTAATAAATACGCCCGGGTCATTTGCGGATAATTAAGGGGAATAATCTGATCAACAGAATGTAATTATTCACTTCCTGTACTCATTTAAATGTAGGAACTATTATAAATCTTATATAACAAAGGCATTTATATAACTTATTTGAGAAGATGAGTTTAAGTCTATTGAACAATAAATCTTTTACTCGACTAAGCAATAAAATGGCCATTAACTTAAAATACTTATTAAAGTAAATCTCTAAGACTTATCTCTTAATGTATAATGGACATTTAATAACACTAACATTAAAAAGCAATTAGATTTCAAGCTTTTCTTTTTCCAGATTACAATACATGTTGTCTGTTAAAAGAAGGTGAAAAAGGTAGAAATTTAAGCATTAAATTTACACTCAAATTTTGATGATAATTTATATAATTATGTGATGGTAAAAGGAAAGATAATTTTGTTAAATGTAATATAAATATGATTATATTAATGAAATCTTGAGTGTATGTAAATTTGTGTGAGTGTACGTACGAATGCAATTTCTCCTATTATGTTAAAATTAGCTTAAATTATTATCTGTTTACATATAAATTTAAATAATGGTGCGTGTAAATTTATAATCACATGGATATTTCTGGAAATGACTACGCTAAATTTAATGCACAAATTTTAACAAATATATATATATATATATATATATATATATATATGTATATATTTTGAACGAAAACATTTTTTTGGGGCACGGATGAAATGATGTTCTTACCCTTGATCGAATTTTCTTGTAAAATATTATAATCGCAAAAATAAAATATTAGAAACCTTAGTCTCAATTAAAAATAAACAAAGAGTCGATGTAAAATATATGTACATCTGAAAATCTTCAATTATTTATCGTTCAAAATATGTAACGTATAACTAACTGACTTAGTAACTCAGATATATATATATATTTAAAACATGATTTAGATTTTTTATTATTCATTTTATTCAGGTAGCTTTGAAGAATTTTAGAGTTTTTTAAAGGTATAAAATAATATTGAAAAATTATTACTTGAAATTACTGATCCACATAGCGTAGAAAAATATAAAGATAATACATTTTTGAAAATTAAACTCCGTGTAGCCAAAGGGAAATTATATAACAAATCTGTGAAATCATACTTTTTTTTTTTTTTTTTTTTTTTTTTTGGCACTTCGTTGGGTGGCTCTAATGAGTTTTGATACGCTGTATTCAGAAATGCTTATTATTATTTTTTCTATCACGTAAGGTTTTTTTACAATGTAAGGAGGTGAATCGAAGAATTCACGCAGAGGCCATAAGGAATGAAAATTATTTATCTGTAAAATACATCAAAATAAGTTATTATTTTCGCATTATCTTTTAAATATGTTTCTTTACATTGAAGCCTCCTTTAGAGCTTTTTCTCTTGTTACCGGCTTGAGGACCTTGAAAAAAAAAAGGGGGGGGGTTCTCTATGCAGTATCCAACGATAATCTGCTGACATGTTAACTTCCCTAATACCTCTTCTACATTTCTTTGATAACATAACTCTTATTGTTCTTCACTCACATCACCCAAATTTTACGGGAGATACATACATGAGATTTTAAAAATGGATCAAAATTTTAATACTCCTTGAAGAGGTTGGCTCCCCGCTTCGATTACTGCAAAGATATTTTTAGGGAATAGGAATGACACTGCAGCAACAACGGGTTTTACTTGCATCAGCTACCTTTAATGTACAGGACGGACTGTGACAGGCTCGAATATCGAACCTGGAATCCGATGATCACCAGATTAATGCTATACCAACCGAGCGACTACGATTGCATTTAGTAATTTAGGATGCTGAAAGAAGATACTTCAGTGAGAAAGTCATAGGAAGTGAAACTGGTTTGTCGAAGGAATGGTGTTGCTGATCCTCTCAACATACACATTTAATGATACTTGAAATTATTATTATTCACAGTATAATTATGGAAATTTGATGCGGTATACTAAAGGTATTTATTACACTAGAAATAAGTATCTAGAAATAAATAATTACTTCTTTATAGAAATAAGTAAGATGCATTTTAAACTTAGACACACAATCCATTTATTTGATCAAACATGACAAAAAATAAAGGGTACTGACTGTAACGCTAATAGTGATAAAGTAGCAATTAGAACAACCGTCGATAAGCCGTTGACTTGTATTAATACATTTTCTCACATCGAAAAAGCCGACACGTTCCACTCTTTTAAATTATAACTTTATTGGATTTCATTCAGAGTCTTTTTTCCTATATCATAGAATTTAACTAAAACACGAATTAATGGAGCAGGCTTAGGTTATTACAGCAATCTAAACCTCTTTTTTTTTAAAATAATAATGCAAATATAATTTTGCTAATTATTATTATCTTTGTTATTTTTAATTCTCGTCTAGATGTCAATTCCACATGTATTCTTATAGGCTTGCAGTCTTAGTGAGATAGTGAAATAAAATTCTATCATCATTAAAAAAAAAAAAAAAAAAAAAAAAACTTTTTAATTTGATATGGAATTTTTGACCGAATACAATTCTTCAGTTACTTGTGGTAGACGGCTAATAGAAGTAAAATGTTTTTAATACACACATGTTTAAATATATATATATATATATATATATATATATATATATATTGGTACCAAAGTTTTAATGGGCATGAAAATTGTAAAAAAAAAAAAAAAAAAAAAAAAAAAAAAAAAAATGCAGCTCAGCTGAAGATATCCTATAAAATATTCTCGCCTAAAGATTTAAAAATGAGTTCCCTATTTTGACTTTTATTCCTGTGTATAAAAGTCTCTATTTAAAATATGTCCACAAGTTAAAGTAAATGACAAAAAATTATCCACTTTGATTTACATCGTATAAATCTCAAGAATTCATATAAACTGTATCGAATTTGTTATAGTTTCTATAACAAATTCGATACAATTTATGTATTAAATACATTTAAATAGGCTATTATTTACACATTATATTTTAAATGCGTTTCTTTATATCGAACCTCATTTTAGAGAATGGGCACGGCTTGAGAATCTTGGGGGAGGAATTCTCTATGACGTATCCAACAATAATCTGCTAATATAGCGATTCATCGTCCTTGATAAATCCATCGTCTTTGATACATCTTCTACGTTTTCTTGAAGCCTTGATGGAATAGCTCACCCTGTTCTTCACTCATGTCACACATATTTTCCGGGAAATAACTTAGATGGGGGTGGAAAAGTAGAGATTTAAGCTCAAACAATTCCATTTTTGTCAAAATTGTAGGTAATGGAAAGTTTTGAAGGTTTTCTTCAACCAGCTTCCACAAATACACCAGAAAACATATTACCTTGGAGTAAAAAATACTCATAGTGGATCCGTTATTTATTTATTTATTTTATTTATTTATTTATTTATTTTTTAATACGTTGAGCGCCATGTCAGCCATTCTAGACATTTTGTCACATATCTCTAAGTACTGAAGGAATCATCTTGAAACTTTAGGAGTATGCAGAACATGTTATACTTCAAACATTTCAGTTAAAGATTTACCCCGAAAGTAAAAGCAGTACCAATAAAAAATTAAAACGTTGAGCGCTTTGTCAGCCCTCGGTAAATCACAGTGTCAAATAAGATATAAAGCCGCGTCAATCATCGGTGGTGGATATAAAATAGGATATAAAACTAAAAATATCACGTTTAATGATTGAAAATTGATTAAAAATTTGCTTAAGTTTCTTCTTTATTACAGAAGGAATCATTATGGAATTTTAATGGATTTTAAGAATTTGCGTGTCGCTCAATGTGTGAACAATACTTTTAAATTTGTAAGAAATGTGTTGTAAAATATGCATGAAAATACATGCATATTTAAACTAAAGAAATTATGAACAAGGAATTTAAAGAATAAGGTCCACTTCAATGGAAAAAAAATCTGGAGTGACACCACTCGACTTTCCGAACATTAAGTAATTAATGGTTGTATAAATAAATTAAAGTAAGATAAATAGTTAAATAAGTAAAATAGAAAATTATAATAATGATTTATTGTTACTTTTCTTTACATAGTATGTTGTTTAAATTAACGCTATTGCTCTTCAAATAATTTGAGCCTATAGATCATTATGATAATTTTTTGTTGTGTCCCTATAAAAACCCCTATAAGTGCTATACTCACCAAAATCTATAAAGTTCGTGTGATAGTTACCTATAATATGCATACAAATTTTCAGATCAATCGGATGAGTCATTTAGACACTTTATTTTAAATCATTTTAGCGCATAAGTCGCAATGATAAAATATTTTTTTTGTGTCACTATAAAAATATTATAACAAATAGATTCACCAAAATGTATACGTTTTGTAGGGCTGTGACCTATAACATATGTATGAATTTTCGGTTGTTCAAATAAGGAGTTTAGACATAATCGCACTAAATAATTTGAGCAATTAAAGCTTAATTATAAAGAATAATGCTTTGTATCCCTGTAAAAAACATAAGTGCTAGATTCACCAGACTCTTTATGGTTCATTCGACAGTGACCTACAGTGCGCATGGAAATTTCCAGCTCATTCGGATAAAGCATTTAGACGCTAATGAATTCTGCCCATAGGTCATAAAAATAAAGAATTTTTGGTTGTATCCCTGTAAAAAAACTATACGTACTAAATTCACCAAGAGCTGTACAGTTATAGCAACTGTGACTTTTAATAAGCATGTAAATTTTCAGTTCAATCTAATAAGGTATTTAGACTCCATCGCTCTTCGAATAATTTCAGCCTGTAGGGCATAATGATGAAAAATTTATCGTTGTGCCCCTCTAAAACGAAAGAAAAACGGGATCAGGTCGATTTCCCGACACTCAGTTTCCCGACAAGTCAGTTTCCCGACGCCACTTTCCCGACAGGTACGGTTTCCCGACAGCTCACTTTCCCGACAGGTACGGTTTCCCGACAACTCACTTTCCCGACAGGTACAGTTTCCCGACAACTCACTTTCCCGACAGGTACGTTTTCCCGACAGCTCACTTTCCCGACAGGTACGGTTTCCCGACAGCTCACTTTCCCGACAGGTACGGTTTCCCGACAGCTCACATTCCCGACAGGTACGGTTTCCCGACAACTCACTTTCCCGACAGGTACAGTTTCCCGACAACTCACTTTCCCGACAGGTACGTTTTCCCGACAGCTCACTTTCCCGACAGGTACGGTTTCCCGATAACTCACTTTCCCGACAGGTACAGTTTCCCGACAACTCACTTTCCCGACAGGTACGTTTTCCCGACAGCTCACTTTCCCGACAGGTACGGTTTCCCGACAACTCACTTTCCCGACAGGTACAGTTTCCCGACAACTCACTTTCCCGACAGGTACGTTTTCCCGACAGCTCACTTTCCCGACAACTCACTTTCCCGACAGGTACGTTTTCCCGACGGCTCACTTTCTCGACAGCTCACTTTCCCGACAGCTCACTTTCCCGACAACTCACTTTCCCGACAGATTCGTTTTCCAGAGAGTTTTCTCTCCCGACTGCTGCTTCCTGACAGCTTACTTTCCTGACAACTCATTTGCCGGAAACTCACTTTTTCATTATTTTTTTTCATTATTTTACTCTTTTCAACTATGAATTCTACTACAATGTAATATATATTAGTATATTAAGAAACTTTAGTCTGTAGTATGCGTGTGTGTGAGTGTGTTTGTATCTCACATAAGTCAAAAACGGTTGGAGGTAGAACGTTCAAAATTGGTATATAGGTTTGTTATAGCATCTAGTTGTGCACCTCTCTTTTTGGTCTTTCTGTGATTATCCGTTTTGAAGATATTTACGAAAATTATATTCATAATGGAAAATATACAAAGGTTTTGGCCATTATATATGACCTACCAACATAGAGATTTCAAAATAAGCTAATGATAGAGCCAGTAATGCCCGTAATGATATTATTATGAAAGTTGTCGACACGTATGCGTGTAGAAAGTAATTTGTAAAGACATAAGCAGGTTCTAGTCGACGAATGCTTTTTATTTTACCATGTTTTTATTAACTTCGATTCTTGTTTGTGGATTTGTTTGTGGGTTTGTTTGTGGGTTTGCTTGTGTGTTTGTCAGGGACAAATCTTGCAATCGATTTTTAACTAACTTCCCGACTAGCTAGATATTTGAAATTTTCAGAACAGCTCACAACACGATGACAATACATTTTTCTAATAATTTTAGTCAACTATTTCAAGTCCCGCTGCCTTCGGCAGCGCTTATATGATTCGGCTGAAAATTTATTTAACTAACTTCCCGACTAGCTAGACATTTGAAACTTTCAGAATAGTTCAGAACAGGGTGAAAATGTATTTTCTTAAAACCTTTAGCCAACTGTTTCGGGTTCCTGCTGCCTTCGGCAGCGTTATCAGTACAAAGCTTGCAATCGATTTTTCACTAACTTTCCGACTAGCTAGACATTTGAAACTTTTAGGACAGCTCACAACACGGTGACAATACATTTTTCTAATAATTTTAGTCAACTATTTCAGGTCCCGCTGCCTTCGGCAAAGCTTATATAATTCGACAGAACATTTATTTAACTAACTTCCCGACTAGTTAAACATTTAAAATTTTCAGAATAGTTGAGAACACGGTGAAAATGCATTTTTTAATACCTTTAGACAACTGTTTCGGGTTCCTGCTGCCTTCGGCAGCGTTATCAGTACTAAGCTTGCAATCAATTTTTCACTAACTTTCCGACTATATGGACATTTGAAACTTTCAGGACAGTTCATAACACGGTGACAATACATTTTTCTAATAATTTTAGTCAACTACTTCTGGTCCTACTGCCTTCGGCAGCGCTTATATTATTCGACAGAAAATTTATTTAGCTAACTTCCCGATTAGCTACACATTTGAAACTTTCAGAATAGTTCAGAACACGGTGAAAATGCATTTTTTTAAATACCTTTAGCCAACTGTTTCGTGTTCCTGCTGCCTTCGGCAGCGTTACCAGTACAAAGCTTGCAATCGATTTTTCACTAACTTCCCAACTAGCTAGATATTTGAAACTTTCAGGATAGCTCAGAACACGGTGGTAATACATTTTGTTTTAATACTTTTAGTCAACTGTTTCAGGTCCCTACTGCCTTCGGCAGCGTTCATATGATTCAACAGAAAATTTATTTAACTAACTTCTCGAGTAGCTAGACATTTGAAACTTTCGGAACAGTTCAGAATACGGTGAAAATGCTTTTTAAAAATATTTTTATCCAATTGCTTCGGGACCCTGCTGCCTTCGGCAGCGTTTCCAATACAAAGCTTGCAATCAACTTTTAACTAACTTCCCGGCTAGATAGCCATTTGAAACTTTTATAATAGCTCAAAAGACGAGAGCAAGGAATTTTTTTAATACTTTTATCCAATTGCTGGGGTTCCGGCTGCCTTCAGTAGCGTTTATATGATTCAACAGAAAATTAAAAAACATGGTTTATAAAATTTTTTTTATCTTATAATTATTTAATAGTTTTGTGACTCATTTATAGAACTTTCGAAGAATTTAGTTCTGTGCAATAAACCAATTGATTTTTCCAAAATATTCCAGAACTCTCTTATTATTGCAGTTAGAGCTTCCAAACTTTGGCAAACCTAAACTACAAGTTTTCGTCAAATTTCTTCGTCAACTCGCCAAATTCTATGCGAAGACCAAAAATCTACGCTGGATACTAATTTGCAATATGGCGAGATTAGCCATAAGATTTTGCGGCAGATTTGTTTTAGGATAGCCAGAAACCCTTTCTCTATTTTAACTGAGTTATTATTATTATTATTATTATTATTATTTTTGTTAAAGTTTATCTTTTCTTGATACTAATTTTTGCCAGAGAACAAAACTGGGCCGTCTATACTCGAACGATTTTCGTTGAACTCCAAGTTGCGCATTTGCTAGTGAGAGATTCTGTAACAAGCCGTGGAGTACTATTCCTGAAAAAACTAGTATATTTGTCTCGGTGGTATATGTAATCGTATTATCGTGCCTTTTTTGATTGGAATAGCAGTTTTTTTTCTTGTTTTGTTTTTATTTTAAAGAATGTTCGTGGACTGGAACCTGCCACCTGCCTGTTTATTTATGAATCAGTTACCTCACACAAAACTGTGAATGTTTTCATAAAAATATGTATATTCCTATTATAAGGAAGTCATGTGGTGGCTACATCAGAATTTTTTCTACTGCATTACAGTTTTATTGTCAATAAATATAACAATAATAAAAAAAAAAAATAAAAGATTTTGCCTTCAAATGAATGTGTTAAATAAAAAATAAATAGCATAACAGCCGTTGCTAAGATTCGCAGACGATTACAATGGAAAAATAAATTTATGAAAAATTAAACATAGAAGCCAACATTTAAAATCGAAAAAAAATAAATAAATAAATAAATAAATAAATAAAAATTCTTATTTGAAATTCGAAAAAATCTCGATAAGATGCACACCTGCTGGGTCCCAGGTACCCACATGCCAAGTTTTGTAGCTCTGCGATCGGTAGTGTGAGTACCAGAGCGCAACTTAATTTTATTATATATATTTTTTAACTTGTTACCAAAAGCAAAACCGCTTTCTTTTAATCTATTTTTTCTTAAAGCAATAATCTCATCGTCCTTAAAATAAATAAATAAATCTCATAAAAAAACAATACTATTGTAAAAGTCACCCCGCCCAGCAAAAACTCTTATCTTTCTTAAGCAGCCAGAAAAAAGATTGATTTCAAATTTCGCCGCCGCTATTGAATCCCGGGTACTCAATGCCTAGCTTAATGAAGATCTGCCAATAACACTGCATGTATCTTTCTAATAAATTCTAATCTTTTTCAACATTCTGTGTTATCTGTTTTAGTTTTTTCACTGCATTATAAAGTTATAATTTAAAGTATTTTTACGGCGGGGTGCGTAATAATATTTTAATCTTTACTAACTAAATTTTTTATTAATTAAAACTTCTACATAGAGGACGCACCCCGCCGTAAAAATACTTTAAATTATAACTTTATAATGAAAAAAAAAAAAAAAATACAGTTGAATTCACGTGAACGTTAAATGAATATAAAAAGTTAGAATTATCATCTGACAAAAATTGACGTCATTATCACTGTGTAAAAAATTTTTAAAGTGATAATGACGTCAATTTTTGTCAGATGCATAATTTAACTTTTTATATTCATTTAACGTTCACGTTGAATTAAATGTATTTTTTTTTTTTTTTTTTTTTTTTTATATCGAAAGAAAATGAACTCGTATTTTTTTTTTTTTTTTTTTTTTGGCAGCAATTACATTATAGCTAATATTTTAGTGGCTATTTTATTGCTATTAAGAGCTTATTATTTTCATATTATAATTAAATAAAAGAAAACTATTCCAAAATTTGAAAATCTGACTTCGACTCCGTTGTCTCCGGGTTTTTAGCTACTGTGAAAGTTCCAAATATCTAGGTAGTAGGAAAGTTAGTTAAAAATAATTACAAGATAAAAAGATCTTTTTATATACCATGTTTTTAAATTTTCTGTTCAATCATATAAACGCTACCGAAGGCAGCGGAAACCCGGAGCAATTGGATAAATTTTTAAAAAAATTCATTGCTCTCGTGTTTTGAGCTATTATCAAAGTTTCAAATGTCTAGCTAGTCGGGAAGTTAGTGAAAAATCGATTGCAAGCTTTGTACTGGTAACGCTGCCGAAGGCAGCAGGAACCCGAAACATTTGGTTAAAAATATTTTAAAAATGCATTTTCACCGTATTCTGAACTATTCTGAAAGTTTCAAATGTCTAGCTAGTCAGAAAATTAGTTAAATAAATTTTCTGTTGAATTATATAAACGCTGGCTGAAGGCAGTAGGGACCTGAAACAGTTGACTAAAAGTATAAAAAAAAATGTATTGTCACTGTATTCTGAGCTATCCTGAAAGTTTCAAATGTCTATCTAGTCGCGAAGTTAGGGAAAAATCGATTGCAATCTTTGTACTGATAACGCGGCCGAAGGCAGCAGGAACCCGAAACATTTGGCTAAAGGTATTAAAAAAATGCATTTTAACCATATTCTGAACTATTCTGAAAGTTTCAAATATCTAGCTAGTCGGGAAGTTTGTTAAATAAATTTTCGTTCGAATCATATAAACGCTGCCGAAGGCAGTAGGGACCTGAAACAGTTGACTAAAAGTATTAAAAAAATGTATTGTCACTGTATTTTGAGCTATCCTGAAGGTTTCAAATGTCTAGCTAGTCGAGAAGTTAGTGAAAAATCGATTACAAGCTTTGTACTGGTAACGCTGCCGAAGGCAGCAGGAACCCGGAGTAGTTAGTTAAAAATATTTTAAAAATGCATTTTCACCGTGTTCTGAACTATTCTGAAAGTTTCCAATGTCTAGCTAGTCGGGAAGTTAGTTAAATAAATTTCCCGTTGAATCATATAAACGCTGCCGAAGGCAGTGGGGACCTGAAACAGTTGACTAAAAGTATTAACAAAATGTATTGTCACCGTGTTTTGAGCTATCCTTAAAGTTTCAAATGTCTAGCTAGTCGGAAAGTTAGGAAAAAATCGATTGCAACCGTTTTACTGATAACGCTGCCGAAGGCAGCGGGAACCCGAAACAGTTGGCTAAAGGTATTAAAAATATGTATTTTAACCTTATTCTGAACTATTCTGAAAGTTTCAAATGTCTAGCTAGTCGGGAAGTTAGTTAAATAAAGTTTTTGCCGAATCATATAAACGCTGCCGAAGGCAGCGGAACCTGAAGCAGTTGACTAAAATTATTAGAAAAATGTATTGTCACCGTGTTGTGAACTCTCCTGAAAGTTTCAAATGTCTAGCTAGTCGGAAAGTTAGGAAAAAATCGATTGCAATCTTTTTACTGATAACGCTGCCGAAGGCATCGGGAACCCGAAACAGTTGGCTAAAGGTATTAAAAATATGTATTTTAACCTTATTCTGAACTATTCTGAAAGTTTCAAATGTCTAGCTAGTCGGGAAGTTAGTTAAATAAAGTTTCTGCAGAATCATATAAACGCTGCCGAAGGCAGCGGAACCTGAAGCAGTTGACTAAAGTTATTAGAAAAATGTATTGTCACCGTGTTGTAAGCTGTCCTGAAAATTTCAAATATCTAGCTAGTCGGGAAGTTAGTTAAAAGTCGATTGCAAGATTTGTCCCTGACAAACACACAAACAAACAAACAAGAATCAAAGTTAATAAAAACATGGTAATAGATTGCAAGATTTGTACCGGAAAAACAAACAAACAAGAATGGAAGTTAATAAAAACATGGAAATAATAAATCACACATTTAGCACCATTTTTCTGAACAAATAAATAATTAAATAAAAATAAAACACCTTTTAAATTTCCATATTTGACTACGAAAATCTCTTAATTTCATGCATTCAGAAATATGTTACAAAAGTACCCACTTTTGATTCAAATACGGAAACTAATGTTTCTTTTTTTCTTTAGAAAAACGCATTTTCATATGTCAGACATATATTAAAGAGTGGAAGTTTTGTTTTAAAAAGCAAGAAATTGGAAGAGTAATATTTTTATTTATTTATTTTTATTTACTTTTTGCATTTTGAATAAAAAAGTAAAGCATTATTTAAAATTCATTTTAAATAATAATCAAATAGAATTACGTATTCAGCATTATTTTTATTATTTTTTTAATCAGTCTTATTTCTTATTAAGAAAAATCTGTTAACTAGCGAAATACCGAGAAATGTCATTGGAGAAAGTCAGCTGTTGGGAAAGTGAGCAGTGGGGAAACCGTTCCTGTCGGGAAAGTGTGTTGTCGGGAAAACGTACCTGTCGGGAAAGTGAGCTGTCGGGAAAGTGAGCTGTCGGGAAAACGTACCTGTCGGGAAAGTGAGTTGTCGGGAAAATGTACCTGTCGGGAAAGTGAGTTGTCGGGAAAACGTACCTGTCGGGAAAGTGAGTTGTCGGGAAAACGTACCTGTCGGGAAAGTGAGTTGTCGGGAAAACGTACCTGTCGGGAAAGTGAGTTGTCGGGAAAACGTACCTGTCGGGAAAGTGAGTTGTCGGGAAACCGTACCTGTCGGGAAAGTGAGTTGTCGGGAAACCGTACCAGTCGGGAAACTGAGCTGTCGGGAAAACGTACCTGTCGGGAAACTGAGTTGTCGGGAATGTGAGCTGTCGGGAAAGTGGCGTCGGGAAACTGAATTGTCGGGAAACTGAGTGTCGGGAAATCGTACCAGACCCCTCAAATACATACACACATACATACATACGTCATCGTAAAAATAGTAAATATAAATTCAGAAGACCTCAAAACGTGTAGAAACATCAACATATCAAACTCGGATTGTTTACATGATTATAATAATTTTTTCACTTAGTGTTCGGAAAGTAAAAATGTAACATATTTTTTCATATTTATGTCTTAATGTCTTTCTATATTCCATTCGACTGCCTTAATATTAAGTAATTAACGTTTGTGTAAATAAAGTAAGAGATGTAATTAAATAAACAAAAGATAAAATCATAATAAGGTATATAATTATTTTTCCCTGTGTAGTAATTTCTCTAAATTAATGCTATTGCTTTTCAAATATTTTGAGCATAGTTCATGATGACAAAGGAATTTTCGTTGTGTTCCTGTAAAAATCTATAAAGGATAGACTTACTAAAATTTATGCAGTTTGTGCGAGGTCACATATAACAATTTTATAAATTTTCAGCTTAATCGAATGAGAAGTTTAGACGCTATAGCACTTTTAATAATTTGAGTCTATAAGCGACAATGGTAAATAATTATTACTTGTGTCACTGTAGAAAGACTATAAGTATTATATCCTACAAAACTGATACAACTCGTTTGTAGGTGACCTATAACATGCATATAATTTTTCATCTCAATTGCATATAGCGTTTAGACGCAGTTGGACTTTAACAAATTTGAGACAATAGGACATAACGATAAAGAATTTTTCTTTGTCTCCCTGTAATAAATCTATGCGTGCTAGATTCCCCAAAGTCGGTATTTTTCGTTCAGCGGTGACCTATAACATGTGTGTAAATTTTCAGCTTAATCGAGTAAGACGTTTAGACGCTTTCGAACTTTTAAAAAATTGTGCCTATAAACCATAATGATAAAGGAATTTTCGTTGTGTCCCTATACAAATCTATAAGTGCTAGACTCAATGAAATTTACACAGCTTGTGTGACGGTGACCTGTAATATGCATGTAAATTTTCAACTTAATGGAATGAGGCATTTAGACGCTATCGCATTACAAATAGTTTGAGCCCATAACGCATAATGATAATTGATTTTTTTTGTGTTCCTCTAAAAAAACTATAAGTACTATATGTATTTTCAGTTCAATTCGATATGATGTTTAGACGTTATCACAATTTAAAGAATTTGAGCCCATAGGTCATAATGATGAAGAATTTTTCTTTGTCTCTCTGTATGTGCTGTATCCACTGAAATTTATTCACTTCGTGCAACAGTGACTTATAGCATGTATATAAATTCGGATTTTTGACATGATTACAATACTTTTCTCATTATAGTATTTAGAAAGTTAATATATATATATATATATATATATATATATATATACAGAAATTTCAAACGTTTCGAAACAGTTATATAATATAATCTTAGTGATTTTGCAAGTTCAGATAGCATTTGATATGGGTCTTCATTGAGTAATTCCTCTAGCACTTCGTCCTGAAGCTTTTTTGGTGCGCCAGAGAGACCTATATCACCAAGTTTAAGATCATTTTGTTTTTGAAGCATCGAAACCAATCTCTCCATGTCGTCTCCGACTGAGCATACTTAACGTAAGTCTCAACAAGTATTATGTGTGCTTCTGTTGCAGATTTCTTTTGAACAAAAATAGTGCAATAAATTTCCCCGCAAATACACAAAACTTGGCACAAAACTCGACATTATTTAGAACTAAGAAAAAAAAAAATGTTATTTATCTGTGGCCAACTAACATACACTAAAGTTCAAGTTTACTGACAGTACTTTTTTCTAGATGCGTTACTATCTGAAATTACATGCACGTACTCCTGGTACTGCCATCTGGTAGCAAACTAGAGGATTTTTTAACCGTACCATTATCTGAATATTTGCCATAATGTTTTAACTTAATATCCTTCAAATATTTCATTGGTAATAATACAGACTATCTGAAACACTTTAAGTGCCTTCTGTAAAGGGAAAATTACAGAATAGAAGTTTTATTTTTATTAAATTAAGACTTTTAAAATATGGTAAAATTATTACTAACGTATTGCGGAAATAAGTATATATCTTTTTCTTTTTTTCAACAAAAAATTACTTTTTTTTTTAAATCGTTAAAAAAAAAAAAAAAAAAAAAAAAATGTTAGCACTTCATATCGTTTAATAATTGAGAGAAAATATTTGTTATTGTCTACTTAAAATTATTTAAAAAAAAAAAAAAAAAATCTTTTTTCTATTTGATATACTTTTGTGCTCAGCTGCATTTCCTAGTTTTATGCAATTAAAAATCATTTTTTGCTTTTAAAATACTTATAATAAGAAGATTTTTCTAAGTTTTTATTTCATTCACTCAACATTATTTAACTCATGCGTTATGTTTTTTTACGCATCTTATCGATTATAAGATTCAAATACTAATTAATAATATAACTTACTACTGTACTTTAAAAAATGTATCTTTAGAAATTTTCAAGTGAAGAAATTTTTATGTAAAAATATTTACTTCAGAAATCAAATTATAAATTACTTAAAATAATAAACAGTTAAAATAGAAAAATAAGTCAGGAGATATTTTTATATTTATACTTTTATGTTTCACTTTCATATTTATATTTTTATACTTCACAATACATATTTAACACGCCTTTTCATTTAGCATTGAATATATATGTCGGTTTAAATTTAATCAATTTCCTATTTCAGAAATGTAGCCATCAATAATATTAGACGCAAAACCATTTACAGGGATGTCATGAACATTCATTCGTCGATATGTTAAATAAATTACTTGCAGAATGTGTAATATCCTGCATTATTGCCTTTCAGTTTAGCATGATTTCGTGAAGAATAGTGCCGCTGCTTCTTAGAGATCTTTCAAAGTTATTAAAAGCTATTTCAATGTGTTTATCATATTTAAGCTAAATACTGTATTTTTTTATATGTAATCTTCAGTTGTTTTAGTTATATTGTAAATTTTTTTGAAAACATAATTTAGTGTTACTGTTTATCCTCTCTATCTACTGGTGTGAATTTTTTTTTTTTTTTTTTTTTTTTTTAAACACACTTGACATTGTGAGTTTTTTTGCTTTTCTTCCCATGCTATTCCTATGGGGTTTTTAGCCTTTTTTCCCCTCTTTTCCTACATTTTAGAGTGGCGGTGGTAAAGTGGCTCTATCTATCTATCTATCTATATGTATATGCATATACAGGGTGATTATAATTAAAGTTCGATTTTAAAACGCTATAATTTTAAAACTACTCATTTGAGCGATTTGATATTTTACTAGAGCAATCGTGAGACAATGAAATTTTGTTTGGAGGAGGGAAAAAAGTAGTTCCAACATATTCCGATAGATAGCGCTGTCAGGGTAATGTCAGGAGAAACGCCTAAATGGAATCATTAAGCACAGGAATGCTGTTAGCAACACAATGGAATAGAAGGAAACAATAGACTTCAAGAGTTTGCTACAATTTTTTTTAGCAAAAAGACAAGAGTACGTGTTTATAGTGGAAACAGTCATAGTGAAAAGATCAAAAGAGGAGCTTCATGACACAAATACTTTACGGATAATTAGCGGCACATTTTGGAACTTTTTTGTTTTTGCCAAACAAAATTTCATTGCCTCACGTTTGCTCTGGTTAAATATCAAATCACTCTGATGGGTAGTTTTAAAATTATAGCGCTTTGAAATCGTATCTTTAATTATAGTCAGCCTATATTATGTTATTAAAGTCAGTTTTTCAATGTTTTGAATAAAAAGCTCAATTTTTTTGTAATAAATAACTAAGTAAATAAACATATGTACGATGAATATAAGTAGGTAAACTACATTACCAAAGTACTTATGCTACATTAATAACAATATATAATTTTTAATATACACTGCATTTCATGTAATTAATATTATTATTATTTAATTCTCTGCTCCTGTTCTCTCTTTGATTTATTTAAATTTTATTATGTTCTCATTTTTGAAAGTACATTTTTTTACATTCATATGTAACACAGATTAAAAGTATTCTCAGTTGAATATGACAATTTAGTTTAAGCAGATATTTTTGTTTGCTCGGTTCACATTTCTTTTTTCTTTTTACTTAAATTATATCTTGGAGCAAAATCTGGCAGCACAATTCCTCTATGGAGACAAACTTGAAGATATAACATGAAAGAAATGACGAAAGTAAACACTGCAAATAAAATACATAGATTTCTGAAAAAAGCTAATAACACTTTAGACATACTAATTTTAGTCTAATTCTTTTATATTTAAAAGTAAATACTTAATAAAGAAATAATAGAAGTTTCTTTAAATAATTTTTAGGAAAATGTTAAATTGTTAAAGATAACACTTGAGGCATTAAAAAATTTTAATTGAAAAATTATAGGAAAAATTATTTGAGATATTGTATTAAAATAATTCGAAGCACAAAACATATTTTAATGAATCATTTATATATATATATATATATTACTCAGAATTATTGAAACGCCAATTTTTTAAGCAAATAGCTCATTTTAAGACCCAACACGTTATCAATTAAAATACAGGAAGACTGCAATAAATTTATTTTTTAACTAAGGTGCATAAGGACGGGTTTAAATGGAAGAAAAATTCGTTCAGAAGAAAACTATATTCTTTTCCCCGTGAACTGTGTTGATGAAGTTGTAGTTTCTCTGTAAAAGCTACAAATTAAAATTCCGTCTCTGGAAGAGAAGGCGTTTTGCGTTTTGCATATTGCCGTATGTGAAATCAGAATCTGTAATTTTCGTCGAACAAGTTTTTTGTTAACGATTCAGAAAATATTGTCCGTCTGACAAAAGCATTTGGAAGTGATATTACCAATTTTAAGAAAGAGGCTGCCTTTGTAAAATCAAAATCAAATCCTAACAACACACTTGTCCACAATACAACCAGAAGATATCCATAGGATGTCCATAGACGTCATTTTCATTCATAGGACATCATAAGGATGCCATTTAGAGAATATATGCTGTTGGGGAAGAGATATGTAAAAATTTTACCGTAATCTTTGCCAAATTGTTGGTACTAAGAGACGATATCTTTACAATGAACTTTTATCAAATTTGTGATACCACTTTCGAACGTTTTTTTTAATCGGATAATATTTTTCAAATCATCTACGAAACGCATATTCTGTCAAAATTACCGATTCCGATTTCTTATACTTAAAACTCAAAATGTCTACTCTTCCCTAGACGCCATTTTTGTTCTAGCTTCTGTCCACCACAGGTGGACAAAAGTCGCAAGGAAATGTCTGCATTTGTATTTTTTCTTACTTTTAAGAGAACTTAGGACCTTGGACGGTACCACTGAAGATGGTTTCATATGAAAAAGCTTATATTTCTATTTAATATTTATAAATTGAGCTATATTAGGTTTGTTCAATAACATATATATTCAGGTAACAATTATTATGGTTTTTGACATGTTTTTTACAGATTTTAAATCTATAAATTATGTTTTCTCAGTTTGTATTTTTTCATGAATTCATGATATTTCTCTAACAACACACCTTCTCCGAAATGCATCCTCAAGATGTTCGGTGGATAAAAGAGAAATCCTATGGACTTCCTCAGAATTTTCTGTGGACAAGTGTGTTGTTAGGGAAAAATACTAAAAATTTATTGATATTTAACCACTTCACCGGCCACTGTAGTAATGTGGAAGGCTACGTTTCCCCCGAGTTATCTCGGGATGGCCGGTGAAGTGGTTAAGAAAATACTTCATATATTATTAGGATGTTTAGTAGAACCTACTTAAAAGAACTAGAGATGAATTTTGCAATACCTATAAAAGAAAAAAAATTGAAAATGAAATTTTAGAAACTGCTTGTTCTTTTTTCTTTTTTTCTTTTTATCTAGATATTCCCTTTTATGTTTTTTCTTGAAAAATAATTAATAAATTTCAAAATCTATCTCTAATTCTTTTATATAGGTTTCATTAATCACCAGAAAAAAAAAAAAATAAGTTAAATCTTTTCTTAAGTATCTGTAGAAGGTTTAGACTTTTGAATATCAGGAATTCATGAAAAAATGCAAACAGAGAAAAAGCAATTTAAATAATTCCAATGTGTAAAAAATAT
Organism: Salticus scenicus; assembly: GCA_963930645.1. Lineage (NCBI taxonomy): Eukaryota > Metazoa > Arthropoda > Arachnida > Araneae > Salticidae > Salticus > Salticus scenicus. Next base: position 76,960,922 of record OZ005654.1, on the reverse strand, counting down.
ATCAAAGACCATAAGAATTGGTATATAAATGTTTATTTTATTGGAAAGAAACACCCCTAATCGAGTTCAATTTATAAATATTTAATGGAAATATAATCTTTTTTTATGAAACCTACTTCAGTGTATGGTACGCTTCTGTCTAAAAATGTTTTTATTACAGTCTTTTATTATAGTGTACATAAATTTGAATAAACCTGTATTTTATGTACCTGCATTTTATGTATTAAAATAATATGCTGAAAATTAAAGCATTTGATGTATTAATTTGAAGTAAAGTTATTCCTAATTTTTATTCTCTCGATCTTGAAACTGATACATATTTTTTTTTCTTTTCTTCCATGAAATATAACTTTATTATAATTATTATTATTTTACCGTAACTGTTAGTTTTCGAAAAGTAACTTATCTTCATTGTTCTTTATTCAAACTGAAAAAAAAAAAGAAAATATTTATTAAATTATTTTTAAGAAAGAAAAATGGTTTTAAAACTATTAGTACTATATTAAGAAAATAAAATTTAATCATTCACATTTATATATACATACATATATATATATATATATATATATATATATATATATATATATATATATATATATATATATATATATATGTACTTTTATACATATTATTCTGTAGAAAACGCACAAAACTGTTTTAAAGAAAACAATGTGTTTGATAAATTAATAAAAATTCTTTTTTTTTTTTTTAATATGTTTTCTAAATACAAATTAAAGTATAAAATTAATTATTGGTTAAAATAAATAAATAAAGCTATTATTTTGTATCACAAAACATCATTTATTAGATATTTTTTGTACTAATATATGTATATGTATATATATATCCTTGGTTTCATCTATTGCAATGTTGGAAAAGGTTTTCAATATATATATATATATATATATATATATATATACATACATATATATATATATATATATATATATATATATATATATATATATATATATATATATATATATATATATATAATATAGATAGATAGATAGATATACTTCTGAAACGAAAAGACAAATTTCTCGGCTATTTTAATCTTTTTTTTTTACATAATTTGATAGTTTTATTTCAATATTTTAATAGTATGTATTGTTTATGTATGTATGTATATATGTATGTATGTATTTATGTATGTATTGTTTCAATACATTAAAAGTTTTTTTTTCCTTTTAAATTTGTTTGACAGTATTATTGAAAAACGTCATTTGTTCTATCATTTTCGAGATTATTTTCAATCACTTATTAAGTCTCTGTTTTTTAATTAATGGCCTTTATATATATATATATATATATATATATATATATATATATATATATATATATATATATATATAGTAGATAGTAAAATATTACTACCACTCGAAAATGCATTAATTATCAAAGGATTGTGCATATTACAAAAAATAAATTTGTTTTAAAATATAATAATGTTAAATAACACGAAAAAAAAAAAAAATTGATGAAATGAATAAATAAACGACAGTTAATAAACGCTGTTTTTTTTTTTTTTTCTTCTTTTTTTAAATCCTTACCATTTTATTACGCAACATTGTCTGTATTTAATACTTGCGGAAAAGGTTACTTAAAATAACATGTTTCTGTTCATGAAACGTCTCTTATTTCAGGAACTTAATCGTATTATTAATTGCATACATAAATGCTATTGGCATATGGTTGATGATAAAAATGTAACTGCAAACTGTTAAGAATGAAAAAAAAAATAATAACATGAAAATCTGACATTGACAGATTTTAATTTAGTGTCAGAGGCCTACTACTAAACTTGTTAATATCGACAAATTCTTCTTTAGTTAATTCGTGACGATCTAACTTCCATGATAAAGTTTTCATTAAATCAAACCATTAAATCAAAATATTGTAACAAATAACGTTGGAAGTCCAAACTGTCTTATGGCCGCAAAACAACGTTTTTTCTCTTTTTCACAATGAGGGGGAGGTGTGCCTTGGGGGGGACTCATGTCAAAGGTGTGCCTTGGGGGGGACTCATGTCAAAGTTGTACCTTCTGGGGGACTCATGTCAAAGTTGGGCCTTGTGGGGGACTCATGTCAAAGTTGGGCCTGGGGGGGACTCATGTATAGTTGGGCCTCGGGGTGACTCATGTCAAAGTTGTACCTTGGGGGGGGGACTCATGTCAAAGTTTGGCCTGGGGGGTACTCATGTCAAAGTTGTGCCTTGGGGGGACTTCATTCAATAAATCCCCATTCAATAAACCGACTGAAATAGACCCTGAGCAAAATTAAGAGTGTATTATAAAAATTCGACAACGCTGTACCGACTGAAATAGGGGTACCTTGGGGGGGGACTCAAGTCAAAGTTGGGCCTGGGGGGGACTCATGTCAAAGTTGGGCCTTGGGGGGACTTCATTCAATAAATCCCCATTCAATAAACTGACTGAAATAGGCCCTTAGCACTAATTAAGAGTGACCTATAAAAATTCGACAACTGTACCGACTGAAATAGGCCTCTAGCACTAAAAAGTAACAGTATTTTGAAAGTTAATTAACTATACATTATTACTAGAAAATGATACTAAAATCTTTTTGTCAAGATTTAATGGTAATACATCTTCAGAAAGAAACCAGAATATTTGGTAGCTGCGTAAATTTTGGGCAAATAATTTTTTTAATTTCTGGAAATTTTCCCTATTAATTATTATCATTATAAGTTTATAGAAAATGTTAAAAATGAGAATTGTTTACGATGCGAAAATTTTAATATTTAAAGTACTCGTTAATTGTCTTCACACAGGAAAAAAAAATGTATGACGTATATTTACAAATTTGTGTAACTATGAAAATATGTGATAATTAGTTACTCATATTTAATGCTGATATATAAATTTTGCGTAACTAATTTTTCAACTTTTCAGAAACGCTTTATATTTATTAGTTCCATTATTACTTGACAGTGAATATTAAAATTTAGCGTTTTTATGATATGTAAAGCTCCATACTTGATTTATTCATAAATGCGATTTATAATTGAATGAGTATGAATGATATATATTTAAACATTTGTGTAACTATGAAAATACGTAATCATTAGTTTCCATATTTAAAGCAGGTATATAAATTTTGCGTAGCTAATTTTTCAGCTTCCAGAAACCTTTCATATGTAGTAGTTTCTTTATTATTTTACAGTAAATATTAAAAGCCAGAATTTTTACGATGCGTAAAATTTGCTACTTAACATATTCATAAATGTGATTCGTAATTGAAAGAATATGAATGATACACATTTAAAAATTTGTGTAACTATAATAATATGTGATCATTAGTTATTCATATTTAAAGAAGCTATACAAATTTTGGGAAACTAATTTTTAAACTTTCCAGAAACGTTTTATATTTACTAATGCCATTATTATTTTACAGTGAATATTAAAAGTCAGAATTTTTTCGATGCATAAAATTTGATACTTAAAATATTCATAATTGTGATTCATAACTGAAGGAACGTGAATGATATATATTGAAAAATTTACGTAACTGTGAAAATACGTTATCATTAATTATTCAAATTTATAAAGACTATGTAAATTTTATGCAACAAATTTTTCAAGAAACGTTATCTGTATTCTATGATCATTATTATTTTATCGTGAATATTAAAGAGTTACAAATTTTACGATGCGTAAATTTTTAATACATAAAGAAATCATAAATGCGGTTCATAATTATTAATATATGACTGATTTATGTATAAAAAATTATGTTACTAAAAATAGACGTTAGCATTAGTTATTCGAATTTATATTACTTCATTTTACAAATTTCAGGTTTATAAAAATACTAAAATAATGTTTACATTACTATTTTCTATAATATTACTTAAAAGTTTCTCGAAAAAAAGCAAGAAAGAAAGTACAGGGGTGTTCAAAATTATATGGACTAGAGAAAAATTGCTAAATCTTTGTTATAGTTAATCGGAAAATTACGAAATTTCATGGATGAAAACCAGGGATAAATGAAACATTATTTTTTGCTAGTTTTGTTGAAAATATATGTTAAAACCATATTCATAAAACATAATTTGGATTTAGACAGCCACGTGTTATGGACAAAATTATAAGGACAACTGGATTTGTGGGTTTTGGAAAGCAAAATTTGTACACTTTTTTGTTCTGTACAACATACTATCAGACGACATTCCAATAGCTTAGTAAGCAATTGGAATATCATATTCTAATTTTAGAATTTTTCCAGTAGGTGCTAAATTTTCAGAGTCTCAGAATATGAAAGTGGTTACTTTTAAAATTTCAGAACTTAATGCACGTTAAATTGCGACAAAGCGGAATAAAGGTAGAACGTCCATTTCCAGTTTTCTTTAAAATCCCGAGAAATATGGATGTTAAAATTGTACAGGTAGGCCATCTTCTGTTTCAGTGTGTGAGAAAACAATGATAATAAAGAGAACTTGCTCCAAAAAACAAACATCCACGGAAATTGAACTTACGACACAATACCCGAACTGTTCGACATGTTCTACAAAAAGGAAAAAAGATTAGTCATGGAAAACTTATGTCACGACCACCTCTTACAAAATTTCATAAGAGACTGGAGATGAAGGGGGGGGGGGGGTAAAAATGTATTAGTATGGGAAAAAAAGAGATGATATTATATTTTCCAATTAGAAAAAGTTTATTTTGAATGAACCAGATGATTTTCGTTACTTATGGTATGATCTCTGTAAAGAAAAATCTAATTTCACAAAACTTACATTTGGAGGGGGCTCAGTAATGGTCTGGGGAGATGTTGCAAAAGACGGGAACATTTTTCTGCTTGTAAAACACGTCGAACAGTTCAATCACTGCATCGTGAGTTTATTTTCCTTAGATGTTTGTTTATTGAAGCAAACTCGCCTAATTAAAACCTTTTCTCATTCAGAGAAATAGAAGATGACCTATCTGCATATCTTTGCTATTCATATTTGTGGATATTTTAAAGATAAAAACATATGATTATTTTCAATTTATTCAGATTTGTTCCAATTTGACATGCAGAATATCCTGAAATTTCAAAAGCAATTACTTTCCCTCTTACAAACTCCGAAAGTTTAGTTCCTAGCGGCATGACTTTAACCCTTTCCGGCGCAAGACAATTCGGATCCTTTAAATTACACTGCAACCGGAATTCGTGAACTAAGTTAATTTTGAATTTTAAGTTTAAAATACCGGCCTTTTCTCATATGTTAAAAACGTAAGTTTTTTCTAAAAAATTTCTGGGATGAATTCTTGCAGTTGGGAAGTGAAATTAGGTGATATAAAATGTATCCCACCGCGCATAAAAGGGTTAAAAATAATGGAATACTACTTTACCAGTTGCTTACTAAGCTTTTATGTCGCCTGGGAGTGTCGTGTGCTGAACAAAAAACATTCACATTTTTCTTTTCCGTACTCACAAATGCAGTTGTCCTTATATTTTTGACCATATACCATGACTGTCTGAATCCAAAATATATTTTAAAAATATATAGGAATGTCTCATTATTTGCATCAAAGCTAATAAAAAATGCTTCATTTATTATTGATTTCCAGCCATAAAATTTACATAATTTTCCGGCGAACGTAGCCAAGAATTGGCGATTTTTTCTTTCTCCTGATAATTTTGACCACTTCTGTATGTGTTTTATAAAAGACAGTCACAATATATTTTTATCTAAATATTATATATCAACATTTTTTAAATCTGTGCAATTTTTATGTATCTCGATACGAATTTTTTGATAAAACTAATTTTTCAATATATTCCGTTAAACAATTCTACCTTCTTTCAAATATTAATTATTCGTATTATTAACGTTTATGCTATTTTAAAATCGGGTATGAAAAAAATGGACTTCAGTTCTCGTTATAAAAAAGTAAAAAACATTTGCAGCAAAAATAAAATTCATTTACATTTGTTTATCATGAAATAAAGTTGAATTCTTATATAAATATTTCATTTAAAAAATCTGATGTGGGCACCACATGACTTCGTTATACATCATTAGAAATATATAATGTTAAAAAGCATTGTCATTGGACCCAAGACAAATGGTTAAAAACATTTTAAAAATGCATTACCACAGTGTTCTGGCTTTTCTGAAAGTTTCAAATGTCTAGCTAGTCGGGAAGTTAGTTAAAAATCGATTGCAAGATTTGTACAGGTAACGATGCCGAAGGCAGCAGGGATCCGAAGCAGTTGGCTAAAAGTATTTAAAAAATGAATTTTCACCGTGTTCTGAACTATTCTGAAAGTTTCAAATGTCTAGCTAGTCGGGAAGTTAGTAAAATAAATTATCTGTTGAACCATAAAACGCTGCCAAAGTCAGCAGTGACCCGAAACAAGTTGCTAAAAATATTTAAAAAATGCATTGTCACCATGTTCTGAGCTTTACTGAAAGTTTCAAATGTCTAGCTAGTCGAGAAGTGAATTAAAAATCGATTGCAAGATTCGTCCAGGTAACGCTGCCGAAGGCAGCAGGGATCCGAAACAGTTGGCTAAAAATATTAAAAGAAATGCATTTTCACCATGTTTTGAACTATTTTGAAAGTTTCAAATGTATAGCTAGTCGGAAAGTTAGTTAAGTAAATTTTCTGTTGAACCATTTAAACGCTGCCGAAGGCAGCAGTGACCCGAAACAATTTGCTAAAAATATTTAAAAAACTCATTGTCACCATGTTCTGAGCTTTACTGAAAGTTTCAAATGTCTAGATAATCGGAAGTTAGTTAAAAATCGATTGCAAGCTTTGTCTAAGTAACGCTGCCGGAGGCAGCAGGAATCCGAAACAGATCGCTAAAAGTATTTCAAAAATGCATTTTCACCGTGTTTTGAAATATTCTGAAAGTTTCAAATGTCTAGCTAGTCGAGAAGTTAGTTAAATAATTTTTCTGGGGAACCATATAAACGCTGCTGAAGGTAGCAGGTATCCGAAACAGTTGGCTAAAAATATTTTTAAAATGCATTGTCAAAGTGTTCTGAGCTTTTCTGAAAGTTTCAAATGTCTAGCTAGTCGGGAAGTTAATTAAATTGCAAGATTTGTCCAAACCGTTTTTGAGTTATTACCGTTTTTTGATACATTTTGGCCATTATGAACCTAATTTTCCTAAATATCTCCAAAACGGAAAAACATACAAAGTCCAAAAAGGGAGGAGCACAACTAGATGTTATAACAAACCTATGTACCAATTCGCAACTTTCTACGTCCAACCGTTTTTGAGTTATGCGACATACTCACACACACACACACAGACACACATACATACAGACGTCACGAAATAACGTGTAAAGTCGCTTATATCTCTAAAACGAGAGCTCGTGTTAAGACGACACTTGCATGTGTACAACTAGACATCATGACAGTCACACGTACAAATTGGGAACATTCAGTGATCATTCGTTTTTGAGCAATGTGAAATAGAAAATCCATTTCGCAAATCGGGATTACTATACTTCCTTATACTTTGTATAAGGAAGTAAAAAGTATATAAGAATATACATATTATATGTACATATATAATTGAAAATACCTTTTCTTCGAAATACAATATTTTTGCTTCTTTTTTTTAGTATTGCTAGAAACATTTTTTAATATGCAGTTCCTAAAACAATCTTCACCAAGAAAAATAAAAAAAGCTTCACAATATATATCAGAGTAAAACTTAAAAAAAAAAAAAAAAAAAAAAAAATGTAAAATACATATAAACGGATTAAATATGCATTATTTTTTGAATTTAATAAAATGTAGGATTGTCATATCTTAAACTTATTTTTTGTTATTTCAACGCCCAAGACGTTACCTAATTTTTAATTTAAACTATTCCTGCTTTTTTGGATTAACATTTATAAAATACTGATAAAACAAAGAAATTCGAATAAGATTTATTTTTCTTTTTAGTATCAAAAAGTACGAATTGAAAGATCAGTTCTTTATTTGATTAGTATCAATGTGACGGATAACATAGAAATATTATTAAAAATTCTATTTTTTAGACTTGTAAAGTTTTTAATACTTTAGGATTACTGTTGTTTTAGAAATTAGATTTAATATTAAATTTTTATTTCAATGTTTTAATTTTTTTAAAAAAGAATAAAATATTTTATGATAACTTGCAGTGTTTTTCTTTGAATAATATTTTTTTTCACTTTTTTTTTACATTTTTATGTTAGAAATTGCCTTCCATAACTTAATATATATATATATATATATATATATATATATATATATATATATATATAGTGTAAGATCTCATTCAAGCAATACGTACTCTGATTATTTTAGGTTTTCCTTTTTTCAGTTGTAATTATTGATTTATTAAATTAGATACTTCACTTGTTCACCAACGTATACTCTATATTAATCTTTATAGAGAAATAATCTAACATTTTCTTTAAATAGGTTCTTATTAAATATTTTTTGTTTGATGTTTCGACAAGCTGTATGAAAAAGCAGTATGTTATGTGTGTTATGTTATTACCTGTTTATGTATAGATATATATGTAAACCTCCATTATCATTCTCATAGAATAATAATAAAGGAAGAAGGAGCATGCCAATACTCTAAGGCTTACAAACCCCTTCTAGTGAAATGCCAGCGAAAGCTACTTTTGCTCCTCTCAACTTTGAAGTAGGGCACCCATCCTCCACGCATTTATCGCTGTGTGGATGCTGCCTCGCAGACTGATTGAGAGAGAGAGACGAGACGATTCAAAATCTCGACAACAAGTCGCCAACCAATCAGATGGAAGCACTGTTACAACCGTATACCCGACATTCCTGGATTTTACAAACCGAAACCAAAACACGTACGCTCCTTCTTCCTTTATTATTATTCTATGGTCATTCATCGATGTTATTTTGCTTATCATGTCCTCGGCATTTGAAATTTGCTCGAATAATATTATAAAATAATCTGGTGTGTCAATCACACGACTTTCTCTTACCCTGAAATTTAATACTATAAATACAGGTTGCAGATTAATAGGTAAGATAACGAGCACTGTTATGTAAACCTGTGTTAAACAATTCAAATTAGGCTTCGGAAGAGTTTTATATGATAATTAGTTCTGTGTGAGGGGGGATACCGCCCCCCACAACCCCCCGTTTCATTAATGCACCTACATTTATATAGAATTTAATGCAGCTATAAAAAAAAAAAATCTGTTTTTTAAAAATAATTTATTAAAATTATTATTTTAAAAAATTATCTTTTATGATAATGCAGACGATTTCCATATTAGAGAAGTATTATAACATTAAATATCCAAAATAAAACCATTTTATTCTCAATATTAAAAAAAAAAAAAAAAAAAAAAATTAATAATAATACGATTTTTTTTCTAAGTTTTTTTTTTTTTTTTCGTTAAAAGTAAACAAAATCGATAACTTTGTTTTAAATTATCGCAGATCGATGGTTCAACCATAATTTTAAAGGTATTGGTGATGACACTTTCGTTGTTGTTCTCCCTGATGTCGATTTCTCCAGTTTACTTTCTTTTGTCAACTCGATTGACCCAATATATTCAGTTCACATTCGAGATAGAAAAGACTGCTTTTTGCCATTCCTTGATGTTTTTGTGTCTACTGACAAGGATCGGTTCTCAACCAGTGACTTTAGAAAACCATTCTCCGTCTTTCTTCCACCTCATGCTCTCTCTAAACACGCCTCTCAACAGAAAATGTCTGCTCTCTATACTTATATTCTTCGTTTCCTACACATTTTTGATCCGTATAGTCTTTCGAAACAAATTAATTATTTGATATCTCTTGCTCTTTCTCGAGGCTATAATCTCTCTATTAACACTAAAGCTCTAAATAAATTAAAGAATCCTAACCGTTTTCCTCCGAATTTGAACGATTGCAGTCTCCCCCCAGCTCTTTTACCTTTTTATTCATCACTTCCTTTAAAATTTCTAAAATTCTTTCATTGTTTTCTTTTAAAGTCATTTACAAACCCATCAACAAAATTAAATTATCTTCTCAGATCCCATTCCTACTGAAAACCGTCCTGGTAGTTGTTTAATCCCATGTTCGTTGTCAATTTAGGTTACATTGGTCAAACTAGGAGATATTTGAAATATAGAATAAATAAGCACCGTCGTAATGTTCGTAATGAAGATATTTCCAAATCTTTTAGTGCTTCCCACTGCTGGGTTCACGGTCAACGTTTTGATTTTTCTAAAACTGACATAATTTCATATCCTCTGTCTCCTCTTCCCATTTGGATATCCATGAAGCTTTTTACAAATTTACAAATTTACAGATTCTTGTTATTGATATATTTTCCAATCCGTTCTTGTCTGATGGTTGGAAAACACTGACATATGTTCGATTATCGTTCAGTTTTGATATTTTTAGATATTTAGATTTTATTACAGGTTTTAAACTTATTTGTTTATTTATTTTTTTTATTTTATTTCATAATTCTTCTCACAGCAGCTTTTTTATTTACATTCGTGTTTCTATATTTTTGCTGTTCAAAACGTCTTTGTGCGTTGCCGCTTTGGCAGTTGCACTTTTGCCTACTTTGTTCGCCTGACGATGGGTCGTGTGTTCTTTCGAACCGAAACAATTGTTGCGATTTTATTGCATTTTATGATGTTTATTCAAAGTTTTGTATTTATACAATTTTTAAGTTAAAATGTAAAATTAAATATAAACTATTTTATATCAAATGTTAATTTAAAGCAGCTTTAACATACTTGTATATTCACATTTTAAGTGACATAGTTGGATGACATTCCAAAACTGCATACCGATTAAAATTTTTTTTCTAATGTTTATAAATATACATATTTACAATACTCTCCTTTGAACTGCTTGCGCTCAACCTGTTTTTTACACTTTTTTTCCCTTTCATCATAAATTCTTTGGAATGGTTCTTTGATCTATTAAGTTTCAAAAAATAATAAATATCTTTTCTGTTAAGGAAAACAAAAATTAAAGTTTGTACGTAAAGTATTTATTCTTTAAAAGTTTCAATTAAAAAACAGTAATATTATAAAAAACAATATAATAATTTTTTATTCTACAAATACAAATCGTACGAAAATTCAAATAAGCTTTTTCAGTTTGAAAACCTCTTGAAGACATTTTTTTTATTGTTAAGATGATTTGAATCCTGCGAATATTAAAAAAAAATGCATATTATTTTTTACGGGTATAAAATATTATTCTAGTTAAGAAGATTTTATATTTTAGTTTCTTAGACAAGTTTGGACAATTTTGTTTCAGAAAATAGTATAAAATTAATTCAACTGAAATGCTAAAATAGGGAAATATTTAAATTTGGTTTTGAATTTTTATTAACATTCAGTGTATGCATTTATTACTAGACTCTTTTTTTTTTTTTTTTTGAAGATGGATTCCATACGATTTTAATAAAATGCTGTACATCAATTACTTAATTTTCTTATATGCGTGCACAAAAAGATTAAAGTATTTTAACACACATAGACAGTATTTTTTTAAGGTGAGGTGCTGAAATAATTTGAAATTTTAATAGTCTTTGTAATGTATGTACCCATCTTTTATAACCGGTAACATTCTTTTCTTCTCTAATTATTTTGATGACTAACTTTGCATTAAATCTTGATTCAGATTTCAATTTATTTTATTATATTTCTTAATCAACTTCGTTTAGAAAAAGAAAAAACAATATATATATATATATATATATATATATATATATATATATAAACGTATTTTGTCGTTAAAGCTCGGAATCCGTTAATGTGCATGTTACCTAGCTATTCTGCAGATTAACTAAAATGATCCGTTAAAATGTGGAATCAAGAGTTATCCGCATTTTAACTAGGTAATCTGCACATTAGCGGCTTCTGTATCGTTAAAGTTCAAAAGTTTGTTTCTCTCATTTTCCTTTCCCCTCTGCTTCCCTCTCTCCTTCCACTTTTAGTTTAGTTTCCCTGTTCTTATTTCCTTTCCCTACTCCTTCGCCCCCTCCGTCGACTTCTGGCTTCTGTGGTTGCTTTTATTTCTCATAATTTTCTTCGGCTGCCCGTGCATAGCATAGTTAATTCGGTTTTAAAATTATATTTCTAAATGTTAGCGCGTGAATTTCCGTTGTGATTTTTCTTAAAAGCAGACAATTTAGCTTCAAGCTTGACAAGCATGAAAGCAAACACGAACCTCTTAGTAAAACAGATTATCAGTTTTATAAACTTGGTACTAAAACAGGTATTTTAAAACAGTTGTATGCAAGATCTGAATTCTGTGTTTGCAAAGAGAGATTTTTGACGAAAGAAGATATTCCTGCTGTAAAAACATCTTTACGTCAAACTGCAATTAAAAAATCCCTTGGTACCGGCCAGGGTTTCAAAAAATGGGACTGCAATTCTAAATGCACCACGAATAGATGTGCTTTTCGCAAAAACGATTTGCTATGCAAACCAAAGTGCTACCAAGCTTTAGATTGCACTAACAAGTAATCAGAATTTTATGTTTCAAAAATTTATTTCCTTAATTGTAATAATATGTTAAACAGCTGGATTCTTTGTATTATAGTTGTCAATTTATTCATGATTGTGTCTATCAAATAATTTGTTGATTGTTTGATTGTATATTAACGTGATTTTTTAGGTATCGAAAATAAATAAATAATATTATCTTAATTTTCTTTATTGCAATAATATTTTAAACTGTTTGATTCTTTATATTGTAGTTTTTCAATTGATTGATGGTTGATTATATCAACTAATATGTTGATATTTCGACTGTATTGACTTGATTCTTTAGATTAAAAAAATAATAATAATAATAATAATAATAATAATAATAAACAAAATTTAATTCAAGCTAACAAAAACGTTGCTGTTGTTCCACCAAAAATCTTATTTCCACTTTAACGAATGCCTTGTAGGCAATGTGCTGATTAACGAGTGTCTACAGATTATCTAGGTAATTTGAGAAATGAAGCCATTTTCCGCACTTTAACGAATCACTCTAGTTAACGTGCAAATTACCTAGCTAATCTGCATATTAACTGATTTCTGCACTTTAGCGGTAACATGTGCATATCTGTAAAAATCACAAATTTTGGAAAGGAATGAATGTATTAACTTTCAACATAAAATAAACAAATTTATTTCGTTCAAAATAAGTTTGTTTTTCTCTCAACCTTATTTGTCAATAAACAAACAAATAAATAAAATAATTAATTAATAAAATATAATAAATAAAGATTATTCAATAAAAAACCAATTAATTTTATTTAGTAATAACCTAGTAACTTTCGTTTTACTTTATCTATTAAATTTAACATTAATATAATCATATTAAACACATAGGTACAATAAGAACAGTATTTAGAATTTACAAACGCTGTTCTTACTTTTATTGAATGTAATATGTTTTTTTGGAAAGGGAAAATAATGGAAAAAAAAGTACAATTGGAATTTCAGTTTGCTTTGAACTTTTACAGTAGTTTAAACTATCAAAACACACAACAAACAAAAGTTTAGGAGTATTTCAGCTTAAAGTTTAAATAAAATAAATTGTGTAATTCAATTGTTTGAAATAGTTAAGTATCGCAAATATTTAAATACAAACATTCTGTCTTCTTTGTGATTAGCTTATCAAATCATGTAACATCCAAATAAGAAATATAAATGGGCTTCAATTTCCAGATGGCAATATTAGTTATCTTTAAAAAATTTAACATACATTACTGATATATATATATATATATATATATTGAAGAATTTAATACCGTTATAAAATTTACCAATTAATAGATATATAGATATATGATAACACCAACAACGCACACATAAAAGTGATTCTAATTCAATTTAACTGTTAGCACATATATTTTAAAATTTAATTATAGTACCAATTAATAGATAAATCCATTTTAAATTACTTACGCTAAAGTGAACATATAGGAACACAATACTTGGACTAACTAGGAGTGATATTTAAGCGAAATTCATGAAAGTTACCATACGTAAACCAATAAATTTATAAAAAATATGAAAAAAAAAAAAAAAACTGGAAATGAGAATTGGATTAAAAAATAAGAAAAAAGGATAACTGGAAATAAAAATAGGATTAAGAAATGCTCAAAAATCGAAGTATTTGCTCTTCTGAAACATGTACTTCTACGAGCAGATAGATCGGAAGATTTCGGAAAACTGTATAGCTAATTCAAGCCAAAAATATAGTTCATGTTCCAATCTTGCTACAAAACCAAATTTAAAGAGGAATGAAATAATTTGTTAACATAAACCTGCGATGAATCAAGATTAAAAAAAAAATGAAATGTAAGAATTATCCACATGTCATGCTACTCCAAACTCAATGAGTAACAATCAACAAGTTCCCATCAGAAAAAATCTAATAAGAAAAATAATAATTAGACAAGTAACGATTAATCGATAAAGGTTCTACAGATGAGCAATTTCATTATTAATTAAATTCATTTTTTTAATGTATTTTTAAATTAATATGCTTTATACGTTTTTCATTTAGAGTTTTTATACATAATTATTTCAAAAACGAAATAAAATAGTATGTAATTTAACTTCGAACATAAAAGGAATAAAATACTGAAAAAAAAAAAAAAAAGATTATTACTAATAATGTAAGGAGTCCAATAATTTTATATGTATAGGCGTGTGCAAATATTAGAACAAATGTGAATTTTCAGTTATTTTGTATTATTCTTATTTTTTTGTGTGTGATAATAATAATAATAATAATAACGTTTTGGTATAATTATTTCTCTTTCTTTTAGACGGGTTTTACAGATATTTTCCTTACGTAACCCTTTGAAGGCAAGGTAATTTTCACTCATTTAATTTTATAGGCACCAGAAAATACAAACAAATTTATGAGAGAAGAAAAAAGCCCCTTTTTTTCTGATAAGTAATAAAACTAAAATTCTAGTACAAAATTCCGGTATGAATTTTTACAGTTGTAATTAGTAATAGCGTTCGCGGGGCGAAAACACTGCGATTTAAAGGCATACCTACCATCATCCTAATTATGAATTTGAAGGTTTTTTGTAATACACGCCCTTTTTTGCACACCACTATCATTTCCAAACGTAGTTACGGTTAAATAAGTGTAAAATTACTCTAAAAAAAGACTAGTGCTAAAACAAAGGGCGGGTACTAAAAATCTTTCGATTGTTAATGAGATGGTTGCCATGTATGTGGAAGGTTAATTCCCTCGCTGCCCATTTAACGCTTTCCAGGATAATTTAACAGTTTTTTATGGCTTTCGATCATCTGTCTGTCAGTGTTCCTATTTCCTTAAATGATTTTAGAATTGCATAAAATTGGTATTTAATATAAAGGTTTATTTTTTTATTTTTATTTATTTATTTATTTTTTTTATAATTATTCATATAAAAATATTAGGTACTGCTAAAATGGTTCATGTACAAGGACTTAGAAAAATATTCAGTAATTACATTTTAATATAAAAGACGTATTTCTGATAAGAACATTACACTTGCTTTTGTAACTCAGTCGTTCTTTGTTTGTTTTTTCCTTGTATAACAACAACCCCTTTGATGTCCTCTAGCGTCTTTTCGTTTTAGTTCCGACCAAGCATTCTTTGATCAAAGTTGTTGTTTTGTTTTGGATATGTACTGACAACTCTTAAAGTTTTCTCCATCTTTTATGAAAAATCCTGTATACATAATATGATACTCTGTTTCAGAATTTTTAAAGAAAATATTTAATATTACATTTATAATTATATACTACTATATATGTATATAGATATATGCATAAAAGAAAAGATAATTATGTAAACTGTGTGAAACATTAACAGCATTTCTATTAAAAAAAAGTGCTTGATAATACATATAGTACTTATATGCATGATTTATAATATTTTTTGAAAAATTAATTTTATTGATTTTCCTTATAAAATATTTTTGGTTTAAGGTAGTTTATGTAAAATGTTACATAATGATATTTTATGAAAAGTTACATGCATCATAAAAGCATAACATTTCTGTAATTTAATATTTAAAAAATTAATAAAATTGTTTATAATATACAAGAGAGTAAGTAAACTAGAATGTAGTAAGAGGACTTACTACATTCGTATGAAGAAGCGAGAAATCTCGTTTGACATAAAAATTAGGTCCGTCCTTTGGCGTTCCTGCAATCGTTATATAGTTTTATAAAAGGATATTTCGCATTTGTGCAATAACCCGATTACCAAAAATAACAGAGAAGTAATTATCAAAAGTAAAAAAAAAAAAAAAAAAAAAAAAAAAAACATGAAATAGAATATATATATATATATATATATCAAAATAATGTTGGGAATTTAAAATTTAACAGTAATAATAACGTATAATGAAAAAACTCGATTTTAAATGCATAGTTATTTGAACACCTTTGCAAACTTGACATGAAAGCCTGATTCTAAAATAATTGAAGCTGACACAAAGTTTCTTTCCGTTATGATATCCTTGAAATAATCTTTAAAGTTAATCATATATTTATATTTTTCTTTCTTTTTGTTTATATTTTTTCTTTATTTATGGGAGAAAATTCTAAAAATTTGGTCACCAGTATTTCTATACAACAATTTTTAGCGTATTTTTACATTAACCTTTAACTGTTATATAATGTTATGTAAAATATATTCAATATTGGTACAGCATTCATATAAAAAATGCCCTTATTCAATATTGTAAATTTCTATCTCAGATTTAAAGACATTAACCAATCAACCAATCATGCTAAAGTATCTTAATGTTAGGAGCGTTTTAGTAGAAGGTTGATGCTAGAAGAGATTCAGACAGAATGAAGGAATGAAGGTTTGAGTACAGCTATTTATAAAGAATGAATCCGAGTCAATCAACCAACCAACCAACCTTGAAAAAAAAAAAAAAAAAAAAATTTTTTTTTTTTTTTTTTTTTTTTTCAAGGTTGGTTGATTGGTTGATTGACTCTAGCTAACCTATATATCATGCTAAAGTATATACACTATCATTGTCCAGCAATGCTTATTTGTTTCAGCGTCTATAAATATCTTTACCGCATCCTGTTTCCGTGTCCGTTGCAAATGAGTTATGCAATATCCAGCGATAAATTATTCTATAAAAAGCCTTATCTCATCCTGTTTTCGTAGAAAATGAGTTATGCAATATCCTGCCTTCAGATTGACTATATAAATATTTTATTATTTAAATATATTATTTGTTTATCGAATCGTTAAAAAATATATTCAATATTGGTACGGCATTCATTTAAAAAAAATATCCTTATTCAATATTGTAAATTTCTATCTCAGATTCAAAGACATTAGCTATCTCAGATTCAAAGGCATTAGTATCGTTTCAATATTGAATTATTAATATTGTCTATCTCAGAGACCCCCATTCAAAGTCTCAATTTGTACCCATCCAATGTTGGCTTACTACCGTCGCAAAAAAATGGGCCGAACGAAGCGTCAATGACAGAAATCTGCCATGAGACGCTTCGTTCGGCCCATTTTTTTGCCCCCTCCAATTTAAATCTCTAAGGCATCAGTTTATACCAGCGAGATCGATTCCCCACGAAGACTTTGATTTTGGACGGAGGGGTGTCTGTCCAAGAAATAGTCTCAAATCTATCTTCGTGTAGGCGAGGGTCATCATCGTGGTCTCCATCATAGAACAGCAGGGTTCTTTCTATGAAATCCTTTAAGAATTCATCTATGAAGACATCAGAATTCCTCACGATCCGAATTCTGACTGCTTTATGGATGCATGCAGTTGGCACTATAGGATCTAAGATGTCAATCTTAGCAGATTTCATCATGGCCTCAAAACCCATGGTCGACAGCGCATCTCCGAAATGAATCTCTTCTATTGGATACACCCAGGTATTAGCTAAAGAGACAGGTATCCTGAACCTTTTGTAAACGAGGTCCCTCACCTTTAGCTTGGTAGTTTTTTTTACGTATGCGCTACCCTTACCCATCAGCTTGGCCACATCAGAGGCCCTGACGAACAAAAGTCCATCCGCAGAGACTACGAATAAGATTTTAGCATCAAGCTGTGGATGTTCAATTGTGAATAGCATGACTTAATGCAACAGAAGTCAAAATGATGCAGGCTCTTAGAGGCAGCTCGTATATATACCCGATTCGTGACCTCGTTTTATCAGGCTTTCTTAGAAAACGTGACCTTCTGATAAAATTCTTCTAGCTGTTGACAGGATATTATGTAAGCCTCGATAAACTTATTTTTAGAATTAATTTGTCGTTTGAGCGGGATCTTGCATAATCTACAGGACGTGCGTAAGAGGATGTGCGTCAGAGGATGTCGATAAGAAATTTAGATAGAAATAGAGATTGCTGCTAGTATAAATACAGGCTGCTGGACGAGACATTTCATTCTGACTGCTTGATATTCTAAAAGCTCCAAAATGATATTTCAAATTTTAGCTGAAGAGTTAAACGTGAAATTTACTTGTTTTTTGACTTTTGACGGTGAAATTTTTATCAAAGGTTCAGACGTAGCTCGCACCATGGGCTATCAAAATCCTTCTGGCGTTTTAAACTTATGCCATCTTACAGTGACTGACATCGCTCCCGAGGGCTTGAGCCTGCCTCCGTCTCTAGCCAAGACACGTATTTTTGGATTGGAAGATGCCAACACGCTGTTGGATATGCATCCAGGCGAATTTCAATCCTTATTTCAGGGGCCTATCGAGATTTTGTCGCCGATAGAGTGTACGTTCAACATCAGAAGGCCCATACGTATCAAGATAGCATCCATTAGCTCTTCCAATGCTACCATGGAGAGTTTTATAGCTGATTTGAAAATATCCATGGACTCTTACCTGCAATCTGTACCGATGGATAGCTATGTCTTCGGAGAGAGGTACGGAGACCTAGAATTGGGGTATTTTCCCAAAAAAATTAAAGTTTTGGTGGGAAACAAGCCCTACTTCTATAAATCCTCGTCTTAAGATCAGGACGAGGTGCAAAAAAATGGGTCGAGCGAAGCCTCTCATGACATAAGTCATTGAGGCTTCGCTCGGCCCATTTTTTTGCGATAGATAGAGTGCCAACATTGGATGCGTACCGATTTGAACTTGTAAATTTGAAGGGATATGGCTTAGCTATAAGATAATTTTGATAAAATATCTATAGACAAATTTAAGGTATCTGAGTTTAAAAATTTAATTGTTTCATTTAAAATTTACTGTGTAAAATTTAAAATTTTTAAAGACTAAGTGTGGCGGTCATTATAATCTGATCTCTAATTTTTCAAGGGATATGGCTTAGCTATAAGATAAATATGAAACTTGGTAAAATATACAGACTCGATAGCTAAATTTAAGGGATCTGAGTTTAAAATTTTAATTTTTTCGTTTAAAATTTACATTTTTTTCGTGTAAAATTTAAAATTTTTAAAGACTAAGTGTGGCAGTCATTATAATCTGATCTCTAAATTTTCAAGGGATATGGCTTAGCTATAAGATAAATATGAAACTTGGTAAAATATACAGACTCGATAGCTAAATTTAAGGAATCTGAATTTTAAAATTTAATTTTTTTCATTTAAAATTTACATTTTTTATGTAAAATTTAAAATTTTTAAAGACTAAGTGTAGCCAAGCCAACATTGAATGCGTACCGATTGTAATTTTCAAGGGATATGGCTTAGCTATAAGATAAATATGAATCGTGGTCGATAGCTAAATTTAAGGGATCTGAGTTTAAAAATTTAATTTTTTCGTTTAAAATTTATATGTAAAAATTAAAAATTTTAAAGGCTAAGTGTAGCCAAGCCAGTTATTATGATCTGATCTCTATAAAAAGATTTTCGAGAAACTATTGACAGGATGCTTGATAAGCGGCTCCGATTAAAATTACAATCAGATCTCTATAAAAAGATTTTCGAGAAGTGTTGACAGGATATTATGTAAGCCTTTCCTCAGGATGCCCGGTTATAATCAGATCTCTATAAAAAGATTTTTCCAGAAGTATTGACAGGATATTATGCAAGCCTTTCCTCTTGATAAGCGGTTCGTAGAAATTTACTATCAGATCCTGTCCGGGTATATATACGAGTGTCCAGCGAGAGCTCTTCAATTGCTAGTCGATCTCTCTACTAGCTGCTTAGATACATTAGCTCTCTGTCAGTCATGTTTTTTCATGTAAAAAATTATGCTTATGGCGTTGCCTTTAAATGCCTAATGGCCACTGATGGCACCCTGTTTGTCCGGGCTGAGGACCTGGCTATTTATTCGAGGCACCCTCTAAATTTAAAATTTGCCGAAAAATATGCAGGCCTCACCGTCCGAGATGTGATGGACCCTAAAATCGATTTACCTAAATGGCTCGCTAAGACGAGAATCTTCTCCATTAGCGAAGCCAAACATCATTTGAAAGGGTTCATGGGCGAACAGGAATTTGATGAAATGTTCGATGGTTCGGCCATGGTGAAATACCAGGCTAACATGAAGCTCAGCTTCGTGAAAGCCATTGGTGTTCGATTTGTTGAAAGGTCCCGTACCAAGTTCGAAGACTTCCTTGCCGCATACCAACTACAGGTGAGGAAATTTTTTGAGCTTGAGTATGAGGACTATGACTTATACAAATCTCAAATGACCGGACCGTTGAAGATGACCATCAGTAGGTTATCTAATGAGCAATCCATAGAGAGCTTATGTTGATCTTTCAAATGAGAGTAAAAAAATGGGTCGAACGAGGTGTCTCATGGCAGAATTTCTGTCTTTGACACCTCGTTCGGCCCATTTTTTTGCGATAGATATAGTGCCAACATTGGACGGGTTTAATTTGAGACTTTGATATTAAATTTATAAAAAAATCTATTTAAGCTAGTATCGAAGAGATTATCAGGATAGCATGAAGACTATTTAAACGTATAAACTATATTAAGCCAATATTGTAGAAATTAAATTTAAGACTCTGGAAAACGAGATAAAATGGTATCAATTTAAATGTATAGATAAAAATAACTAAGCCAACAGAGACATGACTGGACAATGACGGTTTGGATACGTAAGCGAGTTTATCTCTCTATATATATAGATGGGATGAAGCCACGCCCACAAGAAATCCAACGACCTTGGAAAAAAAAAAAAAAAAAAATTTTTTTTTTTTTTTTTTTTTTTTTTTTTTTTTTTTTCGTGTGACCTTGAACACATCTTCAAGGACGGAGCAGAATCTATAACTTAACGGAACTAACCTCATTTATTGAACATTAGTTTTTTTCGTGTGTCCTATATATAGGATGGCTAGCGTACCCACATCTCATTTTGTCTCGACGTCTGCCAACAACAGTTATCTGTAAAATATTTTGAATTTGTAATTTTCAAGAGATATGGCTTCTCTATAAGATAATTATGTATCTTGATAAAATATCTGTAGATAAATTTAAGAGATCTGAGTCTAAAATTTTCGTTTAAAATTTTAACTTTTTGTGTAAAATTTAAAAATTTTAATGGCTAAGCTAGAGATAGAGTACCAATATCGTAACGATTTGAAGGGATATGGCTTCTCTATAAGATAAATATGAATCTTGGTAAAATATACAGACTCTATAGATAAATTTAAGAGATCTGAGTTTATAAATTTAATTTTTTCGTTTAAAATTTTAATTTTTTGTGAAAAATTTAAATTTTTTAAGGGCTAAGCTAGATATGTAAATATTTCACAGTTGGTTTCTAAAGTTATATTTTTTTATCCAATCAAATTCATTGTAGATGGCGCTGCAATCTATATATATATAGTATATATATAGTATATCTATTAGGGTGGGTGGGAGTGGAATTTATTTTTTCTACTGTAAGGTCATGCATAAACCAGCTCCGTGATGCCCAAACCCGTTTTCTTTAAAATAGGATGAGATAACGTTATTTATACAATATTGGCTTTGAAAACAAGATTTTTATAGACTTTTGTCTGACAAATGACAAGATGTTGCAGGTTTTCATGAAATCAGAATAGATCATGGGTTTTTATAAAATATAATAACATAAAATATTTTTTTATCTGTATTTAAACAAGCAGACATTTCCGCTTCGCGGAAATGTCTGCATGTTTAAATACAGATAAAAAAATATTTTATTTCAAACTCAATGATATCTCTTATGTAAAATGTCTTTAATAAACCGTACTTTTTCCGACAGCGGTACCATGATTTGTTTCAAGCCAAAAATGCGTATCTTATCCTCTAGCAGTACGTTCCTCGATTGTATCCTGAACGAATCGCTCACGTAGCCTATACCTATATTAGAGCCATCCATTTTTTCGGTAGCGATTAAAGGTACGCCAAAATAAATTTGACTCGCGATACTTAATCATCGTAAAAAGTTTGAATAGATTAGAAACAGGCTAAGATAGCGTATTGTTAATCTGCCAGACATAAATTAGAAACGTTCCATGGCTAAGCTAGAGATAGCATATCGTTCTAAAGCCGGCAGGATCTAACAATGGATAGATTTACTGGGACAGAAGAAGACTGATTGGAGAAGAGTCGGCTATTTATATAGAATGAATTCAACCAACCAACCAACTGTTAAAAAAAAAAAAAAAAAAAAATTTTTTTTTTTTTTTTTTCACAGTTGGTTGGTTGGTTGATAATCTTCTCTATATATAGGATCGCTGACGTGCCACCTCCTCATTCTATCTAGATCTTTGCCAGCAACGGTCATATCTCTCATCTGTTAAAATTTTCAATTTTTCAACTAGGCATAGTGACTAGACGACCGTTGCTGGCAAATGTCGAGACACAATGAGGAGGTAGCAAGTCAGCGATCCTATATATAGAGGATATAATCAACCAACCAACTATGAAAAAAAAAAAAAAAAAAAAATTTTTTTTTTTTTTTTTCAAAGATTTTTTTTTTTTTTTTTTTTTTTTTCCAAAGATTTTTTTTTTTTTTTTTTTTTTTTTTTCACAGTTGGTTGATTATCTCCTCTATATATAGGATCGCTGACTTGCCACCTCCTCATTCTATCTCGATCTTTGCCAGCAACGGTCATATCTCTCATCTGTTAAAATTTTTAGAAAATTAGTTTGTCGCTTGAAGCCTTCAAGATGATCCGATAAAATTCTTCTAGAACAAATCTGTTGGCAGGATATTATGTAAACCGTTTCCTTAAAAACAGGACGTGATAAGTTTTTTATAGATGCGTCAAGCCTCTCTAATCTATAAAAAGTCATCCTGTCGAGCCTTATATAGTATTACTGATGTCGTTTCTCAGAACCGCTTATCAGATCTCACGCATCCGCTTGCCAGAGTATAAATACGAGCCTCTCGCCTCAGCTTATTCATTCTGAGCCTCTGTTTTTCAAAATGGAAATGTTTTCTTTCGACTCTCTGACCGACGAGCGATTTGACTATGACTATGCCGTAAAGCCTGGATGGAATGTCTTGAATACGTCTCGTCTTTCTCTCGAGTTATTATGCAATTATAATCGAGACATGTCCATGCCAACTCCAAAACCAGTTTCCAGACCATCACCAGTTTTCAAATCTAAACGCGTTCCAGTTCCAGTTCCAGCTTCTAAATCTGTTCCAGTTCCAGTTCCAGTTCCAGCTTCTAAATCTGTTCCAGTTCCAGTTCCAGTTCCAGCTTCTAAATCTGTTCCAGTTCCAGTTCCAGCTTCTAAATCTGTTCCAGTTCCAGTTCCAGCTTCAAAATCTGTTCCAGTTCCAGTTCCAGCTTCTAAATCTGTTCAAGTTCCAGTTCCAGTTCCAGTTTCAAGACCAGTTCCAGCTTCTAAATCTAAACCGGTTCCAGTTCAAATTTCAATACCCATGTCAGAGATGATTTATTTTAAAGTACCAAGGCTATTAAGCCCGCTACCAAAATCTCCAGAGTCCAACGTAACAACTTATCGTGCCTGGAAGCCTCCACCGAAGATAGATTTCGTGGTACGACCTAAATTAAAAACTGCTGGCTTTGAAGATCCAAGAATTCGAAGACGGCATGGCATAGTCGTTGTCAAATCGAACGTCAGTCTGAGAGATGGAAAATGCTACAGCCTTATAAATACAGAGGCTAGAAAATACTACAGTTGGGTTTAAACCCAAACGATTTATAAAAAAATCGGGCCGAACGAAGTGTCTCATGGCAGATTCCTGTCTTTGACACTTCGTTCGACCCGTTTTTTTGTAACAATTATATTGCCAATATTGGATGCGTACCGATTTGTACTTTAAGATTTTGAATGGATACTTAAGATTTTGAACGGATACATTTATAACTGAAGTCCCTGAGATATAAATTTATATATAAACTATTATCAACCAACTTAAAAAAATTTCAAGATTGGCAAAAAAATATTATTTTGAAATCAAAATCTATAAAATCGAAATGATAAACTTTGAAAAATTTTCCAGATTGGTGAAAAATGGCAAAGTCCCAAAAAAATAGTATGTTGAAAAAATTATAGAAATATAAAATCAACCAAAGACACTTTAGCATGAGATATATATAGGTTAGCTAATGTCAAGCAACCAATCAACCAACCTTGGAAAAAAAAAAAAAAAAAAAAAATTTTTTTTTTTTTTTTTTTTTTCAAGGTTGGTTGATTAGTTGATTGACTCTAGATAACCTATATATATCATGCTAAAGTATCTACACTATCATTGTCCAGCAATGCTTATTTGTTTCAGCATCTATAAAAATCTTTACCGCATCCTGTTTCCGTGTTCAGCATCCTGTTTCCGTGTCCTGTTTTGCAAATGAGTTATGCAATATCCAGCGACATCTATAAATAGCCTTATCTCATCCTGTTTTCGTAGAAAATGAGTTATGCAACATCCTGCCTTCAGATCGACTATATAAGCTCTGCCATTCGATCGAATAGTCATTCTCTCTTCGGAGCTTGAACTGCTAACATGTATAAGCATCAATGCTCTGTGAAGAAACTTAAAGCGGCTAACGCTCTTCATAACCTTTTCGGAATGACTGAGCCTTTTCCGAAAATTCTTTCGACTTCTGTCAAGAAGCTGAAGAAATATCCTCATTTCCAAACGATGATGGGAGAAGGCAAAATCCATATGTTCTGCCTACATCTGACACCTGATCATAAAATTTCGTTTAAAAAACGTACTCTGACGGACAAGATCCTGAATACGATTCCAGCAATAGGCAGAGAGGCCAAGACAATCTATCCGCTGAGACCTCAAGACATAAAATGGATCACTGTTATGAACAGATTCAAAAGACCCCCCAGCGAAGCCAACAGAGTCAACGCTGATATGAGAATTGGTTTCAAGTGTCCCCATAACCAATTTCTGGTGAAAGGTCATTTCACGTTTGGACAGAGAACCGTTGGGCAAGGATGCGCCCATATTATCCAGACATTGGACGCACCATTGCTGTTCTATGTGAGACCCCCCAACGAGACACGAGTGAGAGCTGACAGCAGATATTTCTCAGGGGACAAGCTTCACTTCTACGAGAGGTTCATATTGATTGCTCGCTCGAGCTACAAGATACCTGCTGGCACTACCTATATTTTATTTACGACCCAAAAGAATTTCTTCAGTCTACATGTTGTGCGGGAGAGCTTGAAGCTGGGTTTCAAGGTAAAAAATCCGTTGGTAGAAAGAATCACGAAAATAGATGGGATGTATGAGGTATCTGTGCCAACACCTATGATACCTCATATGGATGATGATGACGAGCCACCCTCTGAATATATTCAAACAGCTCCAATCTCAGAGCCAGAATCATCCCAAGAGCCAGAACCATCCCAAGAGCCAGAACCAGCAACCGATTTGCCAGAAATCTATTTGCCGACGAACCCTCCTGTTGTGTTGGACAAAACAATAACCGTGGTCACTACAAATTATGCAGAACAATATAACTCTCAAATCTGGAAAGTATTGACAGATCCCCTTAAAAACAACTTCGTACGCACCTATGGGCCTGATCTACCTGGAATGGATATGAGAACTGCATCGGTAAAACGTAAGGCCAAAAAGAATCCCAAGCGTTTAAAGAAAGCTAAGCTCACTTTCAAGGACACTGCAACAAATACAGAGCCTGAAACTAGAGAACCAGAGCCTGCACCTATTGCAAATCCAGAGCCTGCACCTATTGAACATTCAATGCCTTTTGTTGAAAATCCAGGATTTCATAGTGAATGGCCTATTCAAAGCCCAGCGGTGCCTGAAGATCTTAATAATATAGTATGCTCTCCCATGCCAGATCAGCTACTACTAGACTCTATGATGAAAGATCTCCTGACACCTGGCACTCTAGAATATATAATAGATGAGTCCAAACAGCCAAATTACATATCACTCTAAAAATATTAAAAATTTAAAAAATTTGGGTCAAACGAGGCTTCCTCATGTCAGATTTGTCATTATGACTTATCTTGACGATGGAAGCCTCGTTTGACCCATTTTTTTTAAATCTATATCCTACCAATATTGGATTTGTAAAAAAAATAACTTATAAATTTTATGAGTAGACAAATGAAAATTGTCTAAGCCGTTCAAAAGAATCGCTTAAAGCGGCTTCAGCTATGCCATCCTATCGATTGGACCTGCAAACGGGACAGCCAACATTATCCATAAAAATTTAACCTCGATAAAATTGAAACGGGACAAATGTAGCTTTTAAATTGAGATGCTGAGCCAGAAAAACTGAACGCGTAGAGATTAGCAGCTCATATTGTAAAAATTTAAACGTAATTATGAAAACAGTATTAACGAGATCCAATGACAGAGATCCAAAAAAACTTTAGTAACCAATCGTTTGGTCATGACAATTGAAAAGCGAATCTTGATGAACGAGGAAAAAATATATATATCAACCAACCAACCAACCTTGAAAAAAAAAAAAAAAAAAAAAAAAAAAATTTTTTTTTTTTTTTTTTTTTTTTTTTCAAGGTTGGTTGGTTGGTTGGTTTGACTGGCTATATATAATTATCTATTTGCCTCCACACTCTCATTGTCTCTCAACATTTGTCAGCAATGGTTGTCTAGACTCGTAATGACAAATATAATAAATTTGAACCTGTATCTGAAACAGGATTCCATACAATCGTGTCCAAATGCTAGATCTTCCCATTTTAAATGAAACCTGTTAATTTTGATCGTGGCACAGTCGTCGTGTCGATCTTAAACATGGTCCATCCAAAAAGCCTTCATGAGTCCCGAAACAGGACAAACTTGAAATCTGACCTTATACTGAACTTGGTAATTTATAAAAATATTTCAATAAGTCCATAACCTTTTAGCGTTTGTATTGAATTCAATTTGTCTAGGCTATAGGCGTCTTTCAATTTTGACAGGATCGCTTAAACATGAATCTGGCTTCAGCTATGCAAGAGGTTATGATAAAATTGAGTCAACTGTATCTGAAACAGGTTTTAATTGTCATGTCCTATCGAAGACATATCGCTTAGCAGGACCCTTGAAAACGAAGACATATCGCTTAGCAGGCGTAAAAATTTAAAATTGAAACTGGAGGTCTCGATAAAATTGAAACAAACTAATATAAACATTGTTGCGTAGAGAGAATCCGTAAAATTTAGCAAGAGGTCTCTATAAAATTTAAATTGCTGAGAGTTGTCACGACAAATGTAGCAATGGACACTGGAAAATTTAAATGTAATTACGAAAATAGTATTAACCATTCGTTGAGTAGCATGACAAATGAAAATTGAAACGTAATTAGGAAATTAGTATTAACTAAATGGACTACAGATTAAGGAAGGGACAAATAAATAATTATATATAGCCAATCAAGTTTCAAGGTCACATTAAAAAAAAAAAAAAAAAAAAAAAAAAAAAAAAAAAATTTTTTTTTTTTTTTTTTTTTTTTTCAAGGTTGGTTGGTTGGTTTCTTTCAAGTATGTTGGTTAGTTAATATATATATTATTTTCTAATTTATCAAGATTAGCTTTTCACCTGGCCTTTTTCGCGTTTTGACCAAATGTTAAGTTTCAAAAGTCTTGCGTTTCAGCTATGGTCTCGATAGAATGGTGAAACATTATTCAATCCAAATCTTCTCATTTTAAATGAAACCTGTTAATTTTGATCATGTCTATCTTAAATGGGAATCGCTTGGCAGAGGCCTTCATGAAAATTGAAACCATGACAAAACGTAGCTCTGACCTTAAATGGCAATTTGTTACAGCAGATTTTAATCCATAACCCTTTAAAATTTGTCTAAGCTATAGTAGTCTTTCAAATTTGACTGTTCAAAAGAATCGTTTAAACGTGGATCAGTTATGCAAGAGGCCATGATAAATTTGAGTCACGTTGCCTGTATCTACAACATGTCAAAACGAAGACATATCGCTTTGACATGGCAATTGAAAACGGGGCAGGTCAAAATTAAAACCGGAGACCTCGATAAAGTGGAAACAGACTAATCTTAACACTGTTGCGTAGAGAGAATCAGTAAAAATTTAGCAAGAGGTCTCGATAAAATGCTGAGAGTTGTCAAGAAGACTGTAGCAATGGACGCTGGAAAATTTAAACGTAATTATGAAAATAGTATTAACCATTCGTTAAGTATGACCTTGAAAACTTGACTGGCTATATTTACTATGGCTAACATGACTACACCCTCATTGTGTCTCGACATTTGCCAGCAACAGTTGTCTAGTCACTATGCCTCGTAATGTGTTTTGAGCAAGATGTACATTGACGGACACTAGAGAGTTAGATTTTTCTATAAAAGCCTATGATCTATTCTGATTTCATGAAAACCTGCAGTATCTTGTCATTTGTCAGACAAAAGTCTATAAAAATCTTGTTTTCAAAGCCAATAATGTATAAATATCGCTATCCCATCCTGTTTTAAAGGAAATGGGTTTAGACATCAGGAGCTAGTTTATGCATGACCTTACAGTAGAAGAAATAAATTCCACACCCACCCACCCTAATAGATATACTATATATATACTATATATATAGACTACAGCGCCATCTACAATGAATTTGATTGGCTAAAGAAATATAACTTTAGAAGCCAACTGAGAAATATAGCTTTAGCAGCCAACTGAGAAATATAACTTTAGAAACCAACTTCATCAACCAACCATCATATCAACCAACCAACCTTGAAAAAAAAAAAAAAAAAAAAAAAAAAATTTTTTTTTTTTTTTTTTTTTACAGTTGGTTGGTTGGTTGATATATATTTGTTTCCTCGTTCATCACTTTTCATTTATTAAGATTAGCTTTTCAATTTCATCCTGGCCTTTTCATGTTTTTACCCAAATGCTAAGTTTCAAAAGTCTCGATAAACTTGAAACAGGTGTGTCTTCTCATCTTAAATGAAACATGTCTATCTTAAATGTGGATCGCTTTGCCATCCAAGAGGCCTTCATGAAAATTAAAACCGGCTGGGTGTATCTATGACAAAACGTAGCAATTAGATGTTTGAAATCTGACTGAGTCCATAACCTTCTACAGTTTCCCTTTAAAATTTGTCTAAGCTATAGTAGTCTGTTCAAAAGTATCGTTTAAACGTGGATCAGCTATGCAAGAGGTCATGATAAAACTGAGTCCTGTATCTGAAACAGGTCAAAACGAAGACCTTTGA
Organism: Salticus scenicus; assembly: GCA_963930645.1. Lineage (NCBI taxonomy): Eukaryota > Metazoa > Arthropoda > Arachnida > Araneae > Salticidae > Salticus > Salticus scenicus. Next base: position 76,931,370 of record OZ005654.1, on the reverse strand, counting down.
CATGGCAATTGAAAACGGGGCATCGCTTAGCAGGAAAAATTCAAAATTTAAACGAGCTGGGCTATAAACGTAACCATTGAATTGTAAATGCTGAGCCATGCTTAGCAGTAGCAGCCCATATTGTAAAAATAATATTTACGAGATATAATGGCAAAGCGTAGAAAGACAAATGAAAAGCTTAAAAAGTCCGTGCCAGTCTATAGCATCATTTTAAATGTTAATATTGAGCCATCCAAGAGGCCTTGATAGAAATCGGCTGGCCGTTGTCTGAAACACGACAAATCAATATGTACGCTTGAAATCTGAAAGACGTAGAGAGTAGCAGCCTATATTGTAAAAATTTAAAATTATAAACTTCAAAAGTGGATATATGTAGGAAGTGTGTTAAGTTTTAAAGTCACGTGACCACACCCACTCTTGAAATAAACCAACCAACCAACCATAAAAAAAAATAAATTTTTTTTTTTTTTTTTTTTTTTTTTTTTTTTTTTCAAGGTTGGTTGGTTGGTTCATTTCAAGAGTGGGTGTGGTCACGTGACTCAGATCAAAAAGTAATATAACCGAGATTAATTTCGGAGCTAAAAAGAAGAACCCAAATTGTCTCCCCAACTGGCTGAACCCAGATTAGGTATTTTTTAGCTTGAAATCTTAGCTGATCTGAGTTTGGTCGTTGGTAAAAAATATCAGCGGATTTTTCTAAGGCCCAAATGAAATTCTTTCAAACTAAATCTGGCAGACTAGAATTTTATTAAGAAATCCATACTCATACTCATAATCCCTCCCATCATCCCCGGCATCTCTTTAAGAAGAGACCGTACAACGTAAAGTCAGATCCGTCTCGGTACCACGTTTAAGCTCGTCCGACGTTCAGATCAAATGAATATCGTTAGCCCGCTTAGAGAGAGATTTGGCATAGTGCCAAGTTTTTACTGAGTCGATACACGGGAATGAGTCGATACTGTGTCGCATGACAATACCGCTTAGACATCTTCATAATTGGACAATCTATATTTCAAGCTATCATTTTCCGCTTGCAAGCTAACCATTCCCTCTTTCAGGCTAGCAACTTCAGCTTTCAGGTTAGCAATTTCGTGCATGTGTAAATCAAAAATATGTTCCAAGTATTCCATTTTTTGCATTTGCAGCGTTTTGATTTCATTTTTGAGAGTCTCTATATTATTTTCGTAAATCTCTTTCATATTTTTCATTTCGGCCTCTATCCCTTTGCAGCGTCTCAATATGGGCATCACGCACTGAAAGCACATCTGTTGACGCTTGCTAGGCACCCAATAATCTTCTTTTACGACTTCGTAAAACAGCTTGTAATCTTCTTCGGTCTGCGTGCCTCTCGTAAAATACATCTTTTTTTCGTTGTTCAGATGCAAGAAGTATTGGGTACGTGTACTAGACGACTTGAAATTTCTCGATACGGGTAGTACCAGTTTCAATTTTATGTCTGGCAAATGTTTGATTTTGATTTTATATTTTCCGTCGATGAACGCCATTGGAACTCTGAGCAATTTAACGGGATGCCTGCAGGCATAATTTTGGGTTAGGAGCCTCATGATGCCTCCGTTCCAGAGCGTAGCCAAGACCAATCTGTAATCTTTGGGAAGCGTCTCTTGGATGTAAAAATGTTTCCTGTTACCAACTCCTAGTTGGCTTCCGAATGAAAAATTACAGCTGGATTTTCGGTTGCTGAGATATCCCAGCGTATTGACCAAATGCCAGACGGTCTCTATGGATTTGCTTTTCAGGCATCTGTAACCGACATACGGTCGCTCGTCGGGCCTGATCCTACCCCACACGTTCTTGTGAAAATGATCTTCTGAAGGAGTTACCACGACCATGTGCCTATGCTGCCTGAATTTGGGATTTTGTCCCTGCCGCCGTCGCACCAACATGAAAAGGGTAGGGTTTGGGTCAAGCCGTCGTCTCTATCCATGAATCTTATAAAATCTCTATAGGCTACGGCTCGCACCATGACGTGGATAAACGCTAGGTCGCCTTGAAGATATCTCAGCACGCAAGAGGCGGCCAAGTTCAGCGTTTCGTCTTCAAACGGTACGGGTGGAGGCTCTAATTCGATCGGCCAGACGGGTTCATAGGCCCAGTCATCCATGAAGAAACGCGTATGCTCGAAAAAATCTTCTTTTGCGCACATTGGGCTGAAATCGAAAAATTCGTATGGGTCGGCAGCAGGATCATCATCAGAATCAGGTTCAGGTTCAGGTTCAGGCTCAGGTTCAGTCATCCTAAATCTAAAATTTCTAAAGCATTCTATCAAATGATCAGCGGCTCCGTTCTTTTCCCCTCTTTGGAATGTAAATTGGCCCTCGCACCAAACGCAGCATGTTAAAGGGTCCATGGCGGTTTCATTCTTACAATGCCTTTCATAATGTTTGGGCAAGACGAGAACGTTGCAGCGCGGACACGAAAACTGAGTTCTGTCGCCTGCGAGAGCGTTCATATACCTTCTCAAATTGGGACCGGCAGGCATGGTAGAAGAGTGGCTTGAAGATGGCTGGATATAATTTTATAATTTACAAGGGTCGGTATATATAGGCAAAGTGAAAAAGAAGCCACGCCCACTTAAAAAAAAAAAAAAAAAAAAAAAAAAAAAAAAAAAAAATTTTTTTTTTTTCTTTTTTTTTTTTTCATGTGACCTTGAAGCTTGACTCGTGTGACCTTGTCTGGTTATATATAATTATTTATTTATCTCTTCCTATAATGTGTTGTCCATTTGATTAATACTATTTTCATAATTACGTTTCAATTTTTATGGATCCAATATAGGCTGCTACTCTATAGATTGAGGTTTTACTTTTGCAAATTGATTTCCAACAGCGAATGAGTATTTTGTATTTAAAGCTCGGCAGTTTCCTCGTAACTGGCTTTGAGCTGCCGTCTCACTTTCCAGTTTCAGCTCGTCGCAGCGTGCCATGACAGACTTTACCCATAGGATGCACATCTGCTGCCAATAATCATTTCCAACGAGCCTGGTTTGGCTACACATTTGCTTGCCTGGAATCTTCATTTATAATTTGTTGGGACCTCTCTTAAATAAAAAGAAATACTATTTCAAGATTGAGCAAGGACTTGGCTATATGTTGGTAGCAACTCATGTTGTAAAAATTTAAACGTAATTATAAAAATAGTATTAACGAGAGCCAATGACAAAGCGTAGAAAGACAAATGAAAAGCGTAAAAAGTAGCGGCCCGTGTCCAAATGCTAGTCTATGGCATCATTTTAAATGAAACCATTGAGCCATCCAAGAGGCCTTCATGAAAATTGAAACCGGCTGACTGCTATCTGAAACACGACAAATCGATAGGTGAAAGACGTAGAGAGTAGCAGCCCATATCGTAAAAATTTAAAATTATAAACCTCAAATGGTAAAGTCCAACACGATATATCTATAGTAATGGTCTTCAGAGTTGGCTTCTAAAGTTATATTGTTTATCCAATCAAATTCATTGTAGATGGCGCTGCAGTCTATATATATATATATATAGTATATATATAGTATATCTATTTGGGTGGGTGGGAGTGGAATTTATTTCTTCTACTGTAAGGTCATGCATAAACTAGCTCCTGATGGCCAAACCCATTTCCTTTAAAATAGGATGGGATAACGTTATTTATACAATATTGGCTTTGAAAACAAGATATTTATAGACTTTTGTCTGACAAATGACAAGATCTTGCAGGTTTTATTGAAATCAGAATAAATCATGAGTTTTTATAGAAAAATCTAACTATCTAGAGTCAATGAATGTACATCTTGCTCAAAAGACATTACGAGGCATAGTGATTAGACGACCGTTCCTGGCAAATGTTGAGAGACAATGAGGGTGTAGTCACGTTAGCAGTTCTATATATAGACAAGATCATCAACCAACCAACTGTGAAAAAAAAAAAAAAAAAATTTTTTTTTTTCCAAAGATTTTTTTTTTTTTTTTCGTGTGACCTTGAAGCTTGTCTATATTTAATATGGCTAACGTGACCACTAACTCATTGTGTCTCGACATTTGAGAGGAACGGTCGTCTAGTCACTATACCACGTAATGTATTTTAAGTAAGATGTACGTTTTCATGAAATCAGAATGATATCATGGGTTTTATAGAATATAATAAACTAAACTAAATAAACTATTAGAAATAAAATATTTTTTTTATCTGTATTTATACATGCAGACATTTCCGCTTCGCGGAAATGTCTGCATGTTTAAATACAGATAAAAAAAATATTTTATTTCATACTCAATTATAGGGTCTCGTAAAGAGTTTCATCTCGCTGATTTCGAGTTTCAGCTTGTCGCGCAACAGGCTTGCTACAACCTGCAGGTTATCACGATGCCAAAAAGCATTTTATAATCTAGTTCAGTTTGTTTGCCAAGCTTGAAATACATCTTTCTACCGTTGATCAGATGCACTCTTCACAAGACTTGAAATTTTTGGACATGGGCAGCACCAAATTCAATTCTGGTAAATGTTTAATTTGGATGCGTCATTTGCCAATAATAAACTCCATTGGGACCTTGATAAGCGTTTTCCAGTTTAAATATCTCTGATCTAAGAGTTTGGTTCGTCAAAGAGCCAATACTAGCTTAACCTTTTGAAAGGGGCTGTGACAGCACCTGTCACGCTTCACCATAGGATTTCGTAAGAGCCCCTCTCAAAAGGTTAAAGCTAGCAAAGAGCCGATACTAGCTTATAATCGCTCGGCAGCGTCTCTTTGATATAAAAATGATTAGCGACACCTGCTGAGATATCCTAACGCGTTGAACCATACAGATTCTATAACTTTTCTCTTGAGACATTTGAAACTTACAAGAGGTCGGGTTTGATTTTACGCTTCTACCAAATTTGATTTTGCCATTGCACGAAACGCAACAAAGCCAGGCATTCACGTTAGGTTTATCAGACCTCTGATAGTCTTTAGCTAAAATTAAAAATTTGCCTTTGCAAAGTGGACAATAGAACGGAACGGCATCTCGATAGAGGGTGTCTCTATAACGTTTTAAATTATGCTTAGCTGCCATGCAAATACAATATAACTGGAGACCAAAAATTAAACAGCCGTCTTGTAGCAATCTAAATAAATTATGCTGGATTGAAATTTTTCAAGCTGCTTATATAGAGCTAATCTAAGCAAGATGACCTTGAAAATATAGCCAGTCAAGTTTCAAGGTCACATTAAAAAAAAAAAAAAAAATTTTTTTTTTTTTTTTTTTTTTTTTTTTTTTTTTTAAAGAGTGGGTGTGGCCTTGAACATAGACTATATATACCCTTGACAAATGAATTTATAAACTATTATCTTTTTTCCTTACTCAGTCTAATATAATTATGGCGGCTCGTGAAGCAATAAAAAAATATAGGAATCTTCTTACGTGGGATAAATTTCAGTTTAAATGTCTCCATTGCCAAGTCCTAATCTTACCCAAAAACTATGAAAAGCATTGTCATGAACAGCACAACATAAACCCTTTGGTGAAATGCGTTTGGTGTCTTGACAAGAAACGGCACACATTCGTATGGCAAAAGAAATACCTGTCGGCCGATCATCTTATAAACTGTTATTTGCAATTTAAAATTCGGATTGCGAAACCCTTACCCGAAGAAGATGTACCCATTCCAGATGGACCTTACACGTATTTTAACTTCAACCCTATGTGTGAGCAGAATAATTTTTTTGGGCACGATCAGATTTTTCCAGACGGTAGCCGGGCCTATGACCCCGTCTGGCCAATCGAGTTAGAGAGACTGCCTGTTTCTTTTCAAGACGAAACGCTTAATTTGGCAGCCGCATGCGTCTTGAAATATCTGCAAGCTGACCGAGTATTTATCCATGTAATGGTTCGAGCTACGGCCTATGAGAACTTTCTCCAGCATATGGACAACGACAATGGCAATACGCAGACTCTACCCTTTTCTTGTTGGTGCGACGGAGGTACTGAAAAAGATCCTAAATTCAGGCATCATAGACATATGATAGCTGTATCTCTATCTCATGAACATTTTCAGCAAAACGTATGGAATAAGATCAAGCCCGAAGAACGACCTTATTCCGGTTTCAAGTGCCTCTTGAGAAAAGATATAGAATCCGTCTGGCATTTGGTCAACGCTTTGGGATATATCAGCAGGCGCAGATCCAAATGCAATTTTTCTTTCGACGATTGTGCGGAAGAAGGCAGCATGAACCATTTTTATATCCAAAAGACGCTTCCGAGAGACTATAGGCTGGTCTTGGCTACGCTCTGGGATGGAGGCATCATAAGGCTTCTCAATCAGAAGTATTACGTCTGGGAACCGAAGAGATTGCTAGAAGGTCCTATGTCGTTCATCGATGGAAAATGGCGAATCCAAGTTAAACACCTGCCCAGCATACAATTGAATCTGGTGCTGCCTGTTACTGAAACTCTCAAGTCTTCGAGAGAACCCACCGAGCACTTCTTGCATCTGATCGACGGCAAAAAGATGTATTTTGAACTAGGCAGACAAACTGAACGAGATTACAAGCTGGTTTTTGGCATTGTGAAAGACGAATGGTGGGAACCCTGCAGGTTGCAGCAAGCCTGTTTTATGTGCGCGAAACCTTACATGCAGATATGCGACGAGCTGAAAAAAGAAATTAGCGAGGTGAAAACTCTTTACGAAAAAGAGACGGAAACATGCGACGTGCTGAAAAAGGAAATCCGCGAAATGAAAACTCTTTACGAAAAAGAGACGCAAAAGTTGAGAGATAAGCTAGAGGCCTTAAACGAAAGAATTTATAAATTACAAAATGACGAAATTGTGAAGCCAAAAAAAGAAACCGACGCCTTGAAAGCAAAAAATGCCAAACTAACATTAGAAAATAGCAGCTTAAAAATAAACATTAAACATTTCAAGACAGAAACTCTCAATCTGAGAAAAGAAAACGTCACCTTAACAATAAACGTTAAACGTCTGAACGCAGAAAATACTCAATTAAAACATGTAAATTCTAACTTAAATGTAGATAACGTTGAGCTTAAACAATGATTGTCTAAATACGAACCCATATAGTTGTTGGCAAAAAACTGATCAGACACCAATGATAATGCGAGTATGTGAGGAATGATTTATATAGTCTATGTTCAAGGCCACACCCACTCTTTAAAAAAAAAAAAAAAAAAAAAAAAAATTTTTTTTTTTTTTTTTTTAATGTGACCTTGAAACTTGACTGGCTATATTTTCAAGGTCATCTTGCTTAGATTAGCTCTATATAAGCAGCTTGAAAAATTTCAATCCAGCATAATTTATTTAGATTGCTACAAGACGGCTGTTTAATTTTTGGTCTCCAGTTATATTGTATTTGCATGGCAGCTAAGCATAATTTAAAACGTTATAGAGACACCCTCTATCGAGATGCCGTTCCGTTCTATTGTCCACTTTGCAAAGGCAAATTTTTAATTTTAGCTAAAGACTATCAGAGGTCTGATAAACCTAACGTGAATGCCTGGCTTTGTTGCGTTTCGTGCAATGGCAAAATCAAATTTGGTAGAAGCGTAAAATCAAACCCGACCTCTTGTAAGTTTCAAATGTCTCAAGAGAAAAGTTATAGAATCTGTATGGTTCAACGCGTTAGGATATCTCAGCAGGTGTCGCTAATCATTTTTATATCAAAGAGACGCTGCCGAGCGATTATAAGCTAGTATCGGCTCTTTGCTAGCTTTAAGCTAGTATTGGCTCTTTGACGAACCAAACTCTTAGATCAGAGATATTTAAACTGGAAAACGCTTATCAAGGTCCCAATGGAGTTTATTATTGGCAAATGACGCATCCAAATTAAACATTTACCAGAATTGAATTTGGTGCTGCCCATGTCCAAAAATTTCAAGTCTTGTGAAGAGTGCATCTGATCAACGGTAGAAAGATGTATTTCAAGCTTGGCAAACAAACTGAACTAGATTATAAAATGCTTTTTGGCATCGTGAAAACCTGCAGGTTGTAGCAAGCCTGTTGCGCGACAAGCTGAAACTCGAAATCAGCGAGATGAAACTCTTTACGAGACCCTATAATTGAGTATGAAATAAAATATTTTTTTTATCTGTATTTAAACATGCAGACATTTCCGCGAAGCGGAAATGTCTGCATGTATAAATACAGATAAAAAAAATATTTTATTTCTAATAGTTTATTTAGTTTAGTTTATTATATTCTATAAAACCCATGATATCATTCTGATTTCATGAAAACGTACATCTTACTTAAAATACATTACGTGGTATAGTGACTGGACGACCGTTCCTCTCAAATGTCGAGACACAATGAGTTAGTGGTCACGTTAGCCATATTAAATATAGACAAGCTTCAAGGTCACACGAAAAAAAAAAAAAAAAAAAAAAAAAAATCTTTGGAAAAAAAAATATTTTTTTTTTTTTTTTTTTTTCACAGTTGGTTGGTTGATGATCTTGTCTATATATAGAACTGCTAACGTGACTACACCCTCATTGTCTCTCAACATTTGCCAGGAACGGTCGTCTAATCACTATGCCTCGTAATGTCTTTTGAGCAAGATGTACATTCATTGACTCTAGATAGTTAGATTTTTCTATAAAAACTCATGATTTATTCTGATTTCAATAAAACCTGCAAGATCTTGTCATTTGTCAGACAAAAGTCTATAAATATCTTGTTTTCAAAGCCAATATTGTATAAATAACGTTATCCCATCCTATTTTAAAGGAAATGTGTTTGGCCATCAGGAGCTAGTTTATGCATGACCTTACAGTAGAAGAAATAAATTCCACTCCCACCCACCCAAATAGATATACTATATATATACTATATATATATATATAGACTGCAGCGCCATCTACAATGAATTTGATTGGATAAACAATATAACTTTAGAAGCCAACTCTGAAGACCATTACTATAGATATATCGTGTTGGACTTTACCATTTGAGGTTTATAATTTTAAATTTTTACGATATGGGCTGCTACTCTCTACGTCTTTCACCTATCGATTTGTCGTGTTTCAGATAGCAGTCAGCCGGTTTCAATTTTCATGAAGGCCTCTTGGATGGCTCAATGGTTTCATTTAAAATGATGCCATAGACTAGCATTTGGACACGGGCCGCTACTTTTTACGCTTTTCATTTGTCTTTCTACGCTTTGTCATTGGCTCTCGTTAATACTATTTTTATAATTACGTTTAAATTTTTACAACATGAGTTGCTACCAACATATAGCCAAGTCCATGCTCAATCTTGAAATAGTATTTCTTTTTATTTAAGAGAGGTCCCAACAAATTATAAATGAAGATTCCAGGCAAGCAAATGTGTAGCCAAACCAGGCTCGTTGGAAATGATTATTGGCAGCAGATGTGCATCCTATGGGTAAAGTCTGTCATGGCACGCTGCGACGAGCTGAAACTGGAAAGTGAGACGGCAGCTCAAAGCCAGTTACGAGGAAACTGCCGAGCTTTAAATACAAAATACTCATTCGCTGTTGGAAATCAATTTGCAAAAGTAAAACCTCAATCTATAGAGTAGCAGCCTATATTGGATCCATAAAAATTGAAACGTAATTATGAAAATAGTATTAATCAAATGGACAACACATTATAGGAAGAGATAAATAAATAATTATATATAACCAGACAAGGTCACACGAGTCAAGCTTCAAGGTCACATGAAAAAAAAAAAAAAAGAAAAAAAAAAAAAAATTTTTTTTTTTTTTTTTTTTTTTTTTTAAGTGGGCGTGGCTTCTTTTTCACTTTGCCTATATATACCGACCCTTGTAAATTATAAAATTATATCCAGCCATCTTCAAGCCACTCTTCTACCATGCCTGCCGGTCCCAATTTGAGAAGGTATATGAACGCTCTCGCAGGCGACAGAACTCAGTTTTCGTGTCCGCGCTGCAACGTTCTCGTCTTGCCCAAACATTATGAAAGGCATTGTAAGAATGAAACCGCCATGGACCCTTTAACATGCTGCGTTTGGTGCGAGGGCCAATTTACATTCCAAAGAGGGGAAAAGAACGGAGCCGCTGATCATTTGATAGAATGCTTTAGAAATTTTAGATTTAGGATGACTGAACCTGAGCCTGAACCTGAACCTGAACCTGATTCTGATGATGATCCTGCTGCCGACCCATACGAATTTTTCGATTTCAGCCCAATGTGCGCAAAAGAAGATTTTTTCGAGCATACGCGTTTCTTCATGGATGACTGGGCCTATGAACCCGTCTGGCCGATCGAATTAGAGCCTCCACCCGTACCGTTTGAAGACGAAACGCTGAACTTGGCCGCCTCTTGCGTGCTGAGATATCTTCAAGGCGACCTAGCGTTTATCCACGTCATGGTGCGAGCCGTAGCCTATAGAGATTTTATAAGATTCATGGATAGAGACGACGGCTTGACCCAAACCCTACCCTTTTCATGTTGGTGCGACGGCGGCAGGGACAAAATCCCAAATTCAGGCAGCATAGGCACATGGTCGTGGTAACTCCTTCAGAAGATCATTTTCACAAGAACGTGTGGGGTAGGATCAGGCCCGACGAGCGACCGTATGTCGGTTACAGATGCCTGAAAAGCAAATCCATAGAGACCGTCTGGCATTTGGTCAATACGCTGGGATATCTCAGCAACCGAAAATCCAGCTGTAATTTTTCATTCGGAAGCCAACTAGGAGTTGGTAACAGGAAACATTTTTACATCCAAGAGACGCTTCCCAAAGATTACAGATTGGTCTTGGCTACGCTCTGGAACGGAGGCATCATGAGGCTCCTAACCCAAAATTATGCCTGCAGGCATCCCGTTAAATTGCTCAGAGTTCCAATGGCGTTCATCGACGGAAAATATAAAATCAAAATCAAACATTTGCCAGACATAAAATTGAAACTGGTACTACCCGTATCGAGAAATTTCAAGTCGTCTAGTACACGTACCCAATACTTCTTGCATCTGAACAACGAAAAAAAGATGTATTTTACGAGAGGCACGCAGACCGAAGAAGATTACAAGCTGTTTTACGAAGTCGTAAAAGAAGATTATTGGGTGCCTAGCAAGCGTCAACAGATGTGCTTTCAGTGCGTGATGCCCATATTGAGACGCTGCAAAGGGATAGAGGCCGAAATGAAAAATATGAAAGAGATTTACGAAAATAATATAGAGACTCTCAAAAATGAAATCAAAACGCTGCAAATGCAAAAAATGGAATACTTGGAACATATTTTTGATTTACACATGCACGAAATTGCTAACCTGAAAGCTGAAGTTGCTAGCCTGAAAGAGGGAATGGTTAGCTTGCAAGCGGAAAATGATAGCTTGAAATATAGATTGTCCAATTATGAAGATGTCTAAGCGGTATTGTCATGCGACACAGTATCGACTCATTCCCGTGTATCGACTCAGTAAAAACTTGGCACTATGCCAAATCTCTCTCTAAGCGGGCTAACGATATTCATTTGATCTAAACGTCGGACGAGCTTAAACGTGGTACCGAGACGGATCTGACTTTACGTTGTACGGTCTCTTCTTAAAGAGATGCCGGGGATGATGGGAGGGATTATGAGTATGAGTATGGATTTCTTAATAAAATTCTAGTCTGCCAGATTTAGTTTGAAAGAATTTCATTTGGGCCTTAGAAAAATCCGCTGATATTTTTTACCAACGACCAAACTCAGATCAGCTAAGATTTCAAGCTAAAAAATACCTAATCTGGGTTCAGCCAGTTGGGGAGACAATTTGGGTTCTTCTTTTTAGCTCCGAAATTAATCTCGGTTATATTACTTTTTGATCCGAGTCACGTGACCACACCCACTCTTGAAATGAACCAACCAACCAACCTTGAAAAAAAAAAAAAAAAAAAAAATTTTTTTTTTTTTTTTTATGGTTGGTTGGTTGGTTTATTTCAAGAGTGGGTGTGGTCACGTGACTTTAAAACTTAACACACTTCCTACATATATCCACTTTTGAAGTTTATAATTTTAAATTTTTACAATATAGGCTGCTACTCTCTACGTCTTTCAGATTTCAAGCGTACATATTGATTTGTCGTGTTTCAGACAACGGCCAGCCGATTTTTATCAAGGCCTCTTGGATGGCTCAATATTAACATTTAAAATGATGCTATAGACTGGCACGGACTTTTTAAGCTTTTCATTTGTCTTTCTACGCTTTGCCATTATATCTCGTAAATATTATTTTTACAATATGGGCTGCTACTGCTAAGCATGGCTCAGCATTTACAATTCAATGGTTACGTTTATAGCCCAGCTCGTTTAAATTTTGAATTTTTCCTGCTAAGCGATGCCCCGTTTTCAATTGCCATGTCAAAGGTCTTCGTTTTGACCTGTTTCAGATACAGGACTCAGTTTTATCATGACCTCTTGCATAGCTGATCCACGTTTAAACGATACTTTTGAACAGACTACTATAGCTTAGACAAATTTTAAAGGGAAACTGTAGAAGGTTATGGACTCAGTCAGATTTCAAACATCTAATTGCTACGTTTTGTCATAGATACACCCAGCCGGTTTTAATTTTCATGAAGGCCTCTTGGATGGCAAAGCGATCCACATTTAAGATAGACATGTTTCATTTAAGATGAGAAGACACACCTGTTTCAAGTTTATCGAGACTTTTGAAACTTAGCATTTGGGTAAAAACATGAAAAGGCCAGGATGAAATTGAAAAGCTAATCTTAATAAATGAAAAGTGATGAACGAGGAAACAAATATATATCAACCAACCAACCAACTGTAAAAAAAAAAAAAAAAAAAAATTTTTTTTTTTTTTTTTTTTTTTTTTTCAAGGTTGGTTGGTTGATATGATGGTTGGTTGATGAAGTTGGTTTCTAAAGTTATATTTCTCAGTTGGCTGCTAAAGCTATATTTCTCAGTTGGCTTCTAAAGTTATATTTCTTTAGCCAATCAAATTCATTGTAGATGGCGCTGTAGTCTATATATATAGTATATATATAGTATATCTATTAGGGTGGGTGGGTGTGGAATTTATTTCTTCTACTGTAAGGTCATGCATAAACTAGCTCCTGATGTCTAAACCCATTTCCTTTAAAACAGGATGGGATAGCGATATTTATACATTATTGGCTTTGAAAACAAGATTTTTATAGACTTTTGTCTGACAAATGACAAGATACTGCAGGTTTTCATGAAATCAGAATAGATCATAGGCTTTTATAGAAAAATCTAACTCTCTAGTGTCCGTCAATGTACATCTTGCTCAAAACACATTACGAGGCATAATGACTAGACAACTGTTGCTGGCAAATGTCGAGACACAATGAGGGTGTAGTCATGTTAGCCATAGTAAATATAGCCAGTCAAGTTTTCAAGGTCATACTTAACGAATGGTTAATACTATTTTCATAATTACGTTTAAATTTTCCAGCGTCCATTGCTACAGTCTTCTTGACAACTCTCAGCATTTTATCGAGACCTCTTGCTAAATTTTTACTGATTCTCTCTACGCAACAGTGTTAAGATTAGTCTGTTTCCACTTTATCGAGGTCTCCGGTTTTAATTTTGACCTGCCCCGTTTTCAATTGCCATGTCAAAGCGATATGTCTTCGTTTTGACATGTTGTAGATACAGGCAACGTGACTCAAATTTATCATGGCCTCTTGCATAACTGATCCACGTTTAAACGATTCTTTTGAACAGTCAAATTTGAAAGACTACTATAGCTTAGACAAATTTTAAAGGGTTATGGATTAAAATCTGCTGTAACAAATTGCCATTTAAGGTCAGAGCTACGTTTTGTCATGGTTTCAATTTTCATGAAGGCCTCTGCCAAGCGATCCCCATTTAAGATAGACATGATCAAAATTAACAGGTTTCATTTAAAATGAGAAGATTTGGATTGAATAATGTTTCACCATTCTATCGAGACCATAGCTGAAACGCAAGACTTTTGAAACTTAACATTTGGACAAAACGCGAAAAAGGCCAGGTGAAAAGCTAATCTTGATAAATTAGAAAATAATATATATATTAACTAACCAACATACTTGAAAGAAACCAACCAACCAACCTTGAAAAAAAAAAAAAAAAAAAAAAAATTTTTTTTTTTTTTTTTTTTTTTTTTTTTTTTTTTTTTTTAATGTGACCTTGAAACTTGATTGGCTATATATAATTATTTATTTGTCCCTTCCTTAATCTGTAGTCCATTTAGTTAATACTAATTTCCTAATTACGTTTCAATTTTCATTTGTCATGCTACTCAACGAATGGTTAATACTATTTTCGTAATTACATTTAAATTTTCCAGTGTCCATTGCTACATTTGTCGTGACAACTCTCAGCAATTTAAATTTTATAGAGACCTCTTGCTAAATTTTACGGATTCTCTCTACGCAACAATGTTTATATTAGTTTGTTTCAATTTTATCGAGACCTCCAGTTTCAATTTTAAATTTTTACGCCTGCTAAGCGATATGTCTTCGTTTTCAAGGGTCCTGCTAAGCGATATGTCTTCGATAGGACATGACAATTAAAACCTGTTTCAGATACAGTTGACTCAATTTTATCATAACCTCTTGCATAGCTGAAGCCAGATTCATGTTTAAGCGATCCTGTCAAAATTGAAAGACGCCTATAGCCTAGACAAATTGAATTCAATACAAACGCTAAAAGGTTATGGACTTATTGAAATATTTTTATAAATTACCAAGTTCAGTATAAGGTCAGATTTCAAGTTTGTCCTGTTTCGGGACTCGTGAAGGCTTTTTGGATGGACCATGTTTAAGATCGACACGACGACTGTGCCACGATCAAAATTAACAGGTTTCATTTAAAATGGGAAGATCTAGCATTTGGACACGATTGTATGGAATCCTGTTTCAGATACAGGTTCAAATTTATTATATTTGTCATTACGAGTCTAGACAACCATTGCTGACAAATGTTGAGAGACAATGAGAGTGTGGAGGCAAATAGATAATTATATATAGCCAGTCAAACCAACCAACCAACCAACCTTGAAAAAAAAAAAAAAAAAAAAAAAAATTTTTTTTTTTTTTTTTTTTCAAGGTTGGTTGGTTGGTTGATATATATATTTTTTCCTCGTTCATCAAGATTCGCTTTTCAATTGTCATGACCAAACGATTGGTTACTAAAGTTTTTTTGGATCTCTGTCATTGGATCTCGTTAATACTGTTTTCATAATTACGTTTAAATTTTTACAATATGAGCTGCTAATCTCTACGCGTTCAGTTTTTCTGGCTCAGCATCTCAATTTAAAAGCTACATTTGTCCCGTTTCAATTTTATCGAGGTTAAATTTTTATGGATAATGTTGGCTGTCCCGTTTGCAGGTCCAATCGATAGGATGGCATAGCTGAAGCCGCTTTAAGCGATTCTTTTGAACGGCTTAGACAATTTTCATTTGTCTACTCATAAAATTTATAAGTTATTTTTTTTACAAATCCAATATTGGTAGGATATAGATTTAAAAAAAATGGGTCAAACGAGGCTTCCATCGTCAAGATAAGTCATAATGACAAATCTGACATGAGGAAGCCTCGTTTGACCCAAATTTTTTAAATTTTTAATATTTTTAGAGTGATATGTAATTTGGCTGTTTGGACTCATCTATTATATATTCTAGAGTGCCAGGTGTCAGGAGATCTTTCATCATAGAGTCTAGTAGTAGCTGATCTGGCATGGGAGAGCATACTATATTATTAAGATCTTCAGGCACCGCTGGGCTTTGAATAGGCCATTCACTATGAAATCCTGGATTTTCAACAAAAGGCATTGAATGTTCAATAGGTGCAGGCTCTGGATTTGCAATAGGTGCAGGCTCTGGTTCTCTAGTTTCAGGCTCTGTATTTGTTGCAGTGTCCTTGAAAGTGAGCTTAGCTTTCTTTAAACGCTTGGGATTCTTTTTGGCCTTACGTTTTACCGATGCAGTTCTCATATCCATTCCAGGTAGATCAGGCCCATAGGTGCGTACGAAGTTGTTTTTAAGGGGATCTGTCAATACTTTCCAGATTTGAGAGTTATATTGTTCTGCATAATTTGTAGTGACCACGGTTATTGTTTTGTCCAACACAACAGGAGGGTTCGTCGGCAAATAGATTTCTGGCAAATCGGTTGCTGGTTCTGGCTCTTGGGATGGTTCTGGCTCTTGGGATGATTCTGGCTCTGAGATTGGAGCTGTTTGAATATATTCAGAGGGTGGCTCGTCATCATCATCCATATGAGGTATCATAGGTGTTGGCACAGATACCTCATACATCCCATCTATTTTCGTGATTCTTTCTACCAACGGATTTTTTACCTTGAAACCCAGCTTCAAGCTCTCTCGCACAACATGTAGACTGAAGAAATTCTTTTGGGTCGTAAATAAAATATAGGTAGTGCCAGCAGGTATCTTGTAGCTCGAGCGAGCAATCAATATGAACCTCTCGTAGAAGTGAAGCTTGTCCCCTGAGAAATATCTGCTGTCAGCTCTCACTCGTGTCTCGTTGGGGGGTCTCACATAGAACAGCAATGGTGCGTCCAATGTCTGGATAATATGGGCGCATCCTTGCCCAACGGTTCTCTGTCCAAACGTGAAATGACCTTTCACCAGAAATTGGTTATGGGGACACTTGAAACCAATTCTCATATCAGCGTTGACTCTGTTGGCTTCGCTGGGGGGTCTTTTGAATCTGTTCATAACAGTGATCCATTTTATGTCTTGAGGTCTCAGCGGATAGATTGTCTTGGCCTCTCTGCCTATTGCTGGAATCGTATTCAGGATCTTGTCCGTCAGAGTACGTTTTTTAAACGAAATTTTATGATCAGGTGTCAGATGTAGGCAGAACATATGGATTTTGCCTTCTCCCATCATCGTTTGGAAATGAGGATATTTCTTCAGCTTCTTGACAGAAGTCGAAAGAATTTTCGGAAAAGGCTCAGTCATTCCGAAAAGGTTATGAAGAGCGTTAGCCGCTTTAAGTTTCTTCACAGAGCATTGATGCTTATACATGTTAGCAGTTCAAGCTCCGAAGAGAGAATGACTATTCGATCGAATGGCAGAGCTTATATAGTCGATCTGAAGGCAGGATGTTGCATAACTCATTTTCTACGAAAACAGGATGAGATAAGGCTATTTATAGATGTCGCTGGATATTGCATAACTCATTTGCAAAACAGGACACGGAAACAGGATGCTGAACACGGAAACAGGATGCGGTAAAGATTTTTATAGATGCTGAAACAAATAAGCATTGCTGGACAATGATAGTGTAGATACTTTAGCATGATATATATAGGTTATCTAGAGTCAATCAACTAATCAACCAACCTTGAAAAAAAAAAAAAAAAAAAAAAATTTTTTTTTTTTTTTTTTTTTTTTTTCCAAGGTTGGTTGATTGGTTGCTTGACATTAGCTAACCTATATATATCTCATGCTAAAGTGTCTTTGGTTGATTTTATATTTCTATAATTTTTTCAACATACTATTTTTTTGGGACTTTGCCATTTTTCACCAATCTGGAAAATTTTTCAAAGTTTATCATTTCGATTTTATAGATTTTGATTTCAAAATAATATTTTTTTGCCAATCTTGAAATTTTTTTAAGTTGGTTGATAATAGTTTATATATAAATTTATATCTCAGGGACTTCAGTTATAAATGTATCCGTTCAAAATCTTAAGTATCCATTCAAAATCTTAAAGTACAAATCGGTACGCATCCAATATTGGCAATATAATTGTTACAAAAAAACGGGTCGAACGAAGTGTCAAAGACAGGAATCTGCCATGAGACACTTCGTTCGGCCCGATTTTTTTATAAATCGTTTGGGTTTAAACCCAACTGTAGTATTTTCTAGCCTCTGTATTTATAAGGCTGTAGCATTTTCCATCTCTCAGACTGACGTTCGATTTGACAACGACTATGCCATGCCGTCTTCGAATTCTTGGATCTTCAAAGCCAGCAGTTTTTAATTTAGGTCGTACCACGAAATCTATCTTCGGTGGAGGCTTCCAGGCACGATAAGTTGTTACGTTGGACTCTGGAGATTTTGGTAGCGGGCTTAATAGCCTTGGTACTTTAAAATAAATCATCTCTGACATGGGTATTGAAATTTGAACTGGAACCGGTTTAGATTTAGAAGCTGGAACTGGTCTTGAAGCTGGAACTGGAACTGGAACTTGAACAGATTTAGAAGCTGGAACTGGAACTGGAACAGATTTAGAAGCTGGAACTGGAACTGGAACAGATTTAGAAGCTGGAACTGGAACTGGAACAGATTTAGAAGCTGGAACTGGAACTGGAACTGGAACAGATTTAGAAGCTGGAACTGGAACTGGAACTGGAACAGATTTAGAAGCTGGAACTGGAACTGGAACGCGTTTAGATTTGAAAACTGGAGATGGTCTGGAAACTGGTTTTGGAGTTGGCATGGACATGTCTCGATTATAATTGCATAATAACTCGAGAGAAAGACGAGACGTATTCAAGACATTCCATCCAGGCTTTACGGCATAGTCATAGTCAAATCGCTCGTCGGTCAGAGAGTCGAAAGAAAACATTTCCATTTTGAAAAACAGAGGCTCAGAATGAATAAGCTGAGGCGAGAGGCTCGTATTTATACTCTGGCAAGCGGATGCGTGAGATCTGATAAGCGGTTCTGAGAAACGACATCAGTAATACTATATAAGGCTCGACAGGATGACTTTTTATAGATTAGAGAGGCTTGACGCATCTATAAAAAACTTATCACGTCCTGTTTTTGAGGAAACGGTTTACATAATATCCTGCCAACAGATTTGTTCTAGAAGAATTTTATCGGATCATCTTGAAGACTTCAAGCGACAAACTAATTTTCTAAAAATTTTAACAGATGAGAGATATGACCGTTGCTGGCAAAGATCGAGATAGAATGAGGAGGTGGCAAGTCAGCGATCCTATATATAGAGGAGATAATCAACCAACTGTGAAAAAAAAAAAAAAAAAAAATCTTTGAAAAAAAAAAAAAAAAAAAAAATCTTTGAAAAAAAAAAAAAAAAAAAAAATTTTTTTTTTTTTTTTTTCATAGTTGGTTGGTTGATTATATCCTCTATATATAGGATCGCTGACTTGCTACCTCCTCATTGTGTCTCGACATTTGCCAGCAACGGTCGTCTAGTCACTATGCCTAGTTGAAAAATTGAAAATTTTAACAGATGAGAGATATGACCGTTGCTGGCAAAGATCTAGATAGAATGAGGAGGTGGCACTTCAGCGATCCTATATATAGAGAAGATTATCAACCAACCAACCAACTGTGAAAAAAAAAAAAAAAAAATTTTTTTTTTTTTTTTTTTTTTTTTTAACAGTTGGTTGGTTGGTTGAATTCATTCTATATAAATAGCCGACTCTTCTCCAATCAGTCTTCTTCTGTCCCAGTAAATCTATCCATTGTTAGATCCTGCCGGCTTTAGAACGATATGCTATCTCTAGCTTAGCCATGGAACGTTTCTAATTTATGTCTGGCAGATTAACAATACGCTATCTTAGCCTGTTTCTAATCTATTCAAACTTTTTACGATGATTAAGTATCGCGAGTCAAATTTATTTTGGCGTACCTTTAATCGCTACCGAAAAAATGGATGGCTCTAATATAGGTATAGGCTACGTGAGCGATTCGTTCAGGATACAATCGAGGAACGTACTGCTAGAGGATAAGATACGCATTTTTGGCTTGAAACAAATCATGGTACCGCTGTCGGAAAAAGTACGGTTTATTAAAGACATTTTACATAAGAGATATCATTGAGTTTGAAATAAAATATTTTTTTATCTGTATTTAAACATGCAGACATTTCCGCGAAGCGGAAATGTCTGCTTGTTTAAATACAGATAAAAAAATATTTTATGTTATTATATTTTATAAAAACCCATGATCTATTCTGATTTCATGAAAACCTGCAACATCTTGTCATTTGTCAGACAAAAGTCTATAAAAATCTTGTTTTCAAAGCCAATATTGTATAAATAACGTTATCTCATCCTATTTTAAAGAAAACGGGTTTGGGCATCACGGAGCTGGTTTATGCATGACCTTACAGTAGAAAAAATAAATTCCACTCCCACCCACCCTAATAGATATACTATATATATACTATATATATATAGATTGCAGCGCCATCTACAATGAATTTGATTGGATAAAAAAATATAACTTTAGAAACCAACTGTGAAATATTTACATATCTAGCTTAGCCCTTAAAAAATTTAAATTTTACACAAAAAATTAAAATTTTAAACGAAAAAATTAAATTTATAAACTCAGATCTCTTAAATTTATCTATAGAGTCTGTATATTTTACCAAGATTCATATTTATCTTATAGAGAAGCCATATCCCTTCAAATCGTTACGATATTGGTACTCTATCTCTAGCTTAGCCATTAAAATTTTTAAATTTTACACAAAAAGTTAAAATTTTAAACGAAAATTTTAGACTCAGATCTCTTAAATTTATCTACAGATATTTTATCAAGATACATAATTATCTTATAGAGAAGCCATATCTCTTGAAAATTACAAATTCAAAATATTTTACAGATAACTGTTGTTGGCAGACGTCGAGACAAAATGAGATGTGGGTACGCTAGCCATCCTATATATAGGACACACGAAAAAAACTAATTTTCAATAAATGAGGTTAGTTCCGTTAAGTTATAGATTCTGCTCCGTCCTTGAAGATGTGTTCAAGGTCACACGAAAAAAAAAAAAAAAAAAAAAAAAAAAATTTTTTTTTTTTTTTTTTTTTTTTTTTCAAGGTCGTTGGATTTCTTGTGGGCGTGGCTTCATCCCATCTATATATATAGAGAGATAAACTCGCTTACGTATCCAAACCGTCATTGTCCAGTCATGTCTCTGTTGGCTTAGTTATTTTTATCTATACATTTAAATTGATACCATTTTATCTCGTTTTCCAGAGTCTTAAATTTAATTTCTACAATATTGGCTTAATATAGTTTATACGTTTAAATAGTCTTCATGCTATCCTGATAATCTCTTCGATACTAGCTTAAATAGATTTTTTTATAAATTTAATATCAAAGTCTCAAATTAAACCCGTCCAATGTTGGCACTATATCTATCGCAAAAAAATGGGCCGAACGAGGTGTCAAAGACAGAAATTCTGCCATGAGACACCTCGTTCGACCCATTTTTTTACTCTCATTTGAAAGATCAACATAAGCTCTCTATGGATTGCTCATTAGATAACCTACTGATGGTCATCTTCAACGGTCCGGTCATTTGAGATTTGTATAAGTCATAGTCCTCATACTCAAGCTCAAAAAATTTCCTCACCTGTAGTTGGTATGCGGCAAGGAAGTCTTCGAACTTGGTACGGGACCTTTCAACAAATCGAACACCAATGGCTTTCACGAAGCTGAGCTTCATGTTAGCCTGGTATTTCACCATGGCCGAACCATCGAACATTTCATCAAATTCCTGTTCGCCCATGAACCCTTTCAAATGATGTTTGGCTTCGCTAATGGAGAAGATTCTCGTCTTAGCGAGCCATTTAGGTAAATCGATTTTAGGGTCCATCACATCTCGGACGGTGAGGCCTGCATATTTTTCGGCAAATTTTAGATTTAGAGGGTGCCTCGAATAAATAGCCAGGTCCTCAGCCCGGACAAACAGGGTGCCATCAGTGGCCATTAGGCATTTAAAGGCAACGCCATAAGCATAATTTTTTACATGAAAAAACATGACTGACAGAGAGCTAATGTATCTAAGCAGCTAGTAGAGAGATCGACTAGCAATTGAAGAGCTCTCGCTGGACACTCGTATATATACCCGGACAGGATCTGATAGTAAATTTCTACGAACCGCTTATCAAGAGGAAAGGCTTGCATAATATCCTGTCAATACTTCTGGAAAAATCTTTTTATAGAGATCTGATTATAACCGGGCATCCTGAGGAAAGGCTTACATAATATCCTGTCAACACTTCTCGAAAATCTTTTTATAGAGATCTGATTGTAATTTTAATCGGAGCCGCTTATCAAGCATCCTGTCAATAGTTTCTCGAAAATCTTTTTATAGAGATCAGATCATAATAACTGGCTTGGCTACACTTAGCCTTTAAAATTTTTAATTTTTACATATAAATTTTAAACGAAAAAATTAAATTTTTAAACTCAGATCCCTTAAATTTAGCTATCGACCACGATTCATATTTATCTTATAGCTAAGCCATATCCCTTGAAAATTACAATCGGTACGCATTCAATGTTGGCTTGGCTACACTTAGTCTTTAAAAATTTTAAATTTTACATAAAAAATGTAAATTTTAAATGAAAAAAATTAAATTTTAAAATTCAGATTCCTTAAATTTAGCTATCGAGTCTGTATATTTTACCAAGTTTCATATTTATCTTATAGCTAAGCCATATCCCTTGAAAATTTAGAGATCAGATTATAATGACTGCCACACTTAGTCTTTAAAAATTTTAAATTTTACACGAAAAAAATGTAAATTTTAAACGAAAAAATTAAAATTTTAAACTCAGATCCCTTAAATTTAGCTATCGAGTCTGTATATTTTACCAAGTTTCATATTTATCTTATAGCTAAGCCATATCCCTTGAAAAATTAGAGATCAGATTATAATGACCGCCACACTTAGTCTTTAAAAATTTTAAATTTTACACAGTAAATTTTAAATGAAACAATTAAATTTTTAAACTCAGATACCTTAAATTTGTCTATAGATATTTTATCAAAATTATCTTATAGCTAAGCCATATCCCTTCAAATTTACAAGTTCAAATCGGTACGCATCCAATGTTGGCACTCTATCTATCGCAAAAAAATGGGCCGAGCGAAGCCTCAATGACTTATGTCATGAGAGGCTTCGCTCGACCCATTTTTTTGCACCTCGTCCTGATCTTAAGACGAGGATTTATAGAAGTAGGGCTTGTTTCCCACCAAAACTTTAATTTTTTTGGGAAAATACCCCAATTCTAGGTCTCCGTACCTCTCTCCGAAGACATAGCTATCCATCGGTACAGATTGCAGGTAAGAGTCCATGGATATTTTCAAATCAGCTATAAAACTCTCCATGGTAGCATTGGAAGAGCTAATGGATGCTATCTTGATACGTATGGGCCTTCTGATGTTGAACGTACACTCTATCGGCGACAAAATCTCGATAGGCCCCTGAAATAAGGATTGAAATTCGCCTGGATGCATATCCAACAGCGTGTTGGCATCTTCCAATCCAAAAATACGTGTCTTGGCTAGAGACGGAGGCAGGCTCAAGCCCTCGGGAGCGATGTCAGTCACTGTAAGATGGCATAAGTTTAAAACGCCAGAAGGATTTTGATAGCCCATGGTGCGAGCTACGTCTGAACCTTTGATAAAAATTTCACCGTCAAAAGTCAAAAAACAAGTAAATTTCACGTTTAACTCTTCAGCTAAAATTTGAAATATCATTTTGGAGCTTTTAGAATATCAAGCAGTCAGAATGAAATGTCTCGTCCAGCAGCCTGTATTTATACTAGCAGCAATCTCTATTTCTATCTAAATTTCTTATCGACATCCTCTGACGCACATCCTCTTACGCACGTCCTGTAGATTATGCAAGATCCCGCTCAAACGACAAATTAATTCTAAAAATAAGTTTATCGAGGCTTACATAATATCCTGTCAACAGCTAGAAGAATTTTATCAGAAGGTCACGTTTTCTAAGAAAGCCTGATAAAACGAGGTCACGAATCGGGTATATATACGAGCTGCCTCTAAGAGCCTGCATCATTTTGACTTCTGTTGCATTAAGTCATGCTATTCACAATTGAACATCCACAGCTTGATGCTAAAATCTTATTCGTAGTCTCTGCGGATGGACTTTTGTTCGTCAGGGCCTCTGATGTGGCCAAGCTGATGGGTAAGGGTAGCGCATACGTAAAAAAAACTACCAAGCTAAAGGTGAGGGACCTCGTTTACAAAAGGTTCAGGATACCTGTCTCTTTAGCTAATACCTGGGTGTATCCAATAGAAGAGATTCATTTCGGAGATGCGCTGTCGACCATGGGTTTTGAGGCCATGATGAAATCTGCTAAGATTGACATCTTAGATCCTATAGTGCCAACTGCATGCATCCATAAAGCAGTCAGAATTCGGATCGTGAGGAATTCTGATGTCTTCATAGATGAATTCTTAAAGGATTTCATAGAAAGAACCCTGCTGTTCTATGATGGAGACCACGATGATGACCCTCGCCTACACGAAGATAGATTTGAGACTATTTCTTGGACAGACACCCCTCCGTCCAAAATCAAAGTCTTCGTGGGGAATCGATCTCGCTGGTATAAACTGATTCCTTAGAGATTTAAATTGGAGGGGGCAAAAAAATGGGCCGAACGAAGCGTCTCATGGCAGATTTCTGTCATTGACGCTTCGTTCGGCCCATTTTTTTGCGACGGTAGTAAGCCAACATTGGATGGGTACAAATTGAGACTTTGAATGGGGGTCTCTGAGATAGACAATATTAATAATTCAATATTGAAACGATACTAATGCCTTTGAATCTGAGATAGCTAATGTCTTTGAATCTGAGATAGAAATTTACAATATTGAATAAGGATATTTTTTTTAAATGAATGCCGTACCAATATTGAATATATTTTTTAACGATTCGATAAACAAATAATATATTTAAATAATAAAATATTTATATAGTCAATCTGAAGGCAGGATATTGCATAACTCATTTTCTACGAAAACAGGATGAGATAAGGCTTTTTATAGAATAATTTATCGCTGGATATTGCATAACTCATTTGCAACGGACACGGAAACAGGATGCGGTAAAGATATTTATAGACGCTGAAACAAATAAGCATTGCTGGACAATGATAGTGTATATACTTTAGCATGATATATAGGTTAGCTAGAGTCAATCAACCAATCAACCAACCTTGAAAAAAAAGAAAAAAAAAAAAAAAATTTTTTTTTTTTTTTTTTTTCAAGGTTGGTTGGTTGTTTGATTGACTCGGATTCATTCTTTATAAATAGCTGTACTCAAACCTTCATTCCTTCATTCTGTCTGAATCTCTTCTAGCATCAACCTTCTACTAAAACGCTCCTAACATTAAGATACTTTAGCATGATTGGTTGATTGGTTAATGTCTTTAAATCTGAGATAGAAATTTACAATATTGAATAAGGGCATTTTTTAAATGAATGCTGTACCAATATTGAATATATTTTTTTAACGATTCGATAAACAAATAATACATTTTTAA
The DNA here is from genome assembly GCA_963930645.1 of Salticus scenicus. Taxonomy (NCBI): domain Eukaryota; kingdom Metazoa; phylum Arthropoda; class Arachnida; order Araneae; family Salticidae; genus Salticus; species Salticus scenicus. Next base: position 76,906,125 of record OZ005654.1, on the reverse strand, counting down.
CTTTTCGATAAACAAATAATATATTTAAATAATAAATATTTTATTATTAAAATAAAATATTTAAATAATAAATATTTTATTATTAAAATAAAATATTTAAATAATATATTTAAATTCTAAATATTTATTATTCGAACCGAACGTGAACAATTCTGACGGGGTGGAGTTGCTCGAAGAATACTTCTGGCGACTGTCTGATAGACCTTTATATGCCGTAAAGAAGTAGGTTCACCCAGCTTTGCGGTACTTGGCATAGGAGCTGTAGTTTGAATAGAATACCCTCGTAACTGTAATCTTTAAATCTTAATTGTAAACATTTACATGCTTAAATTTCTAATGTCTCGTCAACGTTGCTGAGATTTGCAGTACTTGGCATAGGAGCTGTAGTTTGAATAGATCGTAACTGTAATCTTTAAATCTTAATTGTAAAAATTTACATGCTTAAATTTCTAATGTCTCGTCAGCGTTGCTGAGATTTGCAGTACTTTGGTATAAGATCTGTAATTTGAATAGATCGTAACTGTAATTTTTAAATCTTAATTGTAAAAATTTACATGACTGCATGCTTTAATTTCTAATGTCTCGTCAGCGTCTATTATTGGACTCGTCTGATTTTGACATGAGATGTCTCGGACAGGGACCATTCCAAGAGGTGCAATCGAAAGCTTAAATTTCATGCGACTATTCTTTTTCGGTCTTGGCTGAGTATGTACGTAATTTGGACAACGACGCAAAGGCTGAAATGCTAAATTTAAAACAACAAATGTTTGACTTGCAATCCAAATTGAATGTAGATATTGCACTCTTGAAAAACTAAGATTGAGAATTTTGACGTGAGAAAGCTCAAATTAGAGATGGGCATTCAGCAGATGCAAAATTAAATCGATTCCGTTTATCATGTCCGTCTCAAATTAAATGACTACACAATTGGCTTAATAATTTTTTTTTAAATGGATAAGGTTAGGCGACGACAGTTTCTAAATGAATGCTGTACCAATCTTAACGATTCCATAAACATATAAAATATTTAAATTCTAAAAATTTATTATTCCAATCTGAAAGGGTGAAGTTGCTCGAAAATTATTGCTGGTGACTGTCTGATAGACCTTTAGATGCGTAAAGTAATAGGTTCACCCAGCTTTGCGGTACTTGGCATAGGAGCTATCGTTTGAATTTCTGAAAGGGTGAAATATGCTCGAAAAATATTGCTGGTGACTGTCTGATAGACCTTTAGATGCGTAAAGAAGTAGGTTCACCCAGCTTTGCGGTACTTGTTCGTACGACGGGGCTATTGCTTTCAATCTGGGTTTTTGTGGTGTCGACGTTTTATGGTGTATCACCTAGAATTGGCCAAAAATACTAATTATTTCTAATGTTACCATTTAGTTTTGTTACTCGTCTTTAAATATTCTGTCCAATTTGAAAGAACTTTTATGTTTTTAAAATTGACTAAAAAGTTGGCGTGGCCAGTCTTCATTCTGTATAAATAGCCGTAGAAATGGCATAGCTTTCTATATATAAGCATTATATTGGCTGGACAGCGTGTTGAATTTTTTCGTTTTTACAGATTACCTTATGAAGGTTTAGTCTTTCAAAATATTGACTGACATGATAAACAGATGACTGTCGTTGGCAGACGTCGAGACAAAATGAGATGTGGACACGTTAGCGATTCTATATGTAGGCCACATAAAAAAACTAATGATGAATAAATGAATCCGTCAAGTTAAAGATACTGCTCCGTCCTTGAAGATGTGTTCAAGGTCACAAAAAAAAAAAAAAAAAAAAAATTTTTTTTTTTTTTTTTTTTTTTTTTTTTCATGTGACCTTGTGACCTTGATAATTTTATAGCGCCTATATAAGCAGCTGACAAATCTCATTTACTAACATTACTCCTATATATGTGGCAGCTAACGCATCCAAACCGTCATTGTGTCTGACCAGCAACAGTCATCTAGTCATGCCTCTATCACTTATGATTGGGTTTATACATTTGAAAATATTGTCTGGATGGCTGTGTCTCTGAATCTATATAAGCATTAACGTAATATTTTAAATTCTAATGTCTAAATTTACATTATTGGCGTATGTTTATTTTTAAATTATCTCGCGAGTTAATTTTAGTTTTTTCGACAACGATGAAAGGGCTTTGAAAATATTAGCTGGTCTGAAGACTCTCTGCAAAGTCCAGGTAACTATGTTTTTTTTAAATGTAGTTTAATATTTTTCGTTTTCGCAGATTACCTTATGAAGGCCTTGTCTCTGAAAATATTGTCTGGATGGCTTCGTCTCTGAATCTATATAATCATTAACAAAATATTTTAAATTCTAAGGCGTAAAGTTACAACATTAGCATGGAATCTTGTAAATTTATAGGATATTCACGGGTAAATTTTAGTTTTTTCGATAACAAGTTTAAACGAAGGGCTTACCCTTGGAAAATATGAACGGATTCTCTGCAAAGTCGACGCAAAGATTTTTTTCTTAAATGTAGCTTAACCTACTGATCAGACGTCGATATTAAATTTTTAATCGTGTAAGCTTGGGTCCGATTAACCTTGCTGTTTGGATCGGGTTTGTGTTCTAAAGAAATCATTGGGCCTATCCAAAATAATTTTCGTAGCCCTTAAAGTATTGTTTCCTAAACCAAGAGGATGTCCAAACTCGATACGGACTGATTAAAATATTTGATAGATATAAGGACTCACTTTACTGGACAGAGATTTTTTTTGACAACAGATCTGAGGGCTTTGAAAATATCAGAATCGATTATTTATTACATATCTTATACTTATATTTAAAATTATCCCTACTAATATCTTTAGAAATTTATTACATATCTTATACTTATATTTATGTTTATATTAATAATATATAAGTATAAGTATAAGTATAATATAATATAATACAGTATAAATAGTATATATGTATATATGTATATATGTATATATGTATATAAATATGTATATAATATAATATAATATAATATAATATAATATTTAGTATATAATATTTAGTATATAATATAAAATATAATAAAAAAAAAAAAAAAAAATCTATCCATTTCTATAGGGTAGCTACGATTCATGCTCCTACATTCTCCTATTTTGCTCCGACTTGCTTTTTTGTGGCAACGGGCTTCAAGGTCATTCAAGGTCACACACGAAAAAAAAAAAAAATATATATATATATATTTTTTTTTTTTTTTTTTTTTTTTTTTTTAGGTGCCACGCCCACCCTTGAAGCTTGTCTATATTTACTACGGATAACATGACTACACTCTCATTGTGTCTCGACATTTGCCTGCAACGGTCGTCTAGTCACTATGTCTCGTAATGTGTTTTCAGCAAGATGTACATTGATGTACACTAGAGAGTTAAATTTTTCTATAAAAACCTATGATCTATTCTGATTTCATGAAAACCTGCAGTATCTTGTCATTTGTCAGACAAAAGTCTATAAAATCTTGTGTTCAAAGCCAATATTGTATAAATAACGCTATCCCCATCCTATTTTAAAGGAAATGGGTTTAGACGTCAGGAGCTAGTTTATGCATGACCTTACAGTAGAAGAAATAAATTCCACTCCCACCCACCCTAATAGATATACTATATATATACTATATATATAGACTGCAGCGCCATCTACAATGAATTTGATTGGCTAAAGAAATATAGCTTTAGCAGCCAACTGAGAAATATAGCTTTAGCAGCCAACTGAGAAATATAACTTTAGCAGCCAACTGAGAAATATAACTTTAGAAATATAACTTTAGAAACCAACTTCATCAACCAACCAACCAACCAACTGTAAAAAAAAAAAAAAAAAAAAAAAAAATTTTTTTTTTTTTTTTTTTTTTCATGTGACCTTGTGACCTTGATAGCTTTATAGCGCCTATATAAGCAGCTGACAAATCACGTTTTCTAACATTACTCCTACATATGTGGCGACAACGATGAAAGGGCTTTGAAAATATTAGCTGGTCTGAAGACTCTCTGCAAAGTCCAGGTAACTATGTTATTTTTTTAAAATGTAGTTTAAAATTTTTCGTTTTCGCAGATTACCTTATGAAGGCCTTGTCTCTGAAAATATTGTCTGGATGGCTTTGTCTCTGAATCTATATAATCATTAACAAAATATTTTAAATTCTAAGGCCTAAGTTTACAACATTAGTATTAAATCTTGTAAATTTATAGGATACTCACGGGTATATTTTAGTTTTTTCGACACCAAGTTTGGACAAAGGGCTTACCCTTGGAAAATATGAATGGATTCTCTGCAAAGTCGACGCAAAGAGTTTTTTCTTAAATGTAGCTTAACCTACTGATCAGACGTCGATATTAAATTTTTAATCGTGTAAGATTGACTCTGTATAAACATTAGCCTTGCTGGCTGGATCGGGTTTGTGTTCTAAAGAAATCATTGGGCCTATCCAAAATAATTTTCGTAGCCCAAGGCTTAAAGTATTGTTTCCTAAACCAAGAGGATGTCCAAACTCGATACGGACTGATTAAATTTATTACATATATTATACTTATATTTATATTTAAATTAGTATTATAAGTATAAGTATAAGTATAATATAATATAAATATAAATATAAATATAAATATAATATAATATAAATATAAATATAAATATAATATAATATAATATAAATATAATAATAATATAATATAAATATAATATAATATAAATATAATATAATATAATATAAATATAATATAATATAATATAAATATTTTATATAAAAAAAAAAAAAAAAAAAAAAAAAAAAAAAAAAAAAATCTATTCATTTCTATAGACGCTCGAAGATTTTGCATGCGACATTTTGTTTGGCCTTAGTTATCACACAAACGATACTCGAGCTGGATTTGCGGTACTTAAGGGTCGATGTAAATTAGAGACATCATATATATATTTTTTCAGCTATACTAATAATTGAGTATGAAATAAAATATTTTTTTATCTGTATTTAAACATGCAGACATTTTCCGCGGAGCGGAAAATGTCTGCTTGTTTAAATACAGATAAAAAAATATTTTATTTCTATTTCTTTTAAAGTCTAATGTATAAATTTACAATATTAGTATATTTTTTTTTTAATTTATAGCATATTCACAGTTTAGTTTTGTTTTTTTCGACAACAAGTTTTGATAGAGGGGCATAGGCTTTGAAAATATTAACTGGCAGAAAATATCTGCATGTTTAAATACAGATTTAAAAAATATTTTATTTCTATTTATTTTAAATTCTAATGTATAAATTTACAATATTAGCATATTTTTTTTAATGTATAGCGTACTCACGAGTTAATTTTGGTTTTTTCGACAACAAGTTTTGATAGAGGGTCTTAGGCTTTGAAAATATTAACTGGTCTCTCTGCAAAGTCTAAACAATTAGCTTTGCTGGACAACCTTTGAATTTTTACCGACAAGGTTCTATATAAGCATTAGCTTGCCTGAAAGACAGTTTTTTCTGATAATTGTGTCAATATTAATTTTTGGATCGATGGGTCAAAATGCTCGAATAATATCGCTGGCGACTGTGTCTGAGACCTGTGTTTATCGTAAAAATGAGACTCCAGCTAGATTTGAGGTACTTGAGGGTGGGGTTTAAAAATACATCGATTCGTAGAAAATAGGCAGACATGTTATTGTAGTCTACGTAGGCCTTTTATTTAAAATGTTTTACCGTACAATGGATGATTTGAATCTCGTCACGATTTTGGATGGATTTCTTTAGACCCGGTAGGCCAGCAAGGCTAAAATTTATATAGAGCCAAGCCAGGCTTTTCCAAACGGATGTCGTTGGCAGACAAAATGAGATGTGGGCACTTTAACGATTCTATATATAGGCCACATAAAAAAATTAATGTTGAATAAATGAATCCGTCAAGTTAAAGATACTGCTCCGTCCTTGAAGATGTATTCAAGGTCACACGAAAAAAAAAAAAAAAAAAAAAAAAAAAAAAAAAAAAATTTTTTTTTTTTTTTTTTTTTTTTTTTTTTTTTTTTTTTAGGTGCCACGCCCACCCTTGAAGCTTGTCTATATATACTATGGCTAACATGACTACACTCTCATTGTGTCTCGACATTTGCCTGCAACGGTCGTCTAGTCACTATGTCTCGTAATGTGTTTTGAGCAAGATGTACATTGATGGAGACTAGAGAGTTAAACTTTTCTATAAAAGCCTATGATCTATTCTGATTTCATGAAAACCTGCAATATCATGTCATTTGTCAGACAAAAGTCTATAAAATCTTGTTTTCAAAGCCAATATTGTATAAATGACGCTATCCCCATCCTATTTTAAAGGAAATGGGTTTAGACATCAGGAGCTAGTTTATGCATGACCTTACAGTAGAAGAAATAAATTCCACTCCCACCCACCCTAATAGATATACTATATATATACTATATATATAGACTGCAGCGCCATCTACAATGATTGGATAAAGAAATATAATTTTAGAGGCCAACTGAGAAATATAACTTTAGCGGCCCAACTGAGAAATATAACTTTAGCAGCCAACTGAGAAATATAACTTTAGCGGCCAACTGAGAAATATAACTTTAGCAGCCAGCTGAGAAATATAACTTTAGAAACCAACCAACCAACTGTAAAAAAAAAAAAAAAAAAAAAAAAAAAATTTTTTTTTTTTTTTTTTTTTTTTTTTCAAGGTTGGTTCAAGGTCATTTAATCTGCCCCTATATATACCCTGGCTGCCTTCAGGATTTATATCATTTTTCTCATTCTACAATTGTTGTTGGACTGACATTTGCAATTTTTCATAATGGATTTCTCCGATCCCATTCAAAGCGTCTTTCATTACCTAGTCAGAGACTGCGTTCATCTGGCAAACTGGGAAGCTACCGGCGAATATAGGATGGTCGACATCAGAAATGACTGGGACGATCCAGAATGGAAACCGAAAGAACACAAATTTGCCCTTTCTATTTTGAGAATGTTAGAAGACTATTTTCAGACACCGCGCTTCCCTACTGGTATGAAGATCGAACAGATCGAAGAGGCCATTCCCAAGCTGAAAGAAAAATTAGAAGCCATACTCGATTCTGATAGCATATCTCTTAAAGTCCGAGGCCTTTTTCGCAACAAAAGCTTAACGTATCGTCGTTGGCGTGGTGCCGAATCTTATCAACCTTGGGTGCTGGAGTGTTTGATCGTTACTGGATGCTTTCTCGGAGAATGTTTTGCCAAATTTCGATACAACAACGGGGTATTCGATCTGGCATCCGTTGCCTTAATAGATATTATGGAAAAGAGTGGCTTGTTAAGTTGTATCAGAGCCGATCTCTTTAATAATAGGGATTCGTTTGGTAAACCTGGTATTAAGGTTAAATCAGTTTTGGACAAAGATTGGAGTATGTGGACATTTCAATTGGACAAAACACAGGAGAGAATATTGTACAAGAAGTCAGCTAAATGTTAAGTGACGAAAATAATATATAAATAACGTAACGTAAAAAATAATATATAGATGAAATAACGTAACGTAAAAAATAACGTAACGTAAAAATAACGTAACGTATAAAAATAACATATTAAAAATAACGTAACGTAAAAATAACGTAACGTATAAAAATAACATATTAAAAATAACGTAACGTAAAAAATAACGTAACGTAAAAATAACGTAACGTATAAAAATAACATATTAAAAATAACGTAACGTAAAAAATAACGAAACGTAAAAAATAACGTAACGTATGAAACTAATATACTTGACACAAAACTAATATTGTATAAATAGCTCCGCCATATCTTATACATTGCTCCGTCAAGGTCACATTCAAGGACACATAAAAAAAAAAAAAAAAAAAAAAAAAAAAAAAAAAAATTTTTTTTTTTTTTTTTTTTTTTTCAGTGGGCGTGGCTTGGATTCATTCTGTATAAATAGCCGTACTCAACTCTTCTCGCATCAATCTGTCCCACTAAGACGCTCATCCATCTAACATTAGATCCTGCCGGATCGATAGGCTATCTTGTCCTGTTTCCGTGACTCGTTCCAATCTCATGTCTTCTACAGTCTGAAATTAAATTGCTACACATTTGGCTTAATAATTGTTTTTAAAATGAATAAGGTTAGGCAACGGCCGTTTCTAAATGAATGCTGTACCAATCTTAACGAATCCTGTCCCGCTATGACAACAACGGTTTCATAACCTATTGGTTCGCCCATAGCGTACGTTAGTTTTGGCCAAGAGAAAAAATTTAAATTTTCAAGGGATAAGCCAGTCTATTAAATTATGACGAGTTTCATTCCTACCAATAAATATTTTTTTCGTGAAATATCGGAAGAACCCGCTTAACGTTCAGATAAAGGCATCCATTATAGGTAATAAACGGCGTATTTAAATATTTGTTTTCATATTTGAGCATACACAAATGTATAACGATTATACTAGGCTATTTGAATAGATAAAATTGCTATAATACTCTTAAAAAATAAAGCTTAGCTTATCAGCCAACTATATTGTAGACTCGATCATAGGTACGATAACTAAAAATTTATATATTTATGAAAAAATATTTTATTTATCAGTAGTTAAACATACAGACATTAATTTTTTCAACCCTTCCTTTATAAAGCGTTGGGCTTCTCGTAGCACTGCATAACGAAAGACTTAAAGGGTATCATGTTGGGGATCTCAATAACCATTTGACTATTTATGCATGACGCGTGTAAAAGTTGTCTCGTTTTCAGAGGCCTGGATTTCATGCTAGCGGAGAGCTCCAAAAATGACAGACGACACGGATTGGAAATAGGCATTTGAATCTATGCGTGACACGCGTAAAAGTTATCTCGGAAACCGTTTTCAGAGGCAGTTTCAAGAGGGGTGATAGACAGCCTGGATTTCATGCAAGCTGACAGTTGTCATTTGGAAATTGAAAAAAATATTTCCCGACGCGAAAAACAGCAATGAAAAGGTTATCTAGTCTAAATGTTAAGTTTCTAATATCTGCGTAGCTTATATTGAATTTCTAATTTCTTCATGACCTAGTTTCTATTGTCTGCATGGTTAAATTACTAATATATACATTCTAATAGCCCGTGTTATATTTCTAATGTCTGTCGTTCATGGCCTCCTCGTTACCAGCAACATTTGTTTTTTTTTGCGTAACAAACAGCCTGATCTAGACTGAGGTCGGATTTGTTATAATGGTCACGTCTAATTTTGACATGTGAAAAAGATGTCTCGGAAACCGTTTCCAGGGGCCATTCCAAGAGGTGCAATCGAAAGCTTAAATTTCATGCGAAACGGAGTTGATAGTCTCGATTCGTTTTCGGAAAAATATCTTGGCTGAGAAAGAATTTTGAAACTGCATACGTGAGCTTTGTTATAAGGCCAATTAACCTTTGCCGTGCTCTTCTCAATTTTGACATTTTCCCCTCATTTTTCAATATTTTTTACATTTACATTTAAACATTTACGTTCTTCTATACGATATTTGTAGTTTTACACATTTCGTAAATTTTCGACAGCTTTTGGTTGGGGCCTTAAATTTGTGCGTACAAGATTCGGCACAGTAAACTCTTTGACGTGCTCTTCTTAATTTTAACATTTCTTCGTAATTTTCGATAAATTTTACTATTTACGTGTAAATTTTTACGCTTCTCTATACGATATTTGTCGTTTTTCTCATTTCGTTAATTTTCGACAGTTTCGGTCACTTGTGCAAGAGATTGTCAAGTCAATGACTAGAAATACGGACGATTTAAAACTTCGACTTTTTACAATATTTTTTACATTTTAAACATTTTATTTTAATTTTGGACGGATTAATTTTGAACTTTGATCTTTACAAGACAAGTCTGCTGTTAAACGGTTCGCTGTCTGTAAGCAAGCTGGCATTTTTTCAATTCCAGGCCCTTCTTTTATAAAGTATTGAACCATGTCTCGTAATGACAAATCGAAACGGGTGGCGCTGAAACGTAAGCTGGATGAGGTCGAAAATGAAATGAGTCACAAAAAAGAAATGTACGAGAGACGCCACGATGAGTGTAAAAAGGAGCTGGAAATCGCCCGAAAGGAAAATGCATCTCTTCAGAGAGAAGTTAGAGAGTTGTGGAAGAAATATGACTGTTTGAAAGATGCAGCGATGGACAGGATGGTGGCCCAAATTAGCGATCTGAAAGCGAAAAAATCGAGGCTGGAACTGGAGAATGTCAATCTTCAAGGAAATTTTGAGAAATATATAAAACGTGATCCTAAAGAATCTTCAGCTAAGAAGTAAAATGCTGCGGCTACATTAAAATAAACCAACTAAAAAAGTCACATTGAAATCAACCAACTGTAAAAGTCACATTGAGATCAACCAACCAACCAACTGTAAAAAAAAAAAAAAAAAAAAAAAAAAAATTTTTTTTTTTTTTTTTTTTTACAGTTGGTTGATTGGTTGATAATCTTGTCTATATATAGGATCGCTGACGTGCCACGTCCTCATTCTATCTAGATCTTTGCCAGCAACGGTCATATCTCTCATTCTTAAATCTGTAACATTTTTTACAAACACGATGTCTGAAAGTCTAAAAAATATACACAATTATTATATGGATTTGAGAAGGAAAGCTTATTCTTTCAAGTGTCCCCATTGCAAGGTTGAAATGTTACCAATAAATTTCGAAAAGCATTCTTTAACCCATGGACTGAAAACGAAGACTTCTTGCGCATGGTGTAATGGACACTACGAGTGGAAATATGGCCAAAAGAAGCACAACGCGAGACATTTATTGACATGTTTTCGAAAATTTATAGCCGTTAAGAGAATCGATAGAAGCGTAGGCATGGAGACAGACGTGGAAATGGACGAGCCATATCGAATCCCCGACGAGCTCAGACTCATGGACACCCGTCCGTTGTGCGCTGCAGAATCGTTTTTCGATCATCAGGACATTCGTGGATTCTTAACGGAACGCCTTTTCGAAGACCTTTGGCTATTGGATCATGAATCCGAGGTTGATTATTTCGAAGACGAGAATCTAAACGCGGCCGCCTCCTACGTTCGAAAGTACGTCAGGTCGGAAGATGAATGGTTTCACGTCATGGTTAAGGCTGCAGCATTTGAATCTTTTATAAGAGTTTTGGATAAAGAAGACGGTAGGATCACCACGCTGCCTTTTTCTTGTTGGTGCGACGGCGGTAAGGCCGAGGATCCAATTTTCAGACAGCATCGGCACATGATAGTGGTCGCGCCCATGGGTCTCTTCAAGAAAATCTGGTCGAAAGTCAAACCTTACAAAAGACCTTGCAAAAACTACGCTTCGAAAAAATACGAGTTGATAGAATCTGCTATGCATTTGGTCAACACGCTGGGCTACGTTAGCAAGAGGAGATCGAGGTGTTACTTTACGATAGGTGGCAAGAGACATAAAAAGGCTCCACTGAAAAACAAACATTTTTACATATTTCGGACGCTGCCAAAAGACTTCAGGTTGCCGCTGACATTGCAGTGGGACGGAGGCGTCCAAGGGGTTATGGATCTGGAAATATTTCGAAAGGCCTCGCTGCCTAAATTAGCTTACGGTATACTAGTTGAAGAAAACGGAGTGTATAAACAAAAGATTAAACATTTTCACGCTTTCAGAGGCGGGATGGTGCTGCCTCTCAAAAGAGAGTTCGTTCCGACGGAAAACCAAACGCCTCAGATTCTATATTTGATGGGTGGTAAAAAGCTTTATCTGGATCGAGAAGACGTAGATGGGAACTGGCTGAGGGCTCAGGCTGAGAGAGGCAATTGCTTCTATGAATTGGTCGGGGACGAATTATGGACGCCGCCAAATAAAATCCAGAGTTATTTGAGAGACGCGAGGCCGATCGTGGAGGCGAATTGGAAACTGGAATCCGAGATTAAGATTGTGCAGGGACAAGTTGTCGATTTGCAGAGAGAGATGGCTGACTTAAAAACACAATTTGCAGAAGAGATGGCTTCATTGAAAGCACAATTTGCAGAAGAGACGGCTTCATTGAAAGCACAATTTGCAGAAGAGAGGGCTTCATTGAAAAATGAAAACGTGTCTTGGAAAGAGAAATATCTGTCTCTGAAAGACAGTTTTTTCTGATAATTGTGTCAATATTAATTTTTGGATCGATGGGTCAAAATGCTCGAATAATATCGCTGGCGACTGTGTCTGAGACCTGTGTTTATCGTAAAAATGAGACTCCAGCTAGATTTGAGGTACTTGAGGGTGGGGTTTAAAAATACATCGATTCGTAGAAAATAGGCAGACATGTTATTGTAGTCTACGTAGGCCTTTTATTTAAAATGTTTTACCGTACAATGGATGATTTGAATCTCGTCACGATTTTGGATGGATTTCTTTAGACCCGGTAGGCCAGCAAGGCTAAAATTTATATAGAGCCAAGCCAGGCTTTTCCAAACGGATGTCGTTGGCAGACAAAATGAGATGTGGGCACTTTAACGATTCTATATATAGGCCACATAAAAAAATTAATGTTGAATAAATGAATCCGTCAAGTTAAAGATACTGCTCCGTCCTTGAAGATGTATTCAAGGTCACACGAAAAAAAAAAAAAAAAAAAAAAAAAAAAAAAAAAAAAAAATTTTTTTTTTTTTTTTTTTTTTTTTTTTTTTTTTTTTTTTTTTAGGTGCCACGCCCACCCTTGAAGCTTGTCTATATATACTATGGCTAACATGACTACACTCTCATTGTGTCTCGACATTTGCCTGCAACGGTCGTCTAGTCACTATGTCTCGTAATGTGTTTTGAGCAAGATGTACATTGATGGAGACTAGAGAGTTAAACTTTTCTATAAAAGCCTATGATCTATTCTGATTTCATGAAAACCTGCAATATCATGTCATTTGTCAGACAAAAGTCTATAAAATCTTGTTTTCAAAGCCAATATTGTATAAATGACGCTATCCCCATCCTATTTTAAAGGAAATGGGTTTAGACATCAGGAGCTAGTTTATGCATGACCTTACAGTAGAAGAAATAAATTCCACTCCCACCCACCCTAATAGATATACTATATATATACTATATATATAGACTGCAGCGCCATCTACAATGATTGGATAAAGAAATATAATTTTAGAGGCCAACTGAGAAATATAACTTTAGCGGCCCAACTGAGAAATATAACTTTAGCAGCCAACTGAGAAATATAACTTTAGCGGCCAACTGAGAAATATAACTTTAGCAGCCAGCTGAGAAATATAACTTTAGAAACCAACCAACCAACTGTAAAAAAAAAAAAAAAAAAAAAAAAAAAATTTTTTTTTTTTTTTTTTTTTTTTTTTCAAGGTTGGTTCAAGGTCATTTAATCTGCCCCTATATATACCCTGGCTGCCTTCAGGATTTATATCATTTTTCTCATTCTACAATTGTTGTTGGACTGACATTTGCAATTTTTCATAATGGATTTCTCCGATCCCATTCAAAGCGTCTTTCATTACCTAGTCAGAGACTGCGTTCATCTGGCAAACTGGGAAGCTACCGGCGAATATAGGATGGTCGACATCAGAAATGACTGGGACGATCCAGAATGGAAACCGAAAGAACACAAATTTGCCCTTTCTATTTTGAGAATGTTAGAAGACTATTTTCAGACACCGCGCTTCCCTACTGGTATGAAGATCGAACAGATCGAAGAGGCCATTCCCAAGCTGAAAGAAAAATTAGAAGCCATACTCGATTCTGATAGCATATCTCTTAAAGTCCGAGGCCTTTTTCGCAACAAAAGCTTAACGTATCGTCGTTGGCGTGGTGCCGAATCTTATCAACCTTGGGTGCTGGAGTGTTTGATCGTTACTGGATGCTTTCTCGGAGAATGTTTTGCCAAATTTCGATACAACAACGGGGTATTCGATCTGGCATCCGTTGCCTTAATAGATATTATGGAAAAGAGTGGCTTGTTAAGTTGTATCAGAGCCGATCTCTTTAATAATAGGGATTCGTTTGGTAAACCTGGTATTAAGGTTAAATCAGTTTTGGACAAAGATTGGAGTATGTGGACATTTCAATTGGACAAAACACAGGAGAGAATATTGTACAAGAAGTCAGCTAAATGTTAAGTGACGAAAATAATATATAAATAACGTAACGTAAAAAATAATATATAGATGAAATAACGTAACGTAAAAAATAACGTAACGTAAAAATAACGTAACGTATAAAAATAACATATTAAAAATAACGTAACGTAAAAATAACGTAACGTATAAAAATAACATATTAAAAATAACGTAACGTAAAAAATAACGTAACGTAAAAATAACGTAACGTATAAAAATAACATATTAAAAATAACGTAACGTAAAAAATAACGAAACGTAAAAAATAACGTAACGTATGAAACTAATATACTTGACACAAAACTAATATTGTATAAATAGCTCCGCCATATCTTATACATTGCTCCGTCAAGGTCACATTCAAGGACACATAAAAAAAAAAAAAAAAAAAAAAAAAAAAAAAAAATTTTTTTTTTTTTTTTTTTTTTTTCAGTGGGCGTGGCTTGGATTCATTCTGTATAAATAGCCGTACTCAACTCTTCTCGCATCAATCTGTCCCACTAAGACGCTCATCCATCTAACATTAGATCCTGCCGGATCGATAGGCTATCTTGTCCTGTTTCCGTGACTCGTTCCAATCTCATGTCTTCTACAGTCTGAAATTAAATTGCTACACATTTGGCTTAATAATTGTTTTTAAAATGAATAAGGTTAGGCAACGGCCGTTTCTAAATGAATGCTGTACCAATCTTAACGAATCCTGTCCCGCTATGACAACAACGGTTTCATAACCTATTGGTTCGCCCATAGCGTACGTTAGTTTTGGCCAAGAGAAAAAATTTAAATTTTCAAGGGATAAGCCAGTCTATTAAATTATGACGAGTTTCATTCCTACCAATAAATATTTTTTTCGTGAAATATCGGAAGAACCCGCTTAACGTTCAGATAAAGGCATCCATTATAGGTAATAAACGGCGTATTTAAATATTTGTTTTCATATTTGAGCATACACAAATGTATAACGATTATACTAGGCTATTTGAATAGATAAAATTGCTATAATACTCTTAAAAAATAAAGCTTAGCTTATCAGCCAACTATATTGTAGACTCGATCATAGGTACGATAACTAAAAATTTATATATTTATGAAAAAATATTTTATTTATCAGTAGTTAAACATACAGACATTAATTTTTTCAACCCTTCCTTTATAAAGCGTTGGGCTTCTCGTAGCACTGCATAACGAAAGACTTAAAGGGTATCATGTTGGGGATCTCAATAACCATTTGACTATTTATGCATGACGCGTGTAAAAATTATCTCGTTTTCAGAGGACTGGATTTCATGCTAGCGGACAGCTCCAAAAATGACAGATGACACGGATTGGAGATAGGCATTTGAATCTATGCGTGACACGCGTAAAAGTTATCTCGGAAACCGTTTTCAGAGGCAGTTTCAAGAGGGGTGATAGACAGCCTGGATTTCATGCAAGCTGACAGTTGTCATTTGGAAATTGAAAAATATATTTCCAGGCTGTATGAGTACCAATAATAGCAATGAAAAGGTTATCTAGTCTAAATGTTAAGTTTCTAATATCTGCGTAGCCTATATTGAATTTCTAATTTCTTCATGACCTAGTTTCTATTGTCTGCTTTGATCTTTACAAGACAAGTCTGCTGTTAAACGGTTCGCTGTCTGTAAGCAAGCTGGCATTTTTTCAATTCCAGGCCCTTCTTTTATAAAGTATTGAACCATGTCTCGTAATGACAAATCGAAACGGGTGGCGCTGAAACGTAAGCTGGATGAGGTCGAAAATGAAATGAGTCACAAAAAAGAAATGTACGAGAGACGCCACGATGAGTGTAAAAAGGAGCTGGAAATCGCCCGAAAGGAAAATGCATCTCTTCAGAGAGAAGTTAGAGAGTTGTGGAAGAAATATGACTGTTTGAAAGATGCAGCGATGGACAGGATGGTGGCCCAAATTAGCGATCTGAAAGCGAAAAAATCGAGGCTGGAACTGGAGAATGTCAATCTTCAAGGAAATTTTGAGAAATATATAAAACGTGATCCTAAAGAATCTTCAGCTAAGAAGTAAAATGCTGCGGCTACATTAAAATAAACCAACTAAAAAAGTCACATTGAAATCAACCAACTGTAAAAGTCACATTGAGATCAACCAACCAACCAACTGTAAAAAAAAAAAAAAAAAAAAAAAAAATTTTTTTTTTTTTTTTTTTTTACAGTTGGTTGATTGGTTGATAATCTTGTCTATATATAGGATCGCTGACGTGCCACGTCCTCATTCTATCTAGATCTTTGCCAGCAACGGTCATATCTCTCATTCTTAAATCTGTAACATTTTTTACAAACACGATGTCTGAAAGTCTAAAAAATATACACAATTATTATATGGATTTGAGAAGGAAAGCTTATTCTTTCAAGTGTCCCCATTGCAAGGTTGAAATGTTACCAATAAATTTCGAAAAGCATTCTTTAACCCATGGACTGAAAACGAAGACTTCTTGCGCATGGTGTAATGGACACTACGAGTGGAAATATGGCCAAAAGAAGCACAACGCGAGACATTTATTGACATGTTTTCGAAAATTTATAGCCGTTAAGAGAATCGATAGAAGCGTAGGCATGGAGACAGACGTGGAAATGGACGAGCCATATCGAATCCCCGACGAGCTCAGACTCATGGACACCCGTCCGTTGTGCGCTGCAGAATCGTTTTTCGATCATCAGGACATTCGTGGATTCTTAACGGAACGCCTTTTCGAAGACCTTTGGCTATTGGATCATGAATCCGAGGTTGATTATTTCGAAGACGAGAATCTAAACGCGGCCGCCTCCTACGTTCGAAAGTACGTCAGGTCGGAAGATGAATGGTTTCACGTCATGGTTAAGGCTGCAGCATTTGAATCTTTTATAAGAGTTTTGGATAAAGAAGACGGTAGGATCACCACGCTGCCTTTTTCTTGTTGGTGCGACGGCGGTAAGGCCGAGGATCCAATTTTCAGACAGCATCGGCACATGATAGTGGTCGCGCCCATGGGTCTCTTCAAGAAAATCTGGTCGAAAGTCAAACCTTACAAAAGACCTTGCAAAAACTACGCTTCGAAAAAATACGAGTTGATAGAATCTGCTATGCATTTGGTCAACACGCTGGGCTACGTTAGCAAGAGGAGATCGAGGTGTTACTTTACGATAGGTGGCAAGAGACATAAAAAGGCTCCACTGAAAAACAAACATTTTTACATATTTCGGACGCTGCCAAAAGACTTCAGGTTGCCGCTGACATTGCAGTGGGACGGAGGCGTCCAAGGGGTTATGGATCTGGAAATATTTCGAAAGGCCTCGCTGCCTAAATTAGCTTACGGTATACTAGTTGAAGAAAACGGAGTGTATAAACAAAAGATTAAACATTTTCACGCTTTCAGAGGCGGGATGGTGCTGCCTCTCAAAAGAGAGTTCGTTCCGACGGAAAACCAAACGCCTCAGATTCTATATTTGATGGGTGGTAAAAAGCTTTATCTGGATCGAGAAGACGTAGATGGGAACTGGCTGAGGGCTCAGGCTGAGAGAGGCAATTGCTTCTATGAATTGGTCGGGGACGAATTATGGACGCCGCCAAATAAAATCCAGAGTTATTTGAGAGACGCGAGGCCGATCGTGGAGGCGAATTGGAAACTGGAATCCGAGATTAAGATTGTGCAGGGACAAGTTGTCGATTTGCAGAGAGAGATGGCTGACTTAAAAACACAATTTGCAGAAGAGATGGCTTCATTGAAAGCACAATTTGCAGAAGAGACGGCTTCATTGAAAGCACAATTTGCAGAAGAGACGGCTTCATTGAAAGCACAATTTGCAGAAGAGAGGGCTTCATTGAAAAATGAAAACGTGTCTTGGAAAGAGAAATATCTGTCTCTCAAAGCCGAGAATGATAGAAAAATATCGGATTTGCGAAGAGAAGTGTCGTCTCTGAAAGAAGAGAATGCGTGTATCAAAACGAAATATAAACGATCGGTGATTGAGAACAAAAAATTGCGGGATAAGATAAACGAGCTACAGGACGAAGTCATAATGCAGCTGAAAAATGAGAATGCTGAGCTTAGACGGAGACTGTCCAAATATGAAGACGCATAATTAAAAAATGTGAAATTAGAAAGTGACAATACTTTACAAAAGTCCATCTAAGTCCAGGTCACATGACCAACCAACCAACCTTTGAAAAAAAAAAATTTTTTTTTTTTTTTTTTTTTTTTTTTTTTAAAGCCTATATTTTTTTTGTGTCGCCTATATATAGAATGTCTAACATACCCACATCTCATTTTGTCTCGACTCCTGCCGACAACGGTCATCTAAATATCCGTTTGGAAAAGCCTGGAATGTCTCTATATAAACTTTAGCCTTGCTGGCCTACCGGGTTTATAGAAATCATTGGGGCCATTCCAGCGAAGTTGCCAGCTCTATTTTGAGATACCTACATTGGCTGGATCCATAAAAATTTAAGAGGTTTCGATAAGATTCAAACAGGCTGAGGGTTGTCACGACAAACGGTGCCATTGAATTGAATTGCAGAGGCCATGCTTAGCAGGAACGCATTGAGAATAGCAGCCCATATTGTAAAAATGAAATAAAATATTTTTTATATCTGTATTTAAACATGCAGACATTTCCGCGATACATTTTATTTCTATTTCTTTTAAATTCTAATGTCTAAATTTATAATATTAGCATATTATTTTTTTAATTTATAGAATACTCACGTTTTGTTTCCTCGACAACAAGTTTTGATAGAGGGGTTTTGAAAATATTATCTGGACTCTCTGCATGCAACAATTTTAATTTCTTAAATGAGGCTTGTTTGAAAATGTGACAAGAGGGTGTAAATGCTCGAATATTATCGCTGGCGACTGTCTCTTATACCTGTGTTTATCGCAAAAACGATATGTACAGCTGGATTTGCGGTACTTGAGAGTGTGAGCTACAAATAGATAGGACCGACGTAAAAATGTAGAAATATTATAGGGTTGGGCTTTTATTTAAAATGTATTACCGACAACTTGAAGATTATTTGAAAAAAAAACTATGGCTAAAGTACCCACATCTAATTTTGTCTGCAGTCATCTAGTTATCCGTAAAATATTTTACCGTACAACGGATGAAAACATTTTACAAATAACTAGATGACTGTTGTTGGCTAACGTCGAGTCAAAATGAGATGTGGGTACGTTAGCAATTCTACATATAGGTCACACGAAAAAAACTAATGTTGGAGAAATGAATCCGTAAAGTTATAGACGCTGCTCCGTCCTTGAAGATCTGTTGAAGGTCACACGAAAAAAAAAAAAAAAAAAAAAAAAAAAAAAATTTTTTTTTTTTTTTTGAGTGGGCGTGGCTTGCCTTCACACTATATAAACATGCTGTCTTAGTCTATTTGTCCATACAAAGACATGTGGTAGCTATACATACTAATATAAACTCCTGTTCGCATACTTTTATTAGAGAAAATTGCATCAATTGTCGTACCGCCTCTCGTCGTATAGTGTTTGGGATTCGTTCGTAGATCTAAGTTCAGGACTTGTAACCCCTCCATAAAGTCTTTTCCGTCTTCTGAATTAAAATCTATATTAAAATCCCCTACCAGCACCGTTTTGAAATCTTCGTCCTCTTGCAGGAGAGCTTCTGCTATAACTTCGCCTTTTTGTTCGTCATTGGCTTGCGGACTTGCATATACCAAGACAAATCTTATATTATTGAGTATGTAACATACTAAAACTTGGACTCTGTCTTGGTTTATACTGAAGGTTTTTCTCGATAAATTTGATAATCCTTGTCGGATATAGGTTATAACGCCGCATTTCTTTCGAGGCTTTCTTGGATCATCATTGCTATGAATTACACCAGCCATTACAAATCCTGGAAATGCAAAGTAATCTGCGGGTAACGTTCCCGTTTCTGCTAGCATAATTATATCACTCTTCATGAAGCATGGATCGGCCAATACGTCTTCGTAATGAGTGGATAATCCTTCAACATTATGGTACATAAACTGAATGCCAGCGAAATCTCCTCTTTCATGAAGAGAAATTAGCGGTCTTAATATAGCTAGTTCTTTTGCCACGGGATCGTTTTCAGATGGTGCCTCAATCGTTACAAATTCGTCCTCTACATACAATCCGTCAGCTTTCGTCGCTTGTGATGACCCGACATAAACTAAACTTAGGCTCATATTTTTGCTAAGATGTACAGCACACTCGTTGCACCTTGCGATTTATGAATGGCCTCAGATACAACGATGGGTCTCTAGCGACACTTAAAGCCAAATTTCTTATTCTATAGATATTTTTCCTCATTCGCTCAACGGGTTCAATCCAGGATTGATGCCATGACGCAGCATATATCTTATGAGCAGCTTATGAATTTAAGAACAGCTTGCGTGCGTCAAAACGAAATATATACGGTTGGTGAAGGGGTATAAAATAAACGAGCTTCAGGACGAAGTGATAACGCAGCCGAGATGAAGAAGGCTTAATGCAGGCCTAGTCTTTGAAAATAATGACTGGATAGGCATTAGCAAAATCATTTAAATACTAATGCCTAAATTAATTTCTTTAATCGGTAACAGGGTTACAACCCAAACTTATCTGCAAATAAATTTTCAGCGCCTAGAATCGACTTGACGAAAACATTTTACGGATGACAGTATCTTGTCATTTGTCAGACAAAAGTTTATAAAAATCTTGTTTTCAAAGCCAATATTGTATAAATAACGCTACCCCCATCCTATTTTAAAGGAAATGGATTTAGACATCAGGAGCTAGTTTATGCATGACCTTACAGTAGAAGGAATAAGTTCCACTCCCACCCACCCTAATAGATATACTATATATATACTATATATATAGACTGCAGCGCCATCTACAATGATTGGATAAAGAAATATAATTTTAGAGGCCAACTGAAAAATATAACTTTAGCGGCCAACTGAGAAATATAACTTTAGCAGCCAACTGAGAAATATAACTTTAGAAATATAACTTTAGAAACCAAATTCATCAACCAACCAACCAACCAACTGTAAAAAAAAAAAAAAAAAAAAAAAAAAAAAAAAAATTTTTTTTTTTTTTTTTTGAGTGGGCGTGGCTTGTGTTCATACTATATAAATAACGGCTGCCGTACACAAATCATCATTCTGTTTCTGACCAGCTTCTCCTGCCTTGTCCTGTTTACCATTGAAACAACATTTGCTATATATACGCCTATCTTCTAAATTTTATACCATAACGCTTTGACAATGAGCCATCGCATTGAAATCGCTTTCCATTATCTACTTCGAGACTGTGTTCAGTTGGCAAACGATTTGGATACTGAAGATGAGATGTTGGTCGACGACGCGAATTACATGGATTTAAAATTTAGTCTGAGAGAACATAAATTCGGTCTTTCAATTTTGAGAATGCTTGAAGAATATTTTCAGATTCCGCCCCAGCATACTGGTATTACTGTTAAAAGGGTCGGAGACATTATTGTCGAGCTGAAGAAAAAATTAAATGATATTATCGAGTCAAATTTGATATCTCCTAGAGTCAGTAACTTGTTTCGCGATAAAACGTTAACAAATCATAGCTGGCGAGGTCGCGATTGCTATCAGCCTTGGGTAATGGAGTGTTTGATTGTTACCGGACAATTTCTTGGAGAATGTTTTAACAAATTTCCATACAAATGTGATAAGTATTTCAATTTGGCATATGAAGCGTTGATGGATATTTTGATGGATAATAATTTGCTAACTTATATCGCAGTGGATCTGTCTCTTGGGAGGGATCCGTTTGGCAAACCTGGGATTAAAGTAAAATCTATCTTGGACTTAGATGATTGGTGTTTCTTTACATTTCAGTTAAACGAAGAACAGGAGCAAAAATTGTACGAGAAGTGCCCTTAGTTAAAAATTACATTCTTTGAAAAAAAAAAAAAAAAAAAAAAAAAAAAAAAAATACTTAAAAAAAATATTACTTTAAAAAAAAAAAAAAAAAAAAAATTTTTTTTTTTTTTTTTTTTTTTTTTTTTTGAGTGGGCGTGGTTTTGTTCAAGGCTATGTTTATAACCTATTTAAAGGGTCCGATATTCTTAACACTCAAACATTTTTACAAAACTCTACATGATGGCTGACAATACAAATTCCATAGATCCAATGATTCACATGTACTATAATGATTTGAAAATCAAAAATTATTGTTTCAAATGCATTTGTTGCGAGTTATATTTTTTTCCAACTGAATACGAAAAACATTCAAAAATTCATGGAATCAATGCGAAAACTTCTTGCGTATGGTGTAATGGAGACTACAATTGGGAATTCGGGAAAAAATCTCATAGCAAAACCGTGAGACATTTATTGACTTGTTTTCGAAAATTTATAGATAATAATGGAATTAGAGATGGGAGTATAGACTTAATGACAGATGTGGAGATAGACGAGCCGTATCCCGAAGAACTCATGAACGCCCGTCCGTTGTGCGCTGAGAACGATACTTTGCAGGGACAAATTATCCAGTTGCAGAGAGAGATGGTTGAATTAAAATCAAATTACGGAGAACAAATTGACGATTCGTTGATAAACAAAAACGCGTCTTGGAAAGAGAAATACTAGACTCTGAAAGCGGAGAGCGATAGAAACATATCGGATTTGCAAAGAGAAGTGTTGTCTCTGAAAGAACAGCTTGTGTGCATCAAAATGAAATATAATGCAACGGTGACTAAGATGCTGGATAAAATAAACGAGCTTCAGGACAAAGTGACAACAGCCGAAAATTAAAAATTTTTTTTTTTTTTTTTTTTTTTTTTTTTTTTTTTTTAAGTGGGTGTGTCTCGACTATATATACAATAGCTTTACTCGTTGGCTGTTATAAACTGGTCCAAGTTTATGCGGACATGATAGCTAGAAGACTGTTGCTGACGGACCATGTAAGTATTATTTTCTTTACGTTCACGAAATTGAATAATTTTTTTAATGTCTTCGGTGTCTAGGTTGAGTTTCTAATGTCTACGTGACCAATAGCCTAGGTTGTAGTTCTAATATCTGCAGGACCCGTTTCTAATGGCCGATGTTGTATTTCTAACGTCTACATTCTAAGGGTCTATGTTAAGTTTCTAACAGCCTAAGTAAAATTTCTAATGTCACCTAGTTTGAAGTTATAATGTCTACATGGCTCGTTTCTAATATCTTAAGTTGAATTTCTAATGAATTCTTTTAGTGCCAACATTGGATGCGTACCGATTGTAATTTTCAAGGGATATGGCTTAACTATAAGATAAATATGTATCTTGGTAAAATATACAGACTCGATAGCTAAATTTAAGGAATCTGAATTTAAAAATTTAATTTTTTCGTTTAAATTTTGCCGTGTAAAATTTAAAATTTTTAAAGACTAAGCGTGGCAGTCATTACAATCTGATCTCTAATTTTCAAGGGATATGGCTTAGCTATAAGATAAATATGAATCTTGGTAAAATATACCGACTCGATAGCTAAATTTAAGGGATCTGAATTTAAAAATTTAATTTTTTTGTTTAAAATTTGCATTTTTTATGTAAAATTTAAAATTTTTAAAGATTAAGCTATATGTGGCAGTCATTACAATCTGATCTCTATAAAAAGATTGTCGAGAGACAGGATATTATGCCTCAGGATGCCCGGTTAAAATTACAATCAGATTTCTATAAAAAGATTTTTCGAGAGACAGGATATTATGTAAGCCTTTCCTCAGGATGCCCGGTTAAAATTACAATCAGATCTCTATTAAAAATTGTTCGAGAACTATTGAAAGGACCTCTAACGGCCTAAGCTGAATCTCTAATATCGCCGTTTTAAAAGTCTATGTACAATGTCTAATGTCTGCCGTCGTAAGACTTAAACATTATCTAGTCTGAGGTCGTGAAGAAATTGTCAGTGGATTTCATGAGGGCCAGAATCTAAAGATTTCTCTACGCCCGTTGGCAAGAATCATGTAGGATAGGAGCTCTAAAAGGGTTGGCAGATTTAAAGCTGGTAAATTTAAAAAATACTATATGTCTGTTGGCCGATCTTCGATACACTATAGAAATGCGAGAGTCGATGATTGTGAAAGTGTTCAAGAGAGTGTAAATGCTCGAATATTATCGCTGGCGACTGTCTCTTGTACCTGTGTTTATCGCAAAAACAATACACTAGCTGAATTTGTGGTACTTGAGGGTGGGAGCTAAAAATAGATGGGGAAAAATGTAGACATTTTATAGAGGTCTATGCTAGCCGTAGCATTTAACAAGACTATCGATACATATTATTTTTTACCAAATACATGTATCCATTTAAAATTCTTACAATAGCCTTTCATCCATTAAACTGGCCAGTCCTACCAATATCGATACATATTATTTTTTTTCCAAATACGTGTATCCATTAAAAATCTGAATTCTAACCTTTAACAAGACTACCATTAAAAAAATCTTATGCAAGCCCACTGATACGTTAAATCTTTCCAATATTGCCAAATCTTTAAAATTCCTAAAATTAGATCGAGAGGGTCCTTTCGTGCTTGCATGACTATGTTGGCGATACCAATAGGATGGCTAAATTCGATACGGCCGATTAGAATGTTGAGAAAGGATTTGAGAGAGGAATGTTTATATACAGCCAAGCCAGGCTTTTCCAAACGGATTAGATGACTGTTGTTTGCAGATAAAATGAGATGTTAACCATTCTATATATAGGCTACACGAAAAAAACTAATGTTGAATAAATTAAGTTTGCTCCGTCAAGTTATTGATACTGCTCCGTCCTTGAATATCTGTTCAAGGTCAAACTTTAAAAAAAAAAAAAAAAAAAAAAAAATTTTTTTTTTTTTTTTTCTGTGACCTTCAACACATTCTTCAAGGACGGAGCAGTATCTATAACTTGACGGATTGTTCAACATTAGTTTTTTCCATGTAACCTATATATAGAATCGCTAACGTACCCACATCTCATTTTGTCTCGACGTCTGCCGACAACAGTCATCTAAATATCCGTTTGGAAAGCCTGGCTTGGCTCTATATAAACATTAGCATTGCTGGCCTACCAGGTCTAAAGAAATCATTGGGTCCATCCAAAATTATTTTCATGACTAGATTATTGGGTCTGGCAAGCCATCTGCATAATCATATAAATTTTCAGCCCCCTATAATCGAGTATGAAATAAAATATTTTTTTATCTGTATTTAAACATGCAGACATTTCCGCTTCGCGGAAATGTCTGCATGTTTAAATACAGATAAAAAAAATATTTTATTTCTATTTCTTTTTCCATGTAACCTATATATAGAATCGCTAACGTACCCACATCTCATTTTGTCTCGACGTCTGCAGTCATCCGCTTGGAAAAGCCTGGCTTGGCTCTCTAAACATTAGCATTGCTGGCCTACCGGGTCTAAAGAAGTCATTGGGTCCGTCCATCCATGACCAGTATATCTAATCATGTTATCATGAAACTAGTTTATGAAACGACATAGCCATATCATTAGAATAGCTATCCAAAATTAGAATGGCCATCCAAAATTATTTTCGTGACCATTCGATCTCGTCCTGCGAAGTGTTGGATTTGCCAGCTCAGAATACCTATATCAATATTGGCTGGATCCGTAAAAATTTAAAAGAGGCCTCGATAAAATTGAAAGAGGCTGGGAGATAAGCATAGCAGATAAATTGCAGACCAGGTAAACCGAACACGTAGAGAGTAGCAACCCATATTCTAAAAATTTAAACGTAATTATGAAAATAGTATTAACGAGATGCCATTCGTTTGCCAATGAAAAGCGTAGCGGTTTTAATTTATGGGATACTCACGGGTTTATTTTTTCGACAACACGTTTTGATAGAGGTACTTAGACATTGACAATATTAGCTGGTCTCTCTCCAAGCAACAATTTTATTTTCTTAAATACGACTTAATTTTTTCGTTTTTACAGATTACCTTATGAAGGCTTAGTCTTTGAAAATATTGATTGGTGTCGTGGATCTATATAAGCATTAGCAAAATAATTTAAATTCTAATGCGTAAATTAATTTATTTATTTGGAGATTGGTAATTCCAGATTGCTTTTAAAGCCAATATTGTATAAATAACGCTATCCCATCCAATTTTAAAGGAAATGGGTTTAGACATCAGGAGCTAGTTTATGCATGACCTTACAGTAGAAGAAATAAATTCCACTCCCACCCACCCTAATAGATATACTATATATATACTATATATATAGACTACAGCGCCATCTACAATGATTGGATAAATAAATATAAATTTAGCAACCAACTGAGAAATATAACTTTAGAAACCAATTGAGAAATATAACTTTAGAAACCAACCATCATATCAACCATCATATCAATCAACCAACCAACCAACTGTGAATGAAAAAAAAAAAAAAAAAAAAAAAAATTTTTTTTTTTTTTTTTTTTTTTTAGTTGGTTGGTTGGTTGATTGATATATATTTTGTATAAATAGCGGCTCCGTACTCAAGCTACATTCATTCTGTCTTCTAGCATATTTATTGAAAAAGCTTATTGGAACGTTTCTAGTTTATGTCTGGCAGATTAACAATACGCTATCCTATCCTGTTTCTAATCTATTCAAACTTTTTACGATGATTAAATATCACGAGCCAAATTTATTCTGGCCTCTGTGGCTTAATGATTCTGTATACAAATTTATTATGTCTTCCAAAGTCTCAAATAAGATTTCTACAATACAAGCTTAAAATATTTACTTATGTCTCCCAGAGCCCCATGTTAAATTTCTAACGTCACCACATTGAATTTGTAATGTCTGCATGGCCCGTTTCAAATATCTATCGTTTATGGCCTCCTCTCAAGCAAAATTCTCATGCGATTTTGTATGATCTTGAAACGCGAACGCACATAGCCTTTGAAACGTAAAATAATGTAGTTTATGCTATGTCTGAAATACCTTGAAACGTTAAAAAATTGTCGTTACCCATGATTGTTTTCATCCATGAAAGGTCTTCTTGCGTGTTTGAGACATGAAATATTTCAAGAGAGTGTGAATGCTCGAATAATATCGCTGTCGACTGTCTCTTGTACCTGTGTTTATCGCAATAACTATACACTAGCTAAATTTGCGGTACTTGAGTGTGGGAGCTAAAAATAGATCGGACCGATGTAGAAATTTTATAGGACAGGCTTTTATTTAAAATGTTTTACCGACGACTTGAAGATTATTTGGACTCATGTTGAGTAAATGAATCCGTCAAATTCTAGAAATCATTAGGTCACCAGTATATCTAATCATGTTATCATGAAACTGGTTTATGAAACGACAAGGCCATATTATTAGAATGGATTTGAGAGAGGAATGTTTATATACAGCCAAGCCAGGCTTTTCCAAACGGATTAGATGACTGTTGTTGGCAGACAAAATGAGATGTTAGCCATTCTATATATAGGCTACACGAAAAAACTAATGTTGAATAAATTAAGTTTGCTCCGTCAAGTTATTGATACTGCTCCGTCCTTGAAGATGTGTTGAAGGTCAAACTAAAAAAAAAAAAAAAAAAAAAAAAAAATTTTTTTTTTTTTTTTTTTTTTTTCATGTGACCTTCAACGCATCTTCAAGGACGGAGCAGTATCTGTAACTTGACGGATTCATTTATACAACATTTGTTTTTCCATGTAACCTATATATAGAATTGCTAACGTACCCACATCTCATTTTGTCTCGACGTCTGCAGACGACAGTCATCTAAATATCCGTTTGGAAAAGCCTGGCTTGGCTCTCTAAACATTAGCATTGCTGGCCTACCGGGTCTAAAGAATTCATTGGGTCCGTCCATCCAAAATCGTGACCGGTATATCTAATCATGTTATCATGAAACTGATTTATGAAACGACATGGCCATATCATTAGAATAGCTATCCAAAATTAGAATGGCCATCCAAAATTATTTGCGTGACCATTCGATCTCGTCCTGCGAAGTGTTGGATTTGCCAGCTCAGTATATTTTCAGTATACCTATACCAATATTAGCTGGATCCGTAAAAATTTAAAAAGAGGCCTCGATAAAATTTGAAACAGACTGGGAGATAAACGTATCAATTGAATTGACCAGGAGAGACCCATATTGTAAAAATTTAAACGTAATTATGAAAATAGTATTAACGAGATAATGATTAAGTTTTGTATAAATAGCGGCTCCGTACTCAAGCTACATTCATTCTGTCTTAGCATGTTTATTGAAAAAGGCTGATGAGATATCTTCTAGTTTATGTCTGACCAGACAATACGTTATTGGGTCCTGTTTCTAATCTATTCCAATTTTCACGATAGCCCTTATCAAATACCACGAAATCACAAGCCAAATTTATTCGGGCATATCTTTAATCGCTACCGGATGGCTCTAATATTGGTATTGGCCGAATGGCTAACATATCAATGTAAAATGGCTAACGTATCCAAATAATCATTGTGTATGACCAGCAACAGTCTGGCTTCATGATAATATTCTATAAACACCCATGACCTGATTTCATGAAAACGTGCAACATCTTGTCCATACAATAGTCTATAAAAATCTTGCTTTCAAAGCCAATAATGTATAAATATCGCTATCCCATCCTGTTTTAAAGGAAATGGGTTTAGACATCAGGAGCTGGTTTATGCATGACCTTACAGTAGAAGAAATAAATTCCACTCCCACCCACCCTAATAGATATACTATATATATACTATATATATAGACTACAGCGCCATCTACAATGAATCTGATTGGATAAAGAAATATAAATTTAGCAACCAAATGAGAAATATAACTTTAGAAACCAATTGAGAAGAAATATAACTTTAGAAACAAACTTAATCAACCAACCAACCAACCTTAAAAAAAAAAAAAAAAAAAATTTTTTTTTTTTTTTTTTTTTTTTTTATGTGACCTTCAACACATCTTCAAGGACAGAGTGGTATCTGTAACTTGACGGATTCATTTATTCAACATTAGTTTTTCCGTGTAACCTATATATAGAATGGCTAACATGCCCACATCTCATTTTGTCTCGACGTCTGCCGACAACAGTCATCTAAATATCCGTTTGGAAAGCCTGGCTTGGCTCTATATAAACATTAGCATTGCTGGCCTACCAGGTCTAAAGAAATCATTGGGTCCATCCAAAATTATTTTCGTGACTAGATTATAGGGTCTGGCAAGCCATCTGCATAATCATATAAATTTTCAGCACCTATAATTGAGTATGAAATAAAATATTTTTTTTATCTGTATTTAAACATGCAGACATTTCCGCGAAGCGGAAATGTCTGCATGTTTAAATACAGATAAAAAAAATATTTTATTTCATTTCTTTTAAATTCTAATGTCTAAATTTACAATATTAGGATATTTTTTTAAAAATTTATAGAATACTCACAGGTTACATTTTGTTTTTTCGAAAACGAGATTTGATAGAGGGGCTTAGGCTTTGAAAATATTAAATGGACTCTCTCCAAGCAACAATTTTATTTTCTTAAATGTAACTTAATTTTTTCGTTTTTACAGATTACCTTATGAAGGCTCAGTCTTTGAAAATAATGACTGGATCTATATAAGCATTAGCAAAATCATTTAAATACTAATGTCTAAATTTACAATATTAGAATAAAATCTTGTAAATTGACAGGATACTCATGGGTTGGATTTGGTTTTCTCGACAACTTGAAGATTATTTGGAAAAGAACTAATGTTGAATAAATTAAATTAGCTTCGTCCTTGAAGTTGCGTCAAGGTCACACTTAAAAAAAAAAAAAAAAAAAAAAAAAAAAAAAATTTTTTTTTTTTTTTTTTTTTTTATGTGTCCTTGAGCATATCTTCAAGGACGGACTTAACGACTTCATTTATTCGATATTAGTTTTTTTCGTTTGATCTATATATAGAATGGCTAATGTACCCACATTGTCTCGCCAACAACAGTCCAGTAAAATCTTTTAAATTCTAATGTCTAAATTTACAATATTAGCATAAAGTCTTGTAAATTAAATCTGCTGCGTCTTGCTGTAAAAATATACATTCTGTATGACGATTCAAGTCATAGCTGTGATCTTCTTCTGTGGCTGATCTTTCAGCATTTGATTTTTCCAACGTCGGCACTAATTTTCAAATACGCAGATCCGTTGTAATATTTAAGTCATTAGTTTTATCGTTTTCTGGAATCCATTCTTTGCGTTGTCTTCAAGATTTTGTATAGGATATATATTAAAGAAACCATTAATGCCATATGAATTCTTTGTAAGCGAGAAACCTTAAATATTTTTTATTGTAGATTTCAGCTTCACTAGCCTCTTTTCTACAATATGGGCAACGCTTCGAAAATTTAAACCAAACCATGATGCATTGCATGTGAAAAGTATGGTTGCATGACAATCTGAGACCTTTTCGTTTAAACAGTCTTATGGTTCTCAGACATATGGAACACTCAAGCTTAGATGCGTCGGACTTGGGTGCAGACATCATAGAAACGCTTAAAAGCACAAATGATTCGATAGCGCTGAGCTCTGGACTTTATATACTGATAAACGTTTTCCAGGAAAACATATATATAGCCAGTCAAGGTTCAAGGTCACACAAAAAAAAAAAAAAAAAAAAAAATTTTTTTTTTTTTTTTTTTTTTTTTTCGTGTGACCTTGAAACTTGACTAGCTATATATAATTATCTATTTGTCTCCACACTCTTATTGTCTCTCAACATTTGTCAGCAACAGTTGTCTAGTCATTATGTCTCGTAATGTGTTTGAGCAATATGATAAAATTGAAACGGGCTGACCTGTATCTGCATTACATTATATATTTAACCTAAATATGGCTGCAATATCTTCGATCCGCTATAGAAATGCCTATGGCTTGGGTTGGCTATACATAATCATTAGCTTTGCTGGCTATTATAAAATTTTTCAAGTTCAGACACACTTTTTTGACAACACGTTTTACAGACTACCATCTGAGGGCTTAATATAAAAAACGATATATATACTAAATATTTTACTTAAAAACAAAATATAGCCTCTCTATAGATGCTCGAAGATTTTTGTATGAATTTAGACCATGCAAATATTGCTTATATTATATTTCTACATACTTTTTTGCTCTCTACATTCTGCCGCGCTTGCTCGTGGCTTTTTGTTACACATATGCCCTTTGTTTGTTCAATGCTCGAGGCTTTTTGTTTTGCTCAACTTTGCCCAACTATTTGTTAGTTTAAAGCTCGAGGCTTTAAACTATTTGTTAGTTTAAAGCTCGAGACTTTTGTTACATATATCCCCCCTTATTTGTTCAACGCTCTATACATTAAGATATGCTTTAAAAATTATGCAGTCAGTGCTCGATTCATTAATTCATGCTTTAACCATTATGCAGTCGCTGCTCGAAGCCTCTTTTGGTCATATACATTTTACGGGAATTCAACACCCTAGTTTTGACCACGAAAATTTAAAACCTGTTCCAGTACTAAAACGGTATCGTATACGATAACATAAATATTTATGTCTTTTTCAAAAATCATTTTTTCTAATTTGAAAGACAAAACGCCTCATATTTTCTAATCGAGTACCATGTAACCTCTGAGACCAACTCTGGCATTATAAAAAATGAGGTATTATGTCGCAAAAATTAGAAAAAGTGACCTTAGGTATCAGAGTATCAAATCTATAAAATAGCGACTCTTGTTGGTAAAATATTAATAACAAAATACATTTCGTATAAAACTGTCTATTTAAAAATGGAAATATCCAAACGATGCAGATATCGACTCATTGTTTCAAATTAACGTCAAATTTATGTAAACTAATATTTTATTTGTAAACTAATTTAACACATCTCAATCCTATATTTGAAGAAACGGTATACCGTTACATTTTTAATGATCCATTTCTTAAGCTTCACATTGTCAATTTCTAAATTTAAAAAACAATTTCAAAATTTTTTTTTCTAAGTTTTACAGATTTTCACATCAGGGTTTAGACTTTGATATTTTCAATTGGACTTTATTTTGTTACGTGTTTCAGAAAATCTACTGTAAGATATCAGATAGAAAATTTTGACAAATTTGAAAGTACAGACGGAGACATGATAACTTGAAAACTGTTGTTGGCAGGTGTTGAGAGAGAATGATGTGTGGGTATGTTAGCCATCCTATATATATCAAAGCCACACCCACTAAAAAAAAAAAAAAAAAAAAAAAAAAAAAAAAAATTTTTTTTTTTTTTTTTTTGAGAGTATTTTTTTTTCAAAGATTTTTTTTACAGTTGGTTATATATAATTATTTATTTGTCCCTTCCTTAATCTGTAGTCTATTTGGTTAATACTATTTTCCTAATTGCTTTTCACGTTTCATTCGTCATGCTACTAAACGAATGGTATCTCGCTAATACTATTTTAATAATTACATTTAAATTTTTACAATTCCATTGCTACAGAGTCGATGCCTATACGATATGAATACGTTTATCGTTTAATATTTGCCATGAAGGTGGATGGCTCTCTTTTGTTTTTATAACTAAATGACATGTTTGCATGCCGTATAAGCATCTGTTAGCCGTCTTTTTGTCACATCCAACCGATTTATAAATTTCTCTAATAGAATGAGGAATGTGAGGCTGCAGAGATAAAAAATTAAAAATTTTATATTGAATAGTTTTATCGGCCGCTTGAATAGCATAAGCGTTTTCCAGCTTACCACATTTTCTTTTGAATGTACCCAATGAGTTGTTCAACATCGCACTAGATTTGAGAGTCGAAAAATCCTCAGCACCAACGCATATGGATAAATCTTTCGACGTTTCCTGATTATCCATGACCTCATCTTTAGAATCTGGACTGCGAGGGGGTTCGATGATCGAATGAGTCCGTTTGCAGTACCCTCGAAGCCAGTCTTGGAGATTCGTATCGCCTTCTTCGCGAACCGTGATTTTGAATGCATCTTTTCGATTGAAGGGTATTACCATTGGATAAGAGGCATTGATTCTTCCTTCATGCCAAAGGTTTTTTATGATAAACAAGTCTTCGAGAGACATTCGATTAGATTTTTGAATGACCGCCATCATCTCTTCGAAATCAAACACGAGTCTGTAACTCTTTGTCAAATGTGAGGCCTGCGGAATCAGACTGGACAAGTCTTTTCTTGCGTGCTGAACTACGAAACTGCGTGGACGTGCGTATTTCAGCATTATGCCCACTTCAAAAGCCCCAAAATATGTTTTGCCGTCTGAAGCTACGGCTGCGAGCAAACAAAGTTTGTTGGCAAACGAGACTTTAAGCCACATGTCTGTGTTGTGAAAATTGGATCTGAGACACGATTTTATAAACTCAGAGAGCGAAGAAATATTATACGTTGAGATCTTGCAGAAGGTCTTCTAAAACGCGTCCAGTTAATATTTACAAAGACTAAGCACTCATATGGTAAACTGTAAAATTTGTTGTAGAAAAAATGACAAAGTCTAGCACATTATATTGGAAGGTCCTAGAATTGAAAAATGTATAACAACCAGCAAAGCTGACGCTTATATATAGCCAAACCACGCCCAAGTGATCATAAAAAAAAAAAAAAAAAAAAAAAAAAAAAAAAAAAAAATTTTTTTTTTTTTTTTTCGTGTAACCTTGACGCAACTTCAAGGACGTACTTGACGAAGCAAACTTCATTTATTCAACATTAGTTCCTTTCCAAATAATCTTCAAGTTGTCGAAAAGACCAAATCCAACCCGTGAGTATCCTATAAATTTACAAGATTTTATTCTAATGTTGTAAATTTAGACATTAGAATTTAAATGATTTTGCTAATGCTTATATAAATTCACGACACCAGTCACGGTTAATATATTTGACATTACATATTTGTACAAGGCTTGAAAAAAATAAAATTGGTAGAATTAAAAAAAAAGACATTCACTGTCAGTGCTTAGAAAATGCTCCTTTTAATATCCTAACAATTTTCGTTTAAGTGTTGCAATTTTAAATTTTAAGTCTGCAATTTTGTATTTTATGTTGCCTGTCTCTCTTTCAATGTTGGCAATATCTAATTTTAAGTTGACACTTTCTAATTTTAAGTCTTCAATATCTGTTTTCAAGATGATATTTTCTTCCCTCAAGCTGATAATTTCCTTTTCTGAGGTGTTTTTATTCCCTTTCAAATCATTTATTTCGCCATGTATATTAGAAAGAAATTCATAAAAACATCTATGTTCACTTTGGACACGTACCAGCTTTTCTTTTAATTCTACGTTTTCTTTTTCGACAGATTCCACCTTTAGTTTCAACTTTTGCATTGCGCTTTCGTTACGTGCTTGAAAAATGCTAAAACTAGAATTTTTTACATTTTCGTTGTCAGCCATCTTTAATATGACAAGGTGTGGCAATGTCGGCTGACCGAAACAAGTTACGACAATATGTCGCTTACACGGGTTTATATATAGTCAAGTTTCAAGGTCACACGAAAAAAAAAAAAAAAAAAAAAAAAAAATTTTTTTTTTTTTTTTTTTTTTTTTTTTTTGTGTGACCTTGAACCTTGACTGGCTATATATATGTTTTCCTGGAAAACGTTTATCAGTATATAAAGTCCAGAGCTCAGCGCTATCGAATCATTTGTGCTTTTAAGCGTTTCTATGATGTCTGCACCCAAGTCCGACGCATCTAAGCTTGAGTGTTCCATATGTCTGAGAACCATAAGACTGTTTAAACGAAAAGGTCTCAGATTGTCATGCAACCATACTTTTCACATGCAATGCATCATGGTTTGGTTTAAATTTTCGAAGCGTTGCCCATATTGTAGAAAAGAGGCTAGTGAAGCTGAAATCTACAATAAAAAATATTTAAGGTTTCTCGCTTACAAAGAATTCATATGGCATTAATGGTTTCTTTAATATATATCCTATACAAAATCTTGAAGACAACGCAAAGAATGGATTCCAGAAAACGATAAAACTAATGACTTAAATATTACAACGGATCTGCGTATTTGAAAATTAGTGCCGACGTTGGAAAAATCAAATGCTGAAAGATCAGCCACAGAAGAAGATCACAGCTATGACTTGAATCGTCATACAGAATGTATATTTTTACAGCAAGACGCAGCAGATTTAATTTACAAGACTTTATGCTAATATTGTAAATTTAGACATTAGAATTTAAAAGATTTTACTAGACTGTTGTTGGCGAGACAATGTGGGTACATTAGCCATTCTATATATAGATCAAACGAAAAAAACTAATATCGAATAAATGAAGTCGTTAAGTCCGTCCTTGAAGATATGCTCAAGGACACATAAAAAAAAAAAAAAAAAAAAAAAAATTTTTTTTTTTTTTTTTTTTTTTTTTTTAAGTGTGACCTTGACGCAACTTCAAGGACGAAGCTAATTTAATTTATTCAACATTAGTTCTTTTCCAAATAATCTTCAAGTTGTCGAGAAAACCAAATCCAACCCATGAGTATCCTGTCAATTTACAAGATTTTATTCTAATATTGTAAATTTAGACATTAGTATTTAAATGATTTTGCTAATGCTTATATAGATCCAGTCATTATTTTCAAAGACTGAGCCTTCATAAGGTAATCTGTAAAAACGAAAAAATTAAGTTACATTTAAGAAAATAAAATTGTTGCTTGGAGAGAGTCCATTTAATATTTTCAAAGCCTAAGCCCCTCTATCAAATCTCGTTTTCGAAAAAACAAAATGTAACCTGTGAGTATTCTATAAATTTTTAAAAAAATATCCTAATATTGTAAATTTAGACATTAGAATTTAAAAGAAATGAAATAAAATATTTTTTTTATCTGTATTTAAACATGCAGACATTTCCGCTTCGCGGAAATGTCTGCATGTTTAAATACAGATAAAAAAAATATTTTATTTCATACTCAATTATAGGTGCTGAAAATTTATATGATTATGCAGATGGCTTGCCAGACCCTATAATCTAGTCACGAAAATAATTTTGGATGGACCCAATGATTTCTTTAGACCTGGTAGGCCAGCAATGCTAATGTTTATATAGAGCCAAGCCAGGCTTTCCAAACGGATATTTAGATGACTGTTGTCGGCAGACGTCGAGACAAAATGAGATGTGGGCATGTTAGCCATTCTATATATAGGTTACACGGAAAAACTAATGTTGAATAAATGAATCCGTCGAGTTACAGATACCACTCTGTCCTTGAAGATGTGTTGAAGGTCACATTAAAAAAAAAAAAAAAAAAAAAAAAATTTTTTTTTTTTTTTTTTTTTTTTTTTTTAAGGTTGGTTGGTTGGTTGATTAAGTTTGTTTCTAAAGTTATATTTCTTCTCAATTGGTTTCTAAAGTTATATTTCTCATTTGGTTGCTAAATTTATATTTCTTTATCCAATCAGATTCATTGTAGATGGCGCTGTAGTCTATATATATAGTATATATATAGTATATCTATTAGGGTGGGTGGGAGTGGAATTTATTTCTTCTACTGTAAGGTCATGCATAAACCAGCTCCTGATGTCTAAACCCATTTCCTTTAAAACAGGATGGGATAGCGATATTTATACATTATTGGCTTTGAAAGCAAGATTTTTATAGACTATTGTATGGACAAGATGTTGCACGTTTTCATGAAATCAGGTCATGGGTGTTTATAGAATATTATCATGAAGCCAGACTGTTGCTGGTCATACACAATGATTATTTGGATACGTTAGCCATTTTACATTGATATGTTAGCCATTCGGCCAATACCAATATTAGAGCCATCCGGTAGCGATTAAAGATATGCCCGAATAAATTTGGCTTGTGATTTCGTG
This sequence comes from Salticus scenicus, assembly GCA_963930645.1. Taxonomy (NCBI): domain Eukaryota; kingdom Metazoa; phylum Arthropoda; class Arachnida; order Araneae; family Salticidae; genus Salticus; species Salticus scenicus. Next base: position 76,869,280 of record OZ005654.1, on the reverse strand, counting down.
GTATTTGATAAGGGCTATCGTGAAAATTGGAATAGATTAGAAACAGGACCCAATAACGTATTGTCTGGTCAGACATAAACTAGAAGATATCTCATCAGCCTTTTTCAATAAACATGCTAAGACAGAATGAATGTAGCTTGAGTACGGAGCCGCTATTTATACAAAACTTAATCATTATCTCGTTAATACTATTTTCATAATTACGTTTAAATTTTTACAATATGGGTCTCTCCTGGTCAATTCAATTGATACGTTTATCTCCCAGTCTGTTTCAAATTTTATCGAGGCCTCTTTTTAAATTTTTACGGATCCAGCTAATATTGGTATAGGTATACTGAAAATATACTGAGCTGGCAAATCCAACACTTCGCAGGACGAGATCGAATGGTCACGCAAATAATTTTGGATGGCCATTCTAATTTTGGATAGCTATTCTAATGATATGGCCATGTCGTTTCATAAATCAGTTTCATGATAACATGATTAGATATACCGGTCACGATTTTGGATGGACGGACCCAATGAATTCTTTAGACCCGGTAGGCCAGCAATGCTAATGTTTAGAGAGCCAAGCCAGGCTTTTCCAAACGGATATTTAGATGACTGTCGTCTGCAGACGTCGAGACAAAATGAGATGTGGGTACGTTAGCAATTCTATATATAGGTTACATGGAAAAACAAATGTTGTATAAATGAATCCGTCAAGTTACAGATACTGCTCCGTCCTTGAAGATGCGTTGAAGGTCACATGAAAAAAAAAAAAAAAAAAAAAAAATTTTTTTTTTTTTTTTTTTTTTTTTAGTTTGACCTTCAACACATCTTCAAGGACGGAGCAGTATCAATAACTTGACGGAGCAAACTTAATTTATTCAACATTAGTTTTTTCGTGTAGCCTATATATAGAATGGCTAACATCTCATTTTGTCTGCCAACAACAGTCATCTAATCCGTTTGGAAAAGCCTGGTTTGGCTGTATATAAACATTCCTCTCTCAAATCCATTCTAATAATATGGCCTTGTCGTTTCATAAACCAGTTTCATGATAACATGATTAGATATACTGGTGACCTAATGATTTCTAGAATTTGACGGATTCATTTACTCAACATGAGTCCAAATAATCTTCAAGTCGTCGGTAAAACATTTTAAATAAAAGCCTGTCCTATAAAATTTCTACATCGGTCCGATCTATTTTTAGCTCCCACACTCAAGTACCGCAAATTTAGCTAGTGTATAGTTATTGCGATAAACACAGGTACAAGAGACAGTCGACAGCGATATTATTCGAGCATTCACACTCTCTTGAAATATTTCATGTCTCAAACACGCAAGAAGACCTTTCATGGATGAAAACAATCATGGGTAACGACAATTTTTTAACGTTTCAAGGTATTTCAGACATAGCATAAACTACATTATTTTACGTTTCAAAGGCTATGTGCGTTCGCGTTTCAAGATCATACAAAATCGCATGAGAATTTTGCTTGAGAGGAGGCCATAAACGATAGATATTTGAAACGGGCCATGCAGACATTACAAATTCAATGTGGTGACGTTAGAAATTTAACATGGGGCTCTGGGAGACATAAGTAAATATTTTAAGCTTGTATTGTAGAAATCTTATTTGAGACTTTGGAAGACATAATAAATTTGTATACAGAATCATTAAGCCACAGAGGCCAGAATAAATTTGGCTCGTGATATTTAATCATCGTAAAAAGTTTGAATAGATTAGAAACAGGATAGGATAGCGTATTGTTAATCTGCCAGACATAAACTAGAAACGTTCCAATAAGCTTTTTCAATAAATATGCTAGAAGACAGAATGAATGTAGCTTGAGTACGGAGCCGCTATTTATACAAAATATATATCAATCAACCAACCAACCAACTAAAAAAAAAAAAAAAAAAAAAAAATTTTTTTTTTTTTTTTTTTTCATTCACAGTTGGTTGGTTGGTTGATTGATATGATGGTTGATATGATGGTTGGTTTCTAAAGTTATATTTCTCAATTGGTTTCTAAAGTTATATTTCTCAGTTGGTTGCTAAATTTATATTTATTTATCCAATCATTGTAGATGGCGCTGTAGTCTATATATATAGTATATATATAGTATATCTATTAGGGTGGGTGGGAGTGGAATTTATTTCTTCTACTGTAAGGTCATGCATAAACTAGCTCCTGATGTCTAAACCCATTTCCTTTAAAATTGGATGGGATAGCGTTATTTATACAATATTGGCTTTAAAAGCAATCTGGAATTACCAATCTCCAAATAAATAAATTAATTTACGCATTAGAATTTAAATTATTTTGCTAATGCTTATATAGATCCACGACACCAATCAATATTTTCAAAGACTAAGCCTTCATAAGGTAATCTGTAAAAACGAAAAAATTAAGTCGTATTTAAGAAAATAAAATTGTTGCTTGGAGAGAGACCAGCTAATATTGTCAATGTCTAAGTACCTCTATCAAAACGTGTTGTCGAAAAAATAAACCCGTGAGTATCCCATAAATTAAAACCGCTACGCTTTTCATTGGCAAACGAATGGCATCTCGTTAATACTATTTTCATAATTACGTTTAAATTTTTAGAATATGGGTTGCTACTCTCTACGTGTTCGGTTTACCTGGTCTGCAATTTATCTGCTATGCTTATCTCCCAGCCTCTTTCAATTTTATCGAGGCCTCTTTTAAATTTTTACGGATCCAGCCAATATTGATATAGGTATTCTGAGCTGGCAAATCCGACACTTCGCAGGACGAGATCGAATGGTCACGAAAATAATTTTGGATGGCCATTCTAATTTTGGATAGCTATTCTAATGATATGGCTATGTCGTTTCATAAACTAGTTTCATGATAACATGATTAGATATACTGGTCATGGATGGACGGACCCAATGACTTCTTTAGACCCGGTAGGCCAGCAATGCTAATGTTTAGAGAGCCAAGCCAGGCTTTTCCAAGCGGATGACTGCAGACGTCGAGACAAAATGAGATGTGGGTACGTTAGCGATTCTATATATAGGTTACATGGAAAAAGAAATAGAAATAAAATATTTTTTTTATCTGTATTTAAACATGCAGACATTTCCGCGAAGCGGAAATGTCTGCATGTTTAAATACAGATAAAAAAAATATTTTATTTCATACTCGATTATAGGGGGCTGAAAATTTATATGATTATGCAGATGGCTTGCCAGACCCAATAATCTAGTCATGAAAATAATTTTGGATGGACCCAATGATTTCTTTAGACCTGGTAGGCCAGCAATGCTAATGTTTATATAGAGCCAAGCCAGGCTTTCCAAACGGATATTTAGATGACTGTTGTCGGCAGACGTCGAGACAAAATGAGATGTGGGTACGTTAGCGATTTTATATATAGGTTACATGGAAAAAACTAATGTTGAACAATCCGTCAAGTTATAGATACTGCTCCGTCCTTGAAGAATGTGTTGAAGGTCACAGAAAAAAAAAAAAAAAAAAAAAAAAAAAAAAAAAAAAATTTTTTTTTTTTTTTTTTTTTTAAAGTTTGACCTTGAACAGATATTCAAGGACGGAGCAGTATCAATAACTTGACGGAGCAAACTTAATTTATTCAACATTAGTTTTTTTCGTGTAGCCTATATATAGAATGGTTAACATCTCATTTTATCTGCCAACAACAGTCATCTAATCCGTTTGGAAAAGCCTGGCTTGGCTGTATATAAACATTCCTCTCTCAAATCCTTTCTGAACATTCTAATCGGCCGTATCGAATTTAGCCATCCTATTGGTATCGCCAACATAGTCATGCAAGCACGAAAGGACCCTCTCGATCTAATTTTAGGAATTTTAAAGATTTGGCAATATTGGAAAGATTTAACGTATCAGTGGGCTTGCATAAGATTTTTTTAATGGTAGTCTTGTTAAAGGTTAGAATTCAGATTTTTAATGGATACACGTATTTGGAAAAAAAATAATATGTATCGATATTGGTAGGACTGGCCAGTTTAATGGATGAAAGGCTATTGTAAGAATTTTAAATGGATACATGTATTTGGTAAAAAATAATATGTATCGGTAGTCTTGTTAAATGCTACGGCTAGCATAGACCTCTATAAAATGTCTACATTTTTCCCCATCTATTTTTAGCTCCCACCCTCAAGTACCACAAATTCAGCTAGTGTATTGTTTTTGCGATAAACACAGGTACAAGAGACAGTCGCCAGCGATAATATTCGAGCATTTACACTCTCTTGAACACTTTCACAATCATCGACTCTCGCATTTCTATAGTGTATCGAAGATCGGCCAACAGACATATAGTATTTTTTAAATTTACCAGCTTTAAATCTGCCAACCCTTTTAGAGCTCCTATCCTACATGATTCTTGCCAACGGGCGTAGAGAAATCTTTAGATTCTGGCCCTCATGAAATCCACTGACAATTTCTTCACGACCTCAGACTAGATAATGTTTAAGTCTTACGACGGCAGACATTAGACATTGTACATAGACTTTTAAAACGGCGATATTAGAGATTCAGCTTAGGCCGTTAGAGGTCCTTTCAATAGTTCTCGAACAATTTTTTATAGAGATCTGATTGTAATTTTAACCGGGCATCCTGAGGAAAGGCTTACATAATATCCTGTCTCTCGAAAAATCTTTTTATAGAAATCTGATTGTAATTTTAACCGGGCATCCTGAGGCATAATATCCTGTCTCTCGACAATCTTTTTATAGAGATCAGATTGTAATGACTGCCACATATAGCTTAATCTTTAAAAATTTTAAATTTTACATAAAAAATGCAAATTTTAAACAAAAAAATTAAATTTTTAAATTCAGATCCCTTAAATTTAGCTATCGAGTCGGTATATTTTACCAAGATTCATATTTATCTTATAGCTAAGCCATATCCCTTGAAAATTAGAGATCAGATTGTAATGACTGCCACGCTTAGTCTTTAAAAATTTTAAATTTTACACGGCAAAATTTAAACGAAAAAATTAAATTTTTAAATTCAGATTCCTTAAATTTAGCTATCGAGTCTGTATATTTTACCAAGATACATATTTATCTTATAGTTAAGCCATATCCCTTGAAAATTACAATCGGTACGCATCCAATGTTGGCACTAAAAGAATTCATTAGAAATTCAACTTAAGATATTAGAAACGAGCCATGTAGACATTATAACTTCAAACTAGGTGACATTAGAAATTTTACTTAGGCTGTTAGAAACTTAACATAGACCCTTAGAATGTAGACGTTAGAAATACAACATCGGCCATTAGAAACGGGTCCTGCAGATATTAGAACTACAACCTAGGCTATTGGTCACGTAGACATTAGAAACTCAACCTAGACACCGAAGACATTAAAAAAATTATTCAATTTCGTGAACGTAAAGAAAATAATACTTACATGGTCCGTCAGCAACAGTCTTCTAGCTATCATGTCCGCATAAACTTGGACCAGTTTATAACAGCCAACGAGTAAAGCTATTGTATATATAGTCGAGACACACCCACTTAAAAAAAAAAAAAAAAAAAAAAAAAAAAAAAAAAAAATTTTTTTTTTTTTTTTTTTTTTTTTTTCAAAGTAATATTTTTTTTAATTTTCGGCTGTTGTCACTTTGTCCTGAAGCTCGTTTATTTTATCCAGCATCTTAGTCACCGTTGCATTATATTTCATTTTGATGCACACAAGCTGTTCTTTCAGAGACAACACTTCTCTTTGCAAATCCGATATGTTTCTATCGCTCTCCGCTTTCAGAGTCTGGTATTTCTCTTTCCAAGACGCGTTTTTGTTTATCAACGAATCGTCAATTTGTTCTCCGTAATTTGATTTTAATTCAACCATCTCTCTCTGCAACTGGATAATTTGTCCCTGCAAAGTATCGTTCTCAGCGCACAACGGACGGGCGTTCATGAGTTCTTCGGGATACGGCTCGTCTATCTCCACATCTGTCATTAAGTCTATACTCCCATCTCTAATTCCATTATTATCTATAAATTTTCGAAAACAAGTCAATAAATGTCTCACGGTTTTGCTATGAGATTTTTTCCCGAATTCCCAATTGTAGTCTCCATTACACCATACGCAAGAAGTTTTCGCATTGATTCCATGAATTTTTGAATGTTTTTCGTATTCAGTTGGAAAAAAATATAACTCGCAACAAATGCATTTGAAACAATAATTTTTGATTTTCAAATCATTATAGTACATGTGAATCATTGGATCTATGGAATTTGTATTGTCAGCCATCATGTAGAGTTTTGTAAAAATGTTTGAGTGTTAAGAATATCGGACCCTTTAAATAGGTTATAAACATAGCCTTGAACAAAACCACGCCCACTCAAAAAAAAAAAAAAAAAAAAAAAAAAAATTTTTTTTTTTTTTTTTTTTTTTTTCAAAGTAATATTTTTTTTAAGTATTTTTTTTTTTTTTTTTTTTTTTTTTTTTTTCAAAGAATGTAATTTTTAACTAAGGGCACTTCTCGTACAATTTTTGCTCCTGTTCTTCGTTTAACTGAAATGTAAAGAAACACCAATCATCTAAGTCCAAGATAGATTTTACTTTAATCCCAGGTTTGCCAAACGGATCCCTCCCAAGAGACAGATCCACTGCGATATAAGTTAGCAAATTATTATCCATCAAAATATCCATCAACGCTTCATATGCCAAATTGAAATACTTATCACATTTGTATGGAAATTTGTTAAAACATTCTCAAAGAAATTGTCCGGTAACAATCAAACACTCCATTACCCAAGGCTGATAGCAATCGCGACCTCGCCAGCTATGATTTGTTAACGTTTTATCGCGAAACAAGTTACTGACTCTAGGAGATATCGAATTTGACTCGATAATATCATTTAATTTTTTCTTCAGCTCGACAATAATGTCTCCGACCCTTTTAACAGTAATACCAGTATGCTGGGGCGGAATCTGAAAATATTCTTCAAGCATTCTCAAAATTGAAAGACCGAATTTATGTTCTCTCAGACTAAATTTTAAATCCATGTAATTCGCGTCGTCGACCAACATCTCATCTTCAGTATCCAAATCGTTTGCCAACTGAACACAGTCTCGAAGTAGATAATGGAAAGCGATTTCAATGCGATGGCTCATTGTCAAAGCGTTATGGTATAAAATTTAGAAGATAGGCGTATATATAGCAAATGTTGTTTCAATGGTAAACAGGACAAGGCAGGAGAAGCTGGTCAGAAACAGAATGATGATTTGAGTACGGCAGCCGTTATTTATATAGTATGAACACAAGCCACGCCCACTCAAAAAAAAAAAAAAAAAAAAAATTTTTTTTTTTTTTTTTTTTTTTTTTTTTTTTTTTTACAGTTGGTTGGTTGGTTGGTTGATGAAGTTGGTTTCTAAAGTTATATTTCTAAAGTTATATTTCTCAGTTGGCTGCTAAAGTTATATTTCTCAGTTGGCCGCTAAAGTTATATTTTTCAGTTGGCCTCTAAAATTATATTTCTTTATCCAATCATTGTAGATGGCGCTGCAGTCTATATATATAGTATATATATAGTATATCTATTAGGGTGGGTGGGAGTGGAACTTATTCCTTCTACTGTAAGGTCATGCATAAACTAGCTCCTGATGTCTAAATCCATTTCCTTTAAAATAGGATGGGGGTAGCGTTATTTATACAATATTGGCTTTGAAAACAAGATTTTTATAAACTTTTGTCTGACAAATGACAAGATACTGTCATCCGTAAAATGTTTTCGTCAAGTCGATTCTAGGCGCTGAAAATTTATTTGCAGATAAGTTTGGGTTGTAACCCTGTTACCGATTAAAGAAATTAATTTAGGCATTAGTATTTAAATGATTTTGCTAATGCCTATCCAGTCATTATTTTCAAAGACTAGGCCTGCATTAAGCCTTCTTCATCTCGGCTGCGTTATCACTTCGTCCTGAAGCTCGTTTATTTTATACCCCTTCACCAACCGTATATATTTCGTTTTGACGCACGCAAGCTGTTCTTAAATTCATAAGCTGCTCATAAGATATATGCTGCGTCATGGCATCAATCCTGGATTGAACCCGTTGAGCGAATGAGGAAAAATATCTATAGAATAAGAAATTTGGCTTTAAGTGTCGCTAGAGACCCATCGTTGTATCTGAGGCCATTCATAAATCGCAAGGTGCAACGAGTGTGCTGTACATCTTAGCAAAAATATGAGCCTAAGTTTAGTTTATGTCGGGTCATCACAAGCGACGAAAGCTGACGGATTGTATGTAGAGGACGAATTTGTAACGATTGAGGCACCATCTGAAAACGATCCCGTGGCAAAAGAACTAGCTATATTAAGACCGCTAATTTCTCTTCATGAAAGAGGAGATTTCGCTGGCATTCAGTTTATGTACCATAATGTTGAAGGATTATCCACTCATTACGAAGACGTATTGGCCGATCCATGCTTCATGAAGAGTGATATAATTATGCTAGCAGAAACGGGAACGTTACCCGCAGATTACTTTGCATTTCCAGGATTTGTAATGGCTGGTGTAATTCATAGCAATGATGATCCAAGAAAGCCTCGAAAGAAATGCGGCGTTATAACCTATATCCGACAAGGATTATCAAATTTATCGAGAAAAACCTTCAGTATAAACCAAGACAGAATCCAAGTTTTAGTATGTTACATACTCAATAATATAAGATTTGTCTTGGTATATGCAAGTCCGCAAGCCAATGACGAACAAAAAGGCGAAGTTATAGCAGAAGCTCTCCTGCAAGAGGACGAAGATTTCAAAACGGTGCTGGTAGGGGATTTTAATATAGATTTTAATTCAGAAGACGGAAAAGACTTTATGGAGGGGTTACAAGTCCTGAACTTAGATCTACGAACGAATCCCAAACACTATACGACGAGAGGCGATACGACAATTGATGCAATTTTCTCTAATAAAAGTATGCGAACAGGAGTTTATATTAGTATGTATAGCTACCACATGTCTTTGTATGGACAAATAGACTAAGACAGCATGTTTATATAGTGTGAAGGCAAGCCACGCCCACTCAAAAAAAAAAAAAAAAAAAAAAAAAAAATTTTTTTTTTTTTTTTTTTTTTTTTCGTGTGACCTTCAACAGATCTTCAAGGACGGAGCAGCGTCTATAACTTTACGGATTCATTTCTCCAACATTAGTTTTTTTCGTGTGACCTATATGTAGAATTGCTAACGTACCCACATCTCATTTTGACTCGACGTTAGCCAACAACAGTCATCTAGTTATTTGTAAAATGTTTTCATCCGTTGTACGGTAAAATATTTTACGGATAACTAGATGACTGCAGACAAAATTAGATGTGGGTACTTTAGCCATAGTTTTTTTTTCAAATAATCTTCAAGTTGTCGGTAATACATTTTAAATAAAAGCCCAACCCTATAATATTTCTACATTTTTACGTCGGTCCTATCTATTTGTAGCTCACACTCTCAAGTACCGCAAATCCAGCTGTACATATCGTTTTTGCGATAAACACAGGTATAAGAGACAGTCGCCAGCGATAATATTCGAGCATTTACACCCTCTTGTCACATTTTCAAACAAGCCTCATTTAAGAAATTAAAATTGTTGCATGCAGAGAGTCCAGATAATATTTTCAAAACCCCTCTATCAAAACTTGTTGTCGAGGAAACAAAACGTGAGTATTCTATAAATTAAAAAAATAATATGCTAATATTATAAATTTAGACATTAGAATTTAAAAGAAATAGAAATAAAATGTATCGCGGAAATGTCTGCATGTTTAAATACAGATATAAAAAATATTTTATTTCATTTTTACAATATGGGCTGCTATTCTCAATGCGTTCCTGCTAAGCATGGCCTCTGCAATTCAATTCAATGGCACCGTTTGTCGTGACAACCCTCAGCCTGTTTGAATCTTATCGAAACCTCTTAAATTTTTATGGATCCAGCCAATGTAGGTACCTCAAAATAGAGCTGGCAACTTCGCTGGAATGGCCCCAATGATTTCTATAAACCCGGTAGGCCAGCAAGGCTAAAGTTTATATAGAGCCATTCCAGGCTTTTCCAAACGGATATTTAGATGACCGTTGTCGGCAGGAGTCGAGACAAAATGAGATGTGGGTATGTTAGACATTCTATATATAGGCGACACAAAAAAAATATAGGCTTAAAAAAAAAAAAAAAAAAAAAAAAAAAATTTTTTTTTTTTTTTTTTTTTTTTCAAAGGTTGGTTGGTTGGTCATGTGACCTGGACTTAGATGGACTTTTGTAAAGTATTGTCACTTTCTAATTTCACATTTTTTAATTATGCGTCTTCATATTTGGACAGTCTCCGTCTAAGCTCAGCATTCTCATTTTTCAGCTGCATTATGACTTCGTCCTGTAGCTCGTTTATCTTATCCCGCAATTTTTTGTTCTCAATCACCGATCGTTTATATTTCGTTTTGATACACGCATTCTCTTCTTTCAGAGACGACACTTCTCTTCGCAAATCCGATATTTTTCTATCATTCTCGGCTTTGAGAGACAGATATTTCTCTTTCCAAGACACGTTTTCATTTTTCAATGAAGCCCTCTCTTCTGCAAATTGTGCTTTCAATGAAGCCGTCTCTTCTGCAAATTGTGCTTTCAATGAAGCCATCTCTTCTGCAAATTGTGTTTTTAAGTCAGCCATCTCTCTCTGCAAATCGACAACTTGTCCCTGCACAATCTTAATCTCGGATTCCAGTTTCCAATTCGCCTCCACGATCGGCCTCGCGTCTCTCAAATAACTCTGGATTTTATTTGGCGGCGTCCATAATTCGTCCCCGACCAATTCATAGAAGCAATTGCCTCTCTCAGCCTGAGCCCTCAGCCAGTTCCCATCTACGTCTTCTCGATCCAGATAAAGCTTTTTACCACCCATCAAATATAGAATCTGAGGCGTTTGGTTTTCCGTCGGAACGAACTCTCTTTTGAGAGGCAGCACCATCCCGCCTCTGAAAGCGTGAAAATGTTTAATCTTTTGTTTATACACTCCGTTTTCTTCAACTAGTATACCGTAAGCTAATTTAGGCAGCGAGGCCTTTCGAAATATTTCCAGATCCATAACCCCTTGGACGCCTCCGTCCCACTGCAATGTCAGCGGCAACCTGAAGTCTTTTGGCAGCGTCCGAAATATGTAAAAATGTTTGTTTTTCAGTGGAGCCTTTTTATGTCTCTTGCCACCTATCGTAAAGTAACACCTCGATCTCCTCTTGCTAACGTAGCCCAGCGTGTTGACCAAATGCATAGCAGATTCTATCAACTCGTATTTTTTCGAAGCGTAGTTTTTGCAAGGTCTTTTGTAAGGTTTGACTTTCGACCAGATTTTCTTGAAGAGACCCATGGGCGCGACCACTATCATGTGCCGATGCTGTCTGAAAATTGGATCCTCGGCCTTACCGCCGTCGCACCAACAAGAAAAAGGCAGCGTGGTGATCCTACCGTCTTCTTTATCCAAAACTCTTATAAAAGATTCAAATGCTGCAGCCTTAACCATGACGTGAAACCATTCATCTTCCGACCTGACGTACTTTCGAACGTAGGAGGCGGCCGCGTTTAGATTCTCGTCTTCGAAATAATCAACCTCGGATTCATGATCCAATAGCCAAAGGTCTTCGAAAAGGCGTTCCGTTAAGAATCCACGAATGTCCTGATGATCGAAAAACGATTCTGCAGCGCACAACGGACGGGTGTCCATGAGTCTGAGCTCGTCGGGGATTCGATATGGCTCGTCCATTTCCACGTCTGTCTCCATGCCTACGCTTCTATCGATTCTCTTAACGGCTATAAATTTTCGAAAACATGTCAATAAATGTCTCGCGTTGTGCTTCTTTTGGCCATATTTCCACTCGTAGTGTCCATTACACCATGCGCAAGAAGTCTTCGTTTTCAGTCCATGGGTTAAAGAATGCTTTTCGAAATTTATTGGTAACATTTCAACCTTGCAATGGGGACACTTGAAAGAATAAGCTTTCCTTCTCAAATCCATATAATAATTGTGTATATTTTTTAGACTTTCAGACATCGTGTTTGTAAAAAATGTTACAGATTTAAGAATGAGAGATATGACCGTTGCTGGCAAAGATCTAGATAGAATGAGGACGTGGCACGTCAGCGATCCTATATATAGACAAGATTATCAACCAACTGTAAAAAAAAAAAAAAAAAAAAAATTTTTTTTTTTTTTTTTTTTTTTTTTTTTACAGTTGGTTGGTTGGTTGATCTCAATGTGACTTTTACAGTTGGTTGATTTCAATGTGACTTTTTTAGTTGGTTTATTTTAATGTAGCCGCAGCATTTTACTTCTTAGCTGAAGATTCTTTAGGATCACGTTTTATATATTTCTCAAAATTTCCTTGAAGATTGACATTCTCCAGTTCCAGCCTCGATTTTTTCGCTTTCAGATCGCTAATTTGGGCCACCATCCTGTCCATCGCTGCATCTTTCAAACAGTCATATTTCTTCCACAACTCTCTAACTTCTCTCTGAAGAGATGCATTTTCCTTTCGGGCGATTTCCAGCTCCTTTTTACACTCATCGTGGCGTCTCTCGTACATTTCTTTTTTGTGACTCATTTCATTTTCGACCTCATCCAGCTTACGTTTCAGCGCCACCCGTTTCGATTTGTCATTACGAGACATGGTTCAATACTTTATAAAAGAAGGGCCTGGAATTGAAAAAATGCCAGCTTGCTTACAGACAGCGAACCGTTTAACAGCAGACTTGTCTTGTAAAGATCAAAGTTCAAAATTAATCCGTCCAAAATTAAAATAAAATGTTTAAAATGTAAAAAATATTGTAAAAAGTCGAAGTTTTAAATCGTCCGTATTTCTAGTCATTGACTTGACAATCTCTTGCACAAGTGACCGAAACTGTCGAAAATTAACGAAATGAGAAAAACGACAAATATCGTATAGAGAAGCGTAAAAATTTACACGTAAATAGTAAAATTTATCGAAAATTACGAAGAAATGTTAAAATTAAGAAGAGCACGTCAAAGAGTTTACTGTGCCGAATCTTGTACGCACAAATTTAAGGCCCCAACCAAAAGCTGTCGAAAATTTACGAAATGTGTAAAACTACAAATATCGTATAGAAGAACGTAAATGTTTAAATGTAAATGTAAAAAATATTGAAAAATGAGGGGAAAATGTCAAAATTGAGAAGAGCACGGCAAAGGTTAATTGGCCTTATAACAAAGCTCCCGTATGCAGTTTCAAAATTCTTTCTCAGCCAAGATATTTTTCCGAAAACGAATCGAGACTATCAACTCCGTTTCGCATGAAATTTAAGCTTTCGATTGCACCTCTTGGAATGGCCCCTGGAAACGGTTTCCGAGACATCTTTTTCACATGTCAAAATTAGACGTGACCATTATAACAAATCCGACCTCAGTCTAGATCAGGCTGTTTGTTACGCAAAAAAAACAAATGTTGCTGGTAACGAGGAGGCCATGAACGACAGACATTAGAAATATAACACGGGCTATTAGAATGTATATATTAGTAATTTAACCATGCAGACAATAGAAACTAGGTCATGAAGAAATTAGAAATTCAATATAGGCTACGCAGATATTAGAAACTTAACATTTAGACTAGATAACCTTTTCATTGCTATTATTGGTACTCATACAGCCTGGAAATATATTTTTCAATTTCCAAATGACAACTGTCAGCTTGCATGAAATCCAGGCTGTCTATCACCCCTCTTGAAACTGCCTCTGAAAACGGTTTCCGAGATAACTTTTACGCGTGTCACGCATAGATTCAAATGCCTATCTCCAATCCGTGTCATCTGTCATTTTTGGAGCTGTCCGCTAGCATGAAATCCAGTCCTCTGAAAACGAGATAATTTTTACACGCGTCATGCATAAATAGTCAAATGGTTATTGAGATCCCCAACATGATACCCTTTAAGTCTTTCGTTATGCAGTGCTACGAGAAGCCCAACGCTTTATAAAGGAAGGGTTGAAAAAATTAATGTCTGTATGTTTAACTACTGATAAATAAAATATTTTTTCATAAATATATAAATTTTTAGTTATCGTACCTATGATCGAGTCTACAATATAGTTGGCTGATAAGCTAAGCTTTATTTTTTAAGAGTATTATAGCAATTTTATCTATTCAAATAGCCTAGTATAATCGTTATACATTTGTGTATGCTCAAATATGAAAACAAATATTTAAATACGCCGTTTATTACCTATAATGGATGCCTTTATCTGAACGTTAAGCGGGTTCTTCCGATATTTCACGAAAAAAATATTTATTGGTAGGAATGAAACTCGTCATAATTTAATAGACTGGCTTATCCCTTGAAAATTTAAATTTTTTCTCTTGGCCAAAACTAACGTACGCTATGGGCGAACCAATAGGTTATGAAACCGTTGTTGTCATAGCGGGACAGGATTCGTTAAGATTGGTACAGCATTCATTTAGAAACGGCCGTTGCCTAACCTTATTCATTTTAAAAACAATTATTAAGCCAAATGTGTAGCAATTTAATTTCAGACTGTAGAAGACATGAGATTGGAACGAGTCACGGAAACAGGACAAGATAGCCTATCGATCCGGCAGGATCTAATGTTAGATGGATGAGCGTCTTAGTGGGACAGATTGATGCGAGAAGAGTTGAGTACGGCTATTTATACAGAATGAATCCAAGCCACGCCCACTGAAAAAAAAAAAAAAAAAAAAAATTTTTTTTTTTTTTTTTTTTTTTTTTTTTATGTGTCCTTGAATGTGACCTTGACGGAGCAATGTATAAGATATGGCGGGCGCTATTTATACAATATTAGTTTTGTGTCAAGTATATTAGTTTTATACGTTACGTTATTTTTTACGTTTCGTTATTTTTTACGTTTCGTTATTTTTTACGTTTCGTTATTTTTAATATGTTATTTTTATACGTTACGTTATTTTTACGTTACGTTATTTTTTACGTTACGTTATTTTTAATATGTTATTTTTATACGTTACGTTATTTTTACGTTACGTTATTTTTAATATGTTATTTTTATACGTTACGTTATTTTTACGTTACGTTATTTTTTACGTTACGTTATTTCATCTATATATTATTTTTTACGTTACGTTATTTATATATTATTTTCGTCACTTAACATTTAGCTGACTTCTTGTACAATATTCTCTCCTGTGTTTTGTCCAATTGAAATGTCCACATACTCCAATCTTTGTCCAAAACTGATTTAACCTTAATACCAGGTTTACCAAACGAATCCCTATTATTAAACAGATCGGCTCTGATACAACTTAACAAGCCACTCTTTTCCATAATATCTATTAAGGCAACGGATGCCAGATCGAATACCCCGTTGTTGTATCGAAATTTGGCAAAACATTCTCCGAGAAAGCATCCAGTAACGATCAAACACTCCAGCACCCAAGGTTGATAAGATTCGGCACCACGCCAACGACGATACGTTAAGCTTTTGTTGCGAAAAAGGCCAAGGACTTTAAGAGATATGCTATCAGAATCGAGTATGGCTTCTAATTTTTCTTTCAGCTTGGGAATGGCCTCTTCGATCTGTTCGATCTTCATACCAGTAGGGAAGCGCGGTGTCTGAAAATAGTCTTCTAACATTCTCAAAATAGAAAGGGCAAATTTGTGTTCTTTCGGTTTCCATTCTGGATCGTCCCAGTCATTTCTGATGTCGACCATCCTATATTCGCCGGTAGCTTCCCAGTTTGCCAGATGAACGCAGTCTCTGAGTAGGTAATGAAAGACGCTTTGAATGGGATCGGAGAAATCCATTATGAAAAATTGCAAATGTCAGTCCAACAACAATTGTAGAATGAGAAAAATGATATAAATCCTGAAGGCAGCCAGGGTATATATAGGGGCAGATTAAATGACCTTGAACCAACCTTGAAAAAAAAAAAAAAAAAAAAAAAAAATTTTTTTTTTTTTTTTTTTTTTTTTTTACAGTTGGTTGGTTGGTTTCTAAAGTTATATTTCTCAGCTGGCTGCTAAAGTTATATTTCTCAGTTGGCCGCTAAAGTTATATTTCTCAGTTGGCTGCTAAAGTTATATTTCTCAGTTGGGCCGCTAAAGTTATATTTCTCAGTTGGCCTCTAAAATTATATTTCTTTATCCAATCATTGTAGATGGCGCTGCAGTCTATATATATAGTATATATATAGTATATCTATTAGGGTGGGTGGGAGTGGAATTTATTTCTTCTACTGTAAGGTCATGCATAAACTAGCTCCTGATGTCTAAACCCATTTCCTTTAAAATAGGATGGGGATAGCGTCATTTATACAATATTGGCTTTGAAAACAAGATTTTATAGACTTTTGTCTGACAAATGACATGATATTGCAGGTTTTCATGAAATCAGAATAGATCATAGGCTTTTATAGAAAAATTTAACTCTCTAGTCTCCATCAATGTACATCTTGCTCAAAACACATTACGAGACATAGTGACTAGACGACCGTTGCAGGCAAATGTCGAGACACAATGAGAGTGTAGTCATGTTAGCCATAGTATATATAGACAAGCTTCAAGGGTGGGCGTGGCACCTAAAAAAAAAAAAAAAAAAAAAAAAAAAAATTTTTTTTTTTTTTTTTTTTTTTTCGTGTGACCTTGAATACATCTTCAAGGACGGAGCAGTATCTTTAACTTGACGGATTCATTTATTCAACATTAATTTTTTTATGTGGCCTATATATAGAATCGTTAAAGTGCCCACATCTCATTTTGTCTGCCAACGACATCCGTTTGGAAAAGCCTGGCTTGGCTCTATATAAATTTTAGCCTTGCTGGCCTACCGGGTCTAAAGAAATCCATCCAAAATCGTGACGAGATTCAAATCATCCATTGTACGGTAAAACATTTTAAATAAAAGGCCTACGTAGACTACAATAACATGTCTGCCTATTTTCTACGAATCGATGTATTTTTAAACCCCACCCTCAAGTACCTCAAATCTAGCTGGAGTCTCATTTTTACGATAAACACAGGTCTCAGACACAGTCGCCAGCGATATTATTCGAGCATTTTGACCCATCGATCCAAAAATTAATATTGACACAATTATCAGAAAAAACTGTCTTTCAGGCAAGCTAATGCTTATATAGAACCTTGTCGGTAAAAATTCAAAGGTTGTCCAGCAAAGCTAATTGTTTAGACTTTGCAGAGAGACCAGTTAATATTTTCAAAGCCTAAGACCCTCTATCAAAACTTGTTGTCGAAAAAACCAAAATTAACTCGTGAGTACGCTATACATTAAAAAAAATATGCTAATATTGTAAATTTATACATTAGAATTTAAAATAAATAGAAATAAAATATTTTTTAAATCTGTATTTAAACATGCAGATATTTTCTGCCAGTTAATATTTTCAAAGCCTATGCCCCTCTATCAAAACTTGTTGTCGAAAAAAACAAAACTAAACTGTGAATATGCTATAAATTAAAAAAAAAATATACTAATATTGTAAATTTATACATAAGACTTTAAAAGAAATAGAAATAAAATATTTTTTTATGTGTATTTAAACAAGCAGACATTTTCCGCTCCGCGGAAAATGTCTGCATGTTTAAATACAGATAAAAAAATATTTTATTTCATACTCAATTATTAGTATAGCTGAAAAAATATATATATGATGTCTCTAATTTACATCGACCCTTAAGTACCGCAAATCCAGCTCGAGTATCGTTTGTGTGATAACTAAGGCCAAACAAAATGTCGCATGCAAAATCTTCGAGCGTCTACAGAAATGAATAGATTTTTTTTTTTTTTTTTTTTTTTATATAAAATATTTATATTATATTATATTATATTTATATTATATTATATTATATTTATATTATATTATATTTATATTTATATTATATTATTATTATATTTATATTATATTATATTATATTTATATTTATATTATATTATATTTATATTTATATTTATATTATATTATACTTATACTTATACTTATAATACTAATTTAAATATAAATATAAGTATAATATATGTAATAAATTTAATCAGTCCGTATCGAGTTTGGACATCCTCTTGGTTTAGGAAACAATACTTTAAGCCTTGGGCTACGAAAATTATTTTGGATAGGCCCAATGATTTCTTTAGAACACAAACCCGATCCAGCCAGCAAGGCTAATGTTTATACAGAGTCAATCTTACACGATTAAAAATTTAATATCGACGTCTGATCAGTAGGTTAAGCTACATTTAAGAAAAAACTCTTTGCGTCGACTTTGCAGAGAATCCATTCATATTTTCCAAGGGTAAGCCCTTTGTCCAAACTTGGTGTCGAAAAAACTAAAATATACCCGTGAGTATCCTATAAATTTACAAGATTTAATACTAATGTTGTAAACTTAGGCCTTAGAATTTAAAATATTTTGTTAATGATTATATAGATTCAGAGACAAAGCCATCCAGACAATATTTTCAGAGACAAGGCCTTCATAAGGTAATCTGCGAAAACGAAAAATTTTAAACTACATTTTAAAAAAATAACATAGTTACCTGGACTTTGCAGAGAGTCTTCAGACCAGCTAATATTTTCAAAGCCCTTTCATCGTTGTCGCCACATATGTAGGAGTAATGTTAGAAAACGTGATTTGTCAGCTGCTTATATAGGCGCTATAAAGCTATCAAGGTCACAAGGTCACATGAAAAAAAAAAAAAAAAATTTTTTTTTTTTTTTTTTTTTTTTTTTTTTTTTTTTTTTTTTTTTTTTTACAGTTGGTTGGTTGGTTGGTTGATGAAGTTGGTTTCTAAAGTTATATTTCTAAAGTTATATTTCTCAGTTGGCTGCTAAAGTTATATTTCTCAGTTGGCTGCTAAAGCTATATTTCTCAGTTGGCTGCTAAAGCTATATTTCTTTAGCCAATCAAATTCATTGTAGATGGCGCTGCAGTCTATATATATAGTATATATATAGTATATCTATTAGGGTGGGTGGGAGTGGAATTTATTTCTTCTACTGTAAGGTCATGCATAAACTAGCTCCTGACGTCTAAACCCATTTCCTTTAAAATAGGATGGGGATAGCGTTATTTATACAATATTGGCTTTGAACACAAGATTTTATAGACTTTTGTCTGACAAATGACAAGATACTGCAGGTTTTCATGAAATCAGAATAGATCATAGGTTTTTATAGAAAAATTTAACTCTCTAGTGTACATCAATGTACATCTTGCTGAAAACACATTACGAGACATAGTGACTAGACGACCGTTGCAGGCAAATGTCGAGACACAATGAGAGTGTAGTCATGTTATCCGTAGTAAATATAGACAAGCTTCAAGGGTGGGCGTGGCACCTAAAAAAAAAAAAAAAAAAAAAAATATATATATATATATTTTTTTTTTTTCGTGTGTGACCTTGAATGACCTTGAAGCCCGTTGCCACAAAAAAGCAAGTCGGAGCAAAATAGGAGAATGTAGGAGCATGAATCGTAGCTACCCTATAGAAATGGATAGATTTTTTTTTTTTTTTTTTTATTATATTTTATATTATATACTAAATATTATATACTAAATATTATATTATATTATATTATATTATATTATATACATATTTATATACATATATACATATATACATATATACATATATACTATTTATACTGTATTATATTATATTATACTTATACTTATACTTATATATTATTAATATAAACATAAATATAAGTATAAGATATGTAATAAATTTCTAAAGATATTAGTAGGGATAATTTTAAATATAAGTATAAGATATGTAATAAATAATCGATTCTGATATTTTCAAAGCCCTCAGATCTGTTGTCAAAAAAAATCTCTGTCCAGTAAAGTGAGTCCTTATATCTATCAAATATTTTAATCAGTCCGTATCGAGTTTGGACATCCTCTTGGTTTAGGAAACAATACTTTAAGGGCTACGAAAATTATTTTGGATAGGCCCAATGATTTCTTTAGAACACAAACCCGATCCAAACAGCAAGGTTAATCGGACCCAAGCTTACACGATTAAAAATTTAATATCGACGTCTGATCAGTAGGTTAAGCTACATTTAAGAAAAAAATCTTTGCGTCGACTTTGCAGAGAATCCGTTCATATTTTCCAAGGGTAAGCCCTTCGTTTAAACTTGTTATCGAAAAAACTAAAATTTACCCGTGAATATCCTATAAATTTACAAGATTCCATGCTAATGTTGTAACTTTAGGCCTTAGAATTTAAAATATTTTGTTAATGATTATATAGATTCAGAGACGAAGCCATCCAGACAATATTTTCAGAGACAAGGCCTTCATAAGGTAATCTGCGAAAACGAAAAATATTAAACTACATTTAAAAAAAACATAGTTACCTGGACTTTGCAGAGAGTCTTCAGACCAGCTAATATTTTCAAAGCCCTTTCATCGTTGTCGAAAAAACTAAAATTAACTCGCGAGATAATTTAAAAATAAACATACGCCAATAATGTAAATTTAGACATTAGAATTTAAAATATTACGTTAATGCTTATATAGATTCAGAGACACAGCCATCCAGACAATATTTTCAAATGTATAAACCCAATCATAAGTGATAGAGGCATGACTAGATGACTGTTGCTGGTCAGACACAATGACGGTTTGGATGCGTTAGCTGCCACATATATAGGAGTAATGTTAGTAAATGAGATTTGTCAGCTGCTTATATAGGCGCTATAAAGTTATCAAGGTCACAAGGTCACATGAAAAAAAAAAAAAAATTTTTTTTTTTTTTTTTTTTTTTTTGTGACCTTGAACACATCTTCAAGGACGGAGCAGTATCTTTAACTTGACGGATTCATTTATTCATCATTAGTTTTTTTATGTGGCCTACATATAGAATCGCTAACGTGTCCACATCTCATTTTGTCTCGACGTCTGCCAACGACAGTCATCTGTTTATCATGTCAGTCAATATTTTGAAAGACTAAACCTTCATAAGGTAATCTGTAAAAACGAAAAAATTCAACACGCTGTCCAGCCAATATAATGCTTATATATAGAAAGCTATGCCATTTCTACGGCTATTTATACAGAATGAAGACTGGCCACGCCAACATTTTATTCAATTTTAAAAACATAAAAGTTCTTTCAAATTGGACAGAATATTTAAAGACGAGTAACAAAACTAAATGGTAACATTAGAAATAATTAGTATTTTTAACCAATTCTAGGTGATACACCATAAAACGTCGACACCACAAAAACCCAGATTGAAAGCAATAGCCCCGTCGTACGAATAAGTACCGCAAAGCTGGGTGAACCTACTTCTTTACGCATCTAAAGGTCTATCAGACAGTCACCAGCAATATTTTTCGAGCATATTTCACCCTTTCAGAAATTCAAACGATAGCTCCTATGCCAAGTACCGCAAAGCTGGGTGAACCTATTACTTTACGCATCTAAAGGTCTATCAGACAGTCACCAGCAATAATTTTCGAGCAACTTCACCCTTTCAGATTGGAATAATAAATTTTTAGAATTTAAATATTTTATATGTTTATGGAATCGTTAAGATTGGTACAGCATTCATTTAGAAACTGTCGTCGCCTAACCTTATCCATTTAAAAAAAAATTATTAAGCCAATTGTGTAGTCATTTAATTTGAGACGGACATGATAAACGGAATCGATTTAATTTTGCATCTGCTGAATGCCCATCTCTAATTTGAGCCTTCTCACGTCAAAATTCTCAATCTTAGTTTTTCAAGAGTGCAATATCTACATTCAATTTGGATTGCAAGTCAAACATTTGTTGTTTTAAATTTAGCATTTCAGCCTTTGCGTCGTTGTCCAAATTACGTACATACTCAGCCAAGACCGAAAAAGAATAGTCGCATGAAATTTAAGCTTTCGATTGCACCTCTTGGAATGGTCCCTGTCCGAGACATCTCATGTCAAAATCAGACGAGTCCAATAATAGACGCTGACGAGACATTAGAAATTAAAGCATGCAGTCATGTAAATTTTTACAATTAAGATTTAAAAATTACAGTTACGATCTATTCAAATTACAGATCTTATACCAAAGTACTGCAAATCTCAGCAACGCTGACGAGACATTAGAAATTTAAGCATGTAAATTTTTACAATTAAGATTTAAAGATTACAGTTACGATCTATTCAAACTACAGCTCCTATGCCAAGTACTGCAAATCTCAGCAACGTTGACGAGACATTAGAAATTTAAGCATGTAAATGTTTACAATTAAGATTTAAAGATTACAGTTACGAGGGTATTCTATTCAAACTACAGCTCCTATGCCAAGTACCGCAAAGCTGGGTGAACCTACTTCTTTACGGCATATAAAGGTCTATCAGACAGTCGCCAGAAGTATTCTTCGAGCAACTCCACCCCGTCAGAATTGTTCACGTTCGGTTCGAATAATAAATATTTAGAATTTAAATATATTATTTAAATATTTTATTTTAATAATAAAATATTTATTATTTAAATATTTTATTTTAATAATAAAATATTTATTATTTAAATATATTATTTGTTTATCGAAAAGTTAAAAATGTATTATTTGTTTATCGAATCGTTAAAAAAATATATTCAATATTGGTACAGCATTCATTTAAAAAATGCCCTTATTCAATATTGTAAATTTCTATCTCAGATTTAAAGACATTAACCAATCAACCAATCATGCTAAAGTATCTTAATGTTAGGAGCGTTTTAGTAGAAGGTTGATGCTAGAAGAGATTCAGACAGAATGAAGGAATGAAGGTTTGAGTACAGCTATTTATAAAGAATGAATCCGAGTCAATCAACCAACCAACCAACCTTGAAAAAAAAAAAAAAAAAAAAAAAAATTTTTTTTTTTTTTCAAGGTTGGTTGATTGGTTGATTGACTCTAGCTAACCTATATATCATGCTAAAGTATATACACTATCATTGTCCAGCAATGCTTATTTGTTTCAGCGTCTATAAATATCTTTACCGCATCCTGTTTCCGTGTCCGTTGCAAATGAGTTATGCAATATCCAGCGATAAATTATTCTATAAAAAGCCTTATCTCATCCTGTTTTCGTAGAAAATGAGTTATGCAATATCCTGCCTTCAGATTGACTATATAAATATTTTATTATTTAAATATATTATTTGTTTATCGAATCGTTAAAAAATATATTCAATATTGGTACGGCATTCATTTAAAAAAAATATCCTTATTCAATATTGTAAATTTCTATCTCAGATTCAAAGACATTAGCTATCTCAGATTCAAAGGCATTAGTATCGTTTCAATATTGAATTATTAATATTGTCTATCTCAGAGACCCCCATTCAAAGTCTCAATTTGTACCCATCCAATGTTGGCTTACTACCGTCGCAAAAAAATGGGCCGAACGAAGCGTCAATGACAGAAATCTGCAATGAGACGCTTCGTTCGGCCCATTTTTTTGCCCCCTCCAATTTAAATCTCTAAGGCATCAGTTTATACCAGCGAGATCGATTCCCCACGAAGACTTTGATTTTGGACGGAGGGGTGTCTGTCCAAGAAATAGTCTCAAATCTATCTTCGTGTAGGCGAGGGTCATCATCGTGGTCTCCATCATAGAACAGCAGGGTTCTTTCTATGAAATCCTTTAAGAATTCATCTATGAAGACATCAGAATTCCTCACGATCCGAATTCTGACTGCTTTATGGATGCATGCAGTTGGCACTATAGGATCTAAGATGTCAATCTTAGCAGATTTCATCATGGCCTCAAAACCCATGGTCGACAGCGCATCTCCGAAATGAATCTCTTCTATTGGATACACCCAGGTATTAGCTAAAGAGACAGGTATCCTGAACCTTTTGTAAACGAGGTCCCTCACCTTTAGCTTGGTAGTTTTTTTTACGTATGCGCTACCCTTACCCATCAGCTTGGCCACATCAGAGGCCCTGACGAACAAAAGTCCATCCGCAGAGACTACGAATAAGATTTTAGCATCAAGCTGTGGATGTTCAATTGTGAATAGCATGACTTAATGCAACAGAAGTCAAAATGATGCAGGCTCTTAGAGGCAGCTCGTATATATACCCGATTCGTGACCTCGTTTTATCAGGCTTTCTTAGAAAACGTGACCTTCTGATAAAATTCTTCTAGCTGTTGACAGGATATTATGTAAGCCTCGATAAACTTATTTTTAGAATTAATTTGTCGTTTGAGCGGGATCTTGCATAATCTACAGCACGTGCGTAAGAGGATGTGCGTCAGAGGATGTCGATAAGAAATTTAGATAGAAATAGAGATTGCTGCTAGTATAAATACAGGCTGCTGGACGAGACATTTCATTCTGACTGCTTGATATTCTAAAAGCTCCAAAATGATATTTCAAATTTTAGCTGAAGAGTTAAACGTGAAATTTACTTGTTTTTTTACTTTTGACGGTGAAATTTTTATCAAAGGTTCAGACGTAGCTCGCACCATGGGCTATCAAAATCCTTCTGGCCTTTTAAACTTATGCCATCTTACAGTGACTGACATCGCTCCCGAGGGCTTGAGCCTGCCTCCGTCTCTAGCCAAGACACGTATTTTTGGATTGGAAGATGCCAACACGCTGTTGGATATGCATCCAGGCGAATTTCAATCCTTATTTCAGGGGCCTATCGAGATTTTGTCGCCGATAGAGTGTACGTTCAACATCAGAAGGCCCATACGTATCAAGATAGCATCCATTAGCTCTTCCAATGCTACCATGGAGAGTTTTATAGCTGATTTGAAAATATCCATGGACTCTTACCTGCAATCTGTACCGATGGATAGCTATGTCTTCGGAGAGAGGTACGGAGACCTAGAATTGGGGTATTTTCCCCAAAAAATTAAAGTTTTGGTGGGAAACAAGCCCTACTTCTATAAATCCTCGTCTTAAGATCAGGACGAGGTGCAAAAAAATGGGTCGAGCGAAGCCTCTCATGACATAAGTCATTGAGGCTTCGCTCGGCCCATTTTTTTGCGATAGATAGAGTGCCAACATTGGATGCGTACCGATTTGAACTTGTAAATTTGAAGGGATATGGCTTAGCTATAAGATAATTTTGATAAAATATCTATAGACAAATTTAAGGTATCTGAGTTTAAAAATTTAATTGTTTCATTTAAAATTTACTGTGTAAAATTTAAAATTTTTAAAGACTAAGTGTGGCGGTCATTATAATCTGATCTCTAATTTTTCAAGGGATATGGCTTAGCTATAAGATAAATATGAAACTTGGTAAAATATACAGACTCGATAGCTAAATTTAAGGGATCTGAGTTTAAAATTTTAATTTTTTCGTTTAAAATTTACATTTTTTTCGTGTAAAATTTAAAATTTTTAAAGACTAAGTGTGGCAGTCATTATAATCTGATATCTAAATTTTCAAGGGATATGGCTTAGCTATAAGATAAATATGAAACTTGGTAAAATATACAGACTCGATAGCTAAATTTAAGGAATCTGAATTTTAAAATTTAATTTTTTTCATTTAAAATTTACATTTTTTATATAAAATTTAAAATTTTTAAAGACTAAGTGTAGCCAAGCCAACATTGAATGCGTACCGATTGTAATTTTCAAGGGATATGGCTTAGCTATAAGATAAATATGAATCGTGGTCGATAGCTAAATGTAAGGGATCTGAGTTTAAAAATTTAATTTTTTCGTTTAAAATTTATATGTAAAAATTAAAAATTTTAAAGGCTAAGTGTAGCCAAGCCAGTTATTATGATCTGATCTCTATAAAAAGATTTTCGAGAAACTATTGACAGGATGCTTGATAAGCGGCTCCGATTAAAATTACAATCAGATCTCTATAAAAAGATTTTCGAGAAGTGTTGACAGGATATTATGTAAGCCTTTCCTCAGGATGCCCGGTTATAATCAGATCTCTATAAAAAGATTTTTCCAGAAGTATTGACAGGATATTATGCAAGCCTTTCCTCTTGATAAGCGGTTCGTAGAAATTTACTATCAGATCCTGTCCGGGTATATATACGAGTGTCCAGCGAGAGCTCTTCAATTGCTAGTCGATCTCTCTACTAGCTGCTTAGATACATTAGCTCTCTGTCAGTCATGTTTTTTCATGTAAAAAATTATGCTTATGGCGTTGCCTTTAAATGCCTAATGGCCACTGATGGCACCCTGTTTGTCCGGGCTGAGGACCTGGCTATTTATTCGAGGCACCCTCTAAATCTAAAATTTGCCGAAAAATATGCAGGCCTCACCGTCCGAGATGTGATGGACCCTAAAATCGATTTACCTAAATGGCTCGCTAAGACGAGAATCTTCTCCATTAGCGAAGCCAAACATCATTTGAAAGGGTTCATGGGCGAACAGGAATTTGATGAAATGTTCGATGGTTCGGCCATGGTGAAATACCAGGCTAACATGAAGCTCAGCTTCGTGAAAGCCATTGGTGTTCGATTTGTTGAAAGGTCCCGTACCAAGTTCGAAGACTTCCTTGCCGCATACCAACTACAGGTGAGGAAATTTTTTGAGCTTGAGTATGAGGACTATGACTTATACAAATCTCAAATGACCGGACCGTTGAAGATGACCATCAGTAGGTTATCTAATGAGCAATCCATAGAGAGCTTATGTTGATCTTTCAAATGAGAGTAAAAAAATGGGTCGAACGAGGTGTCTCATGGCAGAATTTCTGTCTTTGACACCTCGTTCGGCCCATTTTTTTGCGATAGATATAGTGCCAACATTGGACGGGTTTAATTTGAGACTTTGATATTAAATTTATAAAAAAATCTATTTAAGCTAGTATCGAAGAGATTATCAGGATAGCATGAAGACTATTTAAACGTATAAACTATATTAAGCCAATATTGTAGAAATTAAATTTAAGACTCTGGAAAACGAGATAAAATGGTATCAATTTAAATGTATAGATAAAAATAACTAAGCCAACAGAGACATGACTGGACAATGACGGTTTGGATACGTAAGCGAGTTTATCTCTCTATATATATAGATGGGATGAAGCCACGCCCACAAGAAATCCAACGACCTTGAAAAAAAAAAAAAAAAAAAAAAAAAAATTTTTTTTTTTTTTTTTTCGTGTGACCTTGAACACATCTTCAAGGACGGAGCAGAATCTATAACTTAACGGAACTAACCTCATTTATTGAACATTAGTTTTTTTCGTGTGTCCTATATATAGGATGGCTAGCGTACCCACATCTCATTTTGTCTCGACGTCTGCCAACAACAGTTATCTGTAAAATATTTTGAATTTGTAATTTTCAAGAGATATGGCTTCTCTATAAGATAATTATGTATCTTGATAAAATATCTGTAGATAAATTTAAGAGATCTGAGTCTAAAATTTTCTTTTAAAATTTTAACTTTTTGTGTAAAATTTAAAAATTTTAATGGCTAAGCTAGAGATAGAGTACCAATATCGTAACGATTTGAAGGGATATGGCTTCTCTATAAGATAAATATGAATCTTGGTAAAATATACAGACTCTAAAGATAAATTTAAGAGATCTGAGTTTATAAATTTAATTTTTTCGTTTAAAATTTTAATTTTTTGTGTAAAATTTAAATTTTTTAAGGGCTAAGCTAGATATGTAAATATTTCACAGTTGGTTTCTAAAGTTATATTTTTTTATCCAATCAAATTCATTGTAGATGGCGCTGCAATCTATATATATATAGTATATATATAGTATATCTATTAGGGTGGGTGGGAGTGGAATTTATTTTTTCTACTGTAAGGTCATGCATAAACCAGCTCCGTGATGCCCAAACCCGTTTTCTTTAAAATAGGATGAGATAACGTTATTTATACAATATTGGCTTTGAAAACAAGATTTTTATAGACTTTTGTCTGACAAATGACAAGATGTTGCAGGTTTTCATGAAATCAGAATAGATCATGGGTTTTTATAAAATATAATAACATAAAATATTTTTTTATCTGTATTTAAACAAGCAGACATTTCCGCTTCGCGGAAATGTCTGCATGTTTAAATACAGATAAAAAAATATTTTATTTCAAACTCAATGATATCTCTTATGTAAAATGTCTTTAATAAACCGTACTTTTTCCGACAGCGGTACCATGATTTGTTTCAAGCCAAAAATGCGTATCTTATCCTCTAGCAGTACGTTCCTCGATTGTATCCTGAACGAATCGCTCACGTAGCCTATACCTATATTAGAGCCATCCATTTTTTCGGTAGCGATTAAAGGTACGCCAAAATAAATTTGACTCGCGATACTTAATCATCGTAAAAAGTTTGAATTGATTAGAAACAGGCTAAGATAGCGTATTGTTAATCTGCCAGACATAAATTAGAAACGTTCCATGGCTAAGCTAGAGATAGCATATCGTTCTAAATCCGGCAGGATCTAACAATGGATAGATTTACTGGGACAGAAGAAGACTGATTGGAGAAGAGTCGGCTATTTATATAGAATGAATTCAACCAACCAACCAACTGTAAAAAAAAAAAAAAAAAAAAAAAAAAAAATTTTTTTTTTTTTTTTTCCACAGTTGGTTGGTTGGTTGATAATCTTCTCTATATATAGGATCGCTGACGTGCCACCTCCTCATTCTATCTAGATCTTTGCCAGCAACGGTCATATCTCTCATCTGTTAAAATTTTCAATTTTTCAACTAGGCATAGTGACTAGACGACCGTTGCTGGCAAATGTCGAGACACAATGAGGAGGTAGCAAGTCAGCGATCCTATATATAGAGGATATAATCAACCAACCAACTATGAAAAAAAAAAAAAAATTTTTTTTTTTTTTTTTTCAAAGATTTTTTTTTTTTTTTTTTTTTTTTTTTTTTTGAAAGATTTTTTTTTTTTTTTTCAAAGATTTTTTTTTTTTTTTTTTTTCACAGTTGGTTGATTATCTCCTCTATATATAGGATCGCTGACTTGCCACCTCCTCATTCTATCTCGATCTTTGCCAGCAACGGTCATATCTCTCATCTGTTAAAATTTTTAGAAAATTAGTTTGTCGCTTGAAGCCTTCAAGATGATCCGATAAAATTCTTCTAGAACAAATCTGTTGGCAGGATATTATGTAAACCGTTTCCTCAAAAACAGGACGTGATAAGTTTTTTATAGATGCGTCAAGCCTCTCTAATCTATAAAAAGTCATCCTGTCGAGCCTTATATAGTATTACTGATGTCGTTTCTCAGAACCGCTTATCAGATCTCACGCATCCGCTTGCCAGAGTATAAATACGAGCCTCTCGCCTCAGCTTATTCATTCTGAGCCTCTGTTTTTCAAAATGGAAATGTTTTCTTTCGACTCTCTGACCGACGAGCGATTTGACTATGACTATGCCGTAAAGCCTGGATGGAATGTCTTGAATACGTCTCGTCTTTCTCTCGAGTTATTATGCAATTATAATCGAGACATGTCCATGCCAACTCCAAAACCAGTTTCCAGACCATCTCCAGTTTTCAAATCTAAACGCGTTCCAGTTCCAGTTCCAGCTTCTAAATCTGTTCCAGTTCCAGTTCCAGTTCCAGCTTCTAAATCTGTTCCAGTTCCAGTTCCAGCTTCTAAATCTGTTCCAGTTCCAGTTCCAGCTTCTAAATCTGTTCCAGTTCCAGTTCCAGCTTCTAAATCTGTTCAAGTTCCAGTTCCAGCTCCAGCTTCAAGACCAGTTCCAGCTTCTAAATCTAAACCGGTTCCAGTTCAAATTTCAATACCCATGTCAGAGATGATTTATTTTAAAGTACCAAGGCTATTAAGCCCGCTACCAAAATCTCCAGAGTCCAACGTAACAACTTATCGTGCCTGGAAGCCTCCACCGAAGATAGATTTCGTGGTACGACCTAAATTAAAAACTGCTGGCTTTGAAGATCCAAGAATTCGAAGACGGCATGGCATAGTCGTTGTCAAATCGAACGTCAGTCTGAGAGATGGAAAATGCTACAGCCTTATAAATACAGAGGCTAGAAAATACTACAGTTGGGTTTAAACCCAAACGATTTATAAAAAAATCGGGCCGAACGAAGTGTCTCATGGCAGATTCCTGTCTTTGACACTTCGTTCGACCCGTTTTTTTGTAACAATTATATTGCCAATATTGGATGCGTACCGATTTGTACTTTAAGATTTTGAATGGATACTTAAGATTTTGAACGGATACATTTATAACTGAAGTCCCTGAGATATAAATTTATATATAAACTATTATCAACCAACTTAAAAAAATTTCAAGATTGGCAAAAAAATATTATTTTGAAATCAAAATCTATAAAATCGAAATGATAAACTTTGAAAAATTTTCCAGATTGGTGAAAAATGGCAAAGTCCCAAAAAAATAGTATGTTGAAAAAATTATAGAAATATAAAATCAACCAAAGACACTTTAGCATGAGATATATATAGGTTAGCTAATGTCAAGCAACCAATCAACCAACCTTGGAAAAAAAAAAAAAAAAAAAATTTTTTTTTTTTTTTTTTTTTTTTTTTTTTTTTTCAAGGTTGGTTGATTAGTTGATTGACTCTAGATAACCTATATATATCATGCTAAAGTATCTACACTATCATTGTCCAGCAATGCTTATTTGTTTCAGCATCTATAAAAATCTTTACCGCATCCTGTTTCCGTGTTCAGCATCCTGTTTCCGTGTCCTGTTTTGCAAATGAGTTATGCAATATCCAGCGACATCTATAAATAGCCTTATCTCATCCTGTTTTCGTAGAAAATGAGTTATGCAACATCCTGCCTTCAGATCGACTATATAAGCTCTGCCATTCGATCGAATAGTCATTCTCTCTTCGGAGCTTGAACTGCTAACATGTATAAGCATCAATGCTCTGTGAAGAAACTTAAAGCGGCTAACGCTCTTCATAACCTTTTCGGAATGACTGAGCCTTTTCCGAAAATTCTTTCGACTTCTGTCAAGAAGCTGAAGAAATATCCTCATTTCCAAACGATGATGGGAGAAGGCAAAATCCATATGTTCTGCCTACATCTGACACCTGATCATAAAATTTCGTTTAAAAAACGTACTCTGACGGACAAGATCCTGAATACGATTCCAGCAATAGGCAGAGAGGCCAAGACAATCTATCCGCTGAGACCTCAAGACATAAAATGGATCACTGTTATGAACAGATTCAAAAGACCCCCCAGCGAAGCCAACAGAGTCAACGCTGATATGAGAATTGGTTTCAAGTGTCCCCATAACCAATTTCTGGTGAAAGGTCATTTCACGTTTGGACAGAGAACCGTTGGGCAAGGATGCGCCCATATTATCCAGACATTGGACGCACCATTGCTGTTCTATGTGAGACCCCCCAACGAGACACGAGTGAGAGCTGACAGCAGATATTTCTCAGGGGACAAGCTTCACTTCTACGAGAGGTTCATATTGATTGCTCGCTCGAGCTACAAGATACCTGCTGGCACTACCTATATTTTATTTACGACCCAAAAGAATTTCTTCAGTCTACATGTTGTGCGGGAGAGCTTGAAGCTGGGTTTCAAGGTAAAAAATCCGTTGGTAGAAAGAATCACGAAAATAGATGGGATGTATGAGGTATCTGTGCCAACACCTATGATACCTCATATGGATGATGATGACGAGCCACCCTCTGAATATATTCAAACAGCTCCAATCTCAGAGCCAGAATCATCCCAAGAGCCAGAACCATCCCAAGAGCCAGAACCAGCAACCGATTTGCCAGAAATCTATTTGCCGACGAACCCTCCTGTTGTGTTGGACAAAACAATAACCGTGGTCACTACAAATTATGCAGAACAATATAACTCTCAAATCTGGAAAGTATTGACAGATCCCCTTAAAAACAACTTCGTACGCACCTATGGGCCTGATCTACCTGGAATGGATATGAGAACTGCATCGGTAAAACGTAAGGCCAAAAAGAATCCCAAGCGTTTAAAGAAAGCTAAGCTCACTTTCAAGGACACTGCAACAAATACAGAGCCTGAAACTAGAGAACCAGAGCCTGCACCTATTGCAAATCCAGAGCCTGCACCTATTGAACATTCAATGCCTTTTGTTGAAAATCCAGGATTTCATAGTGAATGGCCTATTCAAAGCCCAGCGGTGCCTGAAGATCTTAATAATATAGTATGCTCTCCCATGCCAGATCAGCTACTACTAGACTCTATGATGAAAGATCTCCTGACACCTGGCACTCTAGAATATATAATAGATGAGTCCAAACAGCCAAATTACATATCACTCTAAAAATATTAAAAATTTAAAAAATTTGGGTCAAACGAGGCTTCCTCATGTCAGATTTGTCATTATGACTTATCTTGACGATGGAAGCCTCGTTTGACCCATTTTTTTTAAATCTATATCCTACCAATATTGGATTTGTAAAAAAAATAACTTATAAATTTTATGAGTAGACAAATGAAAATTGTCTAAGCCGTTCAAAAGAATCGCTTAAAGCGGCTTCAGCTATGCCATCCTATCGATTGGACCTGCAAACGGGACAGCCAACATTATCCATAAAAATTTAACCTCGATAAAATTGAAACGGGACAAATGTAGCTTTTAAATTGAGATGCTGAGCCAGAAAAACTGAACGCGTAGAGATTAGCAGCTCATATTGTAAAAATTTAAACGTAATTATGAAAACAGTATTAACGAGATCCAATGACAGAGATCCAAAAAAACTTTAATCGTTTGGTCATGACAATTGAAAAGCGAATCTTGATGAACGAGGAAAAAATATATATATCAACCAACCAACCAACCTTGAAAAAAAAAAAAAAAAAAAAAAAAAAAATTTTTTTTTTTTTTTTTTTTTTCAAGGTTGGTTGGTTGGTTGGTTTGACTGGCTATATATAATTATCTATTTGCCTCCACACTCTCATTGTCTCTCAACATTTGTCAGCAATGGTTGTCTAGACTCGTAATGACAAATATAATAAATTTGAACCTGTATCTGAAACAGGATTCCATACAATCGTGTCCAAATGCTAGATCTTCCCATTTTAAATGAAACCTGTTAATTTTGATCGTGGCACAGTCGTCGTGTCGATCTTAAACATGGTCCATCCAAAAAGCCTTCATGAGTCCCGAAACAGGACAAACTTGAAATCTGACCTTATACTGAACTTGGTAATTTATAAAAATATTTCAATAAGTCCATAACCTTTTAGCGTTTGTATTGAATTCAATTTGTCTAGGCTATAGGCGTCTTTCAATTTTGACAGGATCGCTTAAACATGAATCTGGCTTCAGCTATGCAAGAGGTTATGATAAAATTGAGTCAACTGTATCTGAAACAGGTTTTAATTGTCATGTCCTATCGAAGACATATCGCTTAGCAGGACCCTTGAAAACGAAGACATATCGCTTAGCAGGCGTAAAAATTTAAAATTGAAACTGGAGGTCTCGATAAAATTGAAACAAACTAATATAAACATTGTTGCGTAGAGAGAATCCGTAAAATTTAGCAAGAGGTCTCTATAAAATTTAAATTGCTGAGAGTTGTCACGACAAATGTAGCAATGGACACTGGAAAATTTAAATGTAATTACGAAAATAGTATTAACCATTCGTTGAGTAGCATGACAAATGAAAATTGAAACGTAATTAGGAAATTAGTATTAACTAAATGGACTACAGATTAAGGAAGGGACAAATAAATAATTATATATAGCCAATCAAGTTTCAAGGTCACATTAAAAAAAAAAAAAAAAAAAAAAAAAAAAAATTTTTTTTTTTTTTTTTTTTCAAGGTTGGTTGGTTGGTTTCTTTCAAGTATGTTGGTTAGTTAATATATATATTATTTTCTAATTTATCAAGATTAGCTTTTCACCTGGCCTTTTTCGCGTTTTGTCCAAATGTTAAGTTTCAAAAGTCTTGCGTTTCAGCTATGGTCTCGATAGAATGGTGAAACATTATTCAATCCAAATCTTCTCATTTTAAATGAAACCTGTTAATTTTGATCATGTCTATCTTAAATGGGGATCGCTTGGCAGAGGCCTTCATGAAAATTGAAACCATGACAAAACGTAGCTCTGACCTTAAATGGCAATTTGTTACAGCAGATTTTAATCCATAACCCTTTAAAATTTGTCTAAGCTATAGTAGTCTTTCAAATTTGACTGTTCAAAAGAATCGTTTAAACGTGGATCAGTTATGCAAGAGGCCATGATAAATTTGAGTCACGTTGCCTGTATCTACAACATGTCAAAACGAAGACATATCGCTTTGACATGGCAATTGAAAACGGGGCAGGTCAAAATTAAAACCGGAGACCTCGATAAAGTGGAAACAGACTAATCTTAACACTGTTGCGTAGAGAGAATCAGTAAAAATTTAGCAAGAGGTCTCGATAAAATGCTGAGAGTTGTCAAGAAGACTGTAGCAATGGACGCTGGAAAATTTAAACGTAATTATGAAAATAGTATTAACCATTCGTTAAGTATGACCTTGAAAACTTGACTGGCTATATTTACTATGGCTAACATGACTACACCCTCATTGTGTCTCGACATTTGCCAGCAACAGTTGTCTAGTCACTATGCCTCGTAATGTGTTTTGAGCAAGATGTACATTGACGGACACTAGAGAGTTAGATTTTTCTATAAAAGCCTATGATCTATTCTGATTTCATGAAAACCTGCAGTATCTTGTCATTTGTCAGACAAAAGTCTATAAAAATCTTGTTTTCAAAGCCAATAATGTATAAATATCGCTATCCCATCCTGTTTTAAAGGAAATGGGTTTAGACATCAGGAGCTAGTTTATGCATGACCTTACAGTAGAAGAAATAAATTCCACACCCACCCACCCTAATAGATATACTATATATATACTATATATATAGACTACAGCGCCATCTACAATGAATTTGATTGGCTAAAGAAATATAACTTTAGAAGCCAACTGAGAAATATAGCTTTAGCAGCCAACTGAGAAATATAACTTTAGAAACCAACTTCATCAACCAACCATCATATCAACCAACCAACCTTGAAAAAAAAAAAAAAAAAAAAAAAAAAATTTTTTTTTTTTTTTTTTTTACAGTTGGTTGGTTGGTTGATATATATTTGTTTCCTCGTTCATCACTTTTCATTTATTAAGATTAGCTTTTCAATTTCATCCTGGCCTTTTCATGTTTTTACCCAAATGCTAAGTTTCAAAAGTCTCGATAAACTTGAAACAGGTGTGTCTTCTCATCTTAAATGAAACATGTCTATCTTAAATGTGGATCGCTTTGCCATCCAAGAGGCCTTCATGAAAATTAAAACCGGCTGGGTGTATCTATGACAAAACGTAGCAATTAGATGTTTGAAATCTGACTGAGTCCATAACCTTCTACAGTTTCCCTTTAAAATTTGTCTAAGCTATAGTAGTCTGTTCAAAAGTATCGTTTAAACGTGGATCAGCTATGCAAGAGGTCATGATAAAACTGAGTCCTGTATCTGAAACAGGTCAAAACGAAGACCTTTGACATGGCAATTGAAAACGGGGCATCGCTTAGCAGGAAAAATTCAAAATTTAAACGAGCTGGGCTATAAACGTAACCATTGAATTGTAAATGCTGAGCCATGCTTAGCAGTAGCAGCCCATATTGTAAAAATAATATTTACGAGATATAATGGCAAAGCGTAGAAAGACAAATGAAAAGCTTAAAAAGTCCGTGCCAGTCTATAGCATCATTTTAAATGTTAATATTGAGCCATCCAAGAGGCCTTGATAAAAATCGGCTGGCCGTTGTCTGAAACACGACAAATCAATATGTACGCTTGAAATCTGAAAGACGTAGAGAGTAGCAGCCTATATTGTAAAAATTTAAAATTATAAACTTCAAAAGTGGATATATGTAGGAAGTGTGTTAAG
Source organism: Salticus scenicus (assembly GCA_963930645.1). Classification (NCBI taxonomy): domain Eukaryota; kingdom Metazoa; phylum Arthropoda; class Arachnida; order Araneae; family Salticidae; genus Salticus; species Salticus scenicus. The sequence continues at coordinate 76,833,442 of OZ005654.1, read as the reverse complement.
TTTTAAAGTCACGTGACCACACCCACTCTTGAAATAAACCAACCAACCAACCATAAAAAAAAAAAAAAAAAAAAAAAAATTTTTTTTTTTTCAAGGTTGGTTGGTTGGTTCATTTCAAGAGTGGGTGTGGTCACGTGACTCGGATCAAAAAGTAATATAACCGAGATTAATTTCGGAGCTAAAAAGAAGAACCCAAATTGTCTCCCCAACTGGCTGAACCCAGATTAGGTATTTTTTAGCTTGAAATCTTAGCTGATCTGAGTTTGGTCGTTGGTAAAAAATATCAGCGGATTTTTCTAAGGCCCAAATGAAATTCTTTCAAACTAAATCTGGCAGACTAGAATTTTATTAAGAAATCCATACTCATACTCATAATCCCTCCCATCATCCCCGGCATCTCTTTAAGAAGAGACCGTAAAACGTAAAGTCAGATCCGTCTCGGTACCACGTCTGGACTCGTCCGACGTTCAGATCAAATGAATATCGTTAGCCCGCTTAGAGAGAGATTTGGCATAGTGCCAAGTTTTTACTGACACGGGAATGAGTCGATACTGTGTCGCATGACAATACCGCTTAGACATCTTCATAATTGGACAATCTATATTTCAAGCTATCATTTTCCGCTTGCAAGCTAACCATTCCCTCTTTCAGGCTAGCAACTTCAGCTTTCAGGTTAGCAATTTCGTGCATGTGTAAATCAAAAATATGTTCCAAGTATTCCATTTTTTGCATTTGCAGCGTTTTGATTTCATTTTTGAGAGTCTCTGTATTATTTTCGTAAATCTCTTTCATATTTTTCATTTCGGCCTCTATCCCTTTGCAGCGTCTCAATATGGGCATCACGCACTGAAAGCACATCTGTTGACGCTTGCTAGGCACCCAATAATCTTCTTTTACGACTTCGTAAAACAGCTTGTAATCTTCTTCGGTCTGCGTGCCTCTCGTAAAATACATCTTTTTTTCGTTGTTCAGATGCAAGAAGTATTGGGTACGTGTACTAGACGACTTGAAATTTCTCGATACGGGTAGTACCAGTTTCAATTTTATGTCTGGCAAATGTTTGATTTTGATTTTATATTTTCCGTCGATGAACGCCATTGGAACTCTGAGCAATTTAACGGGATGTCTGCAGGCATAATTTTGGGTTAGGAGCCTCATGATGCCTCCGTTCCAGAGCGTAGCCAAGACCAATCTGTAATCTTTGGGAAGCGTCTCCTGGATGTAAAAATGTTTCCTGTTACCAACCCCTAGTTGGCTTTCGAATGAAAAATTACAGCTGGATTTTCGGTTGCTGAGATATCCCAGCGTATTGACCAAATGCCAGACGGTCTCTATGGATTTGCTTTTCAGGCATCTGTAACCGACATACGGTCGCTCGTCGGGCCTGATCCTACCCCACACGTTCTTGTGAAAATGATCTTCTGAAGGAGTTACCACGACCATGTGCCTATGCTGCCTGAATTTGGGATTTTGTCCCTGCCGCCGTCGCACCAACATGAAAAGGGTAGGGTTTGGGTCAAGCCGTCGTCTCTATCCATGAATCTTATAAAATCTCTATAGGCTACGGCTCGCACCATGACGTGGATAAACGCTAGGTCGCCTTGAAGATATCTCAGCACGCAAGAGGCGGCCAAGTTCAGCGTTTCGTCTTCAAACGGTACGGGTGGAGGCTCTAATTCGATCGGCCAGACGGGTTCATAGGCCCAGTCATCCATGAAGAAACGCGTATGCTCGAAAAAATCTTCTTTTGCGCACATTGGGCTGAAATCGAAAAATTCGTATGGGTCGGCAGCAGGATCATCATCAGAATCAGGTTCAGGTTCAGGTTCAGGCTCAGGTTCAGTCATCCTAAATCTAAAATTTCTAAAGCATTCTATCAAATGATCAGCGGCTCCGTTCTTTTCCCCTCTTTGGAATGTAAATTGGCCCTCGCACCAAACGCAGCATGTTAAAGGGTCCATGGCGGTTTCATTCTTACAATGCCTTTCATAATGTTTGGGCAAGACGAGAACGTTGCAGCGCGGACATGAAAACTGAGTTCTGTCGCCTGCGAGAGCGTTCATATACCTTCTCAAATTGGGACCGGCAGGCATGGTAGAAGAGTGGCTTGAAGATGGCTGGATATAATTTTATAATTTACAAGGGTCGGTATATATAGGCAAAGTAAAGAAGCCACGCCCACTAAAAAAAAAAAAAAAAAAAAAAAATTTTTTTTTTTTTTTTTTTTTTTTTTTTTCATGTGACCTTGAAGCTTGACTCGTGTGACCTTGTCTGGTTATATATAATTATTTATTTATCTCTTCCTATAATGTGTTGTCCATTTGATTAATACTATTTTCATAATTACGTTTCAATTTTTATGGATCCAATATAGGCTGCTACTCTATAGATTGAGGTTTTACTTTTGCAAATTGATTTCCAACAGCGAATGAGTATTTTGTATTTAAAGCTCGGCAGTTTCCTCGTAACCGGCTTTGAGCTGCCGTCTCACTTTCCAGTTTCAGCTCGTCGCAGCGTGCCATGACAGACTTTACCCATAGGATGCACATCTGCTGCCAATAATCATTTCCAACGAGCCTGGTTTGGCTACACATTTGCTTGCCTGGAATCTTCATTTATAATTTGTTGGGACCTCTCTTAAATAAAAAGAAATACTATTTCAAGATTGAGCATGGACTTGGCTATATGTTGGTAGCAACTCATGTTGTAAAAATTTAAACGTAATTATAAAAATAGTATTAACGAGAGCCAATGACAAAGCGTAGAAAGACAAATGAAAAGCGTAAAAAGCAGCGGCCCGTGTCCAAATGCTAGTCTATGGCATCATTTTAAATGAAACCATTGAGCCATCCAAGAGGCCTTCATGAAAATTGAAACTGGCTGACTGCTATCTGAAACACGACAAATCCATAGGTGAAAGACGTAGAGAGTAGCAGCCCATATCGTAAAAATTTAAAATTATAAACCTCAAATGGTAAAGTCCAACACGATATATCTATAGTAATGGTCTTCAGAGTTGGCTTCTAAAGTTATATTGTTTATCCAATCAAATTCATTGTAGATGGCGCTGCAGTCTATACATATAGTATATATATAGTATATCTATTTGGGTGGGTGGGAGTGGAATTTATTTCTTCTACTGTAAGGTCATGCATAAACTAGCTCCTGATGTCCAAACCATTTCCTTTAAAATAGGATGGGATAACGTTATTTATACAATATTGGCTTTGAAAACAAGATATTTATAGACTTTTGTCTGACAAATGACAAGATCTTGCAGGTTTTCATGAAATCAGAATAAATCATGAGTTTTTATAGAAAAATCTAACTATCTAGAGTCAATGAATGTACATCTTTCTCAAAACACATTACGAGGCATAGTGATTAGACGACCGTTCCTGGCAAATGTTGAGAGACAATGAGGGTGTAGTCACGTTAGCAGTTCTATATATAGACAAGATCATCAACCAACCAACTGTGAAAAAAAAAAAAAAAAAAAAATATTTTTTTTTCCAAAGTTTTTTTTTTTTTTTTTTTTTTTTCGTGTGACCTTGAAGCTTGTCTATATTTAATATGGCTAACGTGACCACTAACTCATTGTGTCTCGACATTTGCCAGGAACGGTCGTCTAGTCACTATACCACGTAATGTATTTTAAGTAAGATGTACGTTTTCATGAAATCAGAATGATATCATGGGTTTTATAGAATATAATAAACTAAACTAAATAAACTATTAGAAATAAAATATTTTTTTTATCTGTATTTATACATGCAGACATTTCCGCTTCGCGGAAATGTCTGCATGTTTAAATACAGATAAAAAAAAATATTTTATTTCATACTCAATTATAGGGTCTCGTAAAGAGTTTCATCTCGCTGATTTCGAGTTTCAACTTGTCGCGCAACAGGCTTGCTACAACCTGCAGGTTTTCACGATGCCAAAAAGCATTTTATAATCTAGTTCAGTTTGTTTGCCAAGCTTGAAATACATCTTTCTACCGTTGATCAGATGCACTCTTCACAAGACTTGAAATTTTTGGACATGGGCAGCACCAAATTCAATTCTGGTAAATGTTTAATTTGGATGCGTCATTTGCCAATAATAAACTCCATTGGGACCTTGATAAGCGTTTTCCAGTTTAAATATCTCTGATCTAAGAGTTTGGTTCGTCAAAGAGCCAATACTAGCTTAAAGCTAGCAAAGAGCCGATACTAGCTTATAATCGCTCGGCAGCGTCTCTTTGATATAAAAATGATTAGCGACACCTGCTGAGATATCCTAACGCGTTGAACCATACAGATTCTATAACTTTTCTCTTGAGACATTTGAAACTTACAAGAGGTCGGGTTTGATTTTACGCTTCTACCAAATTTGATTTTGCCATTGCACGAAACGCAACAAAGCCAGGCATTCACGTTAGGTTTATCAGACCTCTGATAGTCTTTAGCTAAAATTAAAAATTTGCCTTTGCAAAGTGGACAATAGAACGGAACGGCATCTCGATAGAGGGTGTCTCTATAACGTTTTAAATTATGCTTAGCTGCCATGCAAATACAATATAACTGGAGACCAAAAATTAAACAGCCGTCTTGTAGCAATCTAAATAAATTATGCTGGATTGAAATTTTTCAAGCTGCTTATATAGAGCTAATCTAAGCAAGATGACCTTGAAAATATAGCCAGTCAAGTTTCAAGGTCACATTAAAAAAAAAAAAAATATATATATATATTTTTTTTTTTTTTTTTTTTTTTTTAAGAGTGGGTGTGGCCTTGAACATAGACTATATAAATCATTCCTCACATACTCGCATTATCATTGGTGTCTGATCAGTTTTTTGCCAACAACTATATGGGTTCGTATTTAGACAATCATTGTTTAAGCTCAACGTTATCTACATTTAAGTTAGAATTTACATGTTTTAATTGAGTATTTTCTGCGTTCAGACGTTTAACGTTTATTGTTAAGGTGACGTTTTCTTTTCTCAGATTGAGAGTTTCTGTCTTGAAATGTTTAATGTTTATTTTTAAGCTGCTATTTTCTAATGTTAGTTTGGCATTTTTTGCTTTCAAGGCGTCGGTTTCTTTTTTTGGCTTCACAATTTCGTCATTTTGTAATTTATAAATTCTTTCGTTTAAGGCCTCTAGCTTATCTCTCAACTTTTGCGTCTCTTTTTCGTAAAGAGTTTTCATTTCGCGGATTTCCTTTTTCAGCACGTCGCATGTTTCCGTCTCTTTTTCGTAAAGAGTTTTCACCTCGCTAATTTCTTTTTTCAGCTCGTCGCATATCTGCATGTAAGGTTTCGCGCACATAAAACAGGCTTGCTGCAACCTGCAGGGTTCCCACCATTCGTCTTTCACAATGCCAAAAACCAGCTTGTAATCTCGTTCAGTTTGTCTGCCTAGTTCAAAATACATCTTTTTGCCGTCGATCAGATGCAAGAAGTGCTCGGTGGGTTCTCTCGAAGACTTGAGAGTTTCAGTAACAGGCAGCACCAGATTCAATTGTATGCTGGGCAGGTGTTTAACTTGGATTCGCCATTTTCCATCGATGAACGACATAGGACCTTCTAGCAATCTCTTCGGTTCCCAGACGTAATACTTCTGATTGAGAAGCCTTATGATGCCTCCATCCCAGAGCGTAGCCAAGACCAGCCTATAGTCTCTCGGAAGCGTCTTTTGGATATAAAAATGGTTCATGCTGCCTTCTTCCGCACAATCGTCGAAAGAAAAATTGCATTTGGATCTGCGCCTGCTGATATATCCCAAAGCGTTGACCAAATGCCAGATGGATTCTATATCTTTTCTCAAGAGGCACTTGAAACCGGAATAAGGTCGTTCTTCGGGCTTGATCTTATTCCATACGTTTTGCTGAAAATGTTCATGAGATAGAGATACAGCTATCATATGTCTATGATGCCTGAATTTAGGATCTTTTTCAGTACCTCCGTCGCACCAACAAGAAAAGGGTAGAGTCTGCGTATTGCCATTGTCGTTGTCCATATGCTGGAGAAAGTTCTCATAGGCCGTAGCTCGAACCATTACATGGATAAATACTCGGTCAGCTTGCAGATATTTCAAGACGCATGCGGCTGCCAAATTAAGCGTTTCGTCTTGAAAAGAAACAGGCAGTCTCTCTAACTCGATTGGCCAGACGGGTTCATAGGCCCGGCTACCGTCTGGAAAAATCTGATCGTGCCCAAAAAAATTATTCTGCTCACACATAGGGTTGAAGTTAAAATACGTGTAAGGTCCATCTGGAATGGGTACATCTTCTTCGGGTAAGGGTTTCGCAATCCGAATTTTAAATTGCAAATAACAGTTTATAAGATGATCGGCCGACAGGTATTTCTTTTGCCATACGAATGTGTGCCGTTTCTTGTCAAGACACCAAACGCATTTCACCAAAGGGTTTATGTTGTGCTGTTCATGACAATGCTTTTCATAGTTTTTGGGTAAGATTAGGACTTGGCAATGGAGACATTTAAACTGAAATTTATCCCACGTAAGAAGATTCCTATATTTTTTTATTGCTTCACGAGCCGCCATAATTATATTAGACTGAGTAAGGAAAAAAGATAATAGTTTATAAATTCATTTGTCAAGGGTATATGTAGTCTATGTTCAAGGCCACACCCACTCTTTAAAAAAAAAAAAAAAAAAAAAAAAAAAAAAAAAAAAATTTTTTTTTTTTTTTTTTTTTTTAATGTGACCTTGAAACTTGACTGGCTATATTTTCAAGGTCATCTTGCTTAGATTAGCTCTATATAAGCAGCTTGAAAAATTTCAATCCAGCATAATTTATTTAGATTGCTACAAGACGGCTGTTTAATTTTTGGTCTCCAGTTATATTGTATTTGCATGGCAGCTAAGCATAATTTAAAACGTTATAGAGACACCCTCTATCGAGATGCCGTTCCGTTCTATTGTCCACTTTGCAAAGGCAAATTTTTAATTTTAGCTAAAGACTATCAGAGGTCTGATAAACCTAACGTGAATGCCTGGCTTTGTTGCGTTTCGTGCAATGGCAAAATCAAATTTGGTAGAAGCGTAAAATCAAACCCGACCTCTTGTAAGTTTCAAATGTCTCAAGAGAAAAGTTATAGAATCTGTATGGTTCAACGCGTTAGGATATCTCAGCAGGTGTCGCTAATCATTTTTATATCAAAGAGACGCTGCCGAGCGATTATAAGCTAGTATCGGCTCTTTGCTAGCTTTAAGCTAGTATTGGCTCTTTGACGAACCAAACTCTTAGATCAGAGATATTTAAACTGGAAAACGCTTATCAAGGTCCCAATGGAGTTTATTATTGGCAAATGACGCATCCAAATTAAACATTTACCAGAATTGAATTTGGTGCTGCCCATGTCCAAAAATTTCAAGTCTTGTGAAGAGTGCATCTGATCAACGGTAGAAAGATGTATTTCAAGCTTGGCAAACAAACTGAACTAGATTATAAAATGCTTTTTGGCATCGTGAAAACCTGCAGGTTGTAGCAAGCCTGTTGCGCGACAAGTTGAAACTCGAAATCAGCGAGATGAAACTCTTTACGAGACCCTATAATTGAGTATGAAATAAAATATTTTTTTTTATCTGTATTTAAACATGCAGACATTTCCGCGAAGCGGAAATGTCTGCATGTATAAATACAGATAAAAAAAATATTTTATTTCTAATAGTTTATTTAGTTTAGTTTATTATATTCTATAAAACCCATGATATCATTCTGATTTCATGAAAACGTACATCTTACTTAAAATACATTACGTGGTATAGTGACTAGACGACCGTTCCTGGCAAATGTCGAGACACAATGAGTTAGTGGTCACGTTAGCCATATTAAATATAGACAAGCTTCAAGGTCACACGAAAAAAAAAAAAAAAAAAAAAAAAAAAAACTTTGGAAAAAAAATATTTTTTTTTTTTTTATTTTTATTTTTTTTTTTTTTTCACAGTTGGTTGGTTGATGATCTTGTCTATATATAGAACTGCTAACGTGACTACACCCTCATTGTCTCTCAACATTTGCCAGGAACGGTCGTCTAATCACTATGCCTCGTAATGTGTTTTGAGAAAGATGTACATTCATTGAATCTAGATAGTTAGATTTTTCTATAAAAACTCATGATTTATTCTGATTTCATGAAAACCTGCAAGATCTTGTCATTTGTCAGACAAAAGTCTATAAATATCTTGTTTTCAAAGCCAATATTGTATAAATAACGTTATCCCATCCTATTTTAAAGGAAATGGTTTGGACATCAGGAGCTAGTTTATGCATGACCTTACAGTAGAAGAAATAAATTCCACTCCCACCCACCCAAATAGATATACTATATATATACTATATGTATAGACTGCAGCGCCATCTACAATGAATTTGATTGGATAAACAATATAACTTTAGAAGCCAACTCTGAAGACCATTACTATAGATATATCGTGTTGGACTTTACCATTTGAGGTTTATAATTTAAAATTTTTACGATATGGGCTGCTACTCTCTACGTCTTTCACCTATGGATTTGTCGTGTTTCAGATAGCAGTCAGCCAGTTTCAATTTTCATGAAGGCCTCTTGGATGGCTCAATGGTTTCATTTAAAATGATGCCATAGACTAGCATTTGGACACGGGCCGCTACTTTTTACGCTTTTCATTTGTCTTTCTACGCTTTGTCATTGGCTCTCGTTAATACTATTTTTATAATTACGTTTAAATTTTTACAACATGAGTTGCTACCAACATATAGCCAAGTCCATGCTCAATCTTGAAATAGTATTTCTTTTTATTTAAGAGAGGTCCCAACAAATTATAAATGAAGATTCCAGGCAAGCAAATGTGTAGCCAAACCAGGCTCGTTGGAAATGATTATTGGCAGCAGATGTGCATCCTATGGGTAAAGTCTGTCATGGCACGCTGCGACGAGCTGAAACTGGAAAGTGAGACGGCAGCTCAAAGCCGGTTACGAGGAAACTGCCGAGCTTTAAATACAAAATACTCATTCGCTGTTGGAAATCAATTTGCAAAAGTAAAACCTCAATCTATAGAGTAGCAGCCTATATTGGATCCATAAAAATTGAAACGTAATTATGAAAATAGTATTAATCAAATGGACAACACATTATAGGAAGAGATAAATAAATAATTATATATAACCAGACAAGGTCACACGAGTCAAGCTTCAAGGTCACATGAAAAAAAAAAAAAAAAAAAAAAAAAATTTTTTTTTTTTTTTTTTAGTGGGCGTGGCTTCTTTACTTTGCCTATATATACCGACCCTTGTAAATTATAAAATTATATCCAGCCATCTTCAAGCCACTCTTCTACCATGCCTGCCGGTCCCAATTTGAGAAGGTATATGAACGCTCTCGCAGGCGACAGAACTCAGTTTTCATGTCCGCGCTGCAACGTTCTCGTCTTGCCCAAACATTATGAAAGGCATTGTAAGAATGAAACCGCCATGGACCCTTTAACATGCTGCGTTTGGTGCGAGGGCCAATTTACATTCCAAAGAGGGGAAAAGAACGGAGCCGCTGATCATTTGATAGAATGCTTTAGAAATTTTAGATTTAGGATGACTGAACCTGAGCCTGAACCTGAACCTGATTCTGATGATGATCCTGCTGCCGACCCATACGAATTTTTCGATTTCAGCCCAATGTGCGCAAAAGAAGATTTTTTCGAGCATACGCGTTTCTTCATGGATGACTGGGCCTACGAACCCGTCTGGCCGATCGAATTAGAGCCTCCACCCGTACCGTTTGAAGACGAAACGCTGAACTTGGCCGCCTCTTGCGTGCTGAGATATCTTCAAGGCGACCTAGCGTTTATCCACGTCATGGTGCGAGCCGTAGCCTATAGAGATTTTATAAGATTCATGGATAGAGACGACGGCTTGACCCAAACCCTACCCTTTTCATGTTGGTGCGACGGCGGCAGGGAACAAAATCCCAAATTCAGGCAGCATAGGCACATGGTCGTGGTAACTCCTTCAGAAGATCATTTTCACAAGAACGTGTGGGGTAGGATCAGGCCCGACGAGCGACCGTATGTCGGTTACAGATGCCTGAAAAGCAAATCCATAGAGACCGTCTGGCATTTGGTCAATACGCTGGGATATCTCAGCAACCGAAAATCCAGCTGTAATTTTTCATTCGAAAGCCAACTAGGGGTTGGTAACAGGAAACATTTTTACATCCAAGAGACGCTTCCCAAAGATTACAGATTGGTCTTGGCTACGCTCTGGAACGGAGGCATCATGAGGCTCCTAACCCAAAATTATGCCTGCAGGCATCCCGTTAAATTGCTCAGAGTTCCAATGGCGTTCATCGACGGAAAATATAAAATCAAAATCAAACATTTGCCAGACATAAAATTGAAACTGGTACTACCCGTATCGAGAAATTTCAAGTCGTCTAGTACACATACCCAATACTTCTTGCATCTGAACAACGAAAAAAAGATGTATTTTACGAGAGGCACGCAGACCGAAGAAGATTACAAGCTGTTTCACGAAGTCGTAAAAGAAGATTATTGGGTGCCTAGCAAGCGTCAACAGATGTGCTTTCAGTGCGTGATGCCCATATTGAGACGCTGCAAAGGGATAGAGGCCGAAATGAAAAATATGAAAGAGATTTACGAAAATAATACAGAGACTCTCAAAAATGAAATCAAAACGCTGCAAATGCAAAAAATGGAATACTTGGAACATATTTTTGATTTACACATTCACGAAATTGCTAACCTGAAAGCTGAAGTTGCTAGCCTGAAAGAGGGAATGGTTAGCTTGCAAGCGGAAAATGATAGCTTGAAATATAGATTGTCCAATTATGAAGATGTCTAAGCGGTATTGTCATGCGACACAGTATCGACTCATTCCCGTGTCAGTAAAAACTTGGCACTATGCCAAATCTCTCTCTAAGCGGGCTAACGATATTCATTTGATCTGAACGTCGGACGAGCTTAAACGTGGTACCGAGACGGATCTGACTTTACGTTGTACGGTATCTTCTTAAAGAGATGCCGGGGATGATGGGAGGGATTATGAGTATGAGTATGGATTTCTTAATAAAATTCTAGTCTGCCAGATTTAGTTTGAAAGAATTTCATTTGGGCCTTAGAAAAATCCGCTGATATTTTTTACCAACGACCAAACTCAGATCAGCTAAGATTTCAAGCTAAAAAATACCTAATCTGGGTTCAGCCAGTTGGGGAGACAATTTGGGTTCTTCTTTTTAGCTCCGAAATTAATCTCGGTTATATTACTTTTTGATCCGAGTCACGTGACCACACCCACTCTTGAAATGAACCAACCAACCAACCTTGAAAAAAAAAAAAAAAAAAAAAAAAAAAAAAAAAAAATTTTTTTTTTTTTTTTTTTTTTTATGGTTGGTTGGTTGGTTTATTTCAAGAGTGGGTGTGGTCACGTGACTTTAAAACTTAACACACTTCCTACATATATCCACTTTTGAAGTTTATAATTTTAAATTTTTACAATATAGGCTGCTACTCTCTACGTCTTTCAGATTTCAAGCGTACATATTGATTTGTCGTGTTTCAGACAACGGCCAGCCGATTTCTATCAAGGCCTCTTGGATGGCTCAATATTAACATTTAAAATGATGCTATAGACTGGCACGGACTTTTTAAGCTTTTCATTTGTCTTTCTACGCTTTGCCATTATATCTCGTAAATATTATTTTTACAATATGGGCTGCTACTGCTAAGCATGGCTCAGCATTTACAATTCAATGGTTACGTTTATAGCCCAGCTCGTTTAAATTTTGAATTTTTCCTGCTAAGCGATGCCCCGTTTTCAATTGCCATGTCAAAGGTCTTCGTTTTGACCTGTTTCAGATACAGGACTCAGTTTTATCATGACCTCTTGCATAGCTGATCCACGTTTAAACGATACTTTTGAACAGACTACTATAGCTTAGACAAATTTTAAAGGGAAACTGTAGAAGGTTATGGACTCAGTCAGATTTCAAACATCTAATTGCTACGTTTTGTCATAGATACACCCAGCCGGTTTTAATTTTCATGAAGGCCTCTTGGATGGCAAAGCGATCCACATTTAAGATAGACATGTTTCATTTAAGATGAGAAGACACACCTGTTTCAAGTTTATCGAGACTTTTGAAACTTAGCATTTGGGTAAAAACATGAAAAGGCCAGGATGAAATTGAAAAGCTAATCTTAATAAATGAAAAGTGATGAACGAGGAAACAAATATATATCAACCAACCAACCAACTGTAAAAAAAAAAAAAAAAAAAAAAAAATTTTTTTTTTTCAAGGTTGGTTGGTTGATATGATGGTTGGTTGATGAAGTTGGTTTCTAAAGTTATATTTCTCAGTTGGCTGCTAAAGCTATATTTCTCAGTTGGCTTCTAAAGTTATATTTCTTTAGCCAATCAAATTCATTGTAGATGGCGCTGTAGTCTATATATATAGTATATATATAGTATATCTATTAGGGTGGGTGGGTGTGGAATTTATTTCTTCTACTGTAAGGTCATGCATAAACTAGCTCCTGATGTCTAAACCCATTTCCTTTAAAACAGGATGGGATAGCGATATTTATACATTATTGGCTTTGAAAACAAGATTTTTATAGACTTTTGTCTGACAAATGACAAGATACTGCAGGTTTTCATGAAATCAGAATAGATCATAGGCTTTTATAGAAAAATCTAACTCTCTAGTGTCCGTCAATGTACATCTTGCTCAAAACACATTACGAGGCATAGTGACTAGACAACTGTTGCTGGCAAATGTCGAGACACAATGAGGGTGTAGTCATGTTAGCCATAGTAAATATAGCCAGTCAAGTTTTCAAGGTCATACTTAACGAATGGTTAATACTATTTTCATAATTACGTTTAAATTTTCCAGCGTCCATTGCTACAGTCTTCTTGACAACTCTCAGCATTTTATCGAGACCTCTTGCTAAATTTTTACTGATTCTCTCTACGCAACAGTGTTAAGATTAGTCTGTTTCCACTTTATCGAGGTCTCCGGTTTTAATTTTGACCTGCCCCGTTTTCAATTGCCATGTCAAAGCGATATGTCTTCGTTTTGACATGTTGTAGATACAGGCAACGTGACTCAAATTTATCATGGCCTCTTGCATAACTGATCCACGTTTAAACGATTCTTTTGAACAGTCAAATTTGAAAGACTACTATAGCTTAGACAAATTTTAAAGGGTTATGGATTAAAATCTGCTGTAACAAATTGCCATTTAAGGTCAGAGCTACGTTTTGTCATGGTTTCAATTTTCATGAAGGCCTCTGCCAAGCGATCCCCATTTAAGATAGACATGATCAAAATTAACAGGTTTCATTTAAAATGAGAAGATTTGGATTGAATAATGTTTCACCATTCTATCGAGACCATAGCTGAAACGCAAGACTTTTGAAACTTAACATTTGGACAAAACGCGAAAAAGGCCAGGTGAAAAGCTAATCTTGATAAATTAGAAAATAATATATATATTAACTAACCAACATACTTGAAAGAAACCAACCAACCAACCTTGAAAAAAAAAAAAAAAAAAAAAAAAATTTTTTTTTTTTTTTTTAAATGTGACCTTGAAACTTGATTGGCTATATATAATTATTTATTTGTCCCTTCCTTAATCTGTAGTCCATTTAGTTAATACTAATTTCCTAATTACGTTTCAATTTTCATTTGTCATGCTACTCAACGAATGGTTAATACTATTTTCGTAATTACATTTAAATTTTCCAGTGTCCATTGCTACATTTGTCGTGACAACTCTCAGCAATTTAAATTTTATAGAGACCTCTTGCTAAATTTTACGGATTCTCTCTACGCAACAATGTTTATATTAGTTTGTTTCAATTTTATCGAGACCTCCAGTTTCAATTTTAAATTTTTACGCCTGCTAAGCGATATGTCTTCGTTTTCAAGGGTCCTGCTAAGCGATATGTCTTCGATAGGACATGACAATTAAAACCTGTTTCAGATACAGTTGACTCAATTTTATCATAACCTCTTGCATAGCTGAAGCCAGATTCATGTTTAAGCGATCCTGTCAAAATTGAAAGACGCCTATAGCCTAGACAAATTGAATTCAATACAAACGCTAAAAGGTTATGGACTTATTGAAATATTTTTATAAATTACCAAGTTCAGTATAAGGTCAGATTTCAAGTTTGTCCTGTTTCGGGACTCATGAAGGCTTTTTGGATGGACCATGTTTAAGATCGACACGACGACTGTGCCACGATCAAAATTAACAGGTTTCATTTAAAATGGGAAGATCTAGCATTTGGACACGATTGTATGGAATCCTGTTTCAGATACAGGTTCAAATTTATTATATTTGTCATTACGAGTCTAGACAACCATTGCTGACAAATGTTGAGAGACAATGAGAGTGTGGAGGCAAATAGATAATTATATATAGCCAGTCAAACCAACCAACCAACCAACCTTGAAAAAAAAAAAAAAAAAAAAAATTTTTTTTTTTTTTTTTTTTTTTTTTTTTCAAGGTTGGTTGGTTGGTTGATATATATATTTTTTCCTCGTTCATCAAGATTCGCTTTTCAATTGTCATGACCAAACGATTAAAGTTTTTTTGGATCTCTGTCATTGGATCTCGTTAATACTGTTTTCATAATTACGTTTAAATTTTTACAATATGAGCTGCTAATCTCTACGCGTTCAGTTTTTCTGGCTCAGCATCTCAATTTAAAAGCTACATTTGTCCCGTTTCAATTTTATCGAGGTTAAATTTTTATGGATAATGTTGGCTGTCCCGTTTGCAGGTCCAATCGATAGGATGGCATAGCTGAAGCCGCTTTAAGCGATTCTTTTGAACGGCTTAGACAATTTTCATTTGTCTACTCATAAAATTTATAAGTTATTTTTTTTACAAATCCAATATTGGTAGGATATAGATTTAAAAAAAATGGGTCAAACGAGGCTTCCATCGTCAAGATAAGTCATAATGACAAATCTGACATGAGGAAGCCTCGTTTGACCCAAATTTTTTAAATTTTTAATATTTTTAGAGTGATATGTAATTTGGCTGTTTGGACTCATCTATTATATATTCTAGAGTGCCAGGTGTCAGGAGATCTTTCATCATAGAGTCTAGTAGTAGCTGATCTGGCATGGGAGAGCATACTATATTATTAAGATCTTCAGGCACCGCTGGGCTTTGAATAGGCCATTCACTATGAAATCCTGGATTTTCAACAAAAGGCATTGAATGTTCAATAGGTGCAGGCTCTGGATTTGCAATAGGTGCAGGCTCTGGTTCTCTAGTTTCAGGCTCTGTATTTGTTGCAGTGTCCTTGAAAGTGAGCTTAGCTTTCTTTAAACGCTTGGGATTCTTTTTGGCCTTACGTTTTACCGATGCAGTTCTCATATCCATTCCAGGTAGATCAGACCCATAGGTGCGTACGAAGTTGTTTTTAAGGGGATCTGTCAATACTTTCCAGATTTGAGAGTTATATTGTTCTGCATAATTTGTAGTGACCACGGTTATTGTTTTGTCCAACACAACAGGAGGGTTCGTCGGCAAATAGATTTCTGGCAAATCGGTTGCTGGTTCTGGCTCTTGGGATGGTTCTGGCTCTTGGGATGATTCTGGCTCTGAGATTGGAGCTGTTTGAATATATTCAGAGGGTGGCTCGTCATCATCATCCATATGAGGTATCATAGGTGTTGGCACAGATACCTCATACATCCCATCTATTTTCGTGATTCTTTCTACCAACGGATTTTTTACCTTGAAACCCAGCTTCAAGCTCTCCCGCACAACATGTAGACTGAAGAAATTCTTTTGGGTCGTAAATAAAATATAGGTAGGGCCAGCAGGTATCTTGTAGCTCGAGCGAGCAATCAATATGAACCTCTCGTAGAAGTGAAGCTTGTCCCCTGAGAAATATCTGCTGTCAGCTCTCACTCGTGTCTCGTTGGGGGGTCTCACATAGAACAGCAATGGTGCGTCCAATGTCTGGATAATATGGGCGCATCCTTGCCCAACGGTTCTCTGTCCAAACGTGAAATGACCTTTCACCAGAAATTGGTTATGGGGACACTTGAAACCAATTCTCATATCAGCGTTGACTCTGTTGGCTTCGCTGGGGGGTCTTTTGAATCTGTTCATAACAGTGATCCATTTTATGTCTTGAGGTCTCAGCGGATAGATTGTCTTGGCCTCTCTGCCTATTGCTGGAATCGTATTCAGGATCTTGTCCGTCAGAGTACGTTTTTTAAACGAAATTTTATGATCAGGTGTCAGATGTAGGCAGAACATATGGATTTTGCCTTCTCCCATCATCGTTTGGAAATGAGGATATTTCTTCAGCTTCTTGACAGAAGTCGAAAGAATTTTCGGAAAAGGCTCAGTCATTCCGAAAAGGTTATGAAGAGCGTTAGCCGCTTTAAGTTTCTTCACAGAGCATTGATGCTTATACATGTTAGCAGTTCAAGCTCCGAAGAGAGAATGACTATTCGCTCGAATGGCAGAGCTTATATAGTCGATCTGAAGGCAGGATGTTGCATAACTCATTTTCTACGAAAACAGGATGAGATAAGGCTATTTATAGATGTCGCTGGATATTGCATAACTCATTTGCAAAACAGGACACGGAAACAGGATGCTGAACACGGAAACAGGATGCGGTAAAGATTTTTATAGATGCTGAAACAAATAAGCATTGCTGGACAATGATAGTGTAGATACTTTAGCATGATATATATAGGTTATCTAGAGTCAATCAACTAATCAACCAACCTTGAAAAAAAAAAAAAAAAAAAAATTTTTTTTTTTTTTTTTTTTTTTCCAAGGTTGGTTGATTGGTTGCTTGACATTAGCTAACCTATATATATCTCATGCTAAAGTGTCTTTGGTTGATTTTATATTTCTATAATTTTTTCAACATACTATTTTTTTGGGACTTTGCCATTTTTCACCAATCTGGAAAATTTTTCAAAGTTTATCATTTCGATTTTATAGATTTTGATTTCAAAATAATATTTTTTTGCCAATCTTGAAATTTTTTTAAGTTGGTTGATAATAGTTTATATATAAATTTATATCTCAGGGACTTCAGTTATAAATGTATCCGTTCAAAATCTTAAGTATCCATTCAAAATCTTAAAGTACAAATCGGTACGCATCCAATATTGGCAATATAATTGTTACAAAAAAACGGGTCGAACGAAGTGTCAAAGACAGGAATCTGCCATGAGACACTTCGTTCGGCCCGATTTTTTTATAAATCGTTTGGGTTTAAACCCAACTGTAGTATTTTCTAGCCTCTGTATTTATAAGGCTGTAGCATTTTCCATCTCTCAGACTGACGTTCGATTTGACAACGACTATGCCATGCCGTCTTCGAATTCTTGGACCTTCAAAGCCAGCAGTTTTTAATTTAGGTCGTACCACGCAATCTATCTTCGGTGGAGGCTTCCAGGCACGATAAGTTGTTACGTTGGACTCTGGAGATTTTGGTAGCGGGCTTAATAGCCTTGGTACTTTAAAATAAATCATCTCTGACATGGGTATTGAAATTTGAACTGGAACCGGTTTAGATTTAGAAGCTGGAACTGGTCTTGAAGCTGGAGCTGGAACTGGAACTTGAACAGATTTAGAAGCTGGAACTGGAACTGGAACAGATTTAGAAGCTGGAACTGGAACTGGAACAGATTTAGAAGCTGGAACTGGAACTGGAACAGATTTAGAAGCTGGAACTGGAACTGGAACTGGAACAGATTTAGAAGCTGGAACTGGAACTGGAACGCGTTTAGATTTGAAAACTGGAGATGGTCTGGAAACTGGTTTTGGAGTTGGCATGGACATGTCTCGATTATAATTGCATAATAACTCGAGAGAAAGACGAGACGTATTCAAGACATTCCATCCAGGCTTTACGGCATAGTCATAGTCAAATCGCTCGTCGGTCAGAGAGTCGAAAGAAAACATTTCCATTTTGAAAAACAGAGGCTCAGAATGAATAAGCTGAGGCGAGAGGCTCGTATTTATACTCTGGCAAGCGGATGCGTGAGATCTGATAAGCGGTTCTGAGAAACGACATCAGTAATACTATATAAGGCTCGACAGGATGACTTTTTATAGATTAGAGAGGCTTGACGCATCTATAAAAAACTTATCACGTCCTGTTTTTGAGGAAACGGTTTACATAATATCCTGCCAACAGATTTGTTCTAGAAGAATTTTATCGGATCATCTTGAAGGCTTCAAGCGACAAACTAATTTTCTAAAAATTTTAACAGATGAGAGATATGACCGTTGTTGGCAAAGATCGAGATAGAATGAGGAGGTGGCAAGTCAGCGATCCTATATATAGAGAAGATAATCAACCAACTGTGAAAAAAAAAAAAAAAAAAAAAAAAAATCTTTGAAAAAAAAAAAAAAATCTTTGAAAAAAAAAAAAAATCTTTGAAAAAAAAAAAAAAAAAAAAAATCTTTGAAAAAAAAAAAAAAAAAAAAAAAAAAAAAATTTTTTTTTTTTTTTTTTTTTCATAGTTGGTTGGTTGATTATATCCTCTATATATAGGATCGCTGACTTGCTACCTCCTCATTGTGTCTCGACATTTGCCAGCAACGGTCGTCTAGTCACTATGCCTAGTTGAAAAATTGAAAATTTTAACAGATGAGAGATATGACCGTTGCTGGCAAAGATCTAGATAGAATGAGGAGGTGGCACGTCAGCGATCCTATATATAGAGAAGATTATCAACCAACCAACCAACTGTGAAAAAAAAAAAAAAAAATTTTTTTTTTTTTTTTTTTTTTTTTTTAAACAGTTGGTTGGTTGGTTGAATTCATTCTATATAAATAGCCGACTCTTCTCCAATCAGTCTTCTTCTGTCCCAGTAAATCTATCCATTGTTAGATCCTGCCGGCTTTAGAACGATATGCTATCTCTAGCTTAGCCATGGAACGTTTCTAATTTATGTCTGGCAGATTAACAATACGCTATCTTAGCCTGTTTCTAATCTATTCAAACTTTTTACGATGATTAAGTATCGCGAGTCAAATTTATTTTGGCGTACCTTTAATCGCTACCGAAAAAATGGATGGCTCTAATATAGGTATAGGCTACGTGAGCGATTCGTTCAGGATACAATCGAGGAACGTACTGCTAGAGGATAAGATACGCATTTTTGGCCTGAAACAAATCATGGTACCGCTGTCGGAAAAAGTACGGTTTATTAAAGACATTTTACATAAGAGATATCATTGAGTTTGAAATAAAATATTTTTTTATCTGTATTTAAACATGCAGACATTTCCGCGAAGCGGAAATGTCTGCTTGTTTAAATACAGATAAAAAAATATTTTATGTTATTATATTTTATAAAAACCCATGATCTATTCTGATTTCATGAAAACCTGCAACATCTTGTCATTTGTCAGACAAAAGTCTATAAAAATCTTGTTTTCAAAGCCAATATTGTATAAATAACGTTATCTCATCCTATTTTAAAGAAAACGGGTTTGGGCATCACGGAGCTCGTTTATGCATGACCTTACAGTAGAAAAAATAAATTCCACTCCCACCCACCCTAATAGATATACTATATATATACTATATATATATAGATTGCAGCGCCATCTACAATGAATTTGATTGGATAAAAAATATAACTTTAGAAACCAACTGTGAAATATTTACATATCTAGCTTAGCCCTTAAAAAATTTAAATTTTACACAAAAAATTAAAATTTTAAACGAAAAAATTAAATTTATAAACTCAGATCTCTTAAATTTATCTATAGAGTCTGTATATTTTACCAAGATTCATATTTATCTTATAGAGAAGCCATATCCCTTCAAATCGTTACGATATTGGTACTCTATCTCTAGCTTAGCCATTAAAATTTTTAAATTTTACACAAAAAGTTAAAATTTTAAACGAAAATTTTAGACTCAGATCTCTTAAATTTATCTACAGATATTTTATCAAGATACATAATTATCTTATAGAGAAGCCATATCTCTTGAAAATTACAAATTCAAAATATTTTACAGATAACTGTTGTTGGCAGACGTCGATACAAAATGAGATGTGGGTACGCTAGCCATCCTATATATAGGACACACGAAAAAAACTAATGTTCAATAAATGAGGTTAGTTCCGTTAAGTTATAGATTCTGCTCCGTCCTTGAAGATGTGTTCAAGGTCACACGAAAAAAAAAAAAAAAAAAAAAAAAATTTTTTTTTTTTTTTTTTTTTTTTTTCAAGGTCGTTGGATTTCTTGTGGGCGTGGCTTCATCCCATCTATATATATAGAGAGATAAACTCGCTTACGTATCCAAACCGTCATTGTCCAGTCATGTCTCTGTTGGCTTAGTTATTTTTATCTATACATTTAAATTGATACCATTTTATCTCGTTTTCCAGAGTCTTAAATTTAATTTCTACAATATTGGCTTAATATAGTTTATACGTTTAAATAGTCTTCATGCTATCCTGATAATCTCTTCGATACTAGCTTAAATAGATTTTTTTATAAATTTAATATCAAAGTCTCAAATTAAACCCGTCCAATGTTGGCACTATATCTATCGCAAAAAAATGGGCCGAACGAGGTGTCAAAGACAGAAATTCTGCCATGAGACACCTCGTTCGACCCATTTTTTTACTCTCATTTGAAAGATCAACATAAGCTCTCTATGGATTGCTCATTAGATAACCTACTGATGGTCATCTTCAACGGTCCGGTCATTTGAGATTTGTATAAGTCATAGTCCTCATACTCAAGCTCAAAAAATTTCCTCACCTGTAGTTGGTATGCGGCAAGGAAGTCTTCGAACTTGGTACGAGACCTTTCAACAAATCGAACACCAATGGCTTTCACGAAGCTGAGCTTCATGTTAGCCTGGTATTTCACCATGGCCGAACCATCGAACATTTCATCAAATTCCTGTTCGCCCATGAACCCTTTCAAATGATGTTTGGCTTCGCTAATGGAGAAGATTCTCGTCTTAGCGAGCCATTTAGGTAAATCGATTTTAGGGTCCATCACATCTCGGACGGTGAGGCCTGCATATTTTTCGGCAAATTTTAGATTTAGAGGGTGCCTCGAATAAATAGCCAGGTCCTCAGCCCGGACAAACAGGGTGCCATCAGTGGCCATTAGGCATTTAAAGGCAACGCCATAAGCATAATTTTTTACATGAAAAAACATGACTGACAGAGAGCTAATGTATCTAAGCAGCTAGTAGAGAGATCGACTAGCAATTGAAGAGCTCTCGCTGGACACTCGTATATATACCCGGACAGGATCTGATAGTAAATTTCTACGAACCGCTTATCAAGAGGAAAGGCTTGCATAATATCCTGTCAATACTTCTGGAAAAATCTTTTTATAGAGATCTGATTATAACCGGGCATCCTGAGGAAAGGCTTACATAATATCCTGTCAACACTTCTCGAAAATCTTTTTATAGAGATCTGATTGTAATTTTAATCGGAGCCGCTTATCAAGCATCCTGTCAATAGTTTCTCGAAAATCTTTTTATAGAGATCAGATCATAATAACTGGCTTGGCTACACTTAGCCTTTAAAATTTTAAATTTTTACATATAAATTTTAAACGAAAAAATTAAATTTTTAAACTCAGATCCCTTAAATTTAGCTATCGACCACGATTCATATTTATCTTATAGCTAAGCCATATCCCTTGAAAATTACAATCGGTACGCATTCAATGTTGGCTTGGCTACACTTAGTCTTTAAAAATTTTAAATTTTACATAAAAAATGTAAATTTTAAATGAAAAAAATTAAATTTTAAAATTCAGATTCCTTAAATTTAGCTATCGAGTCTGTATATTTTACCAAGTTTCATATTTATCTTATAGCTAAGCCATATCCCTTGAAAATTTAGAGATCAGATTATAATGACTGCCACACTTAGTCTTTAAAAATTTTAAATTTTACACGAAAAAAATGTAAATTTTAAACGAAAAAATTAAAATTTTAAACTCAGATCCCTTAAATTTAGCTATCGAGTCTGTATATTTTACCAAGTTTCATATTTATCTTATAGCTAAGCCATATCCCTTGAAAAATTAGAGATCAGATTATAATGACCGCCACACTTAGTCTTTAAAAATTTTAAATTTTACACAGTAAATTTTAAATGAAACAATTAAATTTTTAAACTCAGATACCTTAAATTTGTCTATAGATATTTTATCAAAATTATCTTATAGCTAAGCCATATCCCTTCAAATTTACAAGTTCAAATCGGTACGCATCCAATGTTGGCACTCTATCTATCGCAAAAAAATGGGCCGAGCGAAGCCTCAATGACTTATGTCATGAGAGGCTTCGCTCGACCCATTTTTTTGCACCTCGTCCTGATCTTAAGACGAGGATTTATAGAAGTAGGGCTTGTTTCCCACCAAAACTTTAATTTTTTTGGGAAAATACCCCAATTCTAGGTCTCCGTACCTCTCTCCGAAGACATAGCTATCCATCGGTACAGATTGCAGGTAAGAGTCCATGGATATTTTCAAATCAGCTATAAAACTCTCCATGGTAGCATTGGAAGAGCTAATGGATGCTATCTTGATACGTATGGGCCTTCTGATGTTGAACGTACACTCTATCGGCGACAAAATCTCGATAGGCCCCTGAAATAAGGATTGAAATTCGCCTGGATGCATATCCAACAGCGTGTTGGCATCTTCCAATCCAAAAATACGTGTCTTGGCTAGAGACGGAGGCAGGCTCAAGCCCTCGGGAGCGATGTCAGTCACTGTAAGATGGCATAAGTTTAAAACGCCAGAAGGATTTTGATAGCCCATGGTGCGAGCTACGTCTGAACCTTTGATAAAAATTTCACCGTCAAAAGTCAAAAAACAAGTAAATTTCACGTTTAACTCTTCAGCTAAAATTTGAAATATCATTTTGGAGCTTTTAGAATATCAAGCAGTCAGAATGAAATGTCTCGTCCAGCAGCCTGTATTTATACTAGCAGCAATCTCTATTTCTATCTAAATTTCTTATCGACATCCTCTGACGCACATCCTCTTACGCACGTCCTGTAGATTATGCAAGATCCCGCTCAAACGACAAATTAATTCTAAAAATAAGTTTATCGAGGCTTACATAATATCCTGTCAACAGCTAGAAGAATTTTATCAGAAGGTCACGTTTTCTAAGAAAGCCTGATAAAACGAGGTCACGAATCGGGTATATATACGAGCTGCCTCTAAGAGCCTGCATCATTTTGACTTCTGTTGCATTAAGTCATGCTATTCACAATTGAACATCCACAGCTTGATGCTAAAATCTTATTCGTAGTCTCTGCGGATGGACTTTTGTTCGTCAGGGCCTCTGATGTGGCCAAGCTGATGGGTAAGGGTAGCGCATACGTAAAAAAAACTACCAAGCTAAAGGTGAGGGACCTCGTTTACAAAAGGTTCAGGATACCTGTCTCTTTAGCTAATACCTGGGTGTATCCAATAGAAGAGATTCATTTCGGAGATGCGCTGTCGACCATGGGTTTTGAGGCCATGATGAAATCTGCTAAGATTGACATCTTAGATCCTATAGTGCCAACTGCATGCATCCATAAAGCAGTCAGAATTCGGATCGTGAGGAATTCTGATGTCTTCATAGATGAATTCTTAAAGGATTTCATAGAAAGAACCCTGCTGTTCTATGATGGATACCACGATGATGACCCTCGCCTACACGAAGATAGATTTGAGACTATTTCTTGGACAGACACCCCTCCGTCCAAAATCAAAGTCTTCGTGGGGAATCGATCTCGCTGGTATAAACTGATGCCTTAGAGATTTAAATTGGAGGGGGCAAAAAAATGGGCCGAACGAAGCGTCTCATGGCAGATTTCTGTCATTGACGCTTCGTTCGGCCCATTTTTTTGCGACGGTAGTAAGCCAACATTGGATGGGTACAAATTGAGACTTTGAATGGGGGTCTCTGAGATAGACAATATTAATAATTCAATATTGAAACGATACTAATGCCTTTGAATCTGAGATAGCTAATGTCTTTGAATCTGAGATAGAAATTTACAATATTGAATAAGGATATTTTTTTTAAATGAATGCCGTACCAATATTGAATATATTTTTTAACGATTCGATAAACAAATAATATATTTAAATAATAAAATATTTATATAGTCAATCTGAAGGCAGGATATTGCATAACTCATTTTCTACGAAAACAGGATGAGATAAGGCTTTTTATAGAATAATTTATCGCTGGATATTGCATAACTCATTTGCAACGGACACGGAAACAGGATGCGGTAAAGATATTTATAGACGCTGAAACAAATAAGCATTGCTGGACAATGATAGTGTATATACTTTAGCATGATATATAGGTTAGCTAGAGTCAATCAACCAATCAACCAACCTTGAAAAAAAAAAAAAAAAAAAAAAAAATTTTTTTTTTTTTTTTTTCAAGGTTGGTTGGTTGGTTGATTGACTCGGATTCATTCTTTATAAATAGCTGTACTCAAACCTTCATTCCTTCATTCTGTCTGAATCTCTTCTAGCATCAACCTTCTACTAAAACGCTCCTAACATTAAGATACTTTAGCATGATTGGTTGATTGTTTAATGTCTTTAAATCTGAGATAGAAATTTACAATATTGAATAAGGGCATTTTTTAAATGAATGCTGTACCAATATTGAATATATTTTTTTAACGATTCGATAAACAAATAATACATTTTTAACTTTTCGATAAACAAATAATATATTTAAATAATAAATATTTTATTATTAAAATAAAATATTTAAATAATAAATATTTTATTATTAAAATAAAATATTTAAATAATATATTTAAATTCTAAATATTTATTATTCGAACCGAACGTGAACAATTCTGACGGGGTGGAGTTGCTCGAAGAATACTTCTGGCGACTGTATTTAAATGCAAAAAAGAAAAAAAAAAAAAAAGAAAAGTTAATTGAATGTGTATTCACATTTTAACTTCACGCTCTGAAAGATCGTTCACATTATTTACGTGACAATTTTGGTCACATCAGTTAAAGATTAAGGATTTGGAATTTAATACGTTGGCTTTAAATTAGAAAAAAAAAAATAGTGGTAGCAATGTGTCAGAATTGTTGTTATCCCCGTTCATTAAATTGTAATTTCCAGAAATGTGTTTTAAATGACAGTACGTATTAAAAAAAATTTCTTTAAAAGTCCCATAATAATAATAATAGTAATAAAAAATGTTGTGTTTCTACTTATTTGGCTTTTAAAATTTATCACACAAACACACACACACACACACATATATATATATATATATATATATATATATATATATATATATATATATATATATGTATATATATATATATACTAGCTGACCCGACAAACGTTGTTTTGTCATATAAATTATTTCTAGAGAATATTTTGCAAAAAAAAAATAACTAACTTATTGTAAGTGTGTTAGGATGTGGTATATAAGTGGAAGATGTATGGAGCGCTGTGAACGGTGAAAGAATATAAAAATAACAAAACACCAATCATTTATTTTTTTAATTTATTAAAATTGATTCTTTAAAATTATATACATATCGCTACTTATAACAATATTACTAAAAAACAATATCATTCCCTTAATGCAACAGAGTGTACCATATTTTTTGTTATCCCATCTTTCGCCAATACAAACAAACTGGATGGTTTGTCAACTCGAGAGCCACGTATAATTGTCCGTGTGAAAAACATGATGTGCTCAAATCTAAGCCACAGACAGACATCGTTTGGCCCTGAGACTTATTGATAGTCATTGCAAATGCCAATCTAATTGGAAATTGAGGGCGTTTAAATTGAATTGGCACATCTGTGGGTATAATAGGAATTCGCAGTAGTAATATATTTTCACCTCGGAATTTGTCATTTAAAATTATGGTTTCGATAACATTTTTCATTAATTTTTTTATGACTAATCGCGTGCCGTTGCACAACCGTGGTGGGTTCAAATTACGAAGCAAAATAACCGGAGATCCAACCTTCAGTTGTAAAATATGCGGTGGCATGAATGGTAAATCCAATGAGTTTAAAAGCTTTGTTGGATAATTTACAGCTTCGGTGGCATCGCAAACTGTATCATTAGATTTGTATGACACCAAGTCTCTTGGTAACAAATGTTGTATCTTGAGATTCAATTCGTTGACGTCCACATTTTTTGCTGCTAAAATTGCTCTTTCTGCCAGCCACTTATGATTTGTGTATCGTCTGTATACATCGGGAAATATCTGGTCAATAAGAGCATCTTGAGAATCAATGATTGTGCAGAAATCGGTCGGTAATTTTATGCATCCAGTTTCATCTGTAGTAACTTTTCCATCGCCGATATCTAACAATTGTTTTGAGAATGTTTCAGCGGATGGATCTTGAAGCTTTTGAACGCACAAATTTACTTTCAGTTGTACTTTTTCAACATTAAGCCACAATGACGGTGATTTTAAGCACGCGTTGATCTCATCAGCGTATGTTGAACACGGAATAACGGGAAATGCTTGTCTGAAATCACCTGAAAAGAGTAACAGAGTGCCGCCAAATAGTTTGTCGTTGTTTTTTATATCTTTCAATGTCCTGTTCGACGCCTCAATCGAATGTTTGTGTTCCATAGGGCATTCATCCCAGATAAGAATTTTACACTATTTCAGCACTGTGGCCATGGACGATTGTTTTTTATGTTGCACACTGCGTCTGGGTTATTTTGAATAATTAGTGGCAGTTGGCAGTTTAAATAATGAATGAGCTGTTCTGGATCCATCCAATAAAGTTGCCGCAATGCCAGATGATGCAACAGCCAATGCGATGCCATTATTTGATCGTATTACGTCGAGAATTAGCGAAATAAGGAATGTTTTGCCAGTTCCACCTGGTGCACCCCCCCCCCAAAAAAAAAAAAAAAGAATCCACCTTGTCCTGCCAAAACTGCGAGCATGATGCGGTCGTAAATGGTTCTTTGTTCTTCATTCATTTGTGGAACATTGCGAGCAACAATCGCTGCCATTTCTACAGTATTGTATTGTAGTTCACGATTCAATTCAGTGCTTATTAAATCAGATGCATTTCGATATGTTGAATGCATACCGAAATGACTGAGTGGTAAGTTGGCAATGATAATGCAAAGATTTTCAATAGCAATCAATGCTTCATTGTACATAGTGTCACTCAATACTACCGTTAGATCGTTGCACCGTGAACGATGTTGATGCAATATATCATTAGTCATTGAATCTTTGAGATTATCCCATAATGTCTCTGCTCGGGCCGAGAAACATGTAGTCAACACTATAGCGAATAGTAGACGAATTTGTTTTGCTGTACAGTTCAGTCCTACTTCAGCAAGCATACACTCCCACTGGTTGGCGTCTTCCAGCAAGCCGAGTGCAAGGCATGCATCTTTATACGTTGGATACTGTTGTCCATTCACTTTACGTAAATCTTGAAATGACAAAGGGCCGATGACATTAACCAATAACAGTCGAACATAAAAGCACTCAATCTGCCTTGGATTGACCGTAAATACTCGTTCCAAGGTGTTTGATTTGAATAAACCGGGACATGCATCAATCGGCGTGCCTTGCTTGCGGGGCATCCATTTTTTTGTTGGAGCCCATGTGAAATAGCGTGGTACTTCTGAATAGAGTAATGTCCGTGCAAAAGCACCAAAATCATCCGCACTATTACACAATTCAAAAAATTCGGTGAGTGTAGTTTTTGGTGGATTTATAGCACGATCAATCGCTGTCTCGCTCGTGAAATATACGCGCTGGCCATTTTCAAGATGGACGGCTAAATGAAGAACTGCTGGATCCCGTTCATGAATTGGGAAACCAAAGATACGCCAAACAGCTTCATTGGAGCTCACGTACCGGCCAGTTTGATAAAAAGTTATTTCATCGTTGTTATTCACCAGAGGAGCATTCACATTGGTATTTTCAACTGGAAATACAGCCATATCACTGCCTTTATTCACATACTTGCAAATGTATTTGATGCTCTTCACTGAACTGCAGAACTGAACCTTAATATAAGCATTGAATGTTTTGCTCAGCAGAGGCGAATATGGGACCACCCATCGGTTATCAATGTCAATATCTATGTTGCTGACATAGATGACCGCCATAGATGATAAGATTGTCCGCCATTATCGGGAATTCTTCGACGATGTATTGGATATCCGTCAACAATTGTGATCGTGAAATTTTTCGGAAAACTTTTAGTACATTTTCCATCTGCACAAATAATAATGGCCTAAAAATTCATTTTTTATTTTAACATAAAATAACTCCGTCGGATATTGACGAATTTTTTAAAAGAATATACCATTTTAACTAATTTTAACATTTTAACAATATTAACGTTGAAAAATATTTTAAACACTTACGGTTAAAAATTCATTTTTCATTTCAACATTAAATAAATTCTGACATCGTGTTTACGATTCTAAAATATTAACTTTGAAAATAATATTTTAAACACTTCGTAAGATACGGTTAAAAATTCATTTTTAACACGCTTTTATTAGCTTCACCTGTATGTATGTATGTTTGTTTGTAACTTCTCTGGGAGCAAACAAAAAATTTATATTGTAAAAAAAATACTATCTCTACGTGAAAGATGCGGCGTCGAGGTAAGGCGCCGCGCTACGAATCTAAAGGTCCAGCGTTCGATCCCCGTTAGGGGAGATTTTTTAAAAATGGTTTTTGTTAATTCTAAGTTATTTTAATTAAAGATTTAAATGTATGTCAATACTACGGTGTGTCACTCACACGATTTTCTCTTACCCTGAATTTTAATACTAAGATAGATATTTCGTGCTTTTTAGTTCACATTTCTATAAAATCGTGTTCTTTAATTTTCTAAAACTATAATATTATTCATTTCAACATTAAATAAATTCTGACATCGTGTTTACGACAACTCACGCTATCTAGGTGGAAAAGTTGTTGAAAGAGTTGGTTAAAAATTAATTAAGAAAGAACTAATTAAGTTACAACTTTTATTTGTAAATCTAAACCATTCTCGAATCCACCTGAAGACACACAAAAAATTTCATTAAACTCAGTCCAGCCGTTTAGGAGGAGTTTAGTGACATACACACGCACAAAAGAAATATATATATAAAGATATATATATACATATTATTATGTAACATTGATTTACATAATAAATTTTCTAGACAGTAATTGTGTTCATTAAATTTAATTCCTTTGACACTTTTACTAAATATATATATTGCATAATTCGTAAAATCAATTCATTATTCTGAAAAGCTTTAGCCTCATAATAATCCATTGTTAAGGATTTAGTTAACGAATTTCTTTATTCTTGCCTTAATAAACTGCAGTAGCTAAGTATAAAATTTAATATTCAATTTTAGCGATAAAATACTTAGCTTTATGTAAATTTCAATAATTAAATTTTCAGATTTATTCATGTGAATTACGGAGCCATTCAAGAAAAATTATGAAATTCTGATTTCATTTCAAAAGATTTTGAAAACTGAAATAAAACGTAGGTTTTATATTTTGAAAAAGATTTATACTTTACGAATTCAACTTTTCAGTAATTATCTTTTTGAAATATTATATATATATAACCATCCAAAAGATAATTACTATTGAATTTATTATTTAAAATTTAATATAGATACTAGTTCATTTCATAAACACATTGCATAGTTATTGAATATATATGTATATATGTGTATATTATTTTAAGGTTATTAATTTTACTATTTCAATGACCATCGGTATTTTTTTTTATTAAAAATGTAACTGAACCACATTTATTAGATATTGTTTTTAAATCAATCAAAAAAAGGATAAATTGTTATTTTGTGCCATTTTTTTCTAAGTCAATTCTACGGTATACAAGTAAAAATATTTGCCCGATTACTACAAATGAAGCATCAACAAATTATCCATCACAGATTAAGCAACTTTTCTTGTGAAAGTGTTTTTTCTCCTTATGCCAATGCAACCTCCGTAACAATATTCATTGATAAAGTGCTAATGTAGTTAGTTCTACAGCTATGATTCAAAAGAGAAATTAAAAACATGGTTTAAAAAAGTTATTATTTTATAATTATTTTTAAATAGAATCTGCACTTATTTACTTAATATATTTACTTAATATAATAATAATATAATAATAATATATATTTACTTAATATATCAAAAGTCTTTTCTTCTCAGTATTATTGTTTAAATCAGCTCGAACTAAACAATTTCTGACACATTTCTTTGACATAAAGACAGTTTTGCGATTCACTCTTTCAAATATTTTAATGCGATTGTAAAATAGTATTTTTGTACGATTAATATGTTAATTTAAGATTTTAAAAACTCGTAATAATTTCCCAATGACCGTCGGTATATATATATATTTTTTAATTACAAATGCAGCTGAATCACATTTATAAATTAGATACTGTTTTTAAATCAATAGAAAAAAAAACTGTTATTTTGCGTCATTTTTTCTAAGTCAATTCTACAGTATATTTAAGTGGAAATGTTTGTCCGATTTCTACAGATGAAGCTTCAACAAATTATCCATCACAGATTAAACAACTTTTCTGTCGAAAGTGTTTTTTCTCCTTATGCCAATTCAACCTCCGTGAAATAAATGTTGTACATACCTCAGAAGGGAATAAAGAGAAAGTTCTTCATGCGTGTTATCACACTTCTCAGACAAAACGCATGATTAACATCATAAATTATACCCAGAAATCATACAGAGATTTTCGGTAGATTTATTTTTGTCTATAAAAATAAGTCAAAATAACAATTTTTTTTTTCGTAAATTTATATTTCTAGTATATATTTACAATCTTTAAAGAATTTTCGATGAAATTAAGTACTTTTTTTTTCAGTTTTTATAAAATATTTTTTTTTCTTGAATCACTTGCAATAATAATAATAATATACAGAACTCTAAACATTTACTTTATTCATCAAAAAATGCTTTTTGAGACTTTTTTATTAAAACTTTCCAAAATAACTGAAAAGTGTTAATGACTTCGGTTTGTCTGTCTGCTCTAACTCCCGTAAATATTCATTGAATTTCTTAAAAATGATATTTGTTATTCGATTTCACTATCAGATGTGGAGTGTATTACTGGGCTAGTTTGTGTACAGGAGCACTCGAATGTTTTCAAAAGCATCCTGTTTTATAAGAAGTATTTCTATAAACCATATTTAAATTCCTTTCTTTTATAGAAACGTTAACGAAATTTAAATATGTTATTCATATGCCCAAAAGAAAGTTTTCTATAGAATATGGTATGATTAACATTAGATTTACAGTGCCACACAAAAATATTCAGTTACATTAAGGAATATTATTGGAATTATTTCTGGAATTGCATTTTCGTTTACATTAAGCGTTTTTAAAACTTTCTAACAATTTTTAAATGTGAATATGATTTCAATTTGCGTAACTCTGTCCGGCTGTTCATTTGTCTATCTGTCCATCTGTTTACCCCCAGCTTCCGTAAATATTTTCGGATTAAAAAAAAAATGATACATGTTATTCAAGTTAACTATAGAATATTATGGATTTAAAAAGAAATTAATAGGCCTGTGCAACTGGTTTATATACAGGGACACCCCAAAAATGGCAATATATTGTGTTTTGGGACAGATAGTTTTATCAATCACATTTAAATAACTTTCTACTGTAAAAATGATAAAGAGATGGACATTTGTTGTTAATATGCTAAAAAAATATGTTTTTTTTTAGAATAGCATATAGTTAAACTTCAAATTTACAGGGTTACACTAAAATATTCAGATTCATTAAGGCAGGGCACGAAATTTCCCCTCGCCAGCTCGTCAATGGCGAGTGAAATTTTTACTGTGGCGGAAAAAAATTTCTGTCTAGCCATATATGGAATACTTACACCATACTGTTCCATTACGAAATACCCTTGTTGATTTCAAAACGGCAATTCTTGCCGATATTAGGCGATAACCTGACGTTTAACCTCTTCTTTTTCCTTCGATGAGTGCTAAGTTTCTGTTTGCACTGTCCGACGATTACACCATCGTTTTACCCTGCCTCACAACACAGGTATAGTAAAAATTTCAATGCGTGCATAAAAGTTCTAATCCCTTTAGCAGTTTTGTTTCTCCAGGCAGGGAGACAATAGAAGAACAGACACCCTTTTTAACTGTCGCTCAATGTTTACAAATACGTTATTGTCATATAATTCAAGTGAGCATGGGATGGAAAGAGAATGAGCCCGAGTATTTAAACGATGCTATCTATGTTTGTATTGTTGAATAATGACCGAAAAACTGTCAAATCCCAATATTTAAATAAAACGCCAAAAAATATTGATTTCAGTGGTGTAATATCCGTTTCAAATGACAACAATAAATTTATTATACAAATAGGTATTTCGTTTAATTAGAAAAATAAATTGAAGAAATAGACATTTCTGATGTAAAAAATTAAAATTAAAATGGATGTTTAATATTTAATTGGAAAACTATTTTGATTCAATGTTATATGACTTTTCACATTTATAAAATTAGATATTTCATACTTTTTGAAATTCCAATTGCAATGCATTAGAATGTACTTTAATTATAGATGATTGTAAGATATGATGATATATGAGAACATTTCATTACATAAAATTTTATCCATATTTGTAAAAGCATTTCAAATAATCGGGAAAAACTTCCCAAAATTTGTAATAAATAAATAAATAAATAAATAAAAATAAGTCCTATTTTTGTGGCGAGTAATTTTGTGTAAGGCGAGTGTAATCTGAGTTAAATTTTCGGTCCTTGCATATAAGGGTGCATTTTATTTTGCGTTACGCATTTTTAATACTTTCCAACAGTATTTAAAAGTGATGTGGTGATTGGTGATTGGGTTTTACGTCGCACTAATGCTGCGCAGATGGACAATTGGCGGCGGTCTGGGCACACCCCTAGAGGTGGTCCGGAGACATGCCATCACAATTCTGATCCTCCACGGAAGGGATGGCTCTCCCGCTTCGGTAACCCCCAGAGGTATAATTTTTGATGGGAGGATGGAGGACTTTGCGGCCACGACAGATTTTACGTGCACCAGCCACCATTAGTGTGCACGACGGTCTTTAGCCGGTTCGAATACCGAACCCGCAATCTTCCAATTACGAGGCCGGAGCTCTACCGACTGGGCTACCGCGGCCCGTATTTAAAAGTGATTAGGATATCAAATATTGTATCTGTATGCCTCTCAGCCCTTTTGTCTCTCTGTTGTGAGATAACGGAGGCAAATAACACTGAAATTTAAACGACACAACATGTATGTACAGTTGGAAAGTGTTAATAATCAGTGCGTACCGCATGATTTTTTGTTCTTGTTTAAATTAATCACAGGTATTTTTTTCTTTCTTTTGGTTTGCTTTCATAGGACAAACACTGTTTTATTTTGCAAAGTTAATATATTTAAAATCATAATAATAATATTTGTTACGCAATGAAACACATCTAATTTAATATGTTAAAAAACTTATATTTCCTATTAAACCATAATTTTGTTTTCCAGTTTAAGTAATATTAAATCACAACAAACAGTGAAAAAAATGCGTTTATTGTTAAAATTAAAACATCACTCCAATTCTTATAAATTGTGCTCATTCCTTCGGTGAAAGAAATATAGAACACATTTTCTCTTAAAAATTTCTTTAAATTAACTTAATTTATTATCTTTAAACAATAATAATAATAATCTCGTGTGTCACTCACACGACTTTCTCTTACCCTGAAATTTAATATTTTAAATACAGGTTCGAGCTTAACAGGTAAGATAACGAGTAATGTTACGTAAAACTACGTTAAAACAATTTAGATTAGGCTTCGGAAGAGTTTTAAATGACAATTAGTTCTGTGTGAGGGGCGGTACCATTCCCCTCAACTCTCCGTTTCATTACTGCACCTACATTTATATAGAATTTAAATCTGTTCTTAAGATTTAAATTTCACTTAAAATTATAGAGACAATTTCACACGGAACATTCCTTGAAACTTATCAGTCTTGATCAAACCTTTCCAGCCACAAACTTATATTAGCTTTAAAATACAACTTTTATATCTCCTGAAATTATTCGTATCTAAGTTAATCAAAGAGACACAGACAAAGACTAAACATGAAAATCTTGACTTCGGTAATTAGGAACCCTCAAAACGTGTAAATATACAAAAACCAAGTGGTGAATATTTAGCTTAAAAACATACGTTATTTATAATATGTCTATGAGGATTTCACTTCAGTCCCTGAGCAGCTTTCCTGAACATGGTAAAATATTCTAGTGAAGCACTTCCACTAATAATGAAGAGTGTTATCGCTTAAATATTTGCAGCCCTGTACACCTTTTGAAGATTATGTAGAAACCACATGGTGCACCTAAATTTAATCCTATAGTAATAATCCACGGCACAACCTAAAGAACGATTCCATCAATTTTCAGTTATTGTCGCATTATATTCTAGTTCTTTTGCGTAGCCCTGTAAATAAACAGTGAATGATTTCCCTACCATATTCTACATGAGACATGTTTTTACGCATATATATATAATATATATTCATTTCATTTGGTTTAGTGCAGTCTATAGATGGTAAACTCTACTCATCTGCAATTTCCCCCATAGACGTAATGTATTTGAATACACTTGTGTCCCTATACACGAAAAATTTGCTTCATACAAAATGCTCAGTGTAGAATTTCTATATCATACACATTTAGAATACCAAGTTTGGACTATCTGCTACTATTTGATCTTGAAATATAACAGACAGACAGACACACACACACAGACAACTGCCATAAACATGATTTTCGTATTCAGGGGATCTCAAAACGTGGAAATATAATAAAAATTCACTTTCGAAAATGTGACTTAAAAACAATAATTTCTCTACCTTATGAGAAAGTAAAATTCGACCAATATTGAAAAATATGTATGTATGAACTTTAGTCTTATGGACGTGGAAAGAAAATTTGCAGTTCCAATAACATACTCTGTAAGTAGGAAATACCAGACACGCTGCGTAATAAAATACCTGGAAAACCTTAAATGTCAAAAGAATTATTCGTAAATTTCACTCAAAATGCACTCTGATGTGTTAAGATGTCAAAATAAATTAGTTATTTAAATTTTCC
This sequence comes from Salticus scenicus, assembly GCA_963930645.1. Lineage (NCBI taxonomy): Eukaryota > Metazoa > Arthropoda > Arachnida > Araneae > Salticidae > Salticus > Salticus scenicus. The sequence continues at coordinate 76,798,238 of OZ005654.1, read as the reverse complement.
TATCGTAGTTCGGACTGTTCTATATAATAATTTTCTTTCTTTCTGTTTTTGTTTTATTTTTTTATTAGTTAGTCCGTATTTTAAGATAATATTGTAAAATTAAAGGAATGTATTTTGTGATTATATTCTAGTAAAAGTTTGATATATTTTTTTTTCACGTCTGTTCAACTGCAAAAATCTTTTGTTGTTTTAATTATATAACTTATAGCTTTATACCTTTTCATTATAATGGAATTATTATATCTAAACCTTCCACAGTTCGCAATTCTTAGCGTTTAACCTTTAGTTATAAAAAATTCTTATAAAGAACAAAATATAAATATAATAATAATAATAAATAATAATTTGAATGGATGTTCTGGAAAACTACAAAACATCCAACATGTATACATAAATGTTATTGTTTAACAAATACTTCAATTCTGTTTAAAGTATTGTGTATTTTACTCATTTATTCGTTGTAACACCCCTCTCTTTCATTAGAAATTTCCTAATATAATGGAAGTTAATATCTTACAAATAAAATTCCTTCAATGTAATTTTTAAAGAGCACCGTGTAATCAAATATAAATCACTATAATTATAATACAAGCAAGAAAATAATGCATTATTATTTTAATAATGTGTGATTCCAGAGTATGTTTTCCTTAACATAAATTTTAAAAAAAATATCGTACAATGTCATGATATTTATAATAAAATGATTAAAAGTTTCTTTCATTTCAATATTTATGTTTGTAGCGAGATAATGATATAATATAAAATTTTAAAATCTATACTGAAAACATTTCTTAGTTTCTAAAATTTTAATCTTTTGAGTGTTTATTCGGGAAATTTCCATTAAAATGGTGCGATATTTTCTTTCCTTTTTATAGAAGAATTACTTTTTTTATTCTGGAATGACAGTGTAAAAGTTCAGATAAAACGGCAATTTACATGAATTAAATATTAATTAGAAACTAAAAAATAAATGTAAATACTTCAGTGAATTATGTATGAAAATATATTTAAACCTTTAAAAAGAAAATATTGATTTTATTTTATTTTATTTTATTTTATTTTATTTTATTTTTATTTTACATTTCTTAAAAATTATATATATATTTTTCTTTTCCATAACTAAAGTTCTGATCACAGCAATATGCTTGACACTTCAGGAAGTAATAGATAGCATATAGTAATGGAATGGAATTAAGTTGTTAAAAAATGTATTTAGGGACGGTATTTAAATAAAAGTTTAAGGAGAACATTGTTATATGTTCATGTTAGTTCAACTACGAAAATTTGTTTGATGTTTTAATTATCTGCTTTATAAAGTAGTCTAAAATCTCCATATCATGTGATTTTCAGTATGTTGCCATTGTAAACAGGTCATTAAAATCTGAAAGTACCATTTTAGTGAATATTCTTATAAATTCTTCAACGATTCAAATGTTTAAATGTATTTAATTTATTTCGTACAGAATATCATATCTAATTAAAACCTTAATTTAAATATTTAATTCATTCAGACAATTGCATTAAATTAATACATTTTAAACGTTTTATTACTACAATACCTCTTTCGCTGCAATAGAGAACTCAGAATATAATGGGAGTCAAGTTCTTACGAAAGAGAATTTTGCAATCGCATTCCCAAAACATACCATGTAATTCAAATATAAAAATAAACTACGTTTATAACCAAACAATGAATTTATCAGTTACTATTTTATTAATCTGTGATTTCTAAGTTATGTTTTCTTGGACATTAATTTTTAAAATATTGTATAATATTTTAATATATATATATGAACATTTTTTATTTAGAATAATCTATACATATAATACATTGATTATACATTGTTATTTTAAAAAATATGATATTCATATAGAGAGATGGTTTTAGAATATTTAAAATGCCTTTTCCTAATTTTGCGTAACTTAAAAAAAGAAAAAAAAGTGTATATATTTTTAATCTTTAAATTCAAGTACTGCAATACTTTATTTCCTTGCTACAAAAAATTACTTTTATTTTTCTGAAAAACCAAGGCAGAAGAATAAACTTTATATAATGCCGCAGCTTATGTGCATGGAATCTTAATAGTCTGAAGTTATAAATAACTAGAAAATGTACAATAATTATAATTGTTGTAGTGAGATAAGGATGAAAATACGTATCCTCTCTTAAATCTTACATATCGAGTAACGCACAAACCTTACGAAATCATGTAGGATTGTGTTGTAATTAATATTAATATTATTGTATGCGATTAATATTCATATTATTGTATGCAATTAATATTCATAAATACATTTGTTTTCTCTTTAAATCTATATTTGGAGTTTTGGAAAACATATATGTATAAATATGTGTGTGTGTGCGTGTGTGTGCGTTTCAGAAAGTTATCAGCATTTATTTTGTTACAGTTTTCGTAGTTTCGCAATTACTTTTTTTTCAAATATGGAAATATAAAAAAATAATGTATAGTTTTTGTAAACATTGATAATTTAATAACTATTTTATTTTATCAAATTTATCACATTTTTTACTAATTTGTTTTTTAAACATTGACATGGGTAACATTCATTTAAAGATATAATAATAATAATAATAATACATATATATATATATATATACATTTTTACTAAGTTTGTTGTTATTGTTGTTGTTAAATAAAACTAGAAGTCTATTTGATTGAAAGAATCGCTTTTTTCGTACAGGATCTTAATTGTAAAGAAAGTTAGACAAGCTTACTCTTTAGCAAATTAGTTATAAAATTAAAGGACAAGTAGCATCAATATTTAAACTTTAATGAAGCAACTTATTTGCTGATAGTTTAAAAAAGTTTAATTACTACGATCTTGAAATTAATTAAGGTGCTTTAACTTAATTACTTTCAGATGCTGATAAGACTTCCACGATTACATTAACTGTCTCTTGTTAACAAAGTTTACTTTTTTTTTCTAATAATGACTGCTGTTTTTCGAATAGTTAGTGTTAAAATATGAGAATAGTTAGATATATTGCTTCTCACCATTTAATCGGTGTTCTATTTAATAAAGCGTTAAATATCATGCATTTTTTATCATATTTTGTTAAGATTAATTATTTATATAATGCTCAGATGTTAAGTTGAGAAATATTTTTCTAAATCATACAAAACATAAAATAATTAAATGAATAAATTAAGTAAACAGTATTTCTTATTTATTTTTATTTATTTATTTATTTTTATTTTTTACATTTTTTTTTTTTTTTTTTTTGGAAATATGTAATTTTATTTCTTTAATAATTTAAAACATGATTTATATGTAACATTTAACGTTAACTCTAAGGTAGGTGAGCTAAAGGTGGACAGCGTTGCTAAGGTAGATCAGCCCTATAAAAATTTTAATTTAATTTTTAACTGTGGTATTGCATTGTAAATCCTGTACCTTTTCGGTATGCCACTGAATTTGAAGAAATTATCTTGATCGACCGCCATCGTAGGCACTGATTTCACTTCTCAGGATTAGTCGTTCTAAATTCCACGTAGAAAATACTTTAACCCTCATCCTGTATCCTGGAGTCCACATGGACCCCAGGCACAAATACAATTGTTACAATACAATGTGCTAAAATATAATTTATAAGCATTTAAAATTTTCTGTAAACCTTCAATTATATTCTTTCAAAATGTAATTCATTTGGTACCTTTATCAAAATAAAGTAAAATATACATTTGTCATTAACAGAGAATGTGCAAATATCTCCGTTATGATTTAAAAAAAAAATCAAATTCCGGGTGGGCAAAAAGTTTGTGAATACTTTAAAAATTTATAAAACCCGAAAAAATAACCGAAAAAAAAAAAAACACTTTGCATATTTAGCATCGATAAGTTATGGGATTTCTTTTAAGATAAGGAAAAATAAATAATTAACAGCCGATAGGTGACGTTTCGTACATAAGTGAAAGAACAGACGCGAAATAATAACAAAAATAATGTTACCATATCATTTATTATAGAAATATGTGTTCCCCATGTCCACCACCACAGTGGGGGCCGTGGGACTGGTTCGTCCTAAAGCAACGGTCCTACAGGTGTCAGCCGACCTCAGCTCCTCGTGGTGGTCCCTGTGGAGGTAACGAGGTAGCGAGGTAACGAGGCGGCTTGGGGGCTATCAGCTGGCTGGTGAACAGTAGTTCCCCCTGTCGATTGTGCTATATGTCTCTCTAGCAAGGAGGCAATAATCACTGGCTGCTTGAAGTAGTAATGGAGGTAGCCAATTCTGGGGCGGTATCTGGTGGCACGAGGCGCTGGGTGCTTCCTCTTTGAATGCATCCATTCTTCACCCCTTGCCTTGTACCTCTTATAGGTTCAAGAGAGATTCCAGGACACAGCCTAGCGGGTGAGCAGCTAGGTCGAGCAGTTTTCGGGGGTTTTCTCCCTCCGTGCTTTTGAGCCCGTGTCCCTGTCTGTGGATCTGCTGGAAGATGTTAGTGGGCGGTCAGACCGGGGCCGTTTACGGATTTTTTTTCTCCCTGGGACGTTATACCACTAAACTGAAAATTGAGACATGCCCCTGGGGATAATTCGCATCTGTCCACCACCACAGGTGATAACACATTGCAGGCGTATCATAAATCCAGCAACGGCATAGTGCAGCATGTCCGGTTGTATACATGACATCTCTTGGCGGATTGCATTTTTCATTTCCGACAGATTGGATAGGTGGGATCGATATACCCAGGATTTTAAATATCGCCATAGCCGGATCAAGAGTGTAAGTATTTGTAATCGCCTGTCTCATATGCATATTTTCAACTAAGTTGTTCGCACCAGCGCCATCTGTCGGCTGTTTTTTGAATTATTTTATTTTTCTTATGTAAAAAAAAAAAAAAAAAAAAAAAAAAAAAATCCCATGACCTATCAATGCTAAACCTGCAAACCGTTTTTTATTTTGATTTTTTTTTCAGGATTTATAAATTTTTAAAGTACACTGAGGGACATTGAAAATAGCGCACCAAGAAGGAAGCATCGGATTGAAATGAAATTTAATACGCTTAATCATACAGATGAGAGATTCACTTGATTCCAAAATAAAGACAATTAAATGAATATAGTGTGTCCAATCAGACAAATACAGTACAACTTCAGTATCGCGTCGGACCGCCTGCTGCTGCAATATATGCCGTAACACGGTCTGGCATTGAATTGATTAGACATCTGATGTTGTCCGGAGGCAGATGGGCGCACAGATGTCTAACAGCTACCTCCAGATCATGTAGAAAGTGACACGGGGGCATCTGGCGTTTCAGCTGGTCCCACACATGCTCTATAGAAGACATGTCCTGGGAGCAGGCCGGCCATGGAAGAGTCTGAACATGACGTAGAAGGTCTTGAGCAACTCGAGCTGTATGTGGACGAGCATTCTCTTGCTGAAAAATTGTATATGGAGGACAATTGAGGAAAGGTCTCACGTGGGGAAGAAGAATGTCGTCAACATAACGATGGCCAGTTAAGGTTCCACGTGTGACAATTAGAGAGGATCGGCTATCATAGGCTATGGCCCCCCAGATCATTACGCCTGTTGTGCGTGCAGTGTGTCGCGCGACAGCGAAGGGGGATTCCACCGTTCACCAGGACGTCTCCATACCCGCACGCGGTTATCACCTGTTCCCAAAACAAATCGGGATTCATCACTAAACACAACTTTTTGCCAGTCTGTAACATTCCACATCGCTCTGGCTTGGCACCACTGTAGACGAAGTCGCCGGTGTTTCAGTGTTAAAAGCAGTACACGAAAAGGACGCTTGGATTGAAGATTAGCTTCTACAAGTCGTCTAGAAATGTTTTATTGGAACAACTGTTACCCCTATATTTGATTGTATCGTGGAACGAGTCACTGTTGGGTCCACGAGCGCTTGTATCACGATCCTTCGATCCTCCCGCTTTGTTGTCTTCCTGGTAGCTCCAGACCAATTTCTCTGCACGTGAGTACCATCTCGTGTCCATTTATCCCAACATGTTCTGACGGCACACTCAGAACGGATGACATGGCGAGGAACACGGCACGTAGCCAGCATGCAGTTTTCAAGCCATTGATCAGGCCCTTCTCAAACTCGTTTAACTGAGAGAAATGTTTCCTCACAAGTCTACCTGGCATTTTTTGTTTACTAAAGTCCCTCTAGATTCGAAATGAGATCGTTACGTTTATGTATCTTCCGCTATACGTCAGTTTATATATGGTCCACTTACTGATTGCAGCACCACTGGAGTGTGTGTGGCCATGTGCATTGGCACTAAACTTTGACCATTTGCATATCGGATCTGACTGTACTTATTTGCAAAGTTTCGCGGTTGTATCTTTCTGCCTTCTTGGTGCGCTATTTTCAATGACCCTGAGAGTATTTACGGACTTTTTGCCCACCCGGTATATTTTCTTTCGGTTGAAAATGTAGGTTTGTTATAATAGTGTTGGGGGAAAAAACATAGAAAAAAAAGGAAAACAAATATTTGGTAACACTGTAAGAGATACAAAATTAGTTAAAAAGTTAAAAATACAAAAGTTATACAAAAGTTAACACAAAGTTAAAAAATACAAATTTCTGATTTATATGTGGGGTGGAGAAAGAGATCTTTTCAAATTCTTTATAATTTTAAAAACAAATAAACAAAATTTGATTTTTCTTTCTGGTCTAAATGATTTATTACAGCAAAATAAAAAATTCTGTATACAGTTTTTGCTTTTTAGTGCATGTACTAAAAAAAAGTAACTACTGTAAAATATAAAGAAATAACAGTAATATATAGAACATTTAAAAATTTATTTTTTACGATATTTATGAAATATTTTATGATTTAGATTGAGCGCATTGATTTACGTAAAAGTGGTTGTTAAGGAAAAGTTTATATCTTAAATGGTGAAACATTGAAAATTTTATTACCAAAGAAAATATTTTACAAATCATATTAAAATAAGAAAAAAGTGTATGATGCATTATGAGAAATTTTATTATACAAAGAAGTTATCTTTAACTGTACATTTAATACGTAAATAATCTGATAAATTATTTATGCATTTTAATGTTAAACAGCGATTTACTGCATTAAATCTCTAATTTTCAGACTATTAAAAAATTAGAATTTTTTTCATCATTATTCCTATTATTATTATTTATTTTTTTATGAAAATGGTTTTCTACACACACACACACAAATAAATAAATAAAGAAATAAATAAAAATAAAAAGAATTAATAGAATTTTCGAATTTTTTCTTTATATTTTAGCAGCAGCATTATATGGATGTAAAAATAACTTTTTTCTTTAAGTAAAAAAATACTTTAAGTAAATTAAGGATATTGGACACTACGGACTTGCAATAAATTAGGGATTAAGCTATTACAGTTATCCTTAAAAAAAAAAAAAAAAAAAAAAATCATTATTTAATTTTTAATAATAATTATATTAAAGCTTAGTTTGTACTTTCCATGAAAATTACATAAAACGTTTTTTTTTTTTTATTTAACGAAGTATTAAAATCAAATTAATTATAATAGCAATCACATAAAAAAAAAAAAAAAATAAATAAATAAAATTAAAAATAATATTTAAATATATATATATATATATTTAATAACTATATATTTCTTTTAGACTTTCCACTTTTTTTTTTTTTTTTTTTTTTTTTTATTACAACGGAGACACAAAGTTGATTTTGTTTTAAAATTTAACCAAAACTTTTTGTAAAAAATAAAAATAAATAAAATAAACTATACAAATTATTCTGCAATTTCGATGAAAGTATTTTCAGCTTTTTCTTTTTATTTCCTGTGTGTTACCTCCATGTAATGAATCTTCTTATCTCATTGGGGAATACAGATGTAGTTCTTCATGCGTGTTATCAGACTTCCCACACAAAACGCATGATTAAATACCATTGAAGAAATTGGAAGGTGGCCTTCTGGTGGATTTCTATATCTATACTGAGAAATAATTCGAATTAGAAAAACTTTTTTTGAATAATTAAATATTACAAAGTTTTTGCATTTCTCAGATTCTGAGTACCGAATGTATTTTCAAACGTTTGTATAGCTATATCATATAAACATTTAATAAAATCTTTAAATTTTTTATTTACGTTATGTTAATACTATTTCATAATTTAAAGTTTAGTTTTAATAATATAGTTAGATGGATAAAAAATGAATAAACATCGCTGTTAAATCACACATATGCCCGTATACAGGGTGGTCCTAAATTATATATAAAAAATGTAAAGGCAGGTAGAAGGGACCTAAATAAGCATATTTCGTATAGGAATGTGTGTGAGGTAATGACACATTAAAGCGCTATCTTATGGCTCATTCCTACTCAGGAATCACTCCCTGTACATCCTTTGAACAGCTAATCCATTTCTTTGTGCATCCCTATACATGAAATTCATGTCGACAAGCTCCGTATTGGTGAAACGCTGCATGCTGCTCGAGATCCGTACGGGAATGATGAATCCAGCTAGCGAAGTACTTTTATACGCCACAGTCATCAGCGCTCTCTACCGGTTCAAGACGGCATTACCGCACACACAATCTGCTTATTTAGGTCCCCTCTTCCTGCTTTTACATTTTTGACGTACAGTTTAGATCAAGGTTTATTCTAATGCAGCTGCGATAGCCATTTTCATTTATCGCTAAAATGGGACACAAATGTAAATGTTAGTAAAAGCTAACAAAAGCTGACTTGGGTACTAAACAAGTAACCAAGTCAGTTAAAAGACAGAGTATTTTGCGATAAAGTAATATTACTTTACTTAAAAAGTACTTTAAAATTAGAAAAAAATACAAAAATGTTTGTTTAAATTGTGGAAACTAATGTATGATTACATTAGGGGGCGCTACCACCATCTCGCTCCGTTCACCAAACCCCCAAGGTAGGTTTCAACAATCCTGATTGCTTTCACTGAATAACCACTGCGTGGCTCTACCCGCCTATTTGCAACTTTGCCTTTCATTGAAAAATAATATTAAAAATAAATAATACAAGACAAAAGCAGAACAATATTATAGAAACCCTCGTATTTGGTATACAAAATATCAAATACAAAATATCTAATATTATGTCGTTTTTTTCAAAATGAAAGAATAAGTCAAAAGTTTGTTTTAACGTTCGACAACTTAGTAACAATTTGTTACTACTTTGGGCGGAGTCTTATGCTAGCTAAACACACACACACACACACAAAAAAAAAAAAAAAAAAAAAAAAAAAAAAGACAACAGTATTTTTTTAGTACAGAGAAATTGTTACGATTAGAAGAATTTTAGACAATTACGGTGTTATGCAGTTATACATACCTGGGACAAGTCATTACGAAGAGTGCAAACATCATGGAAGAAATTAACAACCGTGTTTATCTGGCATAGAGAGAAATTCGGAAGAAATAGCGCAATATTCTAAAGCGACCGTCCAATATTTTGCGAAAAAAAGTTTTTGATATGTGTATTTTTCCTGATATTAACTTAGGCTTCAAAAAGTAAGACAGTAATACATAAAATATGCAAAATCTTCAAACAACCCGAGGAAGCATGGAAAGATAAATGTTATTATTTACCCGAAGAGTCAAAAAGCGAAAATTACGGATTAGAGATGTCTTTCGTTGAGGAAAGAAGTTAAAATTGAGTTGGGCTGGTCACAATGCCAGAAGAAACGGTGGTAGATGAAACATGAAAGAACTGTCTTCAGTACCGAGAGATAAGAAAAGATCGAGGAAGATGCCACAGTGACGTTGAAGAGATGAGATTAGAGGAGTAGAATGGAGAAGAATTGTAGAAACCAGGCCACATTGGAATCACCTAGGACCTTCATCACCTTCATCCTGCAGTGTATTCATAAAGACTGAATTTGATTATGATGATATATATATATATATATATATATATATATATATATATATATATATATATATATATATATATATATACATATATATATATATATATATATATATATATATATATATATATATATATACATATATATATATATACATATATATATATACATATATATATATATATATATACATATATATATATATATATACATATATATATATATACATATATATATATATATATATATATATATATATATATATATATATATATATATACAAATATATATATATATATATTACATCGATGATATTATTGTATTTTATCTCAACAAGAACTCCCAAAATGGCTTTTGTTTATCCACTTTTGTTTATCCAATTTATCCAATTGGCCTTCAATTATCCACCTAATTTAAAGCTAACTCAAAATACTCTGACTAATCAATCTATTAACTTTTTAGATCTCAAAATAATCATCGATGGTAATAAACTTTACACAGATATCTATGACAAACGGCAAGATTTTTGTTTTAATGTAAACTTATTTACACATTTTAATTCATGTCTGCATCTTTCGGTATTTAGAAATATCATCATTAACCATTTATTTCGAATTAATAATTTATGCTCTGCAAAGTTTAAAAACAAGAATATTAATAAACTGATCACAGCCACTGCTAAAATGGGTTTTCCTAAAAACTTTGTATTTTCTATTTTATATCCTTAACCATGTCTCTGTCAGTACAAAAAAAAAAAAAAGCTGTGTACACTCTTGTGTATATTAACAAAAAAATTATAAAATAATAAAAGACAATAAAAAAGGTGGCGGTTGGGTGGGCAGATGTTTGATTACGGAGGTGGGGTGGTGTTGTAAGGCTGGATGGTTGGGTGGGTATGTGAAATTAAATTAAAAAAAAAAAAAAAAAAAAAGTAGAAGGCTTGTTGCATTTGCTTTGTATTACTATGCAAACTTTCATTTTCCATTAAAATTTCAGTTTTTCCTTTTTTGAGTTGTCAACTATATTTAATGTTCTAATTATATTGTTAAACACAATGTGAACAATCGGTGAATTTCATTGTGGCTTCATGGTTTCATTGTTGTTCATCTGCTTTGAAATTTGCATTTTTATATCCATATGGTTCCTGTTCTGGTTGTGGCAGGCTGGGGGAGTGTTGCCGGCATAAAACTAGTGTAACCCCACAGGCAAGTCACAAGTCTTGCCGCCTGCCTCCTTTTTCCTATCTTGTGTTTCTTAGGTTGTTTTTTCATTAATTTTAATAAGTTTATGGTTTTAAGATAAGATTTGTTGTTTTACTTTATTGATTCGTTTGTTTTGCAGGCTGCTAATTAATACATCTGGTTTCTTTACATTAGTGTATTTCATCCACTGATGATTTTTTTTTTTTTTATCTTATTGGTCATTGGTGTTTCAGTGATCTTCTATCTGTTGCTTGGCTTCTACTATGCTTAATAGATCATCTTTATTATATACATATATATATATATATATATATACATATATATATATATATATATATATATATACATATATATATATATATATATATATTGTGTATTTAGGCATTTATTTTTCCAATGAATGATATACTAAAAATTATATCCCGTTTTCAGTTATCTTTTATTCTAAGGTCTTGTCTATGAAAAAACGAAAAGAGAAGAAAAAAAAAAAAACTTAAATTTATTCTTGAACATACGTGTTCAAAATTTATTTGTTAGATTTCATTTGGATTAAAGAGAATATATTGATGTTATTTATAAATGATGTTAAATATATCGCGATATTTATTTGGCACATTCAATTGAAACGTGACATGGAAAAATAATCAAGATATAAATTTATAAAGATTTAGCAAATATGAAAGAGTAATTTTTCTCCAGTTTATAAATGATATGTACCATTTTCAAGAATGAAATATATTTATATTACAACGCATAGTAAATTTATTTACAAAAGTAATTTTTTTAAAATTGCACATATTTCTTCGATGAATACACATATATATCTATGTCACATTTCTATCAAAACATATTGAACAATATTTCTTGTTTTAATTTAATCTATAAAAAGTAAACAAATTCTCATCGTGATAATAAAATAACAGTACAATATTGATTTTTAACCAAATTAAAATAATAATAATAATAATAATATTAATAATAATATATATAGGTATCTATTGTAACGAATTTATGAGTTTAAAGATAAGAAAATCATAAAAGGAGAATTGCAAACCAATGCGCAGAATTGCTGCAAAAGAAAATGCAAAACTTAAATATAGGAATATATTATGAATGAATAAAGTAAATTATCAATGAATAAAATAAAATAAAACCCCAAGAAACACTGAGGTCTTTATCAGGGAGCCCCTCAGTGTAGGGGTGAAAGCGAAGTTTCTGAAAGGACATTTGCAATTACGTAATAACTATCCTTGCCCCCAACTTCTCATCAAACAGAAAACCACCATTAACCGAGAAGAAATCTGACATATATATAATTTAAAATTTCCAAAAGCAATTATAAAATTAATTTCTTGTATTCTTGTATATTTCATATATATTAATTTGTTGTAATTGTACTACTTTTGTAATTTTGGTAATTTTATAACTGTTTTTAGAATTTTTAAATTATATGTATGTCAGATTTCTTCCCAGTTAACGGTAGTTTTTTGTTTGGTGAGAAGTTGAGGGCTAAGGATAGTTATTAGCTAATTGCTACTGTCCTTTCAGAAACTTCTCTTTCACCCCTACACTGAGGGGCGTCCCTGATAAAGACCTCAATGTTTTGGGGGTTTTATTTCATTTTATTCATTGATAATTTATTTTACTCATTGATAATCTATTCCTATATATATTTACGCTTGAGAAAATTTTCCAATTTACGAATGTCACAGATTCATCTAAAAACTTAAACTGAATTAGGTGTATTTTCTTTTGAAAATGCATCAAATTTTATCAGCAAAACCATTTTTGAACATCAAAAGAAAAATGAGATTAACTCGATTTCCTCCTCAAGAAATATTATCATTATGACTTCTTTGATAAATATCTTCTGAGGCTTACTCATTTCTCTAGAGACTTTAAACAAAAGATGGTTGTTTGAAATGTCATAAGCTTTGATTTATTTATCTCCTTAAAAGTAAAAGCAGACATTTTTATTTGTTTAAAAAAAAAAAAAAAGTTTTAAATATCTAGTTACATAAAATAAACTGGATGTAGTTATTAACAGTTGAAAATTTTTCAGGGAATAAGACTTGTAAAGACTCTCTAAAAGTAATGAAATATTTTTCATCAGTTTTATCATTTTATCGAAAGATTTCAAGATAATTATGTTTATCTTGGAAACGTAGAATTTCAAAAATAATATAATTTCATTGGTGGCAATACAAAATATTGTAATCATAAATGTCTTTTATATCATGAAAATCATGCAAATGGGTTTCCTTCAATGCAATTCATATCTGATTATGATACAGGAATTACATGATTTCCTACCCCGCATAATTTTATTTTGCTTCATTTATTTATTTTTTATTATTCCATTTTTTTTCCTTCCACTAACTTATGTACAAAACTGACTTCAACTTTTAAAGAGTCCCTAATTCCAAATTTGTTTCTATTTTTCAATACAATTCTCAAGTTAATTTAGATCATTTAACTTTGCATTTCATGTTACTTCTAAACACTGTCATTATCATTATCATTTACATTATAACATTTTAAAACTTACAAGATTGTATTTACTTGTTCGTGTGGTTCGGAAGGGCAAGAGTCTTGACTATTATACCTCCGAAACGTTGAAACCAGAGTTCAAAACTTTTATAATTTATTCACGAGAATTTTTGGCCCCGCCTCTTTTTCATACCGGAAATTTTGAAAAATGATTTTCTTCTTATTTAATCGTTGTCACATTTTAATGAGAGATAATCTACAAAATTCCTGGTGCCAAAAGAAGGCGGGGCTAAAAATGTTCGAGAATAAATTATAACAGTTGGGAATTCTGGTTGAAACTGCAGAATTAAGTGAGATTTAGTGCATAATCAAGATTTCTATCTTTTTCTGAAAATCAAAAATTTTGTTCTAGAAGAAAAACAGCCAAAGTATGTGGCCAAGAGTCAGTATGTACACACAAGATTTTTTTATTATCATTTTCCTTGTTATTTTCTTTGTCTCAAACCACAGATTAAATGGCACATATATATATTAATACACTCCTGCACAAAAGTTTAGCAAGATTTGCAAACGATCATTTTTTTTTTCAATTTATAAACTCATCTTTCGATGAAATGTTTTCAAATATTGGGTATTTAAAGAACTAGGTCTTCCTCATGTTTAGGACAACATGTAGGGGACTGGTAACGAATTGAGCAAAATTAATATCGTTTGTAATTACACTGTATAGTTAAGTGAATGAAATGAATTGTAACTCTAGGATATATTAACATAGACACAGTACAATTTGTTAATAAATTTGTGTGACTATAGCATGTTCAATAACAGAGATACAAGCATTTATTATATAAGTCAAAAAAAAAAAATAAATAAATAAATAAATAAATAAATAAAATAAAATAAAAATCAGCATATTTTATTTTTATAATATGCAGAGTTATAACGAAAATTATTCCCACTTTCAGACAAATTGAAAAAAGCACTTTTGAAACAATAAACTTCAATCGAAATACAAATATCTTAAATATCACATGAAATGTGTTACAGATGATTTAATGATATAGATTGATAAATGTTGTCCTAAACCAATCTTCACTGAAAAACATGAGGAAGGCCCAGATATTTAAATATCTAATGTTTGAAAACATTTCACTGAGAGATAAGTTTTAAATTAAGGAAAGCTGGTAGTTTGCAAATCTTGCTAAACATTTGTGCAGGAGTGTAGTTAGCTATAGTAAATATAAGATTTTTGTCTTAAGCAGATCGTATTAAATCAAAAGAGTGATTGTTGTGAAGTGTATTCATACAAGTATATTCATAATATGAAAATTATTTTGTCAAGATATACATAATTCATATGACAATTCTAATTTTCTAATTAGGATTTGCATATTTTCACTCTCCTCCTATCCTCGTGTTGACATTTTTCGCATAATGAAAAGTTCGACATAAAACGAATATTGTATCTTATTATGTTCGGGTAGATCGTTTTTATTATGTAAATTGATTGATCTAATTATTTTTCTGAAAGTATTTTTACTAAAGTAATTCTCTTAAAATATCGATTAAAATTTTTTAATTAAATGCATGGTTCCCTTACACAGTTTTATTATATCATTTAAATAATGTTGTAAATTTGAATTTTATATTTGAAATTTGATTTTTTTTTTTTTTTTTTTTTTTTTTTTTTGAACAAGTAAAAATAAAAATAAAATAAAGTAAATTGATTTGTTTAAAAGTTTTCGGTGTTGCCGTTGTAAATATTCATGTGGAAATAGATAAAAGTGCACAACTTTATATATATATATATATATATATATATATTAACAAAAAAAATGCATTCAAATTATAAACGGTATTTGCAGTAGATACTGCTCATAGAGAAGTCATATAACAAAATAAATATTGTGACATAAAAAATAAGGAGCAGGGATTTGCAATATTGTAGCAATATTTCGTACGTTATTTACAACACTTTTTTACAAATTATATGTTTCACTTATGTTTTTTAGACAAAGAATCAAATCACGTTTTAATGCTTTCGAGACACCCGTTTCAATGTTAATTTCAATTAAAAAAATGCATCATAAAATTAAAAGAACTCTCCAAAACATTTCAGTCTATAAATTACATAGTACATTTTGTTTTTTTAAACCTTTAAAAAGGAAGAAATGTTTAAATACTTATTACTTCATAATAATATTACTTATTTGTTTGCTAATTTCAATAGTGTTTCAGTTTTGTGATCGTTAATATGTCACATTAAAATGATTTTTTATTAATTTTTAATCATAAACTTTATTATTAGCTACCAACTTTATTATAAGCTCATAAAAAAAGCTACATAAAAGGATTTTAATAAGTTTCGTGATATTAAAAGCACTAGTAGAATTATGAGAGTCACAGCAATGGAAACGTATTTACGATTTCCAAAGCACGAAATGAGAAATGTAATACGTACATCAGTACACTAAAGTAAGGTAAATAAACCTCTCATTATGTTTACAAAATAACGGTACAATATTGATTTTTAACAAAAAAAAAAAAAAAAAAAAAAAATCAAATTTTTTACATTTGAAAATATTTTTCAGTTTACTAGTATCACAGATTCGTCAAAAACATAAACTTAATTAGGTGTGTTTTCTTCTGAAAATGCATCAAATTTTATCAGCAAAAAACATTTTTCAACAACAAAAGAAACACGAGATTAACTCGATTTTCTCCTCAAGAAATGTTATAGTTATGACTTCCTTGATAAGTATCTTCTAAGGTTTACTCATTTCTCTAGAGACTTTAAACAAGAGATTGCTGTTTGAAATGTGATAAGTTTTGATTTACTTATCTCCTTAAAAGTAGAAGGAGGCATTTTTGTTCCTTTAAAAAATACAGTTACAAATATTCAGTTACATAAAACGAACTGGAAGTAAAAATTATCATTTGAAATACTATCTAGAAATAAAATTCGTAAAGAATATCTAAAACTACTGAAGTATTCTTCATCAATTTTATCATTTTATCAAACGTTTGCGAGATAATTATGTTTATATTGGAAAAAAAAGAATTTCAAAAATAATATAATTTTATCGGTAGTAATAAAAAATATTGTAATTGTAAATGTCTCTGTAAATTATCGAAATCATGCAAGTGAGCTTCCTTCAATGCAATTAATGTCTGATTTTTAAACATGATTTACATGATTTTACACCCCGTACTATTCTATTTTATTTTATTTATTCACGATATTATTTCCACTAACTTATACACAAAATTGACATTGACCTTTCTCAGAGTCCATAATTCCGATTTTGTTCGTATTTCCCCATATAATTCTCATGTTAACTTAGATCATTTATCTTTGCCTAACATTTATCTTTGCCTCATGTTATTTTTACTTTCTGTTACCCAGGGTAAAGAAAGGGGTCGAGGGAGGGTTGTAGGGTCGAGAAAGTATTGTTTTAGAGTTGAATTTTAGAACGTGAGTTTATGTTATATTTACATGTTCCGAGGTCCCCTGAATACGAAAATCATAGTTTAGCGAATGGTCTGTGTGTCTGTTATCAGCATATCATGAACAAATAGCATAGCAGAAATTCCAAACTTAGTATTCTGAATGTGTATCATATAGGGATGCTACAGTAAGATTTTCGTTGAGATGAACCAAATGGTTTGTGTACAGGGACACTCAAAATTGTTCAAATACATTACGGCTATGGGGGAAATCGCACGTAAGTAGAGTTTAACATATATAGACTGCACTAAACCAAATGAAACGAATATATATTTTTGTAATAGAGATAGTAAACTGGGAAAAAAAAATTGTGCATGTAGGAGCCTAGCCTCCCCCCCCCCTGGGGGAAGTCCCCCCTCGAGGTGAGTAAATTTTCATGATGGTTATCTTTCAAAAGAGCTCGCAAATACCTTTAAAACGAATGGTTGATCCATCGATCTGCGATAATTTAAAATAAAGTTATAGATTTTTTTCAAAAATGAATAAATAAATAAATAAATGTAATATTAAGAATAAATTCAACTTTTTTTTCGGATATTTAGTGTTATACTACTTCTCTAATTTAGATATCGTCTGCATTATCATAAAAGATAATTTTTTTAAATATTAATTTAAATAAATTATTTTTAAAAAACAGAATTATTTTTTAATAACCGAATTAAATTCTATATAAATGTAGGTGCATTAAGGAAACGGGTGGTTGTGGGGGCTGGTATCCCCCTCACACAGAACTAATTATCATATAAAACTCTTCCGAAGCCAAATTTTTATTGTTTAACATAGGTTTACATAACGATACTAGTTATCTTACCTCCTAATCTCCAACCTGTAATTATAGTAGTTTATTTCAGGGTAAGAGAAAGTCGTGTGAGTGACACACCATATTATTTTAAATACTGACATTATCGCTTACATTATAATGTTTTAAAATGTTTAAGATTAACTTAAGTGTGGGGAAGGCAGGTGTTTTGACTATTATATCTTGGAAACGTTTAAACTGCAGAATTAACTGAGATTTATTGAATAATCAACGTTTCTACGTTTCTATGAAAATCGACAATTTTTTTGTATGACAAAGACAGCCAAAAATGTGACCAAGAACCGGTACATTAATAAAAAAGTTACAGACAAGATTTGTTTTTGTTAGATCATTAATTTTCTCGTTATTTTCTTAATCTCAAACCATAGATTAAATTATATACAGGGTGGTCCTAAACTATATATCAAAAATGTAAATCATGCCGGCCAGCTCCGTATTGGTGAAACGATGCATGCTCCTCGAGATCCGTGCGAGAAATGGTGAATCCAGCTAGCGAAGCATTTTTTAAGCCACACTCATCAGCGCTCTCTACCGGCTCATGGCGGCATTACCGTACTCACAATCCTATACGGAATCTGCTTATTTAGGTCCCCTCTACCTGCCTTTACCTTTTTCTCATATAGTTTAGGACCACCCTGTACACACACATATATATGTATATATATATATATATATATATAAATTTTAATAGTTAGTTATAATAAATGCATAAATATAGTCTTAAGCGAATCGCATTAAATCAAAAGAATGGTTTTCGGGAAGTGAATTATATTCATAATATGAAAATGCTTTTCTCAGCATTTATATAATTTATAATTGTATTGTAATTTTCTACTTATGTTTCGCATGTTGTCGCTGTCTTCCTGTCCTTTTTTGACAGTGTTTTCCTGATAAAAGGCCGTGCTCAATTATTTCAATAAGAAACTTTTATAGAATTTTATAATGTTTACTTAGATTATTTTTATTATCTAAATTGATTGCTGTATTTTTACTTTTTTTAAAAATATTTATTAAAGAATTTAATTAAAATTTATAGCTTTTTCCCTAACACGTGTTTTGCTATAACATTTAAATATTGTATACATTTTTAATATTTGCAAAATTTTATTCCGAACAAGTAAAAAAGAGAACAATAAATTGTTTCGCTTAAAAATTTTCAGTGTTGTCGTTGTAAATATTCATGTGGTAATTGGTAAAAATGTACTATAGCATACATTTTTCTTAACAAAATAGTTGTATTTAAAATATAGACGGTATTTTCAGTTTTATTACACGATTTTTGGGATTATATTTTGCGGCATATATGACTAATAACTGGTCTGCTATCTTATATGCTTTAAGGCAATTCATTATGAGTCTAGCGTATTACTCTGTCAGCGGCATAAAAATGATTGTTTGTATAAATGTAACTATCTGGTTTTTCCGTAAAATTTAACTTATTAATGTTTATGCTGGTATCCAACGCTCACTTTTGAAGTCCAACAACACCGCTTCTTTTATCATTGTAAATTTATGTGCATGTATTACACATTTGAAAAATTGTAATAAACACTTCTTTATTGCATATCGTACATGCCGTACATGCTAAATCAGCATAATCACCAGTAAGTAATGGGCATAATATATAATAAAAACAAAATGAATAATTTTTGGACCTGTCAAAAATTAATGATCAATGTATTATTCTTTTTATAAAAGTAAATTATGTATTTTTGTATTATTGTTGCATTTACAGTAAATGGTTTTAAAAATTTGAATAGACATTTTCATTTGGGTCATCATTTTTTACAATTTTTTAAGTTTATAGTAGCAAGAAGTTATAGACAATCCCTTTAAACACAATATTAGCAATTGAAACGTCATGATTTAAGGTATTTTAGCGTCAATTAAATTTCAGTGGGTGATCAAATTATTATAATTTATTTTTATTTTTACATTTTTTCGATTTTCTAAAATAAATACTGAACAAAATGACCAGGAATTTCAGTCACGCAAAAAACATTTTAAAACTCACATTTTTCCACCATGGATTTAGTGCAGAGTGCAATTATGGGAACAATCTCAAACTGAAGATCCGTACAAATACTTTGGATCACCACATATCATAAAAATCTGTAAATTACTTGTAACTTTAACACATTAATGCACATACTATATATTATAATTATATGCTTTGTTGTGGAAATTGTAATAGCATTTAGGTAGATTTTTTTTTTTCGAAAATTATTAATTTTTTCGGAAAGTTTGTTGTTTATAACTAGAACGGATTTCCATAAAACTTTACAAAATTTACAAAAAATTGACAAAACATTAGTGAAACATTATCCTGAAACATAAAATTTACATGTGTAATATTCACTGAGATAGGAAAATTTATATTTTATATTAGTAAATAATATTTTACTCCGCATGCGCGAAATATGGAAAAAAAGTTTCTTGCATTGGTTGAAAGGTATTGGACAACTTTTGTGAAAAGTTCATTTGAATAGAGTAAAAATTAAGAAGTTTACCGGCAAAAAAAAGAGCTAGATTTTAGATATTTTTCAGAGTTTAAACTTTATGAAGGGTTTTTCACATGCTGCGTATTTAATTTGAATATCCTATTATTTTAACCACGTTGCAGAGGTTCCTTTTTGTGAAAAACATCTTACGAACTCATAAGTCTTAGTATTTAAATAAAAATATGCTAGGATTATAAACCTATATATGGTTTCGCTTGCCCTGTAATGCCTGTATTATATAGTACCTAGAATAACATGAAATTCAAAGCTGTTATTAAATTTAAAATTATATTTTAAATAAAACAAGAAACTTACACCTACGCAACACCATAAAACATTTCGATATTATAAAACTTTTTAATTATTAACCACATACGAACATCTAAATACGACATCTTAATTATCTGCAATTACTTGTTTTCAAGTTACGCTGATAACAGATATAAATTGAAACCAATCGTTAAAAATATAACTATGGTATGTAGGAAATCTGAGAACGCGCAATTGCACGAAAAGGCGCTGAATTGTTAACTTGAAAAATACTTTATTTACTGTCCGTGTAAAAAGATGTAATTTTTTCTTGAACAAATTTCCTGGATATCACTAAATATAGCATAGCATTTTATAACATTTAGTAAAAAACAATGAGTTACATTAATTATTGATAGCTGTTATTATTCCTAGCTACTATTGCTCTTCCACAAATTATGTGCTCATCACATTGTATACCTTAATAGAATCCTACATTACTTACACACCTCAAGACTCAAAAAAATGCACTTCCAGAAATTTTTAAACAGAGTACCACTGCATTTGTAAATATTAATATAGTACCACCAATTTTACGAATACCCCTCTAAATTTACAAATACAGTCCCACTAGTTCTTTTGTCAACCCCACTAGTTCTTTTGCCTTGCTCGGTAAATAAATTGTAAATAATTTTATACACGATGCATGCTTTTATGCATATGCAAATATAAGTTCATTTAGTTTTTTTTTATTGCATCGTATCAATGGTAAACTGTACTCATAAAAAAATTCGCCCATAGACGTAAGATATTTCAATTCACTTGAATGTCCCTGTACACTAATAATACCCTTGGTCTGAGTGAAAAGTTTAGTGCTGCATCCCCATATGATACAAATTTAGAATACCGAGTTTCGATTTCCTACTGCTATTTGTTCTTGCGAAAGGCTGATAAAAGACAAAGAGTCTGACACACAAACTTACACACTTACACGAGCGATATAAACCGCTAAAAACTTTATTTTAGGATTTAGGACATTTTAAAATCTTATAAAAGAATTTGAATTTCGAAAATTTAACCAAAAAGAATTCTTTCTCTACCATATGTATGGGTAAAAGGAAGCAAAAACCAAACTCAAATATATATTTTGTCTACTTTAATTTGCAATAAATTAAAATTAAATATCAAGTAATATGCATTTATATAATTAAGTATGTTATTCATTTCTTTGTATCAATCAAATTTTTATCATAAAATAATTTATGTACGCATATTAAATTTTCAAAAACTTCTTTTGTAATATTATATTGCTTTTATAAATTTTAGGAGTTGCATTTTCAATTATTGTAAAATTATTGCATGTCTTCCTTTTATATTTTACTTTTCTGTCAATGTATACAAAATGTTCTAATAAACATATGCTTACATTTGAAAGTTTACTTTGAAATAACTTAATTTTCCGTAACTGTATAGTAAAAATATTTTTTCTTTATAAAATGAGTTATGATATCCAGAATAAGTACCTGCTTTTCTTCAAAATAAACGGCTTTCTTTCTGAATATATTATTAAATTAAGGTAAGTTGTGAGAAACATTGTTGTAATTTATTTTTATGAGTTAATAGAATTAGCATTGAATTTTTTTAAAACATTTTTTCCGCTAATATGCGTTTGAAGTATGTTGTATGCTGGAAAAATAATAATAATAAAGTATTAATAATTCAAAGAAAGGTTTCGAAATAAAATTTTTAACTAACGACCAAATTTTCTATTTTACCCAATCCACAAGGCCGAACTGTTT
Organism: Salticus scenicus; assembly: GCA_963930645.1. NCBI lineage: Eukaryota > Metazoa > Arthropoda > Arachnida > Araneae > Salticidae > Salticus > Salticus scenicus. The sequence continues at coordinate 76,775,814 of OZ005654.1, read as the reverse complement.
TAGTATACGACTTCCATCAACGAATTTAAAATTTTTACCCCCATGTTGGTGATGACTTTTTATTTATTTATTTTGGCATAATTAAAAAACAAATGGTAATAAACGAAAAACTAATATTATTATGAGCATATTCCTAAAAATTTCCTCACTGGTCACTATATTTAAAGGGGACTAATGTGCAAGTTGTACCTGACGGGACTAAAGTGAAAGTTGTACCTCAAGGGACTAATGTGAAAGTTGTACCTCACGGGACTAATGTGCAAATTGCACCGAACGAACAAACTATTTCTTTCAACGAAAATGCCTACTAACCCTGGACGATAGATCTAATCAATCGTATCATATTATGTATCGTATTTATCGTAATATAACTCAATACTTATTTCGCTTCCTTCTTCGACTCGTTTTAATACGCATTTTTTATATGCATGAATAGCCCCGAAAAACAAAAACACTAATTCATTAAATTCATTTTTTTACTTATTTTTATTTCATATTATTTCACGCGCACTTTTTATTTCCTAATTCAAAACTATTAAAAAAAAAACTTTTTCGATATAGCTTGTAACGATACTGATTATTATTAATTTTCTTTTCTTTTTCTTTCAATAATAATAATAATAATAATAATAATAATAATAAAAAGATTTTGATGAAATTCTGGCAAAAGCAGAATTTAGTTTAGGATGGAGGACTATTCGTTTTTTTTTTTTTTTTTTTTTTAAATTATAACATCGCTTTCAAATTTTTCAATTATATTTTCGATAAATTTTAGATTTCGACAAATGTCCAACTATCGAAATCGACAACGCAAAAGTCCCAGATTGAGACTAATAGGCCCTCAGTCCTAATAATATAATATCACATCTTCTTGTACATTTGAGTGAGAAACTTAAATATATCTTTAAATAAACATAATTTATCTGTATTGAGTTCTCTAATTGAACTTAAACATAATTTATCTATATAGTTACGTATTTTTTATGCAATTGTGGATGAAAATAGAATAAATATGATTAAAATATACTTACAAATTATCTTTAGAAATAATGTTTCTGTAAGTATGAATTTTACGAGTTTTTGTAATCATTTTTAAAAGATAATGCTTTCTTTAAAAAATAAAATAGAAATAAATACTTAAGATCAATTTGAAAAAATAAATACTTTGTGTTAATTATTATCTGAATATTTAAGTATGTCACTTGTTTAAGTGTGTTCTGTTAATCATCATTTTTTAGTGTGTATAGTTATTCATTTTTCATTTATACACTTTTAGCAGAAAATTAGATAATAATTTTGTTTGTAAAAAAAAAAAAAAAAAAAAAAGAAAAAGAAAAAATCAGAATAGGTATAAGATTAATCGGATTGTCAATAATACATCAAAATTACCATATTTTACATTTTGTCATAAATATTTTTAAAGAGGGTTCATTTAACACTTTCATTAAAAAAGGACGTAGAAAAGAAATAATTATTAAAATATTTTAATTTTTAATTGGAATTTTTAAAATCTTTAATTTAAACGATGGAAAAATGTCCTTTTTGCTACAGATATGTAAATAAAAATTAGAACAGACAGATTTAATTATTAATATAGATATATAAGGATGTGTAAATCGATACTAATGTACTTTTTATGTAATGTATATTTTCTCAAAACGGCTTAGTTTATTTCCATTCCCAAACATAAGTTCTTTTTTTTTTAAATTAAATTTCCTTACACAAATAATGGTAGAGAAGTATCATTGTCTTGAAGTCATATTTTGGGATTTCGCTATACTTACATGTTAGGTCCTCTAAATTCGAAAATCAAGTTTTTAGAGAGTGGTTGTTGTTGCTGTGTGTGTGTCTGTTATCAGAATATCTCAAGAGCAAATATTTGGAGTTCCAAACTCTGTGTTCTATATCTATATCATATAGGGACAGTAATCTAAGCTTTTTATTCTGATCCAGCAAACAGTTCATGCACAGGAAAATACAATGTAATTGAAATGAATTGTCAACGGGGAGAATTTATGGCAGGGATAGTTTAAACTTCTAAATTGTTCTAAAGAAAACTAAAGAAACGTATGATTTTCCATGCATAAAAAATTGTTTAGAGTAACATATGATATGGAAATCAAATCATTTACAGTTTGTTTACAGGACAAGACAGAATAAGCTTGGTGGACAATTCCTACGAACGGATGACAATAGCTTAGTTATTGTCATTCGTCCTTAGCAATTGTCCACCAGTGTATGGATATTTTATTATTATACATTGAAACTGCTAGAACTACATTTAAAATTTTGTTAGGTATTTTTTATACTGTGATAAAGTTAAATATATTATATGCTGTTATGCAAACGTTAGACAATGTATAGGTCTACACAAAAGTGAATGAAAGATCCTTCTCTAATAAATATAATTTACGGAAATACCATACTAATTTTTAACGATTCCAAGAAAGTCTGCTACAGAATGGCATTTGCTTTATATACCGTAGTGCAAACTAAGTACTAGTTTGGATTTCAAGTTTCAACGTTGATTTTGTTCTATAATTAAATGTTCTGAAGTTCCATGAATACAAAAAAAGAAAAAGAAAGAAAGAAAAGGTAAAATTATATAAACACTTAGCGGTTTATTTATATATAGGTCTGCAATAATCATAAAGTAAAATAAAATTATTGCATAAAAGTCGAAAACACTTCTTTGAAAATATATAGAATTTCCGTTTGAAAATATTGAACGAGATTTGTACAAGGTGTGCTGTAAATGAAATTTGCCTGAATACTTTAGAATAACCTTTTAAACTTTATAGGAGGATACATTTTTATGAATGTGTATAATGTGCTTAATATGAAGGTTCAGCAGGCTAGGTGCCCCCCCCCCCTTACACACAGGAGTACAAGTCTAATAAACTGTTTCTAAAAGTATTATGACATATTTTTAAATTACCCTTATATACATCACTTGCATGATACACCGTAATCTGTAATATGCCTTTACAGTATTTAAATTTGGGTAAAGGAAATTGTTTGTGTGAGATATTATACTTTTCTTTAATAAGTAAGAATTATAATTGCCATTATTTAGCTCAGTTAATTAGCGTTTCGTCAATTTGACTTATGAATATTTAATAAAAAAAACATCAGTTATTTCTGTTTATTCGTGATAAAAAAAAAAAAAAAAAAAAAAAAAAAAAATAGATGTTAGGTTTATTTTGTGGCTATTAAACATATTTGTTCGAATTCTAATAGGATTTTTTTTTCTCTCACCAGTGTTCCTTTTTACAGCATGAACATAATAACACAAATTGTAACTTAAATTAGAGTACATTATTTAAAAATATTCACTTGATTAAGCCCAACTAAACATGATTGTTTATAAACACAGGTATAATATACAATATCTTGAACACCGAAGGAAACAATAAACCATTAGATGGCTGTTAGGTAGCATTTAGAGTATCGTCATCAGTACATAAAAGTGCATAATATTCCTAATTATTATACATAGCAGCATTTATTTAATGCGCCGATTACTATACGCTGAATGCTACTGAAACATGTCTGCTAGTTTATTATTATTATTATTTATTTATTTATTTATTGTATTAAGAAAATTGTTTAATACCTCATTGATTATACATCTTGGGCCAAGTTTCCTGCCAATATAAAAAAAAAAAAAATGTGTTAAGTTCTTCTAGAGGAATGTTATAATTAACTCAACTTGAGTTACTTTTATTGTATAATTTTACCAGAGTAAGGACTTTTTCAATTATTTGAGAATATAATATATAGATTCAATGCGAGATAACGAGCTGTTTGTTAAAGTATAGTGTAACTATAATACTCTGCATATTTCGTTGCAACATATTCTACTGTTTAGAATTTTCGATGAAGAGTATATATATATATATATAAATTAATACTTAATTTACCTGAAATTTTTTTGCTTTTTAAAATGAAATTTAAGGATATTGTAATACCACGAGAAATAAAATCAACACAGAAAATAATATGACACAATTTAGTATACTTACCTTTATAAATAAATATAAACATTAATCCTTTTTTAAGGAGAAGTAAATACTTTTAAATTACATTGCTTCATTTTTTAAAAAAATAATTTCAATTCTACATATTTCGGTTTTGCACTCTTAAACATATATCATACATTCTCACCTTAAAACATTTCAAATTATTTCGTAATAAACTTCAGTTTAAATTTTTATTTTTTGTTTTGTTTCACTTTTCTCTACAGTATTGGATTCTTCTTTCCTTTAAAAATATAAAAAACATTGCCATTAAAATATACTTTTGAGTTAACCACATTTTAAAGAATTCATTTAAAATATGTCTTTTTTAAAAATTCGAAGCTTGTGTCGAAACATGTACGGTAGCAAAGTCTGTAAAGACTGCAGCTATGAAATATACCAATCTACTGACTAATAATTTTATATTGTAAATTATAGAGAATTAAATGTTCGACGAAATTCAATACTTGAATTTTTGTTGAATTTTAATTATTTGAATAAATAATTAAAGTTCTCCGTATCTGATGAGAATTTCAATTTACAATTTTTTTTCGGAATATTTTACATATTATGTACATTACATAACATTATGTATATTATGTACATTATGTACATTACACACATATTCATTAAAACATAAAGAAAAAAAAAAGGTTCATAAATTAAAATTATCGTACCATTGCCTCAAAATGTTTTATAATATCTGCAATACAATATAAAATTATTAAAATAAAGGGTATCAAATATTTGCATATAGTTTAACTTTATTGTACATTATGTATTAAACAAGATAGAAAGGATTCGATTTCCAAAGTTATTTTATTATATTAAACTAATTAAAAGAAGTAGAATCAACTTTTATTCAAGAAGTGTGAAAACATTTAGTGTTGCATCCGAATAATTTATTAAGCTACGTGTTTGTGTTCCTTTATAAAGAATAACCTGAAGGCAAATCTCGAAATTAAAATCCAAGCTATGCACTTAAAAATAATTCTTTATTTTAATTCAATATCAGGGATGTAACACGGGCGCAGAATTCATACCGGAATCTGTTTAAGAAACTGCTCTACCTATAATATCGTTGATTTAACAGGTAGACAATTTTCTTACATTGATAGTGGTATGAATTCTGCGCCCGTGTTCCATCCCTGCAATATGCAATTGATAATTAAAAATTAATATTAATTAAAAATAATGCAATATAAAATAATTTGGATCTTGGTTAAATGGTTATTTAATATATATATATATATATATATATAATGTTTTCGTCTTTTATATTCAATTCATTTAACAAATTTTTAATCATATTATATTTATTTTAAAAAATGAAGTATTATGTAAATGAAGGATTTTTTTTTTTTTTTTTTTGAAATATCAAATTTTGAATTTTTTTTTTTTTTTTTTTTTCAAACATTGAAATTAATTTGGCTATTATTTAATAGAAAAGAAAATAACATTATGATATTTAATTTATGTTTACATAACTTCATTAAGGACCTGTTAGAATCCATTAAAAATAATCGAAACTTTTGTTGTGTGTAAATAAATAAAAATAAAACTAAAATTTAAATCAATAAATACTTCTTATAAACTTTTTTTTATTATTATATATTTTTTTATAATTTTATTATTAATATGTTGAAATGAAATTCTTTGATTAAAGTAATGCGTTTATCATGAAAGATTATTTTAAAGAACTTTCAAATCTTTGTGTATTTCGCATAATGAGAAGTGTTTAAATATGCATATTTACCAAGCGGGTCTAAAGCATCTTTTATCTTTTATCTTATTGCATTATTCATCATTAAATCTTTCAAAAATATATATTCGCGTTAAATATTCACATAAGTTTCATAGTTAAAGTGATTATTTCTATTAATATTAGGTAAAAAGTTCTTTTTTATTTACTTAATTTGAGAAGCGAATTTTTAATTCAGAGAGCATTACGTAAAAGGTGTATTTAATGGTTCTACATAAGCACATCGTTAGTAATGATAGCTGCTATAGTTAAAGTTTTTATTATTATTTTTATTATTATTCAAAATAAAATTACGTTACAAGATCAGTAGTGGTTGTGAGTTCTATAGAAATAAGTTTACAGTCAATAAAATGTAATATTCAACTTTTAACAATATTTTTAAAAATACATTTAAAAAAAAAGTGTAATTTATATGTTTATCATTACCTCACAATGCTTATTTTTTTTTTTTTTTTTTTTTTTTTTTTTTTTTTTTTATGAAGTATATTAGAGTCTCAAACGCAAACAGAAATCGATTATTGCTTGAAAATTACAAAATTAAGAACAAATAAGTTTATATAAATTTTTTCTTAGAAATATTATAAATAATTAATTATTAGAATAGGAGCATATATAACATATCTTTACAGAATATAATTTATAATTTCGGGGAATTCATAAAATTATTAATTTACAACTTTTTGATAATCTGAAATGTTAAAAATTTTTCATTTAAGCAATATTTTAAAATATATTAAAATTTGTTTGAGACTAATAAGAAAACTATGATTAATTTCCTATGAACTAATACGTCAATTGCAGAAACATTGGTGAATTAAAAATACCCTATTTATTTCAGAACGTTTCAGGCAGCGTAAATTGCCAAAAAATATCCGCACCATATGGGAAAAAATGTAGACAGAAAATTTCCGTAAACAAACAATACTGAAAATATTCAAACGATGATAATTTCTCTGTAGTGAGCATTGTAAAAAATAACTCACATTAAATAAAGTTTGTCCGATCGACTAGGCAGAGTCGAACCAGAGCCCTCCGCGCCGTAGAGAAACACTATACCTCAAACCCATGGAATCACGTTTTACTTTGCTACTTAAATTTACAAATCATGCTTTGATAAAAAAAAAAAAAAAAAAAAAAATCTGTAAATTACACAAATAATCAGATAAAATCTGTAACAATGGTTAAGGCTTTATCGAGTTACAGAAAAAAATATGTATTTTGACAGATTAAAAATGTAATTTTATTATAAAATTTTGTAGTTTTAGAAAACCGAAAATTTCTGTAAGAAAGTTGCAAATTTTGTTTTTTAACAAGATTTTTTTACAGAGAGAAGCTTTATTGTTGAGAGTCAAAATATTTTTGTCACGATTATATGTGTTAGTTTGCCTGTATCACAACAGACTCACGAATTCGGTAAATGCAGACCTTTTCTCGTACATAAAACAACTTCATTACATTTCGTACATTCTAGTCAACAGACTGCATCCGTTTCAAGCGCATCTAAATATGACCATAATGTTTAATAAAGAAGCATCACAAAACTGGCGTTGTAAAAAATATTACTTACAAACTTTGAATAAACACCATAAAATGCAATAAACTCGCAACAATTGTTTCGGGTCGAAAAAACACACGACCCTTCATCAAGCGAACAAAGTAAGCACGACTGCTGCAGTCAAAGCGGCAACGCACAAATTCATTTAAAATGAAAAGAAAAAGTTTATAAAGTAGAAACTAAATATAGCTACTGGTGTGAGTAGAATTGTACAAAACAACAAGGAAATAAATAAATGAGTGAGATTAAACATATAACAATCTAAGGATAACAAAAATTAAACTAAAATCTAAGTTACGTGAGTAATTTCCAAGCCTCAGAGAAAAAAGGAGTGGAAGAAATATCATTAACAAGATTTTTCGAACTTTTAAATATGTAAAATGCTTCATGGATATCGAAATGGGAGGAACAGACAGGAGATGAAATTATGTTAGTTTTGGAAAAATCAAAACGATGACCTTGAGACCAGCAGTGGGAAGCAATAGAAGATTTGGTAATCTCTTCATTACGAACATTCCGACGGTGCTCATTTATTCTGTATTTCAAACGCCTCCTAGTTTGACCAATATAACCTAAGTTGCAGGACGAACACGGAATTAAATAAATTCCAGAACGGTTTTCGGTGGGAATGGGATCCTTAAGAGAAGATAATTTAATTTTATTGACGGGTTTGTAAATAACTTTGAAACCAAACGGTGAAAGAATTTTAGAGATTTTAAAAGAGAGTGAAGAAAAAAAAGGTAAAACAACTGGGATGAGACTGTGATCGTTTAATTTGGGAGCAGAACGTTTAGGATTCTCAAATTTATATAGAGCTTTATCGATGATAGATGGGTTATAGCCACGAGAGAGAGCAAGAGATTTTAAATAATTAATTTCTTTCGAAAGATTAGACGGATCAGAACAAATGTGTAAGGCACGGTAAACATAAGTGTAAAAAGCAGATATTTTTTGTTGAGGGGCGTGGTTAGAGAGAGCATGCGGCGGCAAAGAGACTGAGAATGACTTTCTAAAAACAGTAGTTGAGAAACAATCTATTTCTTTATTCACAAGAAGGTCAAGGAAAGGCAAGGAGCAATCCTGTTCAACCTCAAAAGTGAATTGAATGCATGGGTCAATCGAATTGACCAAAGAAAGTAAATTGGACAAATCGACGTCAGGGGAGACAAGAACGGAAGTGTCATCCACATATCTAAACCAGTGAGGAAATTTATATACACCGAAGTGTTTTTCTTCAAAATAGTGCATATAAATGTCGCAAAGTAAAGGAGAGAGAGGACTACCCATGGCCATACCATCATTTTGGGAATAGTAAGTACCATTAAAAATGAAGGCAGTTTGCCTGATACACAAATGAACTAAATTTACAAGCACCTCAATTTCAATAGAAGAATAATGGAATTCACGTAGTCTTCTCTCTAAACAAACCAGAGCACCTTGAACCGGAACATTTGTAAAAAGTGACTTTACATCTAAAGAAATCATAGTATAGTTAGACGGAGAGATGCATTTAATTTTGTCCACAAAATCATACGAGTTTTTTACAGTATGAAGATTAGTAGAAGTTAGATGAGAAAGAGAGTTTGAAAGAAATCGAGCAAGAATATAAGAAGCCGTACCAATATTAGATAAAATAGGTCGAAAGCAGACAGTGGGTTTATGAATTTTTGGAAGTGCATAGAAACGAGCACAATTAGCAGCAGAAGGAATTACCATGCGTTTGGTATAATCAATAAGAATAACGGAATTTTTAACGTGGTGTTTGACTTGATCAAGATGATCATTAGAAGGATCTTTTTTAAGTTTTGAATATGGACCTGAAGTAAGCAACGACTCAACATGGGAAATATAATCCGATTTGTTGAGTAGAACAGTTTGTCCCCCTTTATCAGATCTTGTGACAATTAAATCGGGGGTGGAGTTTAATTCAGAGAGGGCGGATTTTTGAGAAGGAGTAAGGTTAGACTTTTGTGGATGATTATTGGTGGAAATAATGTTAGATAAAATGAAACGAAGAGATTCTAACTGGCCTGGAGAAATTTTACTATTTTTAAAGGAATTTTCAATCGGAGCGATCAAATCCGGAATGGAGGGTCTCGAAGTTCGCGCAAAATTCAGACCCAAACTGAGCACGTCGCGTCTCCCTTTACTCCTCCCCCTTTTATTCGTTTGAACTCCGCCTTCTTTTAGTTTCGAGTTGTTTAATTGTTAATTTATGCTCATTTCTTCCCATTTTTGAGCCTCTCATTTCATATTTTTATTTTATCGATCGTTTTCTAATTTTTTGTTTTTTATAACCCCCCCCCCCCTTTTTCGTTGAAACTCCGCCCTCTTTAAGTTTTGACTTGTTTAATTGTTAATTTTTGCTAATTTCTTCTCATTTTTGAGCCTCTAATTTCATATTTTTTGTCGAGGGTTTTCTAATTGTTTAGTTACTTTTTTGTATTTTGTATTTACAGTTTTGTATCTTTAAACTCCTCCACACCCCCCCCCCCCCTTTTTTTTTTTTTTTTTCGTTTAAACATTGCCTTCTTTAAGTTTTGACTTGTTTTATTTGTTAATTTTTTCTAATTTCTTCTCATTTTTTTTAGACTGTCATTTCATATTTTTATTTTATCGATTTTTCTATTTGATTAATTACATTTTTGTATTTTAACTCCCCCCCCCCATTCTTTTTGTTTAAACTCCGCCTTCTTTAAGTTTTGACTCTTGTTTCTGTATATGTTTTTAGCATGAGTTCTTCAGAGATTAATCGTTTCAAACATCTTCGTTTGAAACGTTCTCGCTATCTCAATCATTTAAATTTTCTTCTTAGATGTAAGCGTGCTCGGATAATTCCTAAGTTCATAGACATTAAGTACAATCTTCCTGCTTCTCTTCGCATTAAAAATGCTTTAAATAGGAGTAAGTTTGCCATTCTTAGGGCTATTATTCAGGATATACGACAGTCTCTCTCGTCTATTGAGTCTGAATTATATACTTTACATCTGTCTCTTAGCAATTCTGTTCAGGATTTCTAATCTTTTGAAAAAAGAAATTTCGCATACGTTGCGTTTCAGTCTTCTAGGCATCAAACTAACTTAAATAAGAAATTTAATTATCTTCTTAAAAGTAATTCCTTTACTTCCCCCGTTTCTCCTCTTGCTCAGAATACTGTTGTTAATCTCTCTTCGCACGTTCTGACGAATACTCAACGCGACGTGCTCAGTTTGGGTCTGAATTTTGCGCGTACTTCGAGACCCTCCATTCCGGATTTGATCGCTCCGATTGAAAATTCCTTTAAAAATAGTAAAATTTCTCCAGGCCAGTTAGAATCTCTTCGTTTCATTTTATCTAACATTATTTCCACCAATAATCATCCACAAAAGTCTAACATTACTCCTTCTCAAAAATCCGCTCTCTCTGAATTAAACACCGCCCCCGATTTAATTGTCACAAGATCTGATAAAGGGGGACAAACTGTTCTACTCAACAAATCGGATTATATTTCCCATGTTGAGTCCTTGCTTACTTCAGGTCCATATTCAAAACTTAAAAAAGATCCTTCTAATGATCATCTTGATCAAGTCAAACACCACGTTAAAATTTCCGTTATTCTTAATGATTATACCAAACGCATGGTAATTCCTTCTGCTGCTAATTGTGCTCGTTTCTATGCACTTCCGAAAATTCATAAACCCACTCTCTGCTTTCGACCTATTGTATCTAATATTGGTACTGCTTTTTATAATCTTGCTCGATTTCTTTTAAACTCTCTTTCTCATCTAACTTCTACTAATCTTCATACTGTAAAAAACTCGTATGATTTTGTGGACAAAATTAAATGCATCTCTCCGTCTAACTATACTATGATTTCTTTAAATGTAAAGTCACTTTTTACAAATGTTCCGGTTCAAGGTGCTCTGGTTTGTTTAGAGAGAAGACTACGTGAATTCCATTATTCTTCTATTGAAATTGAGGAGCTTGTAAATTTAGTTCATTTGTGTATCAGGCAAACTGCCTTCATTTTTAATGGTACTTATTATTCCCAAAATGATGGTATGGCCATGGGTAGTCCTCTCTCTCCTTTACTTTGCGACATTTATAGAATGTAGAAAAAGAGGGGGGAAAAAAAGCTAAAAACCCCATAGGAATAGCATGGGAAGAAAAGCAAAAAAACTCACAATGTCAAGTGTGTAAAAAAAAAAAAAAAAAAATCACACCGGAAGTAATAAGGGGACAAAGTTGACTAGAAAAATACATTGAACAGCGGGAACCGGGCGGGCTGGGGCATGGATTATGTCATCGTCCAGGATTAATACGACTCGCCTAGGATTAATACGCACTATTGTGAAGAAAAACTCTTCGGTGTATATAAATTTCCTCACTGGTTTAGATATGTGGATGACAATTCCGTTCTTGTCTCCCCTGACGTCGATTTGTCCAATTTACTTTCTTTGGTCAATTCGATTGACCCATGCATTCAATTCACTTTTGAGGTTGAACAGGATTGCTCCTTGCCTTTCCTTGACCTTCTTGTGAATAAAGAAATAGATTGTTTCTCAACTACTGTTTTTAGAAAGTCATTCTCAGTCTCTTTGCCGCCGCATGCTCTCTCTAACCACGCCCCTCAACAAAAAATATCTGCTTTTTACACTTATGTTTACCGTGCCTTACACATTTGTTCTGATCCGTCTAATCTTTCGAAAGAAATTAATTATTTAAAATCTCTTGCTCTCTCTCGTGGCTATAACCCATCTATCATCGATAAAGCTCTATATAAATTTGAGAATCCTAAACGTTCTGCTCCCAAATTAAACGATCACAGTCTCATCCCAGTTGTTTTACCTTTTTTTTCTTCACTCTCTTTTAAAATCTCTAAAATTCTTTCACCGTTTGGTTTCAAAGTTATTTACAAACCCGTCAATAAAATTAAATTATCTTCTCTTAAGGATCCCATTCCCACCGAAAACCGTTCTGGAATTTATTTAATTCCGTGTTCGTCCTGCAACTTAGGTTATATTGGTCAAACTAGGAGGCGTTTGAAATACAGAATAAATGAGCACCGTCGGAATGTTCGTAATGAAGAGATTACCAAATCTTCTATTGCTTCCCACTGCTGGTCTCAAGGTCATCGTTTTGATTTTTCCAAAACTAACATAATTTCATCTCCTGTCTGTTCCTCCCATTTCGATATCCATGAAGCATTTTACATATTTAAAAGTTCGAAAAATCTTGTTAATGATATTTCTTCCACTCCTTTTTTCTCTGAGGCTTGGAAATTACTCACGTAACTTAGATTTTAGTTTAATTTTTGTTATCCTTAGATTGTTATATGTTTAATCTCACTCATTTATTTATTTCCTTGTTGTTTTGCACAATTCTACTCACACCAATGGCTATATTTAGTTTCTACTTTATAAACTTTTTCTTTTCATTTTAAATGATTTTGTGCGTTGCCGCTTTGACTGCAGCAGTCGTGCTTACTTTGTTCGCCTGGTGAAGGGTCGTGTGTTTTTTCGACCCGAAACAATTGTTGCGAGTTTATTGCATTTTATGGTGTTTATTCAAAGTTTGTAAGTAATATATGATCATAATGTACTGTACGCAATAAACGAATATATATTTGAATTCCTAAATGCATTGTTTCATGGAAAACAGTGTGTGTAGAATAAAAAATGGTTTTCTCGTCTAAAGCAAATTATATATACAGTCGAACCTCGTTATTGTTAACCTTCTTAACGTGGATTACGTTTAACATGAACTGTTTCCACAATCCCATACAAAAAGAAGATTAATTTATGATTTTCTGATAGCATGAAAAGAAATTTCAATCCCTTTGAGATTCACATTAACGAGATTTTACTGTGTATACACTGAGAAAAAAAATATACCGCCTTCCTCTAGAATGAATAAGAGACCATTTTCTAAATCCCTTAACTAGAAATATAGATTTCCGATCTGTGCGCAGGAGGCACGCCAATAAACTGAATAGACGAAATGGTCAAGAACTTCTTGTTTACACATTTTTAGATGGTGAAACAATATTCTGAATATTCCGAATATTCTGAATCTTTTGTATTGCGAGGAACTCTCGCTTTATTTTCTGGAATTGGGTCATACACCAAGATTATTGTTGCTGCAACATGCCTTTTGTAGTTTCATTTACTTGCAGAGATTTTTAAATGACTTTGCTCTCGAGAATATAGGCAAACGCTCTAGAATTCTAATAGGGGCTTCTGGAACTCACTTTTCAAAGGGACTAAAATTTATAAGGATGACATGGAAGTATTTTTTTTAGAGCCACAATTTACAGTCGGTAACAAAAGTGTCCGAACACTAGCTAAAATTCCTATGTAAAAAAAGTACACTTTATACGGTTTTGTTAAATAAATCCTTGTCAAATCCTGTTCTTAGTCAGTGTAAGAACATGATTCGATAAGGATTTATTTAACAAAACCATATGAAGTGTACTTTTTTTACATAGGAATTTTTGCTAGTGTTCGGGCAATTTTGTTACCGACTGTAGATTCTAGACGTCAGTTACAAAATTTTTTCTACATACATATATATATATATATTCAGCATAACTAGAAGATGTGGATGTTTAAAAGTGTTAGAACTATATTAGTGTTACAGAAAAAGAAAACCTACTTAATCTAAAACATGGTACAAACAATTATAGAAGAAGAATATGAATAATACAAAGACGAGCGGTTTTTATTCCAGTAGACATTCTTAAATATGGCTATACATATAAAAACGTATAAAATTTGATACTGACATTTTTATACCCAAATTTAAATAAATCATATCTTATTTTTATGTATATGTATATATATATATATATATATATATATATATATATATATATATATATATATATTATATTATATTCGTATATTTGTCTCAAATATTTTGAAAATATTTCAAAACAACATCTACATTAAATATATATATATATATATCATGTGTATATATATGAATGCTTATAATCTTCATTTTTAATCTTACGCAATAAATCCGCTTAAGAATTAGTATTTCTTTTATACATTTCTTTAGTTTATTTAATATATATATATATATATATATATATATATATATATATATAAGGAGGAGAAGAAGAAGCAGCCGTCATATAAAAATATTTTTATTTTTATAATTACCTCAATATTTAGCTTTTCAAACTTTTATAATTAAAAATGGTAATATTTGCATTTCTTTTTTATTTATTATTATCAGTTTTTATTGTTATAGCTATCGAGAATTCTTGTTTTATGTGAAACTATTACAAAGAAGAAAGAAGTTTAAAGAAAAATTGAATTAAAAATTGTACATTAAAATGCGAATTTAGATATATTTTTTCTGTTCAGAAATTACTCTTATTAATATCGCTTTTTGCATATATTTTAATTAATTCACTTCAATTCTTTTACTTAAACATATAACTGGAAGTGCTTCAAAGGTGAAAATACTTAAAACATAATAATTTTCTTTTTCTATTTAAATATAAATCATTAATGTACTATGAAATATTTTTCGTATTTTTCTCATATGTATATATATATACCGTAAAGTGCTTCTCTGAATTTTTGTTTGTTTATTAAAAAATAACGAATAAGCACACCTTTATACTCAGTGGCAGATTTTATCCAAATAGTAGACATTGCCTAATTATGAGCCAAGTCCATCAAAGGTTTCAATAAAAATTAATTATATTGCATAAATCGGCATGCAACATTTTTTAATTTTGGCAAGTCTTATCATTTTAATCATCGTGTCAGATAAACTCATTGAATACATTGCTTTATATTATATATACAGATTTATTATTTTTCACTTTTCAGTCTATTTCAGCTGCTTGAGATTCTCTTAGAGTTTTGTTTATTCTTTTTTATTCAATTGTAAGTAAACTTTAAAAAAAAATATCGATGATAAAACCATCTTTTTATTTTACATATATATATTTTTTTAAATACGTTAATCTAGCTTCTGTTTCATCATTTAATTTATTTCTCTGTACTCTTTTATTATATCCGCGCAATTTTTTATTACCTGTTTGTTCTTACAACCTTTTACTCTAAGTATATTCTTTCGAAAAAAAAAAAAAAAAAAAAAAAAAAAAAAAAACGGTTACAGAAATAAAAGGCAGTTAATGATAATACTTTGCATTCCATATGCGTATTTGCCAACTTATGCGGTTTATGTTAACAAAAATTTTTAATAGAAATAATTTATGCATTTTTCAAGCTTTTTTATGAAACTAAATAATAGGAATTTTTTTTTTTTTTTTTTTTTTGCTAAGAAAAAGCGATGTTAAAAAAAAAAAAACGTACACGTAGGCAGATATGCATACAGTGAATTCAATTCTAAATGAGTCATTGCTATAAATAGAATTTTTGTAAAATATGATTTTTGTAAAAAAAATTGTAAAAAAATTTTGTAAAATAGAAATTTTGTAAAAAAAAAAAAAAATCTTACCTTCTATAAGTTTTCTTTTTAAAATTAAATAAATTCATTTCATTCAAAATATTTAGTACATTCGCATTTACTTTAATATTTTAAATTTAACTTTAATACATCCACACTAAAACTATAGTTACAATCATATTTAGAACTACTTTCGAATAATTTCTTTTATTTTTACTGAAAGTAATCGGATTTTTTAAAAGTAAAATAATAATAATAATAATAATAAGCGGAAATTCAGTTTGTTTTAAAGTGTTAGTTACTTTAGTTTAACTACTGTGTATACCATTTATGTATTAAAATTTCAGTTTTGAATGCAGGGCAATCGTGGTGAATATGCATACTTGCCAACCAAACTCGGAAGATTGTTAGTTCCCTCCCCTTTTGTACACCACTTAATTTTTAGAGCAATTCTCTTCAAAAAAATTTACGATTAAATACGAAGAAAAGTACTTAAAAAAAAAAAAAAAAAAAAAAAAAAAAAAGACTGGTGTGAAAAAATAGGGGGAAAGGGGCTGGACTAACAATCTCCAGGGTTAGGTTGACAAGTATAAATATGGAATAGTCAGGTTAAACGGAATATCGCTATATCTCATTTATACGGAGCTGAAACTTTTGGAAATGCGTCAAAAGTCTTCAATGGGTTTCACACAAGTATAATAGTTACGTTATGTAAAATAAAATACAAATTTTTTCGTCATACAACTTCTTGGTATACCAAGATACAGGCTTTTTTGGAAGTAAGTATTACGAATTCTGTAATATATTTACGAAGGAGTAAAATGGGTGAAAAACGTACTTTCATTTCTGGTAAGGGAATTAAGTTAGTTATTAGTTTGATTCCCATGAACTTATTTTTCCAATAGGAGGTTAAGGTTGATTTATTCTACAACTTGGCGATTCGGTTAACATGAAACACAAACTATTCCATATTACCTAAGTTTTGCCTCCGAAATCACCAGACTTAAATTCTTGTGATTTTTGTTCCTGAGGGCACCTTAAATATTTGGTATATTGTGTTTTCATAGCATCTGTTTTTGACTTTATATATAGCATAGCACAGCATGTGCAAAGCATCCCCCAACATGCACTGCTTTGAAGAGTTAAACATGCAATTTTACGCTTCCAGATAATAGCAGATAAAGATGGACAATCAAGTTTTGTAAACAAATTTAAATTTTGTAGATTTTGCATTTGTTAAATTTTGTAAATTATTTTTATATTCCCAATGAAACTATAATACGTCTCCTAGGGGAGGTTTTACTGTTTTGTACTAGATGAAATTCCTATCATCTAGTTATGCTATTATCCAATTTTCATGAAATTCGCCAGCATAGTTTTTGATACAGAGCGTTCGAAAATCGTAAGTTTAATTATGGAGAACCTGTATATAGAATTGCCCTGAATTCATAGTTCAAGATTTAAGAGTATGTAAAATACAAATAAAGAAGCATTTCCTGTACAGCAATATGTGATCGGTATTGAACATGGTATGGAGAGAAGCAAGAAATTCTGAGGAAAAGAAAGGAAAACATATTTATGTAATATTTTTAGAGTAGACGATATACACGTTTAGTGGTGTAGCTTGAAAAAAAATATATATATATTGGATTTTTTTGGGTAAAAAATATTGAATATGCAGATTAATTTAGTTTATTTTATCAAATCGTCTTAAAACAATTTTATTGACTTTAAATGACATTACGTTAGTTTCAAATCATTCTTTTCTCTTAGAGAATATATGTGAGTGATGGAGCAATTTATACGCACTGGTAAAACATATATGCATTTTACGTACGGGGTTGTGAATTGTAACGGTTAGTTATTTGGTTGGGTTCAACGTCACAATAATTCTGTACAAAAGGCAATTGGAGACAGTCTGGGACAAACCTCTAAGGATGCTTCGGAGACATGCAGTAACAATTTTGATCTTCCACAGAGGGGAGGGCACCATGCTTTGGTAAACCCCAGAGCGAATTGTAATGGAAGTGATGTCTTAAGGATGTACCATGAACCTTTACCAATAGGACAAAGGCGGATAACAAAATTATTTATGCGTTTACACTAACAGTTTTGCAAGAGTAGTTAATTTCCTATCAAGAAAGTAATGTGGGTCGCTTTAGACATGCACGAGTTCTAGAAACGGATTAACATACAAGAGAGTTCGATTATAATTCAAGCAGCAGCACAAGATCAATTGCATGAATTGCAGGGGTGGAGAAAACACTGCACGAAAAATTTCCCAAGAGGAAAAAACTTTTTCATATCACTTGCAGAGAAAGCAAGTACTGAATGTAGCTGCTTATCTGCGGAACATTTCAGCACTTACTGTAATATTATGTAAGTAAAGTCTTTTTTTTTTTCATGTCGTCAGCATTTCTTGTATTTCCACCTACACTTTTGATTTCCGATCCCTTATTGATATATTAAAAAAAAAAAAAAATGTTTTTCATGTATTTTATCTAACCTAAATGTCCGGTTCATGAATTCAAGAACAACATATATGTATTTATTTTTAAATAACATTACATGACGTAAAAAATAAAATAAATAAAAAAATAAATCTCAAGAAAACTAGAAAATAAAATAAGTCACAAAATAATAATAATAATAATTAAATGAAATCTATTTTAAAAGCAATTGGATTTGAGGTACCTATTAATTACTGACATAAAATAAAGAATTACAAAATGTTAAAAAATAAATAAATAAATAAATAAAAAGAAAAGAAAAGAAAAAAAAAACAGCATGCTATATAGACACACACATATATATATATATTTTCCCTTTTTGTTACATAAGTACAAAGATATATTTAAATCATACTTTGAAATTAATCATATACTTATATCCCCCTTTCTTTTCCTTTATAGTTCACTTAATTTATTCTTGAATAAGAATTATTATTATTAATATTATTATTATTTATTTTTATTTTTATTTTTATTATTATCATTATCATTATTTTAATAAAATTAAACATAATTATACGTCTCATTAATATATTAAAACCAATGTAACATTTAAAATGAGATAAAAAATACAAAAATTTAAAACTTTAAAAATACATTTCAATTAAAAACATTGAAACATAAGACAGACGTTTCGGCTAGAACACTAGCCCTCCTCAGTGTCAAACATACAAGCACAAACAACATCTACAAAAATTCATAATACACCATAGCAAGATTAAATATTCAGGAGGAACAGCTTTAGCCTCGTTCAAGGCAGAATGTTGCATTTTGGTAAAAGCGCCCTCTAGAAAAATACGGGATTCATAGATATTTATATTAGGTGCTAAAATTTTAAAGTTTTCAAAATCTGGAATATGATCACTATTGAGAGAAGGGATTACGAGTTTTGATTTTAAATCTCCTGTTTTAAATGAGCGTTTATGTTCCTTTAATCTAATTTCACCTGCTCTGCCAGTTTCACCGATATATGTAGAATCACAATTTTTACAAGGAATACTATAGATTACACCTAGACGTTGAAGAGGGGAGACAGCGGGTTTAAAGTTTGAGAGAAAGTTACTAATACGGAGTTGAGATTTAAAGCTAGTACAGATATTTAAAGCTAGTACAGATAAAGCTATTCCTCCTGAATATTTAATCTTGCTATGATGTATTATGAATTTTTGTAAATGTTGTTTGTGCTTCTATGTTTGACACTGAGGAGGGCTAGTGTTCTAGCCGAAACATCTGTCTTATGTTTTAATGTTTTTAATTAAAATGTATTTTTTGAGTTTTAAATTTTTGTATTTTTTATCTCATTTTAAATGTTACATTGGTTTTATTATCATTTGTATTTTGAAACAAAAATTTCTATGCATAAATACATTCCAGTAAAAAATAAATAATACTTAACCTATTTTTTATATACATTTTTGAAATTACATGTGATTTCTTTAAATTAGAAAGAAAACGGATGTAGCAGGAAAAGCGGGATTTTAATCCATGTTTATTAGTTTGTAATACACAGAAATATGTTTAAAAAATAAGCACGCATTTACGAACTATTGTTTATAAATCACATATATATAATAGAAAAAAAAATCTTAGGCTAACATTTGTCTTTAGAAATCCTCGCTAAATATTTTTATTTTATTAAAATTATCCAATTATGTAGTGTGGATGCTATAACACTAATAAATTTTCTATAGAATACAATTTGTTCGTTACATTTAATTCCCGTTAAACTTAAAAAAAAAAAAAAAATTGCATTTCAAAATTTTAAAAACCAATTCACTACTCTCAAAGGCATTAACCTGAAATTAATTCAGTATTTAAAAATAAATTAAATATATTGCTTTTATAAACGCAAAAGCAGTTTATTTTTTTTTTATTTTTTTTTTTAATTTAATTTAAGCTTTAAAATACTTAGCTTTCTGTAGATTTGCATAATTAAGTTTTCAAATTTACTCATGGGAATTGCAGAATTATCAAATACAGATTATGAAATTCAATTCTCATTTCAAAAGCTTTTGAAAATTGGAAAAAAAGAAAAAGTGTAGATTATAAAATTTATATATTAAAAGATAATTATATTTCGAAAGATTATGAAAGGAATAAGAATTTTAGAATAAAATGATAGTTTAAAATGTTGATTTAATTTTTAAATTATACAAAAATACGTAATTTCATAAATACTTTCTTTACGTAATTAATTGAAAAATCATATGTATTTTTATGGGTAGTTAAATTGATAGGTGATTTCAAAAACGAATTATACATTATTTATTTATTTATTTGAATTAAATTTAAATAGTACATATATACAATAAATTTAAGTAAAACAATGTTCATATAATGAACATAGTTTGCATTTAGAAAAAAAAAATATTTTACTATTTTATTTCGGAATTTTAGTTTTGTGATTCTACTCACAAAACTGAGTTGGTCGGTATGCAGTTCTCTAAATGCAGTAAACTGAGTGATTTTTGGATAATTTTTAATTTAAGTTAAAAAGCAACAAATAAAGGAAGGACAGATTTCCTGTTTGTTGCTTTTCTTTCCTCTACATCTGATCGTCCTCCCCCCCCCTTTTTTTTTTCTTCCAGTGTGCCTTTTTTTTAAGCCCATCTGGGGCGAAGTTGTTAGCACCCTGGATGTCCAGTACTAACTGCCGTCTTCATATCTCAATTTATAAATGTACAGGTTGATTCAAAAATAGTGTGACCAGGTTGTAGTGTGTACAGGTTGATTAGTGTGACCAATTACAGAACATCAGAAATTTTTATTGAATTAAGTTATTTACATGAAACTTTCAATGTGGTTTCCTTTAGCACAGTACACTTTACGTAAACGTTTAGGCCAAGCCAAAAGAGATTTTTCGGCCATTTTTTAAGTACTTTTCCAACTTCCTCTTTGATTGTTTTTTGAAGCCCTTGAAGGGTTCTTATTTCAAGTCAACTTAATTGTTTTTTTATGTATCCCCATAAAAAATAAACGCAAGGAGCACAGTCAGGGGATGATGGTAGTCATTTCTCAGGAGGAAGTTTTTTTTTTTTTTTTTTTTTTTTTTTTTTAATCTTTTAGCCATTTTATAGTTGATTTTTCAGTATGACTTGGTGCAGAATCTTGGTGATAAACAAAGTTTCATTAAGGGTAAAGATGTTTACTACCTTTGATCATGTGCTATAAAATTTTATTCTGATAGTATTTAGCATCAATTTTAGCCTTTGGTTCTATAAAAAAGGGTTTTGTTAATCCTTGAAAGGCCATTCCCATCCATACCATAACACCTGACGGCCAACTTGTCTTTTGCAAAACAACTAAGTCTTTGCGACGCTTTTCGCGTGAAATATATTGTATCTTCGTTTTACCAGTTGTGGATGACAGAGGAAACAGTGCTTCATACGAAGTTATCCATGTTTTGTATCTACCTTTACGTAACATTAAATACAGAAGCCAAGAACGTTTTATTCGTTTTTCTACGGTCTTTGCAGACATTTGATGACAGATTGGTTTATTCACTTTTTTTACAGCCAATTTTCTTTTTCTCATGATAAACTGTCGATTGCGATACCTGTAGTTTATTTTCTAAAGTTCTTTGAGGCAGAGGATTTTCTAAAGCGGTAAGCCTTTTCAGTTTCTTTTTTTCCTTTTCACCAAGGACTTTCATTTGTCCACATTTTTTCCCTGGAGTTTTTGATTGCCAACCAAATTTTATTTCTCTTCCAAGTTTAGATAGAAATCCATTAGAAAATGCCTTTTCTGATTTTTAAATGCTTTATGTATAACAGAATTTGAGCAAACATCCCTCAAAAGGTTTAAAATTTCGTTTAGGGTTTGAGGATCTTATTTCGAAGCCATAATTTACTCCCACTAACAAAAATTGTCAGATTGTTAATTTAAACGTCTCACTTTTAAAATAAAACTGGTAGTAAAGTGATTAAAATTTACCATAAATAGTTACATGCTTTTAAAATTGGTCACACTAATTTTGAATCAACCTGTATTTCAGAATTCACTTTAAATGCTAGTTATCTTACGAGAATTTATGGGCAAAAAAAAAAAAAAAAAAAAAGCAAAATTAATTAATTAATTAAAAAAAAAAAAGAAGAAAAAGTAGAAGATAGTTTAATCGCACCCTCGGAATTGTGCTTTTAGCGAGGAAAGATATACTTTTTTATGCACCTGGTAAGAAAAATACCCTCAGTTGAAATACGCAGTGAATAATATTACTGTGGTATTTTTGTAAAATAGTTTTGTGGCTCTAAATAGTTTTTACAGAGTTATTTAATTTGCTTAATTTAATTTAATTATTATCATTTTTTGTGAACTAAACACAAATCAGTTAATGTAATGTAACTTCCATATAGAGAAAGAAATAAAAGAAAATATCCTTCAGATTTCTTTTATAAATTTTTCATTCATAAATATGCCAAGTACTCTAGTTCAAATGCTTTTATGTAGAAAATTTTTATTGTTCTAAGATTATCACTTATAAATATAAAATACTGAAGTTTTTGATTTAGTAATATAATTGTCTGAAAACAAATTCCTGTAGCTACACCACGAATGTTTTTTAAAATGTGACCAAGTGTATGCGGTGATCCAGTAATTTATCCTATTTCATAAAAGTATTAAAATACATTTTTTTTTTTTTTGTATTTTCCTTTAAATTTTAATAAATGTGTTTTTTACTGCATTCACAAATGTAATATATTCTATTGCAATATTTAATGATTTTTTGAAGTAATATATTGTAAGATTTATTAACATATAATGATAGAAATAAAATATTTCACCAAATCATATTTAGATTAAATTAAGAAATTTGTAAGACAAACTAAAAATAGAATTTCATAGACCAAACATGAAAAGTAAAATGTTAGTCTGCATAATGTGAAAACTGAAAAAAAAAAAAAAAAAAAAAAAAAAAAAAAAGTTTTTCTATTTGGCTAAATTCCAAATTTTTGTTATCCAGTATCGTAGTTACATTTTAAATATAAAGTAGATAATTGAGAAAACTATAAAACAATGTTTTTAAAATTCTTTAATAACTTTTTTATGTCTCGAAATTTTGTAAATAACATTTTTAAGTTATCAAAAATGTTACATTTTTTCTTCTGATTTTTTTTTTTATAGCGCATTCATATTATAGTTAATATTTTAAATCTATTTTAATTATAAATGATTATGTAAAACTAATAAAGTTGTCAAAATTAATTACTAGTTATTTATATTATGCGCAAAAAAATGTCAAAATCTCGCCATCTTATAACCTCTTATTTAACCTCCCCTTTTTAGATTATCGGAGAGCCGAGTCTGTGTGTGCGCAGCCCAAGATCGCCCCAGTCTGGGAAAGGAAAAATGCTTAGTGCATACATAACAGTTTTGATCTCTTCGGCAGTTTCGTTTCTCCCACTGTTATTTCTCAAATCAGAGTGAGAATGGACGAGCATGAGAGCGTCTTTGCCCGTCGCCCACTATCCGAGAGAAGAGATATGCGAAAGTTTGCCTATGCGATTTTGTCACATGAAAATTAGCCCGAGCCCTTTTAAAAATACTGCCTATGTTTAATTTGTTGAATAATGATAAAAAAAAACAGTTCATATTTTCCAGTTTTTTACTGAAACACCAATAATTTGCGCTTGTAATGATTTGCAAGCAACGATTTTATCGAAAACGTTATTCTGAAACGGCTATTTCAAATGACAACGATGAACAAATTATACACATCGAAATTCCGTCTGATTACAAAAATAAATTGGGCGATAAAGACATTTCTAATATAAAAAGTTAAATAAATAAATAGATAAATAAGGAAGCTCAATCTTTCATGATAAAAATATTTTCAAAGGATATTGTTTGACAATGAATTTTCTTCTTCTTCTTTTTTTCGTTAATGACTCTTTGCATTTATGTTATTAGATATTTTAACCCTTTTCACATCTAAAATACAATACATTATAATGATTTTTGATTATAGATGATTATGAAAGGTGATGATATGCGACACACTTTTAATATAGTATATCATTTTAGACATATTTGTAAAAAATAAAAAACGCAAAACGCGTAAAAACGAAAAAAAAAAAAAAAAAAAAAAAGACAACCTTTTTTTGTGGCGATTAAAACTTTCTTTTCGGCGAGTGTAATCTGAGTTGAAATTTTGGGCCCTGCGCATCTATCTTACACAAGTAGAAGACACATCCTTATTATTAAACTAACAATATTTGTATACATTCGAAATATCGATATCCACACCTATAAATCCAACGAAATTTCGCATAGAAATTCATTAGAAATGGAGAATAAGAAATATTTTTTCGCATACGCCAGGAAAAACCATTGAAGTTACTATCTAATAAGTAAAATTTTAACATTGAAATTTTTTGATCAATCAGAGCGCCAGAATTCGTAATGATAGAGTTTAAAAGATGGGTACTCCGGAAGAGAATCATTGAAAATGATTAATTCATTATACAAACTATCAAAATCAGCCGAAATGTTCTTCAATATTTTACAATCAATTAGATTTGAATAAATTGATGAATGGCAACACGTTAAAACAAACAGCTTTATCATTTCGTTTGGCATGCTAACAAAATTAAACATAACTACTGCACGAATTAATTTTTATTAATACTAATTAATTATTGCTGATTGTACGTTTATATACCTCTTTGCTCACTGGTTAAGATAAAAAACTTATTAAATGTAATTATTACACGATATATTTTTTACAACTTCTAATTAATTATTTTGTTAATATATCTTTTTGGCAACAGTTTATTATAATCAAATTTACTCTCTAAAAACAAGAAAGTAAAATGTGATCAATTTCAGCCTTTTTCACACATTCATTGTAATAAAAGGCAACTTTTCACGTCGATTGCAATTTTGATAAATCATTGAGCTTTTACGAGTAGCTAAGATATTATTTCCGTTTATTTTTGTGTCGTTTATGTACGTATTTATGTATTTCAGTATTTAGTTTTGTGTTTCACAGAAATTACTTAATTTTAGAACAACGTTTGATCGTAATTTCCCCCACAATGATACCTTACATCATTCAATAACTATAGAAATGGTTTACAGTTTTAATGAAAATGTAGAAGATTATAGTTTCAGCTTTGATTTGTCAAATGACTATTTTGCAGTTTTGATATCAATTGTACATAATAAATTTAATAAATTAGTATTATTTGTTCTTTTGTACATTTACATCAGGAAAGCTATTATTTTATTTATTTTTTTCAGTTTTTTAGTGCTGATTTGCATTATTTAGTTTTCAGCTTACTCTTTTTAAAAGAATTTCTTTTATTTTTTTTTTTTCAATTTGTCTGGTTTAAAAAAATAATTGTTTTTAATTAAATATATGTAATATAGATACACAGATAGATGAATATTTATTATGCTTTTATTTTGCTTATAAACTAAATGTTGAGTAACCTGAGGCTTATTGTATTGCACTTACAATTATTTTACTTAAATGCGTACATCTAATTTCAAACCATGCAGTCCCAGGCATTGGACAAACTCATCATCATTATCTACTTATCACCAATAAGATCCGAAATCTATGTTAGTATAGAATTTTAAATGCGCAATCTCTCCAATTTTGGTAGTAGAGATTGCGCATATTTTTTAATTAAATAATTACTCACCTTTAGAAGAAATCGTGGTGCTTGTACCGTTACTATAAGTTAGTATATTATAAGAAATTGTTTAATTTTAAAATATTTTTTACTACTACCATCGTATAGAAATTTTTAAGAAGTGTTATGAAAATTCAAGCATTTACTTTTGAAAACGAGACAAAATAACCACTTTTTATCTTAAATTCTTGACGTAATCAATATGCAAATTCAAGTCGGTACTTCACTATTGGTGTTGTACAACCACCTAAAATTACAATTCGCACAATCTAAACTTTCCCTCCGATTCCCTCTTTGCGCAATCTCTCGTAGCTTTACCTTATTTATAAAATGATATTTTTAAAAACTAAACATGTTCTTATTACAGTAAAAATATGTATATTTTTCGATTAGACTATAAATATTTACCAATTTTAATTAAAAATAATTCACATGCTTATAGTAGATAAACCAACATTTCCTAAAATAATAATAATTAATAATAAAAGAAAAAATAAAGCAGATGCTTTGATATTTTTCTAAGAAAATTCCTTCGGCGCATTTAAGTGGAATTGTTATTTCAACATTTACAAAGCTATATTTAACGAAATATCTATCAGAGGTTAGTGAACTTCTGTGTCGAAATTGTTTTTTCTTTGATCCCAATCCAACCTCCATCATATAAATATTGTATCTCAGATAGATATTAAGATAAAGTTATTCATGCGTATTATCACATATCTCACGTCTTACAAAACACACGACTAACACCGAGAATTAGACTCGAAAATATTGGTATGATTTCTTAGGATAATACCTCCAGCAAATATTTTTTAATAGTTATTAACCGAAGCATTTTCCTCTTTTGCATTAGTGTTTTTTCTTTCAGTCTTTATACTTTATCTTAAATCTACAAATACTTGAAACTATTTTTAAAGAACTTTTATCATTAAAATTATATATCAAAAGGGGATTTTATAAACATTACGCAGGCTTGCAACCAAAGAAAAGTTTAGAAATCAATAGCTTATATTGGTAGATTTTTGGATGCGAATTTCAGGAAAAATTGTCAAAAAATTCCATGACTTACCATTTTTTTTTTCAAAAATTGAAAATTAAAAAGAGGTGGAACGTTAATATGATGACAAATTACTGTTGGATGTTACACAGTTCCCCGTACATGTCTCCAGATCATCTTTAGGGGGGGGGGGGGGTCAAATGCCGTAGCCTGTTACCCATAATACTAGTGTGACAGTAGCATTGCGACGTTAAAGTACAACCAGCCAACCAACCAGCCAAAAAGAACGTTCTGGGCAAAAGGAAAATGAAGCATTAAGTGTATATGAATTCAGGATGTATTAAACAATGGTAACCATTAACTGTTCTAATTAATATAATTTCCACTTAATATAAAATAAAAATATATATAGAAAATCATTCTAACTTTTTTGATATATTAATTAATTTACAAAAACAATACTTAAAAATGATTTTAAAAGACATTTCTTTTTCTCCAGAATATGTAGAATAGGCTTTCTTGCCTATATTTAAGCCCATTTTGTGAAAAAGCCTTACGTAATTGAGAAAATGGGTGCCATATTTGAAATCAACTCAACAAATAATATAATAAACCGTCATTACATTGTAAATACTTTTTCATGACTTGAATTTTGCAGGCCTGTGTTGTTATTGAAAAAAAAAAAAAAAACACCCATTTTTCTTTTTTTCCTAATATAAATTTAGTTTTAAATTGTAAAATAATAAATTTAAGCGTAACTATTTTGTATACAACTGTAATGTAAAGACACCAGTGTCGTCATCCTTAAAATCTGCATCAGTGTTCGTCACCCTCACAAAAGACATGTTAAAATAACCATTAATTAATATCTATGGATTTGAAACCACCGGCACTGGATTTCCTAGAACCGGAGAATCTAGTTCGAGCGGGTAGTCTTTTGTGAGGGTAACGAAATTTCGTGCAGATTTTAAGGATCACGAGCACTGGTGTCTTACCTTAATATGCAATCTTATACAAAAAAATATATTAGATTTAAAATTTAATAAAAAAGTAATTTTTCCTATTATTTGCATAATTTTTTCGTCGTATTTAAATAATAAATGGAATAAAAAGTTACATTTTTCAGTTAATAATTCATTTCTCAAATTTCAGTTTTTTTTTAAATAAAAATTTTTATTTAAAAACAGCGAATTGAATTACTGAATGTTTTTGAATCTTTACTTATTTATTTTACCACCATTTTTTATAGATTTCTTTAGAAGAAACTTAGGTGTGTAAATAAATAGAAAAAAAAACATAAGAACGTTAGCCACTATAAGCTACTAGTGAATTTGTGATTAAACTAGTATCTCATTTCTTAAAAAAAAAAAAAAAAAAAAAAACTCGTTATTTAATTTTTAGTATTCGGGTTAATGCTAATTTTCTGCACTAGGAACCGAGTCAAGAGGTGGGGATTCTTTTCATGGGGGGTGTCTTCCCCTAAGGTTTCATATCCCGTATCCTCACGAGTTTCGAAGAAAAATTCCAAAAACTCCGAACAACTTGTTCGACGGGCGTCTACTGGAACTGAACCCGGCAGCTTCCGTCTACCAATTTTGAGCACAGAACCACTCAGCCGTTATTCGGGCTCTTCAAATTTTTATAATATTTAAATTAAATTTCTCTTTGTACCAGGCTTAAATGGTATATATAGAATATTTTCTTTATAGAAGTTGTACAAATAGTTTAATTAAGATATATATATATATATATATTTTTTTTTTTTTGAAGAAATAAACAAATATTTCTTTTTTTATAATTATATATAAATAAATAAATATATATATATATATATATATTTTTTTTTTTCAGATAAACATTTTTATATTTAATTAAAGTCTGAAAGGTTTCTTTTTTTTTTTTTTTAATTCAGTAAAAATTTTTTGAAAAAGAAAAAAACTTTACAAATTAATCTGCAACTTCGATGAAAGAACGTCCATTTTTTTTTTTTTTTAATTTTTTTAATTTTTTTTTATTTTTATTTTTATGTAATGAATGTCTTATCTCATTAGGGAATACGGATGTAGTTTTTTACGCGTGTTATCAGATTTCCCCCCCCCCTCATAAAAAAAAAAAAAAAAAAAAAAAAAAAAAAAAAAAAAAAAACATCATTAAATATTACTGGAATTGGATGGTACACTCTTGTTTGATTTATTTATCTATACTGTAGAATAATTCGAATTACAAAACTATTTTTCAATAATTAAGTTTTTTTAAATTTCGTATTTTTCAGAATCGGAATAAATAATATTTTTTTTTTTTTTTTTTTTTAAGCTTAATGTGTATAGGACTGCTTAATGAGTATGAGACTAATGTGTATATACAAGGGAGTGAATGAGCAATAGAATCTAAACGTTGCATTCCATTGAACTCAAATTTAGTATGTATAATTTTAAATCATCATAATATGAAATTCATGAAGTTGAATGAATGTAGTATGAATGTGTATATGTAACAGAATGAGTGAACGTAATGGCGTTTAAATGCTGCATTCAACTAGACTCAAATTTAATATATATTTTTACAAAGTTGTAAATAATTGTGTTTATTTCTGTATAAATTCTTTCAAAGAGGCTTAGTAAGTTGATAAAGTGCTAATTTTGTGCATTTCTAGTCGTTTTAGCGTTGGAATAACCTTATTTTCCCTTAAAAACGCATTAAAAAAGCCCCAATAAGGCAGGTAATGGATTTTGCGCCAAATGTGGCAACTTTTTCACACATTGGCGATTTTTTTGGCGACCTTGGCGAGAAAATCTTTATTGGGGCCATACCAATTATGGAAGCTCTAATCTCATTGGCTAATGAGATACGGAAATTTCTGGAACTTTTCACACTTTTCTACAGGGGTATATAAGGGCTATTTTTTTCACCAAGTCAGTCAGTTCAGTTCAGTCTGAGATCAGAGTCGGTCAGCTTACATTTCTTTGAGCCTCTTTGAAAGGGACTTGCTTTATGTGTCACTATACAGTTTGTACTGTGGATTTGCTATTGACAGCTGTTGTTTAAGCTGTGTTTACTGGTTGAATTGAAGCTGATACTTGGTTTATAGACCTGTATTTTTCTGGAACTTTCTGTGTATAAATTATTGAATTTTTGTAAGTTTTGCCTTTGATTCTCGGACAACTCACGAACCCCCAAGTACGCAACATATTTACATATATAACAGGTCATCATCATGCAAAATATGTATAGTTTAATGCGGATATGTGTGTAAGTGAGTATACACCATAGCGTACAAATGCTCAAATTTCTATTGAGCTTAAACTTGGTAGATATATTTAAGGTCATCGTTACAAGAACTATTTATAGAATTTTATAAATTTGGGACTGATGGTACTTTTTCAAGCGATACAAATTAGAACTTTTTTGTATTACTATGAATGCATATTATTTGAAATTCGTTTTTTAAATGCTAAACCATTAAAACGGAAAAAATGCTATAAAATGTTACAATAATTTGCTAAAGTATGATCATTATGGAAAATTATGAATGTATTAGCTTGTTTTACAGAGAAGCGTGAATGGATTTTCGCGTATCATGCCCTATAGGAGCTAAAACTAAAGGGTTTTTAATTACATAAACGTAAATAAAACTGATTACTAAACCGTTACTAAAGAATGCGTGCTTATCAGTTCTTCTATAGGGACATAAAATAAATTCGAATAAAGTGAGTTTTATTGTATTCACACACGAACTTTGGTAGAGATACACAAATTTTACCTTTTCTTTTTAGGTACTTTCAAATTAGACGATTTTCACTTAACACTCTTTCATGGCCCATGCTATAAACTGCTAAATTAAATTAGAAACATTTAGCTACACTCAAGGCCGTAACTAAGGGGAGGTTGATTGGGGATTTAGAAACCGCTGAACTTTTGCAGATTTGTCGAAAATATTTTTGACTATATTTCAATTCAACTCTTAATATTACGTACTAAAGATTGAACCCTATCTGAAATATTTTTCTGGCTACCACATTGGTTATATTAAAGGGAATGGTCGTCTGCTCAATCACGTGATAGAGGAGAACGAATAATCGAATTCTGAGAATCGAATTCAATTAAATATTGTTCTTAAGAACAGAAATTTTAATATTTAATATAAAATAAAATAAAAGTAATATTGTGCATTTGTAAACAGTAGAATTATTGTATTTGTAAATTTAATAATTTTTAAAAAAGCATTTTATGTGTTTATTTATTTTTACCTGTAAGAATTGATTTTTGTATATTGTAGTGTAACTGTAACATTAACTGATATAGCAATAAATAATAGCTTCTTGTGGAATTTTTATGGATTATAATTTGAAATATTAAAATGTTTTCATTTAATTTAATTGCATAAAGGTGTTACAACAAGTTAATTAACTTAGTTACTGGTCTAAATGGATTTACGCAATACGATATTGCACTGTCACTGATTGCACTACCAACAATCAGAGTATTAAACATGTTCTTCATGAACATCAATAACATACATAAACTAAATGATGATTGTAAATGTATACAGCAAACAAAAGATGATGAATAATGATATAAAATGGATTAAAAATGATGATTTGTAAAAAAATAACACAGATTAAATACGATTGATCAAAAATAAGAATAGAAAATATGTCATTTCAGCATTCGCTATTGATAAACAAGACTTCGTCTGCTATTTGTTTTTTCTCTATCATGTGACCTCTGACGTCAGGTGGGAAGAGTCCATTGTTTTTTAATTGTTTTTGGATTACACGAGCGAAAACCATCTGAAATACTTTATTCCACAGATTGAACTATCGTTGGTTCTCATTGTGAGAGCAGGAATCACCAAATGAGCCAAATGGCATGACGGTTTTCTTATGAAAATGTCTTCACATTAGGTTTTTTACTAAATTATTCTCCCGATTTAATCTTTTTAAACATTATTAAGTGCTAAATGTTTAGAAAGTTGATTGAAGTCAATTCAAATTATGAAATTAGAAAAACGAAAAGGACATAAGTGAGTTTAAAAATAGTTTAAAGGAATAAATACAATACAAATTCCTTCGAATGTCAATATGTAACACATGCATCATATATCATAAATACGCATTCGTAAATATGTGTTATCTAAGCATTACACACTTCCATAATATATACGCATTAGACAAACATATTATTACGCACTCGGGGTTTCTGAATTGTCTGAATGAAAGACGAACCTTGCAGAGATTTCAAAACTTATTTTCAGAATATTTTGGAAGATTATAGGTCTGTAAACATAGAATAAACTGTAGTTTCCCCAGAAAACATATCTTAAATAACAGCTGACAACATAAAAATCACTGCATAAACTGTACAATAGTATAAACACACAACAATAAGCTACAATTGAATGGTAGAGTCAAGCAGAACTTTCTGCTCAGTATAGTCTTGGCGAGAAACTGACTTCAGGTGCCTGTAGGGGACCCCTTTTATAACCTCCTATATATTCAGAATTTTAAAGTAACTTCCGTAATAATCGAGTTAGAGCTTAGACAAATGGTATATCGATAATACAGTTTTTTTCACCAAGGACGCCAAAATAGTCGTCAAAGAGCAATAAAGTGGCCAAATTTGTCACTAAGCCCATTATTTGG
Organism: Salticus scenicus; assembly: GCA_963930645.1. Taxonomy (NCBI): domain Eukaryota; kingdom Metazoa; phylum Arthropoda; class Arachnida; order Araneae; family Salticidae; genus Salticus; species Salticus scenicus. The sequence continues at coordinate 76,743,283 of OZ005654.1, read as the reverse complement.
CCTAATGAAACTGGTTTTTAAAGGAAAACGAGCACTTTTATCACGGAAATAAGCTAGAAATGCAGAAAATCGACATTTTATAATCTGACTAAGCCTCTTAGAATGAAATTACATAAAAATAACTAGTATTATTTTGAAATTCGTAACTATATATTTACATCTATGCGTAACACACTCGAATTTTATAGATATATTACACAAATATATACATTATGCATACGCATTATATTTATAAAAGCACATACATAACCTGCAAAAAGAAGTGATGTCTCATAAAAAATAATACTATTTTAAAAGTTACCCCGCCCAGCAAAGTCTCTTACGTTTATTACGCAGCCAAAAAAAGGATTGATATCAAATTTCGACGCCGCTATTGATTCCCAGGAACTCAATGCCTTGCTTAATAATGATCTGCCAGTTACTCTGCATATCTAATAAATAATAATCTCTTTCAACATTTCTTGTTACCTGTGGTAGATTTTTGGCTGCATTATAATGTTATAATTTAAAGTATTTTTACGGCGGGGTACGTCCCCTATGTTGACGTTTTAATTAATAAAAAAATTAGTTAGTAAATATTAAAATATTATTACGCACCCCACCGTAACAAAAAAAAAAACAAAAAAAAAAAAAAAAAAAAAAAAAAAAACTTTAGTTATAATTTTATAATGCAGCCAAAAAACTAACACAGATAACAAGGAATGTTGAAAGATATTAGGATTTATTAGAAAAGTACATGCAGAATTATTGACATATCTTTATTAAGCAAGGCATTGAGTTTCCGGTAATCAATAGCGGCGGCAAAATTTGATATCAATCCTTTTTTTGGCTGCTTAAAAAAGGTATTTGCTGGGCTGGGTGACTTTTACAATAAGATTGTTTTTTGTGTTATAAAATATTGTATTACTATATTTGGAGTGGAATTGGTATAATTTAATGGTTGACCAGGTAAATTAAATATAATATAAGAAGCTACTTGGTAGTAAAATGTATGACCTGTATGTATGTTTTTTAATGTAATCGATGTTTAATTACTAATAAAAAAAGATATATATATATATACTATCCGTTTCGGAACTATATTCAGTAAACACCGAAATGGAACTTCTAGGGTAATGCGTTGGTCGTTTCAGGCAATAGTGACAAGGACTCGAAATATTGCGAGTGGAAAAGGCGCTAAGGAGGGCGGTAGAACCTCGATGCAAATTTTTGAGTGATTTCGTTGGGTTTTTTCTTTAGTTTTTCTTTAGAAGGCGAAAATAGTGATTCTTTCTTTCTTTATTTTTTAATTCGTTTCAGTATAATAGCCAGCAACGTAAGCAAAGCCTGCTAGTAAGTTCAAAGAATTACCACTTTGATGCGTAGATTACATATACTATTTTCAAAACTGATGCATACATGAGATATAGTAAAATACATAGTATATAAAAAAAATTAACACGGAATGCATTAAATTAAAGAAATTAATTTTGATTTAATAAAACATTTATTTAAATACTCTTTTATAAAATATATTTTTATAAAATAATTTTCGCCTAAAATCAATTCATGATTTTTAGAATAAAAATAATGCAAACATTCATAAATGCAGTATTTATTACTCCAATGAGATTTTATAATCTATCATAAATAATGTATATGTATACTTTTAAAGATAATTTATCTAATGTTTGAATTACATTTATTTATAAAGGATGTACAATACTGTCGAGTTGAATATAAATTATATACTGATCAGAGATGAGAACTTTCTGTAAAACAAGTTTTACATAAAATCTAAAAATATTAGAAAGTAACGACTGATTCAAGTTTTATAAATGGAAGGATACATTTTATGTTATTTTATATGCCCTAATTTTATATTCTTTTGTAAAACCTTCTAATATTTCATTTCTGATTTTACAGAATTCTATTACTAGAATTATCACACAGTAAAACTAATTTCAAATATACTAATGAGTATTAATTTATATTTTCCAATGATATTTGAATGAGAATAACAAAATATGATTATTTATATATAATATTTATTCAGGGTATTGTTACTTATATAAATGTAATATTTATCCAGTTATCTTTTAACATTTTCATTCCATCTATATTTGCATTTTATTGCAGTTAAACTCTTAAGTCTTATTTTATATATATATATATATATATATATACATATAAAAAAAAAAATCATTCTTAAAATTTATTTGTTAGATTCCATTTCGATTAAAAAGGAAATATTGATATTATTTTATTATTTATAAATGATGTTAAATGTTTCACGACATTTATTTGACACATTCATTTGAAACGTGACATGGATAAATAATCATGATATATATTTATAAAGATTCAGCAAATATGAAGGCTCATTTTTTCTTCCGTTCATAAAAGATGCGAACTATGTTTGAGAATAAAATAAATCTATATTACATCGTAGAGTGAAGTTATTCAGAAATGTAATTTCCTTTTAAACTAGTATGTATTTTCTTTATAAAGATCTATATATTCGTATTAGATTTGCTCTGAAATTGATTGAAAAGTTAGTTTTTAAATATTCACATGTTAAAAGAACATAGCAAATTTTTACTGATTGTTTTATTATTGCTTTTCATCAGGTAGATTTTAGCGTATATTAAGGAAAATTGTACAAAATTAATTATTTTGATAGAACAAAATCAGAATTTTCAACTAAACTTAATTACAAACAAACTAGAATTGTTTTATTTATTTATTTATTTATTATTATTATTTATACGTTATTTGAAGTAAAATAGATATTAAAAAATTAAATTTGAAAAAATCGTTCACACATACACAGTTCTTCAATAGATTATAAAACCACTTTGATTTAAAAAATAATTAAGTAAATAAACGTCCAAATTATAACTTAAAAATCTCTTACATGATGATGTAAATACAGGGTGTTCCATAAATCTCTAGACATTTTAAAAATTCATAACTGTTGAATGAATTGGTAGAATTTAAAGCGGTTTCCAAACAAATCAGTCTCGTGAAAGGGAATCTTTTTTTGGTAAAGAAAAATAATAATTAAGCTATTTGTCGATAGAAGGCGCTGTGCCTATCCAGATCACACATTTTTATGAAAAACTGTACTTATTCGCATGCAAATATTTGCATTCTTATAAATCCTATTCTATGTGTCCGTCGTCACTCCATATTACAGTTTGCAATGGAGTTATAACACTGCTAACTGTTAACTGCAGTTTCAGTCGGCGGTTTTTACCTGAGGGAAAACATCTTCACCAATAGCACTTTATCCACCAAGTTAGCATCGCAATTAAAACTTCATGTATGCACAAGTAGGAGGCTAAATAATAAATAAACTGTCCTAAATGCAAAATTGTGCAATTTATAGGACTTTTATTGCCATATTTTACTTTCACATCCATTCGAAAAATTTAACTATTTGTCTAACTATCGTCGACAAAAAATTCAACTATATTTATTAAAAAAAAAAAAAAAAAAAAAAAAAAACCTTAATATGAACGATTTTTTTTCCCAAACCGCAATGAATTCTATCAATTCATTCAATAGTTTTGAATTTTTAAAATGTCTACAGACTTATTGGACACCCCGTATATTTGTAGAAACATATAACATTTTGTTAACATTTAATCATTTTGACATCCCACGTATTATTATTAATTTTTTTTTTTTTTTTTGCTCTAAAATTAATATTTTTTGTGGCATCGTTAATTGCTTTATTCTTGCCATTTTTGAAATATTTTCTAAAATTACAATTTTCAGAACAATTGCATCTTATTTTTAACACTTGGCTCAATCTTAAATTGCTCGTAGGACATAACGCAATAAAATATGTTAAAAAATTTACTTTTGGAACAATAAAATTAGCGATTACAGAAAAAAAAACGGAAAATATCCAAGTGCGGCTTTTTTTTTTTTTTTTTTTCGCTTAGTGTACAACCACAGAAAATGTATTTTTTTAAACTATCATTCATAAAACCTATAATAAGCGATTCTTCGTATATGACCATGTAAACAAGGCTAATTAAGTAAATTTTGGTAAGATCAAGATACATAGAAACTTTTTATAATATGAAATTTATGGCAGTCAAAATATAGTTACAAAATAGTTAATGGCGGACAAAGATATGTTATGTATATTGAAGGATAGCTAAGTAAATTGCCATTCCATTGAAATATTTAAAAGAAATGAAAACTACTGTAAAATGTGTTTTTTGAAATATATATATATATATATTTGTCCTTGAAAAAAATATACAGTTTTATCACACAGTCATCTAAAAACTTAAAGCGAATTACGTATATTTTCTTCTGAAAATATATTACAATTTATCAGCAAAAACATTTTTGAATTTGAAAGGATAAATGATATTAACTCAACTTTTTCTTCAAGAAATATTATCATTAAGATTAAGACGTCTCTGATAAATACCTTTAGAGGCTTACGCATTTCTCTAGAGGTTTAAAACAAGAGATTATTATTTGAAATTTGATAAGTTCTGATTTACTTATCTCCTTAAAAGTAACAGCATATATTTTTTAATCTGAAAAAAAAAAAAAATTACAAATATTTAGTAACATCAGTTAAACTAGAAGTAGAAATTGTCAAGTAAAAATATTTCTAGAATTTATAATTGTAAAGTATCTCTAACAATAAGAAAGTATATCTTGTCTCTATAAGGACTGTAAAATATATCTCATCAGATTACATTATTTGGAATGTATATAATATAATTCTGATGATAGTGGAAATAATGAATTTGAAAAACAATATTAATTTTCAATCGAAAAAAAAATATTTGTATATATATATATCGCTGTAAATTATTAAAATTTTGCAAATGATCTACTTATAAAGAATGTTTCTCTCCTTCATTGTTTTTATCCATTTCATTAATTTTTTTTCCTTATATCACTTTGCTTTAAAACTTTTTAATCATATTATTTATGCTTAGTTTTATCTATATACAAACTTCTAGCGTTGCATAGTACAAATCAAGTACAAATTTGTTCCTAGTTAACCGCATTCTGGCTCTTTTGCCAGATTACATCATTTAACATTAATTTCTATCATATTTTTTTTTAAATAATGATACATATATATTTTTTCCTACACAATATTTTAAAATTTACAAGGCTTCAAGAAATGTAAAATAACATATATATTTAATTCAAATTTATCATTTTATTTCATTAGCCCTAAATCTATGCAAAACAATATACTTACATTAATATTATTTAATTTGTTATTTTACTTAGTGTGAGAATTATTCTGGCTAACTTGAGCTATAGGATAAGGGTCGCAATAAAAACTCCAGCAACAATAAGCAGTCGCAATAACTCCGGGAAAAATTAACTGTAGGCCGTGAAGAATAAGAATCAATAATTTCGCATCAAACAACTTTATTTATACAGCATGGAAATTAAGAAAGTTTTTAATAAAAAGTATTTTAAACTGTCTATTATAAGGTTTAACAGACATACAGAGGGTTAGATGAGAGAGAGAGAGGGCTTCGCGATTACGTGTTCTTACGTCAAGATTTGAGAGCGAATTCTTGAAGTTTACTGAGTCGCAATCAAGACCGGACTGCTGGATTACGGCAAAATTATTAAAACAGTGCCAAACTTTCCAGCCAAAGCTAATCCTTTGTTTGTAGAATAATTTAATATAAATATTTTGAATTTAGCAAGTTCGTTACAGCAGTTTATGCCAATGCTTGTGCCAAATTTATCGCCAGACGACCGTTGAATAAGCGAGACCAAAAGTCTGCAAATGAATGCACATCCTGTGATAAAAAAAATCTAAATTACCCTTTAATGATTTTCGAACATAAACACATTGCCTAATTTATTTATAACAAAGTGGACTTGCGCAATTTTAGAAGAATAAAAATGTAACTATGTATCCAATGGTTTATAAATAAAATAATATTTTTTTTATATTTTATTTATTAAATGATTTAGGAAAGATTATTATTCTGAGAGATGCCATTTAAAAAGAATATGTTTTTTGTTCTCAGAAGATTTATTAATAGCATAAGGGATAAAGTATTATTAAAATTAAGATATCTATTATAGACAAAAGCGAATAAATATAAAAGTAATTTAGAATTTCGTTATCTATTTTTATTAGCTATTTAATTTATTGAAAATCTAGTAATTAATTATTGCCTTTATTTGCAGCTATAATTAAAACTCATATATGTGAAGTAACGACTTCACATATTTCTCCCCAGCGACGAGAGAAAAAATAATGAATCGTCAAAATGGACGAAAATTATAAAAATATAGAACGCTCTCTCTCACCTTCACAACAGTGTAATACAATTCCAAAAATTCCTGCATACCATTGTGGAACATGTAAAGTAATCTTTTGTTAAACAATCAAAAAAATTGTGGCATATAACAATAAATTTGAAAAAATCAATAATAATAATGACAGTTATGGAACAATGAGACATATTCAATCATCGTGATGCTAAAGTGACATTCTGAAACAAATTACATAATCAATTAATTATATAAATATGATATATAAAATGTGTAAAATATTAAAAATAATCATTCATTACAGTGTATGTATGGTTGATAATAAGGAAAAGGAAATCAGTAACCAGAAATATGAAAAACAATTACATTTATATTTTGTTAAATTTCAAAAAAATTATATTGCATTAATATGAAAAAAAAAAAAAAACATTTTTGATTAAAAAGACCATTATCGTACACGTGAAAAATTAAATTCCAACAAAGTGAGCTAGAGAGTGTATAAGAGAACAATAGCTATGACAGATATGATGGTTTTGTGATGCCTAACTGAACATAGCGTACTGAACAATATGTGTGAAGCAGAAGAGGCTTCATGTTGTGCAAAAATGACAACCAGCATTCTGCAAAGTGACATAATGAAATGTCCCTTGTATGTGTAAAAATGTGTAGAAAAAAAAATCTAGCCCTATGTCAGAATAAAAGCGCACATGTAAGAGTTCAAAAAAAATTATTTTATTTTATTTTATTTTATTTTAACTTTTATCTAGATAAAAGTTAATTCTCACATATATATTCTTAGAAGATATATTCTTCTTCTTCTTTTTTTTTTTTTATTTTTTAGTATTGTTTTATACGAATGAAACCATAGATAAAATTTTATTTTATTTTTCTTAATTTATCATTGTATCTATGGTGTCTTATTTTACATTCATCAGCCCACTGCCGTAAGAAAAAAGAAAAGAAACAACAAACAAAGAAACAACAACAACAAAAAAAAAAAAATAGAAGTATTGTATTCAGTTAAAATATCGCTATGAAGAATATCGATATAAAATATCGATATAAAAATATCAATATCAGTGGGGTTTTCCTGTTTTATAATATTTTGTCACCAAAAATTATTATTATTATTAGTATTAGTATTAGTATTAATTATTAAATGTGTGTGTAGTGTATTTATTTCAGTGTTTGTAAACAGGGGACTGATCTTCACTATCACGTATCCAAAACGGAAAAAGACAGGTCAACAAAACTTTATTTTTAAGAGAGTTCAGGTGCACAAATGGCATTGCTAAGTTTTGGTGTAAAAAGAAAAACAGAAGGGATAGAGAAAATCAGTACTAAATGTCGATGCCTAGAAAATGGCTCTTTTTTTTTCAAATTTGCAGCATAAGACCCTTTTTAAATGCCCTTTCTCATATATTAGTCGATTAAACCAGAAAATGATTTGGTGTCCCGACTATATAGATTAAATTTATGTTTTAAAAATCAGTGTCACAATGAAGACCAATTTTCTTTAACTTTGGTATATAAATTTTTTTAGATGACTTATGGCAACAGAAGGTAGTAACTAAGTTGACTATGATAGAAAAATTATGAGGCATATTCATTAGTTTGGTTAACCTTATGTCTTATGACCACAATATTTAAAAAAAAAAAAAAAAAAAAAAAAAAAAAAAAAAAAACTATTAATATATATATATATATATATATATATATATAAATAAATTTTGCTAAGTATTATAAGTAAATTATTAATATACATATTAGTAAGTATAAATGTATGTTTGTCGTTTATGCACACAAGATTTGATCTTGATGAAATATCGTTTGTCTTGTTACTTTATTAGTTTCAAATCACATATTATTATTATTTTTGTTATTATTTATTTATTTTAACACTTTGTTATAGTAGCTATACGGTTAGTTTTAAGCAGATCAGAATAAATCGTAATGTGATCGCTATCAAGTGCATTCGATTCCTATAATGAAAACGACCATTTTAGACTTTTATGTAGTTCTCATGACATCAGTTTTTATCTTGAAATTTGCTTAAGGTTTGCTCATCTCGACTCTCACGCTGCACTCGTGTCGAAATGTTTCGCATGATGAATTGTCATACTTAATTCTTTCAACAAAACATTAATGTTTGCTTAGATTATATTTTATAACCGTAATTGATATTTTGAAGTTTTTTACAAAAGTTGTTTATTTAAGAATTAATCACCATACTATAAATAATTTTTTTGATTGGTTACGTGTATTATGGGTACAGATCACAAAAAAAAAAGAATATCCGTACTTAATTATAACAAATATATGCAACCAGTTCTGGCTGTCAGGATTTTATGTCTACTTTTATTATAGAGGAAGAAAAAGTAAACTCAAAAGGCGCATGCATACTAAAAAAATATGATATTTTAAAAATTGAATGTTGGCTCTAAAAACCAGACGACAGGAAACGAATCCAGAACCTCAATATAACCCAAATACAAATTCATATGAAGTTTCTATTAACAGTTCTGGAGATATTTAATGTTAAATTTTGGCTTCATCTCCTGATTGATTTTTTTTTTCTTTCAGCTGAGAATCAACAAAATTATTCAGCTGAGAATCAACAAACAATTTTCGCTTTCTTCTGCATCTTCTACTTCTTCAAACATCTGTAAATACTGAAATATATCGGACTAAAAGCATTTTCACTGAACACATAAATTTGGAAAGTTTCGTGTTATAAAGTATTTTGTTAAAAAAAAAAAAAAAAAAAAAAAAAATACATAGAAGTGGTCCAGTAGCGTATACGTGCCCTTCCCCCGGTATTCAAGTAAAATGTTTTTTTTTTTTTTTTTTTTTTTTTTTTTTTTTTTTTTTTACTTACTTTAAAAAAATATATATTTCTTTCTTCTCGAATATAGTTTGTTTTAAATCCCGCATTGCGGTTTTCATTGCAGCATTAAGATACCATAGACCAGATTTTTGAGTACAAAATAAACTTCATTAAGCGAAATACTTGTTTTTGCAGAAATTTAAAAAACAATACCTTCATATTTATTAAAATATATTAAACTTTTAAAAAATGGTACTTGTACTATGAAGTGCGTTAATATATTGAAATGCTAGATTATTGACCTAGCATTAAAATATATATATATACATATGTAAGATTGATTGCACATGTTTTTCAATACGTTATATAAATATAGTTTTGAGCCTACATAGTTATCGTTTACATTTTACATTTTACATAACTTTTGTTATAATATTATTTTATATACAATAATGTGCTGTTTCGTTATATAATGTAAAATTATTGAAACTTTTCGAGTGCATTTTACCTTTCTGACGAGCAGTACACGATTTTTACAACACATATTCTTGCATGTAAAATTTTACTTTAATAGAGTTTAATTTTCTCCTTGAAAATATAATAAAATAATATAAAAAGAAATTATAATATAAAAAGAATTATTGACTCTTAATAAATGTATCTGGTATTCTTCAAAACCTGCAAACTCTTTCTATGGATATATTATTGAATTAAGATAAATTGTATAGAAAATTTTCGTAATTTGTGTTTATAAACTAACAGAATTATTATTGAGTTACAAAAAAGAAAAAAAAAAAAAAAAAAAAAAAAAAAAAAAAAAACTCCACATTAGAACAAGAATGTAAACGAACAAAGCTTTTATTACGAAAACATATTCCATCTTCAGGCAGGTATAAGAGAAAAAGTAAATATCTGTTTAGATACTTAAATATAATATTTATCTATACAGTAAAATACTTTACATTAAATTTTTTGTGAATATTGAGATGTGTATAGCACTAATATTTCAGAGTTTGAAAAAATATACGTATATATACATAAAAATGACAAACTTTATTTAATGTAAGTTTTTAATTTTTTTTTAAAATTATGAAGTATTTATTTTATTATATTGAATTCATATTTCAGAAATCTACTAAAATTAATTATCTCTGTAAAAAAAAAAAAAAAAAAAAAAAAAAAAAAAAAAAAAGTGCGCTTTTCTTTACTATTTCATGTATATTTGACCTATTTTTATTAAAAAATATATATTATACATTTCTAAAATATCTGATCATGTACAAAGCCTAATTTAACTTTTTACAATTGAGTTATTTTATATTTTGAAAAATGTGTGAAACATTATTTGATTTCAGCTTTTTATTAAATCTGTGAAACAATTCCGTCTTCCGTAAAGAGTTTTACACGTATAATGCATTTACAAGAGAAAAATTATTGGTTTAAGCAATGCAATCACGTGAAAGCTTTACAGGACAAGAACAACCTCCTGAAACTTATCAAGACAAAAAGACGTCCATATACCTATAAGCGAGAGTTTACCATAGTTAGGAGTTTTGTGGAGGTTGAAGACCTTGGAATAATTATCAAGTTGGAATTATTGATGACGTCAATTAACCAACGCCACTGAGAAAAAGCTTTTTACGAACAGAATTTGCATGTGTCACAAGTCAACTGATCGTTTAAAGTGGATAACATGTAATATAACAAAGATAATTACAAATATTATCTTATTTTCGAACTGCAAAATATTTTTTTTTCTCTAAATGTATTTTTAAAATACCACTCAAGCAATTTAATATACAAATTAAGTGAAAAATGAATATGCAAAAACAAATTAAAGTATTTATTATATGTGAATGGTAATTACTAAATCGTGATATATATATATATATATATATATACAGACGGCAGCAAATTTATTGAAGCACACATCAACATGTTTCATATATACATATATATATATATATATATATATATATATATATATATACAGACGGCAGCAAATTTATTGAAGCACACATCAACATGTTTCATATATATATATATATTAGATATTAGTTTGATCGATAATTTTTATCATCAGCTTGCTTTTTCATAAACAGTATAAGACTAAGCTCATTGCTGGACAAATATTTACTTAACAGAACAATACTAGGTGCCCATGTTTTAAGTAGATATTATTGCTAGTGCTTTATGAATTTTTCTGCCGACTGTATATTATATATATATATATAATTTGAATCATTTAGTACCATTGTAACACTCAGCAGACAAAAGATAGATGAAGATACCAACATAAAATTAAATTTTATTTGAGATTTATTTCGATTAAAAATAGTCACGTTATTAATTCAATTTGAGTACCAATGATTAGTAAAAACATGTTAGAGCACTTACGCAGAAGAGAAATGAGACTAACATGACACATAAGCCTAACGATGAGCCTATGGATAAATATCTATCTATCTATCTATCTATATATATATATATATATATATCAATACGATTTTTTCAAAATTTGCCTATTTGTGATAAGCCTATTGATATATACATCTCTCTCTCTATATATATATATCAATAAGATTTTTTTTAAACTTTCAATTAATATAATAATAATAATAATAATAATAATAATAATAATAATAATAAATAAATGAAAAAAAAATCCAATTCATATCAAACTCCAATTCAATTTTCATTCAATTTCTAATTTTGTTTTTATTTAACACTTTTTTTTTCTAGTGCTGAAGTCATTCTTCATAACACTTTACTTTTTTTTTTCAATAAGTCTTTTACAAATCTTCAATAAGCCCTTTACAAAAATGTTTAAAAAAAAGAAAAAAATCACATGAAATTTCAATTTAATTTTTTATTCAATTTCTAATTTAGTTTTTATTTAACAAATAATTTATTTTTTGAGTTCTGAAGTAATTCGTTTTACCATTTTTCCTTCATTGAATCTATTGCATAAATGGATATATTTTATAGTTGAGAAAGAAGTATTTTATTTTATATTCTTATATAACAAAGTACATGATTTACAAATATGCTGGAATAAATTGAACGTAACTGGAATTAATCATTTTTTTTATACACATATAGCAAAAAATCAATTAATAAATTTGTTTGTGAAAAATCAGGAAAGTTTTTTGAAGCACTCGTACTAAAATAAATTTATTTTATTTTTTATAGTTACTTTTAATTTATTCATTTTTTTCTTTATGAAATCTGATTAAATAATCTTATTAAAAATGTACGTTAAAAATATGATTTGAAATTTTTTTCAGTTATATTTGAATATATATATATATATATATATATATACATATTAGAAATGAATAAACTATAATATTATCTATAGATATAGAAACGTGTAAATAAGATTGCATAGGTTTAATTACTGATATAGATATTGAAGGAGTATATATGCATTGTCAAATTGCCATATACACCAAGACATAGATACGTGGGTACCATAAGAAAGATGTATGGAATAGTAATTGCTGCATAGATTTAGTGCGTTTATGTACAGACAAGTTGATTCAGAAATATGGATGTAGATGTAGTACAATGTGTACATATATTGACACCTATATATTTACATTTAGACATGTAAATGTAATTTAAACAGGAATAAACTACTACGTCAGAAACGCCAAAGAAAAATTATTGAGGTGCATACAGCTGTTTCGGTAGCCTAAAGCGTACCGTCATCAGTGCAAAAAGAATTCTGAATCTTGAGAAGTGCTCGTATATATAGGAGAGGGACCGGATTTAGTTCAACCAATAGGAATACGGAAGAGGTGGGGAGTGTGGCCAATAGGAATTAAGGAATGAGTAGCTGTGTAAACAGTAGAAAAATTAAGGAAATGTGGACTGAATGTAAAATTTCCAACAATCAGACAAATAGGGAACAGCGAAATCGCAATTTACAAGGTTTTTAAAATTTTTATAAATATGAAAAGCTTCAAAGAAATCGAGTTCATGGATGGATTTAGGTCTGCAAATTATTTTAGCTGAATTAAATTTAAAATTATGATTTTCCTCCCAGCAATGTTTAGAAATAGCCGATTTATTGGTTTCTTGTTTGCGGACGTAATTCATATGTTCTTTTAGACGAAATTTAAGACTGCGTTTAGTTTGGCCAATATATGATAAAGATTCAGAATAAAGATACAAGATTCAGAATTCTTTTTGCACTGATGACGGTACGCTTTAGTCTACCGAAACAGCTGTATGCACCTCAATAATTTTTCTTTGGCGTTTCTGACGTAGTAGTTTATTCCTGTTTAAATATTCCAACGCCAAGTCTCCTGCTATTATATGTAAATGTAATGTTTCGTTTTAAACCCAAATATGTTAATGCACAAATGAATATACATAGCATTATTGCCACGATATGCTTGGGTACGTTAATAAGAAGATATAAAATTATTGTACATGTATATGTTTGAGATTACATACTAATATATTAATACAAATTCTTACCTTCTCAAACATTTGTTTTCCTAATGCTTTGAAGTAAAATTGTTTATTTGTATATAGAGCATTTTGGTTAGACTTTTTGAATCAAAATTTTGGACATCATTGACTATTGATGATTTACCAATTAAAAGTACGGTTCTTTGTTTCTCTCTTTATTAATAATATTTTTTTCAAATCGTAAAAGTGTACTTTATGATTTTATGTTCTTTTTTGAACACTGCTCTTTTTTTCAACTTGGATGTAATAACATATATTACTCAAGTTTGAGTGCATTATTTTAAATCCTTCGCTTAACTGAATTGAACTCAAAATGAGTGGGGCAGTTTTTTGCTTTGGAAATAAATACAGTTAACTTATAATTAACTTATAATATTATAATTAAAAAGTAAAAATTATTATTATTACTATTATTATTATTAATTTTACTTATCAGCGATCTTGATAGTTAGAATCTATATAAGGTAAGAGCTGTTTATTAAAGTTTAATTTAAATTTAAAACTCTTTTTTTTAAACAGATTGAAACACTTAAATTGCATGCTATAAAGTATACGAAAAATTAAAATATAGTTTAATTTGAATGAAAATATACCAATTTTCATACGTTTTAAAGTAATTCTTACACCAAAATCAGCATTTTAGTTTAGTACTTTTAGTTTAAATAAAATATAAACATTTATCTTTATTTAAAGTACATTTAACGGATACTTTTTTGTATTTGAAAACATGAAAAAACGTTGAATGTAGAATATATATATATTTAACTTAACCTATTATTTTACAATGTTTAAAAGTTTTAATTTGTTTTTAAAGAGATTATTTAATATGCATACATACAAATAAAACGAAATGTACATGTTAACAAATCCATAAAGTCCATAAAAGTCCATAAAGTCCAAAATCCATAAAATCTATCATAAAGAAGTTTTAGTAACCACGTTTTTTTTTTTTTTTTTTTTTTTTTTTTTCTTTACTACGTACAATAAATTAAAGTTTCTACGAAATCTGAAACTTAAATTTTTATTCATTTTAATATTTTAAAATAATATTTAATATTTTTATATATGTAAAAAAGTTTATTTTATGAATTTTTGTATTTTTTAAAATTTCCTAAACACTTTACACACAATGTTCGCACAACATTCACTAAAATGTTAAAATTGTCAATAAATTTAAATATGCACATAATTGTCTTAAAGTGCCTTAAAAGATTTACAATGTAATATAGAGGTATTAAAAAATCGATTGACAACGATTTGGATTCAATTTAACTTATTTATTTAAACCAAAGGTTTTACTCTCCGCTAATTTTTAAAGGCACTCTCAGGGATGAGAAAATTTTGCATTTATTAATTACCACTAATTTTGTACAATAATATCAACCCTATTTAATCTCAACACATTACTAAAAAAATTGTGGTGGCAAAAAAAGGTGAAAATTTCTAATCCCTGAAAATATCCCCCCCCCCAGAAAAAAAGGGGGCGGGAATAAATACTAAATAAATAAGTATTGTACAGAATAAAGGTATTTTTTACTATTACAATATATATATATATATATATATTACAATGTTAATTAAATTTTCTATTTTTTAATAGAAACAAAATTAATATCATGATAATTAATTCATGTTTATATAATTTTTATTAAAGACTCGTCATATTATCTGATATTACCTAAAACATTAAACTATTTATTCTATTTAACACTTCTAATAGAAGTATAGAATAAAAATCCTATACTTCTATTACTATAATGAAAAAAATCCGTTCATTAGAAAATTTTATATTTGTATAATATTAATATAAAATAAATTCAAATCACTGTATAATTTAAATAATGAGCGATATTTAAATTTTCATATTTACTAAGTAATTCTTAAAGCACCTTTTATCGTATTGCATTACTCATCATTAAATGTTTCAAAAATATGTATTCTCATTAACTTAATCGTTAAATCTTTACAAAGTTTCGCAGTTTAAGTAATTATTTCTCATAAAAATAGGTAAGGAGTCCTTTTTATTTACTTAATTTGGACTGCGAATTTTTCAGACAGTGTTAAGTAAAACGTGCATTTAAGAGTGCTCTATAATCACATCGTTTGTAATGATCGTAACAGCTGCTATAGTTAAAATTCTATAAATTATTCAAAATTTAATTATGTTACCACATCTGGAGTGATAATAAGAGCTATTAAAGTAAATTTAGAATATGGAAAATGCAATATTATTTCTGTTCACAACGTTTCTTTAAGAAAATAGAAAAACAAGTGCGAAAACTTTTAAGTTTCGCCTAGAATATAAACACGTTCCAACTGTGTTTACCCGTTTCGTAGTTGAATGTATTTTGCCTCCCTGATGAAATCGCAAAAAGAAAAAAATAATAAGAAGAAGTAGGTAAAATAAAAGTTATTTTTATATATTTTCATTCATTATCAGATTTTATTAAAAATATAAATAAGGGATTTATTTTGAATAGCCCTCCTTTATCAAATCTTCCTGTAGCATATTTTTTAAACAACGAATCGGCAGAATCGTATTTTGTTTTAGCTATGCATTTTTTAAGAGTTTACTATATGACCACCTTTGAAGAGGGAAAAATTCTAATGTTGTTTTCACTGCACAATTTTTAATATAATTTAATAATGCTTGGTTAAACTTGAGATTGAAAATGTAACTATATACATGATTATAATCATGATGAATAGTATTTAAGACCTTCAAACTTGATAAACAAATTTATAATTATATAGTTCTGAATTACCAGTGTATTGTTGAAAAAAGAACCGCTCAGTAAACGGAAAGATGAGTAAAAGCACTTTTATAAATTTATTTCTAAAGAGAAAATACTACAGAGATTTTTCCGTAAATCATTGGAAACCTTTTAAGAGAACCTACACTCAAACTATTTGCTTTATTTATACTGTTTTCAATAGAGAGAATAAAACTTGATAAACTTTATAAACTTGAATAATATAAATCGTTTTCAACGCATTCTATAATAAAGTATTTAAGAGTCATAAATACTCTGAAACATTGTTGCAATGTGTTAAGAACGATCACCACAAACGAAAAGTAATTCCAGCAACTTCCATCTATACTCCATAATATATCTGGAAATTTTTTTATGGTCCTGAAAACCTAAACGCTAAAATACAAAATATTCTATATAATACTTTGTTTTTGTGCAAATAAGTAAAAAATTCCAATTTTATTATGATTTATGCAGTGAAAAAGAACTGAAATATAATTTTTCATAATGATTCTCATTGAAGGCAATGCATTGCCTTTATTTTGGGTGTACCTATACACAAACTAATCGTGATATTTATACCGTTTGCAACAGAAAAAGTGCTCTAACGGACATGAATACTATATATCGGTTTCAGAAAAGTCTTAAAATATTTACTTATGTTATAAAGCAGGCAGACAGACATACAGACAGTTTAAAACCTGACGAACTGATTAATCGAAGTCGTAAAAACTTTTGAAATTGGTAAAACGTGCTAGGAATATACCGGGTGATTCAAAATAGATGTTACAGCGATTATCTCGTAAACTAAAAAAGATAGGAATATACTTCCAATTACAAAACCATTTACAAAATTTTTTTGTACAAGGGGCTGTATACATATTAAATACGAAATTTAATTTTTATACGGCCCCTCCTATCATATGACTTATATTTAGAAAAATATTCTCCTCGTTCTAACAAGCCAAAAAAAAAAAAAAAAAAAAAAAAAAAATCATCTCTCTAAGTCAAAATCTCGCTAAGTTATTGCAATTTGAAAATTCTAGCATTTTTCGCCAAGTCTTAAGGGGTTGTATCAAAAGTGAGAAATTGTAATTACTATAGCTTTTGTAATAAGGCACACGTTGAGCAGCGTTTGGGGAAAAAAATCATTCAAGGAAAGACGGCTATTTTAACCTGTAATGCCCCTCTTTCCCCTAATGAATACACAAGAGAATACTCATTAGCACTTTCCAACAAGTTTGAAAAGTGTTAATGACTTTTTGTCTGACTTTTTGTAATGACTTTGAATGTTTGTCTGTCTGTCTGTCTGTCCGCGCTCTAATTCCCGTAAATATTTGTGGAATTTTTTGAAACTGATATATCTTATTCAAGTTCACTATCGGATGTTCCCTATTGAAAATGGAGTTTATACCTATAATGGTTTGTGTACAGGGACCTCCGAAAATATTTCAAAGCATTTTGTTCTATGAGAGTCATTTCTATAAACCATATTTTCATACCCTTACTGCCCACAAATCTTAATGAAATTGAAATATGTTATTCAACTTCACTATCGGATGTTTTCTGTATAAAATTCAGTAAATACCACTACTGATTTGTGTACAGGGACACACAAAAGTTTTTCAAAGCATTGTGTTCTATGAGAAGCATTTCTATAAAACATATTTTCATACCCTTACATGCACACAAATCTTAATGAAATTAAAATATGTTATTCAAGTACACTATCGGGGTGTTTCCTGTATAAGACGGAGTAAATACCACCACTGATTCGTGTACAAGGACACACAAAATTATTCCAAAGCATTGCGTTTTATGAGAAATATTTCTATAAACTAAATTTTAATAACTTTACTTTGCACGAATATTTATGAAATTGAAATATGTTATTTATAAGCACAAAAGAAAATGCTTTGCATAGAATATATCATGATTAGCATTAGATTTACAGGGTGACACAAAAATATTCAGTTATATTAAGAGCTATTAATAAATATTTGCTAAAATTGTACTTTCCTTTACATTAAGCGTTTTTAACACTTTCTAACATTTTTAACACTTCCCAAGAAGGTTTAAATGTGTTAATGAATTCGGTTTGTCTGTCTGTCTATCTGTCTGTCGGCGCTCTAACTCCCGTAAATATTTGTGAAATCTCTTGAAACTGATATATGTTATTGAAGTTCACTATCGGATGTTCCCTATTGAAAATGGAGTTTATACCTTTACTCGTTTATATTCAGAGACACCCGAAAGTATTTCAAAGCACTGTGTTCTATAAGAGGTATTTTTATAAATCATATTTTCATACCTTTACTGTACACATATTTTAATGAAATTGAAAAATGTTATTCCAGTTCACTATGGGATGTTTCCTGTATAAAATGGATTAAATACCACCACTGATTTATATACAGGGGCACCCGAAAGTGTTTTAAAGCTAAGAGAGGCATTTCTATAAACCATATTTCATACGCTTACTGTACACAAATCTTAATGAAATTGAAATATGTTATTCAAGTACACTATCGGATGTTCCCTGTATAAAATGGAGTAAATACCACCACTGATTTGTGTACAGGGACACTCAAAAGTATTCCAAAGCATTGCGTTCTACGAGAGATATTTCTATAAATCGAATTTTAATAACTTTACTTTCCACGAAGTTTTAGGAAATTGAAATATGTTAATTATATGCACAAAATAATGCTTTACATAGAAAATAGCATGATTTGCAATAGATTTACAGGGTGACGCAAAAATATTCTCTTATATTAAGAGCTATAATTAAAAATTTGCTTGAATTCTACTTTCGTTTACATTAAGCGTTTTTAACACTTTCTGACATTTTTTTAAGTGTGAATATAATATCAATTTGTTTATCTGTCCGTCTGTCTGTCTGCCTGCGCTCTAACCCCTGTAAATATTTATGGAATTTTTTGAAACTGATGTATGTTATTCAAGTTCACTATTGGATGTCCCCTATTGAAAATGGAGTTTATACCTCTACTGGTTTGTGTACAGGGACATCCGAAAGTATTTCAAAGAATTGTGTTCTAAGAGAGGTATTTCTATAAACCATATTTTCATAACTTTACTGTGCAATATCTTAATGAAATTCAAATATGTTATTCAATTTCACTATTGGATGCTACTTGTATAAAATAGATTACATACCACAACTAGTTTATGTACAGGGACACTCAAAAGTACTCCAAAGCATTGCGTTCTTTGTGAGATATTTCTATAAATCAAATTTTAATAACTTTACTTTCCACGAAGTTTTAAGAAATTAAAATATGTTATTTATATGCAGAAAAGAATACTTTACATAGAATATAGCATGATTAGCAATAGATTTACAGGGTGACACAAAAATATTTTGAAATATTAAGAGCTATTGATAAAAATTTACATTAAGCGTTTTTGACACTTTCTATCATTTTTTTAGTGTGAATATAATTTCAATTTGTGTATTTGTCTGACTGTTCTTCTGTCCGTCTGCCTGTCTCTCTGTCTCTTTTTCTGCGCTCTAATTCCCGTATATATTTATGGAATTTCTTTAAACCGATGTATTTCATTCAAGTTCACTATCAGATGTTCCCTATTGAAAATGGAGTGAATACTTCTTCTGGTTTGTGTACAGGGATACCCAAAATTATTCGAAAGCATTGTGTTCTATGAGAGGAGTTTCTATACACAATATTTTAATACCTTTAATATATAGAAACTTTAATGAAATTTTAATGTGTTATTCAATTCCCTATCGGATGTTTCCTATGTAAAATAGAGTACATTTCCAAATGGTTTGCGTACAGGGGCACTTGAAAGTATTCCAAAGCATTTTGTTGTACGAGTGTTATTTTTTTAAATCAATTTTTAATAATTTCATTTTCCATGAGGTTTAATGCAATTGAAATATATTATGCACAAAAGAGTGCCTTCTATGTAATATAGTATGGTTAGCATTAGATTTACAGAGCCACACAAAAATAATCAGTTACATTAAGAGCTATTAATAAAAATTTGCTGGAATTGCACTTTTGTTTACATGAGCGTTTTAGCACTTTCTAATAATTTTAGTGGGAGTATGATTTCATTTTTGCATCTGTCTGTCCGATTGTCTACCTTTCTATCTGTTTGTCTCCGGCTCCTATCATTCGTGAATATTTTGAGAATTTTTAAAAAAATGACACACTCAAGTTCCCTATGGAATGTTGTCTATTTAAAATGTCATTAATAGGTCCTGTACAACTAAATTGTTTACAAGGACAACAATAAGAACAATAAAAAAAGCCAATATATTACGTTTTAGGACAGAATTTTTTAAAAGTTATATTTAAAAAACTTTCTACTATGAAAATCATGAAAACATTGACATGTATTATTAATATTATAAAATATTGTTTTGTAAAGAATTTGATATGATTAACTTTCAGATTTACATGGCTACAGTAAAATATTCAGATAGATTAAAAGCTGTAATTATAATCTAACGGCTGCATTTTCCTTTGCGGTAAGCCTTGTTAACACTTTCCAAAATGCATAAGAGTAATTTCAAAATCAGTTAGTCTATCTGTATGTTTTTCAGTCCTTCTGATTGTTGTATGATAACGTAGGCAAAGAATATTAAAAGTTATTCGATACAATAATTGCGTACAGTTGGAAAGTGTTACTAATCAATGCGTACTGCGTGACTTTTCTTTCTTGTTTTTAATTTAACAAATAAAATTTATGAATAATTTATATACTAAAAGGGAATTTTCAAATTCATTTTTCTTTCTTTTATACATTCTCTTAGTCATATACACGGTGTAGAGAAAGAATTATTTTTGAGTCAAATTTCCGAAAATTACCTTTTGTTATATTTGCACGTTTTCAGATTCTCTGAATTCAAAAATAATGTTTTTAGTGGTTGGTCTCTCTCTCTCTCTCTCTCTCTCTCTGTGTGTGTGTGTGTGTGTGTGTGTATGTGTGTGTGTGTATGTGTGTATGTGTCTGTGTGTTATCAGAATATCTAGAGAACAAATAGTAGCAGAACATCCAAATTCGATATTCTAAATCCGTATCATATTGCGGTGCTGCACTAAAGTATTCGTTGCGATAAGACAATTGTTTGTTTACAGGGTCATGCAAGAAAATTCAAATACATTACGTCTGTGAGCGAAATATCTCATATGTACAGTGTGACATCTATGGACTGCCCTAAACAAGATAAAAAGAACATATTTTTATACGCATAAAAGCATGTTTTATGTAGATTGTGGTATAGCAATCATTCAACACTCATTTACAGGGTTACCCAGAGTATTTTTTTATATTGGAGCTATACTTGGAAATTGCTGGAAGTGTGTTTCATTTTGTTTTACTTGTTTTACATATAACACTAAATTTACGTACACAAAGTCATGTGTATATAGTTTATAGACAGTATACAGGGCTACCCAAGATTAAGGTAAACTTTTTTTTTTTATTATTAAATGTAATTGGCGTAAGTACTTTGCTGCAATTTATTTTTTCGAAGAAAACTGCTGACACAGAACGGAAATTAATTTCTCATACGCATACTGTAAACAAAGTAGTTTTTGGAGAGCATTTTTTTCTGTATAATATCACGTTTTGAGGTCTCCTGAATATGAAAGATAAATTTTTAGTGGTTGATCTGTATATATATGAATTATCAGCATAATTTAACAACAAATAATCTGGTTTGCCACTTACACGACTTTTTCTTACCCTGAAATTTAATACCATAAATAAAGGTTGGAAATTAGGAG
Organism: Salticus scenicus; assembly: GCA_963930645.1. Lineage (NCBI taxonomy): Eukaryota > Metazoa > Arthropoda > Arachnida > Araneae > Salticidae > Salticus > Salticus scenicus. The sequence goes on along the minus strand of OZ005654.1, from coordinate 76,721,174 downwards.
GTAACATAAATAGTCCTGTTATGTAAACCTATGTTAAAATAATTCAAATTAGGCTTCGGAAGAGTTTTATATGATAATTAGTTCTTTGTGAGGAGGGCTACCGCCCCCCTCAATTCCCCGTTTCATAATGCACCTACATTTATATAGAATTTAAATCTGTTATTAAAATTAAATGTTCACTTAAAATTATTCAGACAACTTTCACATGCAACATTCCTTGAAACTTATCGGCCTTAACCAAACTTATCCAGTAACAAATTTATATTAATTTGAAAATACAACTTATGGATTTCCTGAAATAATTCCTTTTCTAAAATTATTAGACACAGGCAATATCAAACATTAAAGCATTTGACTTTGGTAATAAGGAAGCCTCAAAGCATGTTAATACACAAAAAAGCGATGCATATTTAGCTTAAAAACATACATTATTTATCATATGTCTATGAGGAATTCATTTCCATTCTTGAGCAGCTTTCCTGGACATGATAAAATATAGTAAAGCACTTTCACTAACAATAAAAAAGAATATTATCACTTAAATATTTGCAACCCTGTATATCTTTGGAGAACATGTACAAACCACAAAGTGCACCTAAATATAAACCTGTAGTAATACTATATGACACAACCTAAAATGCACTTCCATCAACTTTCAGCTATTGTCGCATTATAATCTAGTTATTTTGTGTAGCCCTGTAAATGAACAGTGAATTATTTCCCTGCCATATTCTACATGAGGCATGTTTTTATGCATATAAAAAATAGATATTAATTTCATTTGGTTTAGTGCAGTCTATAGGTGTTAAACATTACTTACCTCCATTTTCCCCCATAGATGTAATGTATTTGAATATTCTTGAGTGTCCCCGTATACGAACCATTTGCTTCATCACAACGAAAAGCTTAGTGTAGCATCCCTATATGATACATATTTAGAATACCAAGTTTAGAATCTGTGCTGCTATTTGTTCTTGAGATATGCTGATAACAGACAGACACACACACAGACCATCTGCAAAAAACACGATTTTCATATTCAGGGGACCTCAAAACGTGTAAATATAACAAAAACTTACTTTCGAAAATTTGACCCGAAAACAATACTTTCTCTACATTATGGGTATGAGAAAGTAATAACTACAGGAAATGCGAATTTGATACTTTGGATTCCATATCTAGTTGCCACTTGTAAAGTTGATCAAGGTTTGCAAGCTTCTAGGAAATTGATAATAGACTTGATTTTTGTTTTGATAAGTATAGGCACTATAATTAAACGGGAGTTGAGAACGTCGATAACCCCCCTGACATAGAATTATACATCTATACCATATCATATTCTATACAAAACATTATTTTAGAATATTAACAGTAAATATGAATTTCCTTATGATTTTTACAGTATAAAGTTATTTAAATGTAATTTATAAGAACGTCTGTCCCAAAACGCAAAACATTGGCATTTTTTGTGCGTTCCTGTACATAAACCAATTGCAGAGGATTAATTAATGCCATTTTAAAAAGGAAAAATCATATAGTAAATCTAAATAACATATATAATTTCTTAAAATTTCTGAAAATATTTACAGAGGCTGGGGGCGGGCAGACGAACAGATGGACAGTCAGACAGAAAATATGCAAACTGAAATCATGTTCACAGTTAAAAATTGTTAGAAAATGTTTAATGTAATCGAAAATGCAATTCCAGGAAATGTCCAATAATAACCCTTAACGTAACTGAATATTTTTGTGTGCGCTGTAAATCTATTGCTAATCGTACTGTACACTATAGAAAGCATTCTTTTGTGCATATGAATAACATATTTCAATTTCATTTAAGATTTATGCAAAGTAATTAAAATTTGGTTTATAGAAATATCTTCACATAGAACGCAATGTTTTGGAATACTTTCGGGTGTCCCTGTATACAAACCAGTGATGGTGTTTACTCCATTTTCTATAGAAAATATCCGATAGAAAACTTGAATAACATATTTCAATTTTATTAATATATGCATAAATTAAAGGTATTAAAATATGGTTTATAAAAATACCTCTCATAGAACACAATGCTTTGGAATACTTTCGAGTATCCGTGTGTCCAGAGGTATTCACTCTATTTTCAATAAGGAACATCCCATAGTGAACTCAAATAACATATATAAGTTTCTGGAAATTCTATGAATATTCACGGGAGTTAGAGCGCTCACACACAGAAAGACGGATGGACAGACAGACAAATCAAAGTCATTAACACATTTCAACCTTGCTGGAATTGTTAAAGAGCCGAAGTCATTAAATTTTTCAACTATGATGGAAAGTGAAAAAAATAAAGCGCGAAAATTTCACACGGTTTCGCTAGTATTTTAATTTTTTTCCTCTCTTAACATGTTTTAATTCGCAGGTGACCCCCTAAGAAATTTAACTATTAAATATTTTAACAATACGAAACAAGCAAGAAAAATCATTGATTAGTACGCATTGATTAGTAACACTTTCCAACTATACCTAACTGTTGATCGAATAACTTTTAATACTCTTTGCCTACGTTATCACACAACAGACAGAAGGACTGAAAAACATTCAGATAGACTAACTAATTTTAAAATTACTTTTAGGCATTTTGGAAAGTCTTAAAAAGGCTTATCGTTAAAGAAAATGCAGCCATTAGATTATAATTACAGCTTTTGATCTCTCTAAATATTTTAGTGTAGCCCTGTAAATCAGAAAGTTAATCATATCATATTCTATACAAAACATTATTTTAGAATATTAACAATACATTTCAATATATTTATGATTTTTACAGTAGAAAGATTTTTAAATATAACTTTAAAAAAATTCTGTCCTAAAATGTAATGCAATAGCATTTTTTTTTCTGTTGTTGTTGTCCCTGTAAGCAAACTAGTTATACAGGACCTAATGTCATTTCATTTTAAATGGGGAACATTCTATAAGGAAAATATTTATAAAAATAACACTCATAGAACACAATGCTTTCGAACGCTTTTGGGTGCCCCTATACACAAACCAGAAGAGATATTTACTCCATTTTTAATATGGAACATCCGATAGTGAACTTCAATAAAATATATTAGTTTCGAGAAATTCCATAAATATTTACAGGAGTTAGAGCGCGGGGAGACAGACAGATGGACAGATACACAAACTGAAATCATATTCACACTTAAAAATGTTAGAAAGTGTTAAAAACGCTTAATGTAAACGAAAGTACAATTCTAGCAATTTTTTATTAATAGCTCTTAATATAAATGGATATTTTTGTGCCACCCTGTAAATCTTATGCTAATCATGCTATATTTTGTGCAAAGCATTCTTTTGTGCATATAAATAACATATTTCAATTTCCAAAAACTTCGTGGAAAGTAAAGTTATTAAAATTTGATTTGTATAAATATCTCTCATAGAACGCAATGCTTTGGAATATTTTTGAGTGTCCCTGTACAGAAGCCGATGGTGGTATTTCCTCCATTTTATACAGGAAACATCCAATTGTGAACTTGAATAACATATTTCAATTTCATTCAGATATGTCTACAGTAAAGGTATGAAAATATGGTTTATAGAAATACCTCTCATAGAATACAATTCTTTGAAATACTTTCGGGTATCCCTGTACACAAACCAATAGAAGTATAAAATCCATTTTCAATAGGGAACGTCCGATAGTGAACTTGAATAACATATTTCAATTTCATTCATATATGTCTACAATAAAGGTATGAAAATATGGTTTATAGAAATACCTCTCATAGAACACAATGCTTTGAAATACTTTCGGGTATCCCTGTACACAAACCAGTAGAAATATAAACTCCATTTTCAATAGGGAGCGTCCGATAGTGAACTTGAATAACAAATTTCAATTTCATTCATATATGTCTACAATAAAGGTATAGAAATACGGTTTATAGAAATACCTCTTATAGAACACAATGCTTTGAAATACTTTCGGGTGTCCCTGTACACAAACCGGTAGAGGTATAAACTCCATTTCCCATAAGGAACGTCCGATAGTGAACTTGAATAACATATTTCAATTTCATTCATATATGTCTACAATAAAGGTATAAAAATGTGGTTTATAGAAATACCTCTCATAGAACACAATACTTTGAAATACTTTCGGGTGTCCCTGTACACAAACAAGTAGAGGTATAAACTCCATTTTCAATACGGAACGTCCGATTGTGAACTTGAATAACATATATCGGTTTCAAGAAATACCATAAATATTTACGGGATATAGAGCGCGGATAGACGGACGGACGGACAGACAGACGGACAGGCAGACAGACGAAAAGACAGACAGACAGACAGACAAACCGAAGTCATAAACACTTTCAACCTTGTTGGAAAGTGTTAATAATGTAAATTTGCATTAATTTCTTAAAATCGTTGATTTCACGTGTTTGAATGATTTTAGTTGCTATTTTAAAATAAAGGATCTTTTTTTTAATTTTTCTCATCTCATAGATAACCCCCTAAAGTAAGCCCATTGGCGTCGAAAAATAGATGCCAAAATTGAAAAGAAAGTGGCGTAAGTCATTATTTTCAAATTGCAATAACGCAGCGAGATTTTGACTTAGAGAGATGATTTTTTTTTTTTATTTTGCTTGATAGAGCGAGGAGAATATTTTTCTAAATATAAGTCACATGATAGGAGGGGCCGTATAAAAATTAAATTTCGTATTTAATATGTATACAGCCCCTGTACAGAAAAAATGACGAATCTACTCTTAATTTGCACTAATTTTGTAATTGGAAGTATGTTTCTATCTTAGTTTCTAGATAATCGCTGTAACATCTATTTTGAATCACCCGGTATATATATATTATTTAATATGTTTATTCGCAAAAATGATAATTAATATATATATATATATAAATAAATATATATATATCCCTATCACTATATCCTAGAAATAGGACGTTTATACTTTAGGTAAAAAAATTAAACCACCCCTGATATTTGTGCAATTGCATTTTTACTCTCGAGTAATATGATATAATCTCGAGTAATACGAGTAATACCATAATAATAATTGTGGTAAGTTGTCACTTGCTATGACCTCTCAAAATAATATATGTATTATTATTTTCAGGAAGTTAAAAATCTCTGGGGTCCACCTGGACCACAGGTCACAGTGATAGGGATATATTATTAAGTATAACGTAATCTTAATTGCATAAAAAAATTGCTTTTTAGATGAAATTTACAATTTAAACTATATCTAAGTATAAATAAAACAATTATTATAAATATCTCAAGTATATGAATCTTTAAATAGGAAGAACCAATTATATAAAATATATATATATATATTGTGTGTTTCTCACAAATTCATAACATGATTAAATTTCTGCTTTGTGATATTATATACTTTTTTTTTTATTTATTTACTTTTATGTCTCTATAAAATTGTAAAATATCTAATGTTTCAACTAAATAAATAAGACAACTTAAATTATTCTATTATCAGTGAATATGATGATCTCTTTTTCGAGATGCAAAAAATGTTTGGCCGATGTATGTCAGTTTGTCTGTCCCTCAATTTAAGTCATAATTCTAGTGTACATTGCTTACGTCAGTTGTCCGCCTCCATATTTGGGTATGGTGTTAGGGATTAAGGCCGACTGACAACACTGGGGTTCTAGGCCTGAGGGGGAGGGCCTCCCGTGGAGGTCTTTCTAAGGGGTCCTAGCCCGTATTTACGCAACCATATTTGGGTAAGTTAACTTACGTCCCCTGTTTAAAATTCAGATAGTATAGAAGTTAAAAAAAAAAGAGCTGAAAACGTGTGTAGAATCTTAATTTTTATATCCTGCAAACGAAAACACAATATAATCTAAAGAAAATCATTGATACAGCGTTCTTTAATGAAGTTATAAACATTATAAAAATGCAAAAAATATCTATGGGAGTAAATAGAAAAAAAAAAGTTATAAATAGAATTAATCGTTTTTACTGACATAATTTTTACACGGAAAATATTGTTTCTTAAGTGGTAATACACGATGCGTGTGTTCTGGGTTAGCAGATGGTGTAGAGGTTCTTTTCTTCTTCTGATTTACTGCTTTCAAACGATTCAAGACAGCAAAAACGCAAATTGTTCTTATTATCCTCATTTTCGCTTAGTACATCTTTTTTGCTGACACTTTATCGTTTGGTTTTCCCTATTCTTTTTTCTTCAGGAAGAAAAGAGACTTTTTTGAAAAAAACGTTTTTTTTTTTTTTTTTTTTTTTTTTTGGTCATAGATTTTCTTTTTTTCTGTTTTAATTTCATTTGCTCTTCCTTCAATACTTGTTTGATTCATGTGTCAGTCAATAGGACATCCATTTTTTCTGCGGATTATGCCACGACAAAAAGAACAAGAAAGAAAAATCATTTCGGCCAAGGCTTTTATTTAAGAAATTATTTTTACCAGAATGCCTTGGAAGATAACTCGTCGAATTTGGTGGCAATTTTGGCGTTTTTATAATAGTAGTTTTCGATGTGGAACTTGGGTTAAGTCGATCTGAGATATTACAGTAACATAAAATCTAAATTTGTGAGCAGCTGCGTTAATGACGGGAGTCGTTATAACAACATTATAACTTCATTTTTTAAAATAAGGATAACCAGGAATTTAAATAAGCTGCACTAATTATATAATTATCAAAATTCCAATTGCCTCCTTAGGAGCCAAATTCTGGTGTTTTCAATGCATAAATAAATTGATTTTGGAGTCCTCCTTTATTACAGTTAGTCTTTGGAGATGTTACAGGGCATGTTAGATCGCCGGGTTAAAGTTCCTGATGTGAAATGAGTCAATTAATCCCATAACGATATTTTTAATTTGCCTGGTTGTAAAACATTATACCGAAATTATTTTAAGAATCAAACATGCCCTACAACAACATTGTACAATTATTTCTATAAATACTGTTTAGTAAAATCTAAAATATAATCTTAAAAAAAAAAAAAAAAAAAAAAAAAGATATTTTATAAGCGAGAAAATTTGTTCATCTTAACAACTTTTTTAAAATCTGATTATTTAATGCATGCTTCTCTTTTGATGACATTTATACGCGAGAAAGAAGACAGACACTTGGCTGAAGTGACTATGAAATCTGCTTGAAAATATAAAAAACATCACTACTGCGCCATCGACCTGTCCGTATGGCTAACTTGCTTCAGTCTACCTTATATCTGTGTAATAATATATACAGAGTGTCCCGGAATGATAGTGACAAACTTTACGACAGTATAGGACATACCATAAGGATTCATAACTGCATAAGAACTCATGTCCGCAAAAGACATTCTGACCCTTTAAGAACCGGGTGTTTTGGGGTGATTTTTAACAGGAATGAGGAATGTAATGCAACTAATGACCATTAATATCATACTAACCCTTTAAAGAGCGGATACATTCTGGTGTTTTTAACACTTAGCGTTTAGTATGAGTTAGTTGGTATTGAAGGTAAATTGAAAGGGACTTTATATACATAAGTCAAATGTCGTGATCGCAATTGAATTTCGTAAAAAAAATGACAGTACAATTTTCTTTAAATTCGTCATATTAATTTTCTTTTAGCTGTCCTCTCGCATGGAATTGTTCACTTTCAGCGAACAGATGAGTCTGTCAAGTGTTAATGAAAATTGGAAGCGGAATCGAAAATTGGTACCAAGAAAATAGCTCTAAGAATTTTCTTCAAATTTTCCAAATAATCACCTTTTCAGTTATACCTGGCATATAGTACGTATTTCAAGAAAAAAGCATATGTATACTAATTAGCTATGTAAGTTTTATATCAAGGAAATAAGTATTGCAATACGACTCAACAGATTTTCTTGAAACTCGCCATATAATCTTTCTTTTATGTGCCTTTACGATAAATAAATAATTTTTTATTAAAAGAAAAATTAAAGGCATCAAATTGGTTTGATCAATTTGATGGCTTCTAATCACACTATTTCCAAAAAGGGTTTATAGATGTCGGTAATGTAAATCGTGTGGTTGTTACCCTCGACAAATGTTTTTAGTAGTTAACTTCGGAATCCAGATTTTAGATTAAAAATAATATATATATATATATATATATATATTTATGTATATTTGAAATTATGTTGAACAGTTAAGAAAAATAGTAATCATTAAAAATGTCAATCTTCACAGTAAATAAATAAGTAAATTGTATAAATTAAATTAAATCAATATATACATATATATATATATATATATATATATATATATATATACTAGCTGACCCGACAAACGTTGTTTTGTCATATAAATTATTTCTAGAGAATATTTTGCTAGAAAAAAAATAACTAACTTATTGTAAGTGTGCAAGGATGTGGTATATAAGTGGAAGATGTATGGAGCGCTGTGAACGGTGAAAGAATATAAAAATAACAAAACACCAATCATTTATTTTTTTAATTTATTAAAATTGATTCTTTAAAATTATATACATATCGCTACTTATAAAATATTACTAAAAAACAATATCAATCCCTTAATGCAACAGAGTGTACAATATTTTTTGTTATCCCATCTTTCGCCAATACAAACAAAGTGGATGGTTTGCCCACTCGAGAGCCACGTATAATTGTCCGTGTGAAAAACATGATGTGCTGAAATCTAAGCCACAGACAGACATCGTTTGGCCCTGAGATTTATTGATAGTCATTGCAAATGCCAATCTAATTGGAAATTGAGGGCGTTTAAATTGAATTGGCACATCTGTGGGTATAATAGGGATTCGCAGTAGTAATATATTTTTACCTCGGAATTTGTTATTTAAAATGATGGCTTCGATAACATTTTTCATTAATTTTTTTATGACTAATCGCGTGCCGTTGCACAACCGTGGTGGGTTCAAATTACGAAGCAAAATAACCGGAGATCGTTCGTTGACGTCCACATTTTTTGCTGCTAAAATTGCTCTTTCTGCCAGCCACTCATGATTTGTGTATCGTCTGTGTACATCGGGAAGTATCTGGTCAATAAGAGCATATTGAAAATTAATGATTGTGCAGAAATCGGTCGGTAATTTTATGCATCCAGTTTCATCTGTAGTAACTTTTCCATGGCCGATATCTAACAATTGTTTTGAGAATGTTTCAGCGGATGGATCTTGAAGCTTTTGAACGCACAAATTTACTTTCAGTTGGACTTTTTCAACATTCAGCCACAATGACGATGATTTTAAGCACGCGTTGATCTCATCAGCGTATGTTGAACGCGGAATAACGGGAAGTGCTTGTCTGAAATCACCTGAAAAGAGTAACAGAGTGCCGCCAAATAGTTTGTCGTTGTTTTTTATATCTTTCAATGTCCTGTTCGACGCCTCAACCGAATGTTTCTGTGCCATAGTGCATTCATCCCAGATAAGAATTTTACACTATTTCAGCACTGTGGCCATGGACGATTGTTTTTTTATGTTGCACACTGCGTCTGGGTTATTTTGAATATTTAGTGGCAGTTTAAATAATGAATGAGCTGTTCTGCCTCCATCCAATAAAGTTGCCGCAATGCCAGATGATGCAACAGCCAATGCGATGCCATTATTTGATCGTATTTCGGCGAGAATTAGCGAAATAAGGAATGTTCTGCCAGTTCCACCTGGTGCACCCAAAAAAAAAAAAAAAAGAATCCACCTAGTCCTGCCGAAACTGCGTGCATGATGCGGTCGTAAATGGTTCTTTGTTCTTCATTCATTAGTGGGACATTGTGAGCAACAATCGCTGCCATTTCTACAGTATTGTATTGTAGTTCACGATTCAATTCAGTGCTTATTAAATCAGATGCATTTCGATTTGTTGAATGCATACCGAAATGACTGAGAGGTAAGTTGGCAATGATAATACAAAGATCTTCAATAGCAATCAATGTTTCATTGTACATAGTTTCACTGAATACTATCGTTAGATCGTTGCACCGTAAACGATGTTGATACAATATATCATCAGTCATTGAATCTTTGTGATTATCCCATGATGTCTCTGCTCGGGCCGGGAAACATGTAGTCAACACTATAGCGAATAGTAGACGAATTTGTTTTGCTGTACAGTTCAGTCCTACTTCAGCAAGCATACACTCCCACTGGTTGTCGTCTCACTTTACGTAAATCTTGAAATGACAAAGGGCCGATGACATTAACCAATAACAGTCGAAGATAAAAGCACTCAGTCTGCCTTGGATTAACTGTAAATACTCGTCCCAAGGTGTTTGATTTGAATAAACCGGGACATGCATCAATCGGCGTGCTTTGCTTGCGGGGTATCCATTTTTTTGTTGGAGCCCATGTGAAATAGCGTGGTACTTCTGAATAGAGTAATGTCCGTGCAAAAGCACCAAAAGCATCCGCACGATTACACAATTCAAAAAATTCGGTGAGTGTACTTTTTGGTAGATTTATAGCACGATCAATCGCTGTCTCGCTCGTGAAATATACGCGCTGGCCATTTTCAAGATGGACGGCTAAATGAAGAACTGCTGGATCCCGTTCATGAATTGGGAAACTAAAGATACGCCAAACAGCTTCATTGGAGCTGACGTACCGGCCAATCTGATAAAGTGTTATTTCATCGTTGTTATTCACCGGACGAGCATTCACATTGGTATTTTCAACTCGAAATACAGCCACATCACTGCCTTTATTCACATACTTGCAAATGTATTTGATGCTCTTTACTGAACTGCAGAACTGAACATTAATATGAGCATTGAATGTTTTGCTCAGCAGAGGCGAATATGGGACCACCCAACGGTTATCAATGTAAATATCTATGTTGTTGACATAGATGACCGCAATAGATGATAAGATTGTCCGCCATTATCGGGATTTCTTCGACGATATATTAGATATCCGTCAACATTTGTGATCGTGAAATTTTTCAGAAAACTTTTAGTACATTTTCCATCTGCACAAATAATAATGGCCTAAAAATAAATTTTTCATTTTAACATAAAATAACTCCGTCAGATATTGACGAATTTTTTAAAAGAATATACCATTTTAACTAATTTTAACATTTTAACAATATTAACGTTGAAAAATTATTTTAAACACTTACGGTTAAAAATTCATTTTTCATTTCAACATTAAATAAACTCTGACATCGTGTTTACGATTCTAAAATATTAACTTTGAAAAAATATTTTAAACACTTCGTAAGATACGTTTACGATTCTAAAAATATTAATTTTGAAAAAATATTTTAAACACTTCATAAGATACGGTTAAAAATTCATTTTTCATTTCAACATTAAATAAATTCTGACATCGTGTTTACGACAACTCACGCCATCTAGGTGGAAAAGTTGTTGAAAGAGTCGGTTAAAAATTAATTAAGAAAGAACTAATTAAGTTACAACTTTCATTTGTAAATCTAAACCATTCTCGAATCCAACTGAACACACACACAAAATTTCATTAAACTCAGTCCAGCCGTTTAGGAGGAGTTCAGTGACATACACACGCACAAAAGAAATATATATATAAAGATATATATATATATATATATATATATATATATATATATATATATATATATATATATATATATATATATATATATATATATATATATATATATGTATGTATGTATGTATGTATATATATATATTAGTAAAATTTCTAACTTCTGATAAATTCCAAAGTCATACTTTAAAGTAAAATAATAATTGCTATTAAAAAATAAAAATGTTTCTTTAAAAACAGTTGAATAACAATTAATCTAACTTGAAATATTTTTTTTTAATTATTACAAGCATATTCGTTTTTAAAAATGACAAATAAATCTTTTTTTTTTTTTTTTTTTTTTTTTTTTTCATCTGATGTTAAATTAAAAAGAAAAAAAATCTAAAAAAGATAAATGTAAAAGAGCTGTTCATAAAGAAATATCGTTGATTAATCATCTTTTGAGACGAGTACATATTTTTATTTATTTATTTATTTATTTATTTTAAACAAAAGATCGTTAAAATTTCTTTATCAGGACAAATAATGAAGTAGAAAATTTAAACATAAGCATTCGTTTTGTGCCTCCAAATTTGTTTTCTAACTTCTTTTTTTATAATTCTTAATTAATTGAAAGGAATTTACTTTGTTGTATTGTTGAATTGTGTGGGTTTTTTTTTTTTTTTTTTTACTTAACTCACTTTGAAAAGTGTGATGAGCTATTAAAATAAATGCTAAAAATGTATAGAAAAAGGTTATAAAAATTATTTAAAATAAATAATAGTAAGGAAGAAAAATATTTGTATTTCTACTACTTTGTCGTTTAGTTACTATGCTTTTTTCTTCAGGAAAAAAGATTTTTTTTTGTTGAAAAAATACTCTTTTTTTTTCCATAGGTTTTCTTTTTCCTGTTTTAATTTCATTTTCACTTCCTTTAATGCTTGTTTGACTAATGTGTCAGACAAACAACATAATTCTACTTTCTCTTTTGCTAAATTTTTTTCCCGGATTATTCCATGGGAAAAATAATCACATTGCATAGAGAAGAAAAATACTTTAAGTCAAGGCTTTTATTTGAAAATTGATTTATACCATAAGGCCTTGGAAGAGAACTCGTTGAATTTGGTGGCAATCTTGGCGTGGTTACAATAGTAGTTTCCGATGTGGATCTTGGGTTACGTCGATCTGCGATATTACAGTGACATAAAATCTAAGTTTGTGAGCAGCTGAGTTAATGACGGGAGTCGTTAAACAACATTATAACTTCATTTTTTAAAATAAGGATGACTCGAATAACCAGGAATTTAAATAAGCTGCACTAATGACATAATTATCAAAATTCCAATCTCCTCCTTAGGAGCCAAATTCTGGTTTTTTCAATGTATAAATAAATTGATTTTGGGGTCCTCCTTTATTACAGTTAGTCTTTGGAGATGTTACAGGGTATGGTAGATCGCCGGCCTTCATGTGAAATGTGCTAATTAATCCCATAACGATATTTTTAATTTGCTTGGTTGTAAATCATTATACCGAAATTATTTTAAGAATCAAACATGTCCTACAACAACATTGTACAATTATTTCTATAAATATTGTTTAGTAAAATCTAAAATAAAAAAAAAAAAAAAAAAAAAAAAAAAAAGAAAGAAAAGAAAAGAAAAGATATAATTTATAAGCGAGAGAATTTGTTCACCTTAACAACATTTTGAAAATCTGATTATTTAAAGAATGCTACTTTTTTGATGACATTTATACGTGAGAAAGAAGACACACACTTGACTGAAGTGACTATGAAATCTGCCTGAAAATATAAAAAAAGAACACAAAGATTCAATAATCACAAAGATTCAATGACTGATGATATATTGCATCAACATCGTTCACGGTGCAACGATCTAACGATAGTATTCACTGACGCTATGTACAATGAAGCATTGATTGCTATTGAAGATCTTTGCATTATCATTGCCAACTTACCACTCAGTCATTTCGGTATGCATTCAACAAATCGAAATGCATCTGATTTATTAAGCACTGAATTGAATCGTGAACTACAATACAATACTGTAGAAATGGCAGCGATTGTTGCTCGCAATGTCCCACTAATGAATAAAGAACAAAGAACCATTTACGACCGCATCATGCTCGCAGTTTTGGCAGGACAAGGTGGATTCTTTTTTCTTTTTTTTTTTTTTTTTTTTTTGGGGGGGGGGGTGCACCAGGTGGAACTGGCAAAACATTCCTTATTTCGCTAATTCTCGCCGAAATACGATCAAATAATGGCATCGCATTGGCTGTTGCATCATATGGCATTGCGGCAACTTTATTGGATGGAGGCAGAACAGCTCATTCATTATTTAAACTGCCACTAAATATTCAAAATAACCCAGATGCAGTGTGCAACATAAAAAAAAAAAAACAATCGTCCATGGCCACAATGCTGAAATAGTGTAAAATTCTTATCTGGGATGAATGCAGTATGGCACACAAACATTCGATCGAGGCATCGAACAGGACATTGAAAGATATAAAAAACAACGACAAACTATTTGGCGGCACTCTGTTACTCTTTTCAGGTGATTTCAGACAAGCACTTCCCGTTATTCCGCGTTCAACATACGCTGATGAGATCAACGCCTGCTTAAAATCATCGTCATTGTGGCGTAATGTTGAAAAAGTACAACTGAAGGTAAATTTGTGCGTTCAAAAGCTTCAAGATCCATCCGCTGAAACATTCTCAAAACAATTGTTAGATATCGACGATGGAAAACTTACTACAGATGAAACTGGATGCATAAAATTACCGACCGATTTCTGCACAATCATTGATTCTCAAGATGCTCTTATTGACCAGATATTTCCCGATGTACACAGACGATACACAAATCATGAGTGGCTGGCAGAAAGAGCAATTTTAGCAACAAAAAATGTGGACGTCAACAAATTGAATCTCAAGATACAACATTTGTTACCAGGAGACTTGGTGTCATACAAATCTAATGATACAGTTTGCGATGCCACCGAAGCTGTAAATTATCCAACAAAGTTTTTAAACTTATTGGATTTACCAGGCATGCCACCGCATATTCTACAACTGAAGGTTGGATCTCCGGTTATTTTGCTTCGTAATTTGAACCCACAACGGTTATGCAACGGCACGCGATTAGTCATAAAAAAATTAATGAAAAATGTTATCGAAGCCATCATTTTAAATGACAAGTTTCGAGGTGAAAATATATTACTACTGCGAATTCCTATTATACCCACAGATGTGCCAATTCAATATAAACGCCCTCAATTTCCAATTAGATTGGCATTTGCAATGACTATCAATAAGTCTCAGGGCCAAACGATGTCTGTCTGTGGCTTAGATTTGAGCACATCATGTTTTTCACACGGACAATTATACGTGACGCTCGAGTGGGCAAACCATCCAGTTTGTTTGTATTGGCGAAAGATGGGATAACAAAAAATATTGTACACTCTGTTGCATTAAGGGATTTATATTGTTTTTTAGTAATATTGTTATAAGTAGCGATATGTATATAATTTTAAAGAATCAATTTTAATAAATTAAAAAAATAAATGATTGGTGTTTTGTTATTTTTATATTATTTCACCGTTCACAGCGCTCCATACATCTTCCACTTATATACCACATCCTTACACACTTACAATACGTTAGTTATTTTTTTCTAGCAAAATATTCTCTAGAAATAATTTATATGACAAAACAACGTTTGTCGGGTCAGCTAGTATATATATATATATATCTTAATATTTATAAATCTCGTGTCACAATGTTTGTCCTCAATGGACTCCTAAACCACTTAACCGATTATAATAAAATTCGCACACCATGTGCAGTTCGATCCAACTTGAGAGATAGGATAGTTTAAATCTCAAATTATAGTCGCAATTTTAATTTATTGCTAATTATTTGTCTGTTATTATTTGACAGTCACAATTATCTGTTAACTCCAAATGATTCTAACAGATGTCGATACCTTTCGACTGGGATGAAATGAAAGCTGAAATATATTTGGTGCTGCCATCTACACAAAGAATCTTCAACTTTTTAACCTATTAATAAATTTCGTATAATTCAATTATTTCCACTTTTTAAATTTTTGGTGTTAGCATAGCCGGCCACGTGTTACTTAGACTGAAGTGTAAATTGAATTCATATTATAATGAAGATAATACAGTGAAATTAATCCTGTTTTTTACTTATTTGTGCTTCATTGATCAAAACTTTATAATTTAATCTGTATATATATATAAATTACGTGTCACGATGTTTGTCCGGGGTAAACTCCTAAACTAAGGAACTGATTTTGATGAAATTTTGCACACTGTGTGCAGTTTGATCCAACTTGAGAGATAGGATAGTTTTTATCTCAATTTATTGTCACAATATTGTTTTATTGCAATTATTTGTTAATTATAGACCTTTATTAAAGTTGCTCCAAAATATCTGTGAGTTCCATTAATTTAATTGTTGCCAAAAAAAAAAAAAAAAAAAATACGAGTTCATTTTCTTTCGACATAAAAATAAATACATTTAATCAAACGTGAACGTTAAAAAATTATAAAAAGTTATGCATCTCACGAAAATTGACGTCATAATCAATTTAAAGATTTTATACACATTGATAAAGTGCTAATGTAGTTCTATCATAGATATAGTAATATATATAGATCTCTCATCCCCATGTTATCGTAGAAAGATTTTTGATGCCGAAAAAAGATAAAAAATAAAAGCTTTGGAAACAGCCATTAAGTGGTATTGAAAAAAAAAAAAAAAAAAAAAAAAAAAAAAAAAAAGAAAAAGAAAAGAAAGAAAGAAATATGAATTTGAAACTGTATCTGGAGTCTTCCATTCCCCTTTAGCAAATAAATTATTCATAAATTTTATTTGCTAAAATATTAGTATGTATTCCCGTGTGTATTCACTCGGGGAAAGACGGCCATATTTTGGTAAAAACGTCGTCTTTTCCCAAATGAAAAGGAATAACTTTTTTCTCCCCAATGATCACTCTATTCTATATATGCTATACTATATCTATGAGTTCTATACGCAAGTGAAGTGTGACTCACTGACCGTCTGTGCAGCCAAGAAAAAGATTTCCTATGTTAATTGCCCACTGGATTTTTTGTAAGAAATTATTAAAAATCGAGGAAATTTATTTCCCGATTTTAATCCTTATATTTGGGTATAGATATGTATTAGTTATCGCGGGTGTTAGATTGAATTATTTTGCTGTCAAATTGACAAAATTTTAATTTTAAATTTTTAAACTCTGTCGCCCTTGGCTTTTTTTTTTTATTATTATTATTATTTGGCGATCAAAAGCGTAACACGAAAATATACATGCCAGATGTATGCATTGTACGAAATGTAATATGTATTATTCATTGTACGTATGTATGACATGTAATATGTATTGTACGAAATATTGTTTCATATTATTCATTACTCTTTTAATATAAGTTGTTAAAATAACCATGATTTTTGAAAGGAATTAAATATTTTCGCCAGATAATTTGGCGATATTCTTTTTTTTTTCGCCAAGGATGACAGAAATGAAATCTATTCCTCTGCAAAATATTAGTATCTTACATCAGATATTTTATTTAGACATTTGAAAACAAATTTGACTTCAAACTATGATAGAATATTTATCATTTTCCTTTTAATTTGTATATTATTATTATATTAAAATTTAAAAGCATGGTATATAAAAAGTTTTTTTTTTTTTTTTAAATCTTATAATTATTCTTATCTTAATCCTCAATGTTTCCCATCTTTATTGACTTGAATTTACTATTAAAATTTTAACATACTCAAAAACTTCTCATCACTTCGTTAAAATACACTAAACTTTTCCAAAATCTTTTTGTATTTAAAATGATACATGTATTTACTTTAAATGTCCAATATTTCATAAGATTTCCAATTTTAAAGTTTTAAAATATTTATCAAATTTACTTATTTTTCTGGTTTAGCCTTATTGTTTTCCCTTTTATAACTACAGCTGTTGCCCTCTTTAAAATATTTAAAATGATGAGGTCATTTAATAGTAAAATTATCCATTATAGCATATATTATATTTCACTCCTCCATAAAAATTGATTTTAAAATCGTCTGTTTCTTTTATACTTTTATTTTAATAGAATTTTAATAGAATTTAATTTATATATTAGTCATTTTAGCAATTTTATTCAAAGTAGCATTAGAAATAATATATATCACTTCTCCATTAAAATTTATAGGACCCTACAGTAAAATTAATTTGTGCTTAATATCAACACTACGAAAATTTTTATCAATCGCTTCCAAATTTTGACCTAAGTTTCAAATCTCAACCCTGTGGGTTTTTACATCGGCTACAACGTTTTCGTCTTTGTTCGTAAATAATAATTTAACTGTACTAAATAGTTTACAGCCGTATAATTCAACGTATAACTTAGTCACAGCAACGCGTGGCCGGGTCTGCTAGTATATATATATATATATATTTGAAATTATGTTAAATAGTTAAGAAGAACAGTAATCATTAAAAATGTCAAACTTTACAATAAATAAACAAGTAAATAGATTAAATTAAATCAATATATATATATATATATATATATATATATATATATATATATATATATATATATGTGTGTGTGTGTGTGTGTGTGTGTACATTAGTAAAATTTATAACTTCTGATAAATTGCAAAGTCATACTTTAAAGCAAAACATTAATTGCTTTTAAAAAATAAAAATTTTCGTTAAAAACAGTTGAATAACAATTAATCTAACTTGAAATATTTTTTTTCAATTATTAAAAGCATATTCGTTTTTAAAAATGACAAATAACTTTTTTTTTAATTGTCCGATGTCAAATAAAAAAAAATAAAAAAATAAATAAAAGATAAAAAAGATAAATGTAAAAGAGCTTTTCATAAAGAAATAGCGTTGATTAATCATCTTCTGAGACGAGTACATATTTTTATTTATTTATTTATTATAAACAAAAGATCGTTAAAATTTCTTTTTCAGGACAAATGATGAAGTAGAAAATTTAAACATACGCATTCGTATTGTGCCTCCAAATTTGTTTTCTAACTTCTTTTTATAATTCTTAATTAATTGAAAGGAATTTACTTCCTTATTGTTTTTGTTTCCTAAACGCATTTAGAAAAGTATGATGAGCTATTAAAATAAATGCTAAAAATGTCTAGAAAAAGGTTATAAAAATTATTAAAAAAATAATAATAATAATAGTAAGGAAAAAACATTTTTGTAGTTATTAATTACTTTACTAAAAATATTTTTTTTTTTTTTTTTTTTTTTTTTTTTTTTTATATAGCAATTAATATCTTATGTAAAATTTTGCTACTCATTTTATGATGAGTTAAAGATTAATTTCAAATGTTATTTAATTCATCAAAAAGTAGGCAGTTGCTTATACTTGTTAACATTTACTTGTCAAAAAACACAAGAATTAACTTTACAGAAAACAGTAAATAACTGTTAAAACTCTTAATACATATGTATATGTTTATATTTTATTGTCATCATGTTTATAATGTAGTTAAAAAATTGCAATTTTTTTTGACAATATCTCTCTGAAAATGTATTCAAAACATGACAAGTGTTATGAAGTAACATAATCATATTGAAACTGCTAATAAAAATTGTCTGATCAGAACTTAAAATAATTTGACTGGAATACACGATGTTCATGAAGAAAGATAAATTTTTTCCAAATTTGATTTTTAAAAATATAAAAAAATCTACACTTTATAATAGTGATTACTTTTACATCAAGTTACACCAATGTTGTTACATCACTTTAATGAAATATTATAAAGCTATATTACGATACAATAATGATTTTCAAGAAATAATCATTGAAAAAAAAAATGAAAATATTTATATTTATTTTCAAACAAGATTATATTTGTAAAAATATCTTTATTTAATATTATCATAAACAAACTTTATACAGTTTAAATGTAACAAATATCTTATAAATATTCAAAACTATGTCTGTAAATAAACCTATAACATAGTGATCATGCTAAGAGCGAAATGTGTTAGTATGTTGTGGCAATAACATAACTTTTTTTTTCTTTGTAATTCTATATTATAGAATCATTTACATGTTAGCATGAAGAAAATGTTAATCAATATAGCTTTTAACAATAAATATTTTACACAAAAGCAAATTTTGCGTTTTGTACACCAGAAGCGTTCCCGCTCTGTGTTGCACTTAACGCTATTACAACAACCCTTCTGGTTAGTAATAGTTTTTTTTTTTTTTTTAGTTTGTTTCCAGAATAAAAATTGAATAAATTGCATTCGTCAATTAGAAAACGCCTGCTCCTTTCGGATCCATATTTTATATGCAATGATCTCAAAATCTCGTTACAATATTGCTTACAAATGTCAAGTAAAAATTATTTATTTAACAATTTTACTTAATATTTTAATATGCTGATTCTGTATTAAAATTTAATTGAGACTTGGTTTATACAATTATGTTTTGATTTTTTGAAGAATTATTAACATATCGAATATCTTTATAAATAATATTTAAGCCAATGGTATTTTAAGTTTTAAAATATATTTTGCATGCAAAATTTTGTATATATTTTATATTTTTTATAAAGAAGCATCATAAAACTGGCGTTGTAAAAATTATTACATACAGACTTTGAATAAACACCATAAAATGCAATAAACTCGCAACAATTGTTTCGGGTCGAAAAAACACACGACCCTTCATCAGGCGAACAAAGTAAGCACGAGTGCTGCAGTCAAAGCGGCAACGCGTGCGTTGCCGCTTTGACTGCAGCACTCGTGCTTACTTTGTTCGCCTGATGAAGGGTCGTGTGTTTTTTCGACCCGAAACAATTGTTGCGAGTTTATTGCATTTTATGGTGTTTATTCAAAGTCTGTATGTAATTATTTTATATTTTGTTCTTAAATACGTTAGATTTCATGATTAATTTTTTAGTTATTTAAATTTTACGCGTTTCACTGAGGACATATATATACATATACTGCTTTCATCCAGAACAAATAACTAGCCAATTTTTTAAATCCCAAAACTAGAAATATAGATTTCTGCGTTATGCGTATAAGGTAAACAGATAACCTGGATTAACGAAATGATCGAAAATTTGTAGTCTACGCTTTTTAAGGTTGTGAAAGAATATTATGAATATTATAAATATCTTAAATCTTTTGTATTGCAAGAAATTTTCGTTGATTTACTAAAATTGGGTTGTAAAACGAAATTATAGTTACTAAAATTCCTCTCTTGTGTTGGCATTTATTTACAGATATTTTTAAATGAGATTGACCACCATAGTATAGGAAAATTTGTGTAGGGATAGGGATTTTCATAGGGATTCTGACAGGGATTTTTAGATTTCGCTAGCAAAGGGAGCTAGAATTTTTAAGAATAACATCGAATTATTTTTAATTGAGTCACAATTTAGATTCTAAATGCTAGTCACATAATTTTTTATCAGTGTTTCCGCTGCGGTGAACATTTATTGATGTAAAAAAATATCATGAAATGCGAGGTAAGTAGAAGAAAAATAGACAGAGAAAAATATATTTGGACTTTACATGTCTTAAGTTGCGCGTTTAAAAGAAAATATTATATTTGGAAAAGACAAAAACTGTCTAATTTATAATTCAATTAATTACGTTTACATAATTATGTGCACATAATATAAAGCATAAATATGCAAAAAGTACGTAAACATATCTCAGTATTTTTTCGCTTAAGATTCAAATTTATTCTTAAGGTAATAACATGATTGAAATGAAATTTTTATTTCTATAGATTTTAATTTTGAATAAATAAATAAATAAAGATAAATTTACCTATTTTCTTTTCTGTAAATACATTTTACAATAACATTTAATAATAATAATAATAATAATAATAATAATAATAGACTGACCATTTTTTATTTCCCATAAAGTTAAAAAATAAATTTCGTGGTCAAATATGACTTTTTAAGTTGAAGTTAACTTTTTAAGTTGTAGAAACTATTGTTATTATTATTATTATTGTTATTTCAATTTCCTCTTAAACATTGTATTTATGATATAGCAATTTGGTAACTTTGAAAATACAGAAAATGCATTTTTTAGACTGTGGAATTTTCTAAAACATAAGTTAAAGTTTATCAACTTATTTTAAATAAATTAATAACAAAAAAAATAATAATAATGCCTTTCTACGTTTCACAAAACCAGTGTCACTAGAACTTCCGCCTATAAATTTCTCAGAGAAAAGAAAATGTTTCATGAGACACGAAACAAATATTTTCTAGAAAAGCATTTCTTAAGGTTTAATTTATGTATACTGTTAAATCAAAGGCAGTCATTTTTCATAGTTTAAAGCAGAAAAAAATTACATTTCGTTGTTTTAAAGGTTTAGAAAAACTCAAAAAAGTAATTTTCATAAGTTGCAAGAATAAATTACAAAACAATTTATCATTTCTTATGTTAACATTTCAATTACTGTATATCCTTAGGAGATAAGACATTCATTTTACAATCATGGATATTTTATTTTATTTTATTTTTTATTTTATTATTATTCTCTTTTTCAGTAACTACCATTTTCTAAATTTAATAATGTAGTCTCATTATCATGCAAAAAAATAAAATAACATAAAATTCAATTAAATTCAAATTCAAATAAAATTTTACTCTGTAAAATTATACAGGAAAATATATTAGTTTAAACTTTATATATATTAAAAAAAAAAAAAAAAAAAAAAAGTACATAAATGAATAATTATTCTTTGTATAAGCATGGAATTATCACTGAAGTTTAAAAATTAACACATTTTACTTAATATATAAATTTTTACTCACACCTCTTTAAATGCTTTTGACTGATTTATATTATGTGCGTTTCGGGTTTTGGTAGGGTTGCCTCGATTTTTTTTTTTTTTAATTGCATTTCGGAGCCAATTTTCAATGAGTAGGGTCGGCGTGAAAACATCTTTCAGAAATATTTTATCTTAATAAGCAGAAATTTGTTTGCTATATATAACCATACGTTTACCCCAATTAAATTAAACATCCATATATGGTTTAAGCAATTAACAAAAAAAAAAAAAAACTCATTATGTAGAATATATGTTGTGAAAAACAGCCTCCTTTTCTACAATATCCAGTTGTGTAATTCATGTGTCCTTGGTCACTAATATCCTTCTGAAATGAACTATGAATTTAAATTGATAATTAACATTTTTTTCTCTTGCAGATATTTTTATGAAGTTCTTGAATTGTGGAGATTTATATGAGAAAGGACGGTTATCCAGCACCTGTAACACTATATTATTACTTCCATTACCCTACTACCGTAGGAAATGGAAGTATTGTATTTGGTCCAAAAATTTGATATCGAAATGTCACCTGATTTACGCGTTTTAAGGTCCCCTGAGTCCAAAAAAGTCTTTCTTGGCAATTGGTCAGTGTGTGTGTGTGTGTGTGTGTGTGTGTGTGTACGTATGTGCGAAATATTCTCCCTATCATATCTCCGAAACTAATAAAGATAGAATTACAAAACTGCAGAATTGAGACAGGTCTGGTGTACAGATGAATTATCTATAATTTGGTGAACATTGAAAAACAGTAAGTGGGGCATCGGAAACCGAATGTGAGACCAGTTGCGTAATCCATGTCCGTATCTTAAAAACAGCTCTAACGATTTTCTTCGAATTTGATATGTAAACACTCTATTAGATGTCTTTTTGAATGATATAGTTGGTTAGTTCAGCAAGATTGATAGGTGTCCTGTATAAATAGTTCATTTTTAGGTGAAGCAAGCGTTTTCTTTAAAAACGTCTGCAAGGATTACATTCAAACACACCATATTAACTCACTTTTAAATATACTTTTCTATGTAATTATTGTTTTCCGGTTAATAATTGATTTTTTGTAAAAGCTGGTATCTCAAAAACTGCTCTAACGATTTTCTTGAAAATTGTTACATAAATCCATTTCTTTCTCATGTACTTATTACATGTTTAATAGAGGAAAATTAAGAGTAATCCTGCTTTGGTAGGTCATCTTCAGATCTCAGAAATTTGGGTTTCAAAAAGTAACTCTAGCAATTTTTTCTCTTATTTTTTACCTCATTATATGTAAGTTTCGTTTTATATGACTTATATGTGTCATATAATAATTTCTCTTACTGTGAAAATTTTATGTTTCTACTTCTTTAGGTCACTTTCATGTTTTCTGATCACAATATCTCCCAAAAATGCATATAATACGTGTAATATTTTCAAATGGAAGTCGTGTTGTTGTTTCCCACTAGATTTGTATTTTAATATTTGTGTGTGTGTATGTGTGTAATAAAGCTTAAATAATAAACTACAAACCTAAAACTTGAAACCCAGTTTTGTACACTTGAAGTACAGAACATACGTAAACAGTTAAATTATTATTAATCCATTTTTTTTTTCAGATTTTAAAATTAGTAATTACATTTTTAATACTTTTAAAGGATTTTCCAAATGGGTGATAATGAAAATTTACTTTATAATAAAAATAGTTTTCCATAATTTTTAGATGAATTATTTATTTTTATTTAGATCCGAGTTTCGGATCGAATTCGGGTGTACAGAAATCATGTTTGCTTCGGATGCGAGTTGTCAAAATTTTCTATTGCGGGTTTGGGTTGGTTTTCCGCTCGATTAAAGTTTTTTTTGTCGGGTTCGGTTCAGAAAAACCCATGCAGGATTCTTAGTTATTTAATAGGTTGTGTTACAAAATGAATTTCTTTTCTATATAACAGAATTTCAATTTAAATTATCTTCATTAAATAGAATTGATTTCTTTATTAATAGACAAATCTAAACAACTGTTGTAATTTCGATATTTGAAAATTTTATCTAAAATCATAATGAAGTTGCAACAGTTAATGAAGTAAAATCTCTCTCAAGCGCATATTATTCACGTTTACTTCTTCAGAGTGAATTTATATGATTCTGTAATTATCCTTTTTTTTTTACTTTTACTTTTACGTTTTATCTATTATCTTTATATATCATCTTTGACGATTTTAAGAATTTTAGCATCGTGTTTATTGACTTAAACAAACCCTAAAAAGTGTGCCAATAATTCTGTGTTAATTATTCTGCGCAAATTGTTCTTTTAAGTTCAAATGGAATTTTTATAAACTTAGAAAAAATAATATTTTGTGAACTGAAACACACAGAATTATTCAGATACATAAAGAGGCAAAGTGCAAAATGTGACATGAGTTGAAAAATTTAAAAATAGAATACGATTTATGTTATACGATTCGTTTTAATTTACAAAATTTTAGTGTGCTGTATGTCTCTTACATAATGAATAAAATATATTACATAAAAAATTACTAAAATGCAATTGAATATGTTGCATCATGTTTGATGTAAATGGGAAATGAAACAAATGTTTTTTAAGTTGTGTTATATTAATTGCTTTTGAACTTTTCAATTCGTTTGTGTTGTCTTCATGCGTATTTTTTAAAAGTAACTATTTATAAATATATTTCTGTAACGTGGACCAGTTACGAATAAATTTCGTCAAAAAAGCACGATAATGACGTAAGTATTAAAATACGAGAGGATAAAAAACAGTACTTATACATGGACTCAGTTCAGTTATATAATTAGCAAAATGACGACACTTGTGTATCAGATGAGTTTATAGAAAAATGTATTTTTAAAAGTTCCTTTTTTATTTACTTATTAAATGTAATTTTAAACCTAGATTTACTTCTGTTACTTTTCTTTTCTGTTTATATCTTTAGATATAAACAGAATATGAACTATTGTCTTAAATTGACGAAAAAAATAAAATAAAAGGCATAATAAAAATAGGTACTACCATTTTTTAACTAAACATTTTGCCCCCCCCCCCCGCAAAAAAAGTATGTAAACGTGCATTGTTAACATTGGGACAAAAATTTAAAAATTGCCATAATAGCCCTATACTACTAGAGCTCTACTGTATTTGGCAATATGAAACCTGGGTCGTCGAATACGAATTTTATTTTGAAATATTTCATTGAGCGATTTTGGATTCAGTATTGTAGAATATCAGTTTGGTTTTAAGAATAATTTGTATTTCGATGAATTAAAATTTAACTTGGGTGTTGAAAGTGATAAAAGATTTATGAGTTTCAAACTTTAAAAGAAAATAAACAAAGTGAGAAAATTTTGCACGGATTTGCAAGCTATCGAATATTTTCACAGCCTTTGAAAAATAAAGTTTTTTATTTGCAAACAGTTTAAAGATACCAAGAATACACTGTGTGGCAATTATGATTATCGGCAAATGTAATTATCTCCCAATATATTTTTCCAAATAGAGACCTCAAAATAAAAATAAATAAAAATAAATAAATAATAAAGAGATTAAAAAAAAAGTAAATGAAGCCTATATTTACTTTCCTTGTAATAGATCTAAAACACTGTACCAGGAAGTATTCAATTTAGAACTACAGCAATTTCGATTCTTCAATTTGTTGATCCTTCTATATAAAGAAAGGCGGTAACTATCTTGCGTTCCTTAGCAAAGGTTTCAAAATATATTATTTATTTATATATTTTTATGTTTATTTTTTTAGTTCAGCCTTCCTATAAAATCCTCTTGTCAACTTTTAAATTTATATTGTAATTTTGGCGATAAATTTAATTACCTTTCTCAATTGAATCGGTGAAAAACGTTGGCGGGAAATGCCCGAGAATCCTTGGCAAAGTTTCGCCTTTTGCTAAGGGGATTTTATGCTAAAAGTGATTTATTAGATTTGTTATAAATGATTTTTTTTTTTTTTTTAATTCTACTTTTCTGAATTTTATATTAGATATTTTTTTAGTTTAAAGCGAGAAGTAAAAACGAAAACAAAATAATTTGTCTAAATATACAAAAAAAAAAAAAAAAAAAAAAAAAAAAAACGTAAACTGAAATAAGTAAAACATTAAATGAAATAAATAACATTTTTATTACTTTGAAATATTAAGTTACATTCTTAAGCAAAGGTTCAATATTCATTATTTAAAATTTCATGTATAGGCTTTATCTCAATCTTTTTTTAAATATATGTTAACCATTTGAAAAATCTGGAGTGACTCCACTCGACTTTCCGAACATTGAGTAACTAACAGTTTTGTAGATAAAATAAAGAAAAAGGAGTTGCTAAACAAACAAAAAAGAGAAAACCATAACAGAGTTTTTGAGTATTTTTCTCCATATATCACACGAGGTTTTATTTAACGCTACTGAACTTTCAGCCCTTAGATCATAAGGATAAAGAATTTTTCGTTGTGTCCCTGTAAAAATCTATAAATGCTAGATTCACCAAAATGCTTATAGTTAGTGCAACAGTGATTTATAATATTCATACAAATTTTCAGCTCAATTGAATAAGGCATTTAGATGCTATCACTAGTCTCATAGACCATAAAGATAAAGAATTTTTCTTTGTGTCCCTGTAAAAAAACTGTAAGTGCTAGATTCACCAAAATCCACACAGTTGGTTCAAATGTGACCTATAACATGTGTACAAATTCTTTGCTGAGATTAATAAGGCGTTTAGACGCTATCACACTTTTAAAAATTTGGCAAAGAATTTTTCTTTGTGTCCCTGTAAAAATACTATAAGTGCTAGATTCTCCAAAATCTATACAGATTGAGTATCTGTGACCTATAATATGTGTATAAAGTTTTTGCTCAATTGAATAAGGCGTTTAGATGCTATCGCACTTTTAAGATTTTGGTCCCTTGGCCATAATGATAAAGAGTTTTTCTTTGTGTCCCTGTAAATAAACAATAAGTGCTAGATTCACCAAAATCTATAGGGCTCGTACTATGGTGACTTACAATGTACGTACCAACTTTCAACTTATTCGAACAAAGCGTTTACACGCTAGCGTGTTCACTCACAGACATACACACATACATACACACATACATACACACACACATACATACATCATCGTAAAAATAGTGAAAACGGACTCGTTGGACCTCGAAACGTATAGAAACATCAAAATCTCGAATTCGGATTTTTGACATGATTACAATACTTTCCTTACTATAGTGTTCGGAAAGTAAAAAGGGAAAATGATCCTGATATATTCCAGGTTAAACATATCATAAACTAATGATGTAAAAAATTCAGTCCGACATTAGTTCTGTATTAGTACTAACAATGCTTCTCTCTAAGAAAAGATTTATTGTTTTACAATGTACAAAATAAAACAAAAAGATAGAATATTTTATGTGAAATATTCGTGACTTTTTCTTTCCGTCAAATTTCCGAATTAAATTTTACCGAATCTGTTTGACACTGTTTTCAAAACGGCTTTCTGTATTTTGTTTTTGAAACAGCTTTGGTTTCTTTTTGCATCAAACATGCGTTTTAGTGGGGTATAAAGAAAATCTTTCTCCTATTTTTCATAGAAATGCAAAACAAAGAGGTTCTTGAAAAACACATGCAGCAAAACAATGGAATAAATGCTATGTTTTTTCAAAAGAATTCTTTAAATCTGTTTTCTACATTTTATGTCGATTCCTTACTGTGTGTTTTTCGGTTTTTTATGGTTTGAAATTTTATGCCTTTTATAAATATTAAATTTTTTCTTAGTTCTTTTTTATTTATTTATTTATTTAAAAGGAATTGAATAGTGTTGTCGAATATTTTCAATATATATATATATATATATATATATACGTAGTTTTAAATTCTAAGGTAAAATGTATTATTTTTACCTCAATACAGTAACTTACTTAAAATCAGTGGTTCTATAAAATATACAAAATACCTCGTTATTTATGCGTTAAAAGTGTCCAAATATAGCGTTAAATGACCTATTAGGATTTTGAATAAGTAGATGATGATCTATTAGGATTTTGAGTAACCAGCACTACGTGTATATAATTTTAGATATTAACACACCAACGAGGAAGTACCATCGGTAAACTTACTCCACAGTGTAAACCCTGGTTATTTTTTCTTTGTTTAAACATGTTGATTTTTGTGCCAAGTACACTGAGAAAAAATCCTGTTACTGACATTTAGAATCTAAATAGTGGCTCTAGAAAAAAATAGTTCCATGGCATCCTTATAAATTCTAGTTTCCTTTGAATGCGAGTTCTAGAAACCCCTAATAGAATTCTAGAGCGTTTGCTTACATTCTCAAGGGCAAAGTTATTTAAAAATCTTTGCAAATAAATGTGAATACTTGAAGCGGGTTTAAACAACTGTTATCTTGGTTACACAATTCTGGAAAATCAAGCGATAATTTCTCGCAAAACAAAAGATTCAGAGTATTCAGAATATTGTTTCACGATCTAAAAATGTGTAGACTAGAAATTCTAAACAATTTCGTCTATTCATTTTATTGTCGTACCTTAAAAGTAAACCCGTAAAAGTACGGGAAAAAACTGGCACCGGGGTTGCCAGTATTTCTTCGTAAAATATACGGGACAAAACTGTATTTTAAAGGGAAAATATGTTTAATTTACAGAGTTTCCCCGTAAAATACATGACGGTGATACGGTTTTACGGTTTTAAACTATATTTTTGATTTACAGTTTTTTCCGTTGAAATTTACAGTGTTTTCCAGTAAAATCTACGAGTTTTTTTGCAGTGTACGCGTATAACTTGGAAATCTATATTTGTAGTTAAGGGATTAAGAAAATGACTACTTATTCATTCTAGATGAAGGCGGTATATATATTTTCTCAATGTAAATAGCATTTGTGGGGAATTTTGCTGAATTATATTATTCAAAAGAAATCTACAACTGAAGCACACAAAATTCTCGTTGAGACATACAGCGAATGTGCTGTGTCTGAAATGACATGTAGAGGCTGGTTTCAACAATTCCAATATAACGATTTTGATCTTGATGAATAGCAATGCTCTGGCCCACTGAACACGTTCGTGGACGAAGAATTGGAATAATTAATACAGACCTATGTGAGAGACGCTATCTGAACTTGCAGAATTATTACGAGTAGAAAATACAGCAAATTCGAAACATTTGAAAGCATTAAGAAGGATCCAGAAACAAAGATACTGGGTGCCGTACAAAACAACAGAGAGAATTTAATAGAGGTCTAAAAAAATTAATTTTGAATTTCTAGGACTTTTTACTTTTGTTAAATTTACATGAACAGAACAACATCGGTATTCAAATGTTAAACAGCAACTTGGAAATTAACAATAAAAAATGCAAGCAAGCCAATTAGACAAAATCTCTTGATATACTTTTTTTTACCGTATGTAACTTTAATGCACAAGACGATTTTATGCATAGCATTAACACGTTATAATGTCATTAGAAAAGATAAAATATTTTAAACATAGGAAAAAAAATCACCGTGAAGCGTATGAACATTTTGAAAAGTAATAAGGTATAGCTAGGAGAGATGGCGCACACAGGGGATCGCCAGGAAGGAGCACAATGGGCGCTCTGAAACTCCGGGTAGTTCTACAATATCGATATCAGAGTGCCACAACTGAAAAAAAAAAAAAAAAAAAAAAAAAAAAATTATACAGACACGACATTATTTCATTATTTAAAACATGAAAATCTGACATGGACAGATTTTAATTTAGTGCCAGAGGCCTACTGCTAAACTTGTTAATATCGACAAATTCTTCTTTAGTTAATTCGTGACGATCTAAATTCCATGATAAAGTTTTCATTAAATCAAACCAATGTGTTTCAGCTGCAGATATTGTAACAAATAACGTTGGAAGTCCAAACTGTCTTATAGCCGCAAAACAACGTTTTTTTCTCTTTTTCCCAATGACGGGGAGGTGTGCTTTGGGGGGGACTCATGTCAAAAGTGTGCCTTAGGGGGGGACTCATGTCAAAGTTGGGCCTTGGGGGGGACTCATGTCAAAGTTGGGCCTGGGGGGGACTCATGTCAAAGTTGGGCCTGGGGGGGGACTCATGTCAAAGTTGGGCCGGGGGGGAACTCATGTCAAAGTTGTGCCTTGGGGGGACTTCATTCAATAAATCCCCATTCAATAAACCGACTGAAATAGGACTCTAGCACTAATTAAGAGTGACCTATAAAAATTCGACAACTGTACTGTCTGAAATAGGCCTCTAGCACTAAAAAAAAGAGTTTTTTTTTTTTTTTTTTTTTTTTTTTTAATTTAATATTTGTCTTTTTTATCAATTTGAGAAGCTATATTATTCACTTATGAGAAAATAATAATAAAATCAATACTGGTAATGCTTTGGTGATTAGCAAAACTTTGAAAAAACAGACCCCGTTTTTCTAGTTTTTAAGTAACTAGAAGAAATATATTTCTGCTGTAAAATTCTTTCTTTCTTTTCTTTTCTTTTCTTTTCTTTTCTTTTCTTATCTTTTTTTTCTTTTCTTTTCTTTTCTTTCTTTCTTTCTTTTCTTTTCTTTCTTTCTTTCTTTCTTTCTTTCATTTTTTTTCTTTTTTATATATTTTTAAAATCACGAATATTTTAATGCAAATTATTTATTTATTTATTTATTTATTTAATCTCACAAATTATTTCTTGATCTTTTTACTAGAAATAAGTGCATAAACTGTAGTTTTTGAACATAATATTAGAGTTGCAACGTTAGTATACTTAATGCGCCACAAAATTATAAATTTAAAGTCCAAAAACAATATTAAAGCTATAAATAACATTTTAAGGAGATGACTGCTTAAAAAAATAAGTACAAAATATATTGTTTTTTATGCGTATTTTATCGCAATTTTTTAAACATGTATAATAAAATTTTTGTTTTAATTTCAAAGAGCTTGCTAGTTATACGCTTTTTTTTTTTTTTTTTAAAGAAATATTTTTAAAAAATATTACCCTTACTAAAATTTTAAGGTTTTATTTAAGTTTTTTTTAGGTTTCTTTAAACAGGTATTTTACAGGTTTTAGAGGTATTTAAAATAAGGTATTATCAAGGCTTTAATGGTGCAAAATAAAGCCATAATAAAAGTTCTATTAATACCTTCACAGGTTTCTCACGAATACCTTATGGTGTTTTTCTGAAAGTTATTGTAGGTTTTTTATAAATACCAAAAGGTTTTTATAAAATACCATGACTCATGTAGGTATTTTTAATATACCTACAAAGCTTTTTTTTAAATACCTTCCCAATGTTTCTTGAAGGTTTTCTTTAGGTTTCTTTTAACAGGTATTTTAAAGCTTTTAGAGGTATTTAAAATAAGGTATTATCAAGGCTTTAATGGTGCAAAATAAAGCCATAATAAAAGCTCTATTAATACCTCAATAGGTTTTCCCCGAATACCTTATGGTATTTTTCAGAAAGTTATTGCAGGTTTTTTATAAATACCAAAAGGTTTTTATAAAATACCCTGACTCATGTAGGTATTTTAATATACATACAAAGCTTTTTTTAAATACCTTCCCAGTGTTTTTTGAAGGTTTTCTTTAGGTTTCTGTCAAAAGGTATTTTACAGGTTTCAGAGGTATTTAAAATAAGGTATTATCAAGGCTTTAATGGTGCAAAATAAAGCCATAATAAAAACTCTATTAATACCTCCATAGGTTTTTCACGAATACCATAAGGTATTTTTCAGAAAGTTATTGCAGGTTTTTTATAAAAACCAAAAGGTTTTGTAGGTATTTTCAATATACCTACAAAGTTTTTTTTAAATACCTCTATGATGTTTTTTGAAGGTTTTATAAAGGTTTCTTTACACAGGTATTTTATAGGTTTTAGAGGTATTAAAATAAGGTATTCTCAAATACTTAATGGTACAAAATAAAGCCTTAATAAAACCTCCATTAATATCTATATAGGTTTATCACAAATACCTTTAAAGGCTTTTATAAAATATCATGAATCATTTAGGTATTTTTAAAAGCCTTCAAAGCTTTCTTTTAATACCTCCCCAATGTTTTTTTTTTTTTTTTTTAGTTTCTTTTCATAGGCATAAGTTTCTCAGAAACACCTTGAAGTACTTTTAGAAATTGCAGGTTTGTAGGTATCAAATAACCTATAGTTTTTTTTTTTTTTTTTTTTTTTTTTTTTTTTAACACTTTGCATGTTTTGTACAAATACATAACGGTATTTATATTAAAATATCCTATGTTTTTAATTGATATCTAAGAGGGATTTTTTTTCTTTTTTTAATATCCCATAATTTTTCTTTCCCCCAGTAGAGCCATGTTTTTTGTATGCTCTATCTACCAATAAACATTTTGACATTCTTTTAATTACAAGTTTTGTCAAATATCTAGAAGAAAAATTCTTCGTAAATCATCTGGAATTTTTAGAACTATAAGGAACATGTTATGCTTCATATTCAGTAAAAGTTTTGCTCAGAAAAGAAAGAGAAATAGTAAAAAATTCATGTAATATACATTTGCAAATCTTTTTCAAAGAAATGTAGAAAAACAAATAAAAAGTTCAATTAAATGTGCACTTAATCCTATAAGTGTTAAGTCCGTCTATTTCCAGCATGCATGAAAGGCTAATGTAGCTAAATTTTGAAATATATGTTGCTTTTTTCAAGAAAATAAGATTAATAAACATGTGTAGTATACAGTATTAAATTCTCATATTTATACTGTGCATAGTACTAATTTTATAAATCATTAAACAGATATACAAAAAAAATGGCTAATGCTTAAAGGGTTAAAAATATTCTAAATATATTCTTAGTTGAGTATTGAAATGCATTAAGTTCACAATTTTTACTGAAGTTTTGTGGACAAAAATAATAATAAAATATTAAAAAGGTAAACTGTACATGTGTATATATATATTCCCCTAAAAGACATTAAAAAAGAATGTGTTGCAGAAAATTAATTTGCAGTATATTGTTATATATACAGCTATGACAAGGCCAAGCATATGCAGTGTTCATCTTAATTGGTAAAATTAATATTTCATATTAATTGTAGAGTTGAGGAAGAGTAGATCTTTGATTCTTATTCATTTGTTTTACATTTTTATATTTAAAATGTTCTACAGCATAGGATCCGTTATCCAGAAAGCTTGGGGCCTGAAGTATTCTGGATAAGGGGTTTTTTCCGTAGTTCGGAACACTTTATTGTCAGTATGAAAAATGCATGAAAAAATTTAAAAAATAGTAGTTATGAATGATATAGTATAGAAATATATTAATTATAAATTTAATTTAATGAATTAGTACTTACACAAAATAAAACATTTTTAATTATAATTTAAATTGCAATTTAATAAATGAAAAATAAATAAATCATGTATAAAATTTAAATTCAGGGAGCAGAATCCTTATATTTCAATTTTGAGAACATTTCTGTAATAGTTTTTTGTTTATAACGAGTTTCTTGTACAAGTTGCTGTCGTATTTTGTACACTGACATAATTTGCTGTTCATGGAAGTAACTTCTCTGTTGCATCCCAGAAATGAGCTGCTCAGTGTAAAATATGAGTTTCTCATTCGAAATTTTCTCAACTATTTCAACTTGATCATCATCATCACTTTCAGACATATCTGTCACCATTTCACAAATCTCACTGTCAGACATCTGATGATTGACAGGAGTGTTTTCATCAGCATTCAAACAATCCTCTATTGCCTCTCGACAGAATTGCAGAATCTGGCAGCATTCGTAATCTGTTGTTTACTGACACTGCGTTGATCACAATGGTGGATTCACCGATTTTTAACGTGGAAAAAGTTTCCGATTTTTCCTACGCTCAGTTTTTTTTTTAAAAAAAAGGAAATTTTGTACTTGTTACTTGTCCATACTTAATAAAATATGGATCAATTGAAACAAAAGTCTCAAAGCTATTAAAAAACAAAAAAGAAAGAACGATAATGGGCAATTTTCTGCTCACTATATTTCTTCAGAATAAACGATTACCTTAAATAACATTTAATTATAACTATTTCTTTTTTTTTAATATAACGCTTGTAAACAGAATAAAATTTATATACAGATACAAGTTTTATTCAGAAGTAGGTAGCAGTACATCTTTTCACTCCTAAATTATGCCATAATTAAAAAGTTTTGGTTAGCATTTTGCTTTCCGGCCGAGCGTTCTAGATACCAGGACGCCGGATAATAGATCCTGTACTGTATATGTTATATATCAAACAGATAAATGAATAGAATACAGTAATATTTTAGATTTAAAATATAAAGTAAAAGAACATCTCAGAATGAGTACACACTACAGTTATAACAGCATATCTAGAATTAATAGAATCAATTTTACTCCTATCTCCAACACTGATTTTTATTCAAGGTAATTGCTCTCTAAATTCTGAATACAGTTTAAGCTTGTTAATGTCAACACTGTTGATGTGAATTACTTTTAACATGAACTGCTTCCACAATACCCATCAAAATAAAGATTAGTTTCTGAGTTACTGATAGCATGAACTACTCACAACCTAAACATATTTTTTATTCCCCTTGAGATTCACATTAACGAGTTTCAACTGTAATAAATGTGAAGGCAGAAAATAAGGAAATGTTAATGCAGTTTTCTAGTAATAGTTTTAGAGCATTTTTGCAAGAAAAAATTCATAGTAGATACAAGAATTTTTTTTTTTACTTTTATCATGTACAGAAATCACAACCCAAAGGACAACAAATTAAGCAAATAATATCTTTTTGAAAGCAAAATGCCTGTTTTATTAAATCACCCACGGTGGCTTGTTTTTTTTTTTCATTTTTTAGAATCAGCACTAGAAATTATCCATATATCAACTTGCCTGCACATGTTGATTAAATTAATGCACGTGATTGTGACATCACTGAAAGAGTATTATTTAGATTAGACTTTAACAAATCTTACATTTTCTGAACAAAATAGAATAGCCAAAGGAAATGGATGCAGAATGGGTATTTTAAAAGAAAAAAAAAAAAAGGGTCTATTTATTTTATATTACAATGAAAGAAAGCAAAGAAAAAAATTGCATATCAGCTTCATTCTTCACAAGGGCGTAACCAAGAAAAAACAAAATGGCAGTTTCTTCCATAAAAGCCTTGGCTCATACATTGTTTTTCTGGTTCTAGTACTCTAAAATAAAAAGAATATGTGAAGAATTTTTGAACATAAAATGTAAACAAGAATATTACTGGAAAAAAAAAAAAATGTGGGAATGTAACAATTGGATAAAAGAAGGCAAGATTTCATTAGAAAAAGGCAACAGGGTAGGCTGCCTGCTGAAATTGTCTTATGATCCTTGATTGATCTTTCGACAAAGAAAAAAGGAAAATGTGAATTTTAATATACTTTTATTAAATATAGTTTTATTAAAAATACAAAACAGATATTAAAACAAAATAAATATACAGAATTTTTATAAATGACAAAATTTTATCTATTAATCTTTGTACTTCTGTGCTTTCTATTGGATCTGGATTCTTTCAGGAATTATATCAAAGCATCCTGTTAAAAATAAATAAATAAAATATTTATATACATTGCATAAATATTAAAGTACTGTAAAATCTTTGAAGTAACCCCATTTTCCAAAAGCGCAGATGTGCTGATCTAGAAGATTGAAAGTAGGTTTGGATGAAATGGTGAAAGATAGATTTATTGGTGCCATGTATATGCACCTGGTGGTAAGGGGGTGAGTATATTTAAGAAAATGGAATAATTTCCCTTTGAGCAAGAAAAGGGGACTTACATTCAAGGGAGGGGTTATTTTCAGGATTTTACGGTAAGTTTCATCAGTATAGAAACACAAAAATTAAGTACTGTATTTACATGCAGATTATATGTTAAAAAACTTAAATTTTTAGTGTGGATTATTTCCCATAGCACACACTTTTTTTTTTTTTTTTTTTTTTTTTTTTTTAAGCAGCTGTCTCATCAGAAATTTACATCAGCTAGAGGTAAAAATACTTTCAGATTGTGTATGTACTCGGGAAAAAATGGAAATGCTAATGATTAGTTTAGATTTGACATATCCATGCTAAGAAAAGTGGTTAATCATGTGTATGAACTCATCTATTCTGACAATCACATATTCGTTAGTGTTTGGCCCACGTATGACATATCTGTGCTGAGAGGAGTGGTTTCTGTTTTCATATTACATTTTTCTAGCCAGCCTTATGACAAGCTTCTGGTTCTGTTTATTTTTATTAAAATTCTACTGTTTTTGTGTTTATTTATTTATTTTTTAACTGAAAAATAGCAGTTATTATTATAAGCTATTTTGTATTTAATTTATAATACTTTTTTTTTTAATTTTCATTACAATTATCTTTTAAATAGAATGCTATTCTAAATAAAGAGCAAGGCAGCTTATTAATAAGTTGCCTAATCATAACATTTAAACAGCAATTATTTTTAACCTATTAAATCATTTTTTATGTAATGCACATCTCTCTCCTAATAGATAATTACCAGGAAAATCCCCAAAAAGAAACAAATATATTAAATTTTAATTCACTAAAACCTCAAAAACAGAAGTTTTTATTATTATTACAGTCGTTCGCACTTAATTGGGTAACGGATAATCGAATATCCCGCTTATCTATATATTAATAGGCAAGCATAAAATTTGTGGTCTCTTTTTAACATATTAATTATGGGAGTAGAGGGTTAAAAATGGTATCATTCGAAAGGTGTGGATAGCCAGATGTGGAGAATACAAAAATTATTTCCTTATGATGTCAAGAAGGTATTTAAAAATACTTTTATTTTTTATGCATTTTCCCCCATTTTTCCCTTTCATTTACGTATTCTTTTACATAAAAAAATACCTAAAATTAGAAAGTTGTTAAATCTGGCAATTTCTTAAAACTCAAATAAAACCATAGACACAGTAATTTGTATAATGTAGCATCACTATACTCTTGACTACAGATTTTTTATTCTAAAATAAAACAGCCATTAAAATGGAAGAAATCTGAGTACATGAGTGGTAGATCAAAAAACAACAGTTAACAGTATAAACAACAGTTCTGAACAGTATAAACTGAAAAGTTTATATTGTTCAAAATAAATGCAAGTAAAAAAAAAAAAGGATTTGATTTATGAGAGTTTTATTTTTTTCTACTTTAATTACGATCTAATTAATTTGAAGACATTTTTAAGTAAAAACAATGCATTTCAATTAACTGAAATTGACTACATTTTAAAATAAATTTATTACTATACGCAAGCGATGTGATGTCCATGATGTCCATGCACTGACCATCCATGGTGCCAAGCAAAAATTTCCTATGTTAATCGTTAATTGGTTTAGTTTTAAACATTAATGAAAATTATCTCCCGATTTAAATCCCCTTATTTGTGTATAACTTTATATAAGTTACTGTCTGTGTGTGTTAGGTTGTGTTATATTTTTTTCTGTCAAATTAATAAAAATTTAATTTTAAATTTCAATGCTCTAGAAAAATAAAATGGCAGACTTCCACTTCTAAACATATACATTTCAGTTCAAAAGAATGAGATTCATTTCAAAGGAACAGATTTAATATATGCCGTCCTTGGGGAAAAATAAATATATAAAAGATCACTCAATTATCTGGCAAGCATATTTAATTCCTTTCAAAAAAACATTGTTATTTTAAAAACGTACATTAAGAGAGCAATCAGTAATATGAAACTATTTCGTACAATATATATGTATTACAAAAATACACATTGGACATGTATGTTTTTTGTATTACATTTTTGATCACCAAATACACAAAATGCCAAGGACGAACAGATATCAAATTTATGCCCGTTTTGTTTCTAGAAATTTCAAATTAAAATTTTGTCAATTTGACAGCAAAATTATTTAATCTAACATATGTGCACAATAACTAATTTGTAACTATACCCAAATATGCAAATTAAAATCAGGAAATAAATTTTAGACGAAAAAAAAAAAAAAAAAAAAAAAAAAAAACGTGAATTTCCAGCAAAAATCACATGCCCGGAACGTCAGTATGAGGTAGCTGGAGAAAGAAGAATTAGGCACGGCTCGTGGTGAAAATTTTGAAAAATTCAGGAGATAGTAATGTTTTTCGGGAGTTCAGGAGATTGCTTCAAAATTCGGGAGTCTCCCAAATTTTTCGGGAGAGTTGCCAGCTATGTTATTTTAGTAATAACTATTAAACAAGATCAATGAATACCATGCTAATTGGAAAAATCATGTGCAGAGTATGAAACGTGGAAGACTATTGAGAGCTGCCTTGAACTACATTCGAAGGGGCAAGCAAAACTGCAGCAGACTCAGAAAACAGTAATTGGACAAAGAAGCCGCAACAGGCTCCTAATTTAATCTTTGAAGAAGATGATGGTGATGATAATTTATAGTAAAAATAATTTAAACATTTTTTAAAATGTTTTTAATTTTAATTTTTTTTCCTTCGATTTTACATTACCATAGTTTAAAAATATACTATTCTAAACATTTTTGCCCAGTGGCAGAAACACCGCGACATAGTCGCGAACACAGAAAAACGGCTTGCGGACAGTTGTCTGCACTGAGAAAAAAAATTTGTCCACAACTTTCGGATAACAATTCACTTATAAAAATTTCTGTTTAAAAACTAAAACTAATACTTATATTATTATAATTATTTATAATTGTGTTGTGTCAAACACTGCTATAAAATATTTAATTGAATGAGATTAATTGAATGAATACAATTGTTTATATATTGTTTTGTAGTAAAATTGTATTCGAGATTGTTGCACGAGATCACCACTGATGTTAACATCCCCCCTCCTCCCATCA
Organism: Salticus scenicus; assembly: GCA_963930645.1. NCBI lineage: Eukaryota > Metazoa > Arthropoda > Arachnida > Araneae > Salticidae > Salticus > Salticus scenicus. The sequence goes on along the minus strand of OZ005654.1, from coordinate 76,681,960 downwards.
GCTATCAAACTTTTTGAGAGTAAGCCATTTTCACCCATGATTACACACAAGTTTTGCAGACGGATTATGAAATTTTAAAAGCCTGTCGCAGACTCTTCAAAACTTTCTGCCATTGGGCATTTTTGGATATTACTTAGCAGCTTCACTCGTAAATTAATTTTTTCAAAACATATTGTCAAATTATAATATTATAAAATTTAGAGGGAGAAATTATAAATTTACGTAGACCATGATTTTTTTTTTTTTTTTTTTTTTTTTTCAAATTTTATTTCACTAAATTTAAAGTTTTACAGAAATTTTAATATTGTTATATCTCTGCAAAATACATATATACAAATTTCCATAACTCTAAAACAGTTAATTATGCCCGCAATTCTCTTAAATGAACAATTATTTATATTAAGCATAAAACATTCCTTTTAATAATGAAGCATTGTTGTTATCTTAGTGAGAAAAAATACTTCCAACTAGCAAACCCATGCAAAATTTTTACACTTTCTTTTCTTATTAACCTTTAAAATTTAAACTCTTAAATCTTAAAAACAAATTCCTTCACTCAATTTAAATTTTAATACATCAAAAGTCAAATTACCTGGAAGAATCAAATAGGGTTCGATTTAAGTAGTATTCCATTACAATTTGCAATGTAAAACCACCATAACTGCTATATAAAATGTATATGGATTTGCAACCATTGCTAAGCATAGTCAGGGACCCTGTGGCAGAAATTTATTATGCTTTCTGCGACAAGCTTCATCAACACCAAAATCTTTCTGCAGGAATAGTTTGTGAAGTTAACATTTATGAATTCAAACTAAATATAATATTCAGTATAACCAATGTATTTAAATTTTAACTAGGCACAAATGCATATATCTGCACTATTGCAAGAAAATACTTTTTTTTTTTTTTTTTAAAGAAAGGTGAAAATAAATCTATTGATCTTAATTGCTTCAGATTTTTTGCTCATATTGATATACCATATTGTTCATAAAATATTCAATGAATTCAAACCATAAAATGCAGTAACACATCAAAAATAATCTGCAAATTTTTTTAAAGCATATAAATCATGAAATGTCTAAATTAAACAAATGTTACAAATACTTTTAAAATTTCATTACTTTTTTTTATATTAAATATATATATTTAAATACACAAATGAACTTTTTTCATAAGGTGCAAACCAAACAACATACAATATAATACAGAACTCAAAATTAAAATACAACAAATTAAAAATAAAAATTAATATAGAATACTAAATATCATATTGAAATACAGGGTTGGGTTTTTGCCGGCAAAAATGCATTTTTGTCAGGACAGTGGAAAAAAGTGGAAAAAACCAGGCAAAAAGCGGCAAAAATGGAAAAAATTGGCAAAAATGGAAAAAATTAGGAAAAGTGGAAAAATAAAATTAGAACAACACAATCCCTTTCAATTTTCATCCTTTACACTTTGGCACCTCAATAAAAAAATGTTTGAAGATTTTTTAATTTAAAAAGTAATTATAATTAATTAATAAATATAATATATAACCAGTGTCCGACAAATTCCGGGTGCCAAAGTGACTATAAATATCCATTGGTGAGCAGTTACGGCAGACTGACAAAATTCTTTTTTTATGCATTTACAATATTTTTTATGTATATTTTTGTCCCCCCCCCCCCCCCACCTTCTTGTCTTGGTATAAAAGATAACATTGCTGATGTATTGAATGAATAGTATGAGTTTGTTTCTGAAAAATTTAACAAATATTTCTGTTTTTGAAAGATGTTTTTGAAAGATAAATTCCCATATTTGATAAATCTTCTTACTACTATACTGGTACTTTCCATGACAACATCTTTATGTTAAACAAGATTCAAGCATCATAAATACTATCTAAAGCAAACTATGTTCGAATTTATAACGAGAAAGTTTAAATAGTATGATATTTATCAAATGGATTCTCTGAAAAATTAATAGACAAATAGTATTTTAAAGCCAAAACTTAAACACTCTCAATATATTTGATGATTATATTAAAGGTAAAAATAATATTTATTTCTGTGGATTTTTTTTCCTCAATAGTTTGTTTTTATCTTTATAAATAAAAAATAGTTATTTTCTTAAAAATTTCCTTAGTTCACATTTTTAACTGAATAGTTCATTTATTCAATGTAAAATAATATGTGAATGACCTGCATTAATTATACAATTATGAAATTAAGTTTTGCTGCGAGTATTGTCATAGAAATAATTCGCTATTTCTGTCTTCTAAGACATTGAAACTGTCAGTCCCTGAACATAACCATAAAAATAAAACTACAAAATTATATTTTTATTTTATTGAAGTAAAAAAATCTTAAGTAAGACATGTTTAGAGAGAGAAAGTTTACTTGCAATTTACATTTCAATTCCAAAAAAATGCATGATCAGTGACTGACTGGCAAATTTTAGAACAACTGAGTCAATAATTGACTCAATATTTGACTTTTCCCCACTGTAAACAAAAATATGTAATACATTGAAAAACACAAATATTCTAGTAATTAATTACTGAAGAATATTTTTTAGATAGATAATTTAAATATTTTTAAAAACGAAAAAAAATATGTTAATTGTTGATGTTAAAAATTTCATTTTAAAGAAATTTTAGAATGCATTATTTTAATAATTTACATAAGAATCAGTTGATTAAGAGTGTAATTAAATCTGTGGTTTTAATTTGTTAAAATTATGATTTAAACATTAAAATCGTGTAATTAAAATCCTTAAAACCCTGTTTGAAATACTGGTAATTTTTGCCACTGGCAAAAATTGTGGCAAAAACTATTTTTGCCGGGGTGGTTTTTTCCGCGGTTTTTTACCATGGTTTTTTCCACTTCGGCAAAAATTGGCCAACCCTGATGAAATATAAATAATTTACAACATTTATAGTTTTTGAGATTATTAGAAAGATGCACAATAACATTCTAATACACAAGATCCATTTTTTGTATTATTTACAAATAGCATAAAGATGTGTATTTGAAATCTAAAAAAATGTGATTTGACATTAAAGAATTTAGAATGTATAATTATACCATCATTTAAATACATAAAGTAAAACAGAATACAAGATCTAAGTAACACAATTACAGACAAAGCATAGTTGAAATATTTTCATACAGCAAGTGAAATATTTAAATTTTAAGGAAATGTTGAAATCTGAAATGTAACAGATTTCATGGATAAAATCTATAATAGAAAATAATAATTACAGATGAATGAAATAAATAGAAATCAATTAAAAGTAATACTTGATATTTTATACGAATAAGTAAATAAAAATAAATAAATAAAAGCATTTTCTGTTTAATTAGTATTTATTCAAAACAACTACTATTAGATAAGATTCCTTTTGCTTACAAAAATAAAATAAAACAAATAATAATAATAATAATAAATAAATAAAATATTCAACAAAAGCTTTGGTTTGATTTTTATTCAAAATAACTATTTAATTTGGAATATTTCAATAAAAAAAAATAAGCATTTTTTAAAAATTCAAATGTTTAAAAAATGAAATGAACAAGCTGTAGAAACTAATGATAAGAGTATTTTTGTAAAATAAATTAATAATTTTTTTAACGACTTTATATGCTTAAACAACAAAATTTAAAGCTAAGAATTTTAATCACAATTCAAAAACTTAATGATTAGTAAAGAAAAAAATTAGAAAAGTTACCAATTTTATAACTTAAGATACCCATTAACATTTATTGCTAAGATCTTTTACTACATGTAAAATGCTAAATATCAATAAAGTATTTTTAAAATTAATTTCTTAATTTTCTAACAAGGTTTGAAGCTTGATTTTTTATTTTGCGTATAACTAGACGTTACAAATTTCTCCATAGTCTTATTTCTGTATATATTTGTGAAATTTATTGCATAGTTTGAACCAATCATTAAAATTAATGCAGCTTTAAAAAATTTACGTGTATTTACTACCACGCACGTATGCACGCTTCGCATACATTAAAGAAAAACACTAGATGCTACTAATTTGTCGTGCGTAAATCAGAAAATGTATGAAAATCGGTACAGCAGCAATCACGCACTTAAAAAAAAAAAAATACTGGATTCACTGTAGCCATTTTGTTATGCATGAATCTGAAAATGCATGAAATATGGAAAATGGTCGCAAAGCCACATTCTTCGAAAAAACATCTTTTTGCAATACAATAAATACACACGACACGAGCGGCATGCGCGGCGTGAAAACAAAATTTGGAGACACGAAAATAAAGTTCCGATGTGAAGAAGTTACCAGTGAAAAGTGTTGATACACCGAATCATATCACCGCATCACGAATCGCTAATGCATGCTGTATCAAAGCTAACCCAAATGAGTTACATCCGCTTTGTCTCCTCTCTTTTTTCAGGATTGAGGCTATCGTATCTGCAGAAACGAAAATTTGTTCTGCAGAACAGTTTATAAACCATTCTTTGAGTTTCTCTCTCTCTCTTTCTCTTTTAAACACAATAGCAAAATTTATTTGACTTAAGTAAAATCTTTCTGCAAGAACATTTCTGTTTCTGCGACATTGTCGCCGTGTTTCTGCCAGGGGGGGTCAGGGGTAGTAGTGACTTCAGAAAAATTTCAGGACTCAATTTTTATACAATTTCAGGACATAGGGGAGAGGGGGGGCACATGTGAAGTTTTTTTATTTGTTTATTTTATGAAAAATATAAATTTCTCGCAGCAAAATCGTCCGTATGTTTAAATAGTCTTTTCTTTGTCTTACAGAATATTTTCAGATTTTTTACTAAAATATATCTTTTCTTTACTTTATGGCATTTGAAAAAAAATTACTTCAACCGTTCACATGTGCCCCCTCACCCCTTCCATAGGGGCACATGTGAACAAGATTGAAAAAAACAAAACTATCATTTTTCAAAGAGAAAATTTTTACTATAATATATTTTGGTACAGATTACATTGATATGATCTGCAGTCCCCTGAAATATATTTTAATAAAAATTCAATGCACATTATATTGATCTAATTTAACAGAAAAGGACACTGAAGACAATGCTTGTGATGTACCCCTGATATAGATGGTTAGGGCAATTTCATTATAAAATCATCTCTTTGGACTATTGCTGTATCATTATTTTCAGGAAAAACATAGGCTTTTGTTTATTTGTTTTCGCATAAATGTCACACATGCTTCATCCGATTCTAATTTTTTGATCCGACCAACATAATGTACTTCAGTATTTCTTGTGGAAAATTCTACAAAAACAAAATCATTGATTTCCAAAATAGATGGTGAATAATTTAAGTCGACTCCTAAGAATTCCTCCTCTTTATTCAAACTACATTCAGAATCTGACTCAAAGCATAAAAATTTGTTTTTTCGCAACTTCTTTGTTTTCCTCAAAAGTTGTAATGTGTTTTTTCCTTTCTTCTGTAATGCTATTTCCTGCTTTTTCTTTACTTTTTCTACCTTTTTGTTTGCACCCTTAGCAATTCTATCTTTTTAGTGTATCAGTTAGGATACGTAATTTTTCATTTTCGTTTCTTTAAATTACTAATTTGGGCTTTTGTAGTGTTCATGTTATGCGTTTTTCAAAGGGCACCGAGCCCTGCCCTATTTTGTTTTAACGCCGATGCGCCCTGTCCTTTTATAAAGGGAAAAATGCACCTTGCCCTTTTTTTTCAGGTGAAAATGCACCCTTCAATTTTTCTAAATGAAAATGTGCCCTGTATTTTTCCATCTGTTATATCGTTATTTTTTAAAGATATTTTACCGTTTTCGCTGAGAAATATAAATTTATAATACATTTTTATCTGATGTAAAACCGGTTACAATTATTTCCCTTTTCATCTCAGACAGTAGTTTGGCGTTTGAAATGGTGTTGCCACAAAAAATTCATACTTAGTTAATTTTAAAAAATCTAATTGTTGTACCGATAAGCCGCTTGCACACTTAAATTCAGAAAAAAATCCCCTTTCATTTGGTATTGAAATCGTAACGATCGGACAAATATTTCTAATTTATTTTCCACTTTTTCTAATTTTAACTCTGTTAAAATATCTTTTTTTATGCAATGGCGGTGAATTCTCAGTCATTGAGATCGCTTTTAGATTAGACATGAGTGGACATTTTAATTAATATCTCCACAACTAATTAAAATTTTTAAATTCTGTTTCGAGGAGGAACTCGGAAAGGCTCCAGTGCATCAGTATGTCAATTCTTGTACTTCTGCGTTCAATAGGGGCTTAACGTATAAAAGAACAGACAGACAAACCTTTCCTTTTATTATTATAGATGGTCAAAATTTTTCATATGTATATCCAGGAACAGAATTATATCTAAAGTTCGGAACAGAGTTTTTAAAAACCTTTTTTTTTTTTTTAAGCCTAACCCAAAAGGGATTTTCTATATTATACCTAGAATAACACTATTGGGTTACTATAAAATAATAATATAAATATTACTATAAAATAATAGTAATTAATTATTATTAATTAAAAATTAAATGATCTTCATATTCTTAATATTTGGTTTGGTCTAAACTGAGGAATGTTAAAAATTTTGTAGATGTCTGTGACAGGTTTTTAAAATTTCATAATCTGTCTGCGAAATTTGCATGTAGTCAGGGGTGAAAATGGCTTACACTCAAAAAGCCTGAAAGATGATAGGAGCAATCTGGAGGAGGGGGGGGGGGTAACAATAATGGTGATCTCATGCAACAATACACAATACATATTACTTACAAACTTTGAATAAACACCATAAAATGCAATAAACTCCCAACAATTGTTTCGGGTCGAAAAAACACACGACCCTTCATCAGGCGAATAAAGTAAGCACGAGTGCTGCAGTCAAAGCCATTTTATGGTGTTTATTCAAAGGTTTGTAAGTAATATTTTTTACAACACCAGTTTTGTGGTGCTTTTTTATTAAATACACAATACAATTTTACTACAGAACAATACAGTATAAACAATTATAAAATAATAAGATTAACTCATTCAATTAAATATTTTATAGCAATGTTTGACACAACACAATAAAAATAATTATAAATAAAAAAAGTATTTATTTTAGTTTTGATACAGAAATTTTTATAAGTGAATTTTGAAGTGGAGGAGAAGTTTTGGAACAGTTTTAGATGAAAATAGCACTTTTCTACGTTCCCATAAAATCTCAGTAACAGGTAACAGAAGAAAAGAATACACGCATAATGCTGCCTATCAAGAGAGATCTAGGCTCCTTGGTCGCCCTTGTTAAGTACTGTTTTATGTGTTCCTACCAAGGCACCTATAGGGGGCTGTAGAGTTCCTACCAGAGAGCGTCTAAGAAGTCATACATCGGTAGCGCATTGTCGTGGGCGAAAAATGCAGACAATTTTTTACAGGGTTGGGTTTCTTCCAGGACAGTGGAAAAAACTGGAAAAAATGGAAGAAACCAACAAAAAAAAAAAAAAAAAAAAAACAGAAGCTCAAAATTGAAACGCATTAACTATATATTAACTCAAAGCATAATATAGTGTCAAATCAAAACTATAATTCAATTAATATTAAAAATATTATTTTTAGAAAAATAACTTTAAATATATACAGGTTATGCATTCTTACTAATTATGGGTAGGGTGTTTAACAATTTCTATCATTTCTGTAAAAAAGAGAAAAAGAAATCCCTACAAGTTCTTTAAGTATAAAAATGCTTAATTTTATATGTGAAGATTACTGTGCAACATATTAAATTAAAAAAAGAAAATGTAATTAATTAAACATTAGCTATTTTTTAAATGTACTAGCATTATTTCAATGCTAATTTTTATATCCTAATAGTTTTAGAATGTTTTGCATAGATATTATATTATATATATATTATATGTTCAAGTAGTACAAGTGATAATAGTTATGGAATTTAAACAAAATATTTATTCACTTAATATACATATATATATATATATATATATATATATATATATATGGCCTCTAAGCTGGATAACCAATGAACTGTATCCATACATCAAAATACTTTTAAACTCTCCTGCAAATTCTACAGGATAAAATAAAAAATAATAAAAAATCCATATCTTGCATTCATACTATTCTAAATTAAGAAACAGATTGCAGTATTGAACTGGTAAAAAGCTTTTTATCTGTTATACTGTATATGGCATTAAAGAAAATGATGTTTTCGATGACATTTTTTCATACAGTTAATTATTGCATACCTGTTTCCTTAATTAACTGAATGTTAATTAAAAGCTCTTTTATCAGAAAGTAAGCAATTGATCCTTACTATTTACTACCAGTTAAAGATATAAAATTGTTTAAATTATAAAACTTTATACTGAATAAATTGAAATTGATTTCTTCAATGGATTTTGAATATTTTAGAGAGTGATCTGATCTTGGCTAAAACTAAAAATATCATATAATTATGAATTTAGTATATATAATTAATAATTAAACTTTTATAAGCATAATAAAGTTTGCTTTAGGCTGTTTATAAGAAAAATGCATCCATTCTATCTTACAAAGCTGCAACTTATTACTATATGATAATTTTTTAAAGAAAAACAATTTCTTCCATACCTTCCACTTGCATGAAACCTATTTCTTCCGACCAGTTTTTTCCATCTTGGAAGAAACTTGCCAACCCTGATTTTTTATGACTACAGACAAAAACTGTCTGAAAGTTGCAGGCAAATTTTTTATTTATTTATTTATTAGTACAGACAAAGAGTGTCAGAAAGTTGACGACTAATTTTTTTTATTAGTGCAGACAAAAACTGTCTGCAAGCCATTTTTCTGTGTCCGCAACTATGTCACCATGTTGCGGTGTTTCTGCCACTGGGTTCTTCACTTGTGTGTCAAGATTTGATCCAAGTTTTAATTTTTGGGTCCCATTTTTATGAAATTTTTATTTTAAAATATAAAAATAATAATAATAATGTAACATGTTCTATTTTGTCAGACGTTCTCTATACCTAAATGTTTACCATCAAGTTAAAGTTAAGAGTGTTTCATTTGAACCGAGTTATAGGTAATAATTAGAAAGGATTCCGGAAGCATGAAAATTTTCTACAATAAGACCATTTTTATAAAACTAAATCTTTTAAAAAGGCTGTTTTTATGAATTTGAAGTTTGTGAGAAGCAATAAAAGAATCTCATTTTTTGCCTGTATCAAACTTTACAAAGACAACATTATATATATTTTTTTTAGTTATGTTATGTTAAATATTTGTTGTTAAATCCTTAGAATTTTAGGCAAATAACTACCACCCCCCCTCCTTTATATATATACATATATGACTTAAAAATACAAAAATTACTTGCAATTTTGTTAATTTTTTCTCATTTTTTTTCTTCAAAACCATTTCGTTCATACACTGAAGTTGAAAAATTATTACATATAGCAATATCAAATTGGCATATATATCACTAATACGATACTACATATTTAATGTCAAGTAAAAATAAATTATAACCCCCCCCCCCCCCCCCCAAAAAAAAAAAAAAAAAAAAAAAAAAAAACAATCTGTAACAATGCATGTTGTGAATATTCTTTTTACAATTATTATTACATAAAATAGTCTTTTGAGTTGTGCACAATTGTACCTTATAGTAAAACATACTAAAAATTCAATATAAATATATATATGTATTAAACACTTGGAATTAGAAACCATTTAATCAGATATTTTAACTCTTCCATAAGCATGTTTCACATATTAAAATCTAAACATACTTATAAAATTTTAACTATAAATACTTTTTCCTGCTCTGTAGGTTAAATTTAGTGTATTTTATTGTATACTAGCAGCCTTCAGCAACCAGCTGGTTCGTGATCCTTGAAAAATTTTACTTTATAAAACTCTCGCTTGCTGGCAGCGCCTTTTTCCCATTTTAGGTCCTACAACAGCTTATTGACATATAGAGCAAATAGCTTTATTGAAAAATTTAACCATAATAAATTCCTGCTTAGTAGTGCTTGCAACACCTTCTTCCTGTTTCAATATCTGAAACAGCCTATTTACTCACCTTGTTACGATCTTTGAAAATTCTGACCAGCAAAGTTCAGTCTGGTGGTGCCTGCGGCACCTTATCCTCATTTTAGAACTTTATGGTTAGTTAATAGTGGTTGCAGGGGTGAAACTACCTAGCTTGAAAAAACCATGAAAACTGTTCTTTGCATGCAGATAGGGAGATTTAATAATGATATATCATATGGCTACCTATATTAAGTGATATTTGCAGAGTTTGTAATACATTTAAAAGGCAAGATAAACATTCCAAATGATAAATTTCTGTAAAAACAAAGTAATTTAACATAAAATTAAAAGACAACAAAATTTTCAAAAACCCTGAATTCAGGGGTAGCCCCTGAAAAGTTTCACCTCTGCGGTTGGTTTATACAGAAATAATAAATCTGTAAACAACATCACGGCATCTTTATTATAGCTCCCCTTGGTGACTTTTTAATTTTTAATAAAATAAAAGGGATCTTGCTAAGATGGCGGCAAAAATTTATAAGTCGCCATTGTCTTGCCAAGGAAAATATAAAAATTAAGTCATCAAACATGAATTATATTTTGAAACTTTTCTTTGACTGATTTAGTTTAAGTATCATTAGCATTTCATTCCACAAAACCTAATAATATTTTGGCTCTGGTGCAGGGTTGTTGATATATTTTTTTTTATTTAAATTGGATTTTTTGTAATTTAAAATTAAGATTTATTTGATTTTAATGACTTATTATGTATTCATACATTATTGTACAACATTTGTATTTTATCATGTGTATGTGCGAGTATATATATATCCATAATATCAATCCTTTTACTTAAATTAAATTATAAAAATACAAATAATAGAATATAAAAATACAAAGAAATATAATTGTTAAATATTTCTTGCTCATGTAATTATTTTTTGCCCCTCCCTCCATTTTCTTATCTCTAACTAGTGATCGGCGATCAGATGTTCTGCAGAATTCATTTGTTTCCCAATCTTCTTCCATCCACAACATAAATGTCAATATTCATTTTAAACTTGGTTTGTTATATTCTAGAAGTAGAACTGAAAGAGTTTAATATTTCCTACCCATGTATTTAATTTTTAACCCCCCCCCCCCCTCACACACATATACATCTCCAGATAGTGATCAATTCTAGAAACAATAAAGAAATAGAAGTGCTCAATATTTCTCACATATGTAATTATTTTTAAACTTCATTACTGAACTTGATAATTCTACTTTTTTTTTTCTCAATTAAATTAAATATTTATATTTAATATCTATTCCAAATGTTTAAACAAGGGAAAAAAATGTAGACTAAATTTTTCAGGTAGGAAAATTTTTTCTAAATCCATTTAAGAAAATTAATACTCAGTTGGTTTTATGAATTTTCGAAACTGATAATTAACTACTGTAGCTTTTTTAAATAGTATGATTAATGTACATAAATAAAAATCATATTTTATGTTTGTTTGATTTTTTTGTTGTTGTTGTTGACATGGAATTTTAATAAGGTTTTATGTGGATATAAATAAACTTATTGCAATTATATTAAAGAATTGTTTTCTGCTAATGAAAAAAATCCTGAAATTTTTAATGTAGACAGAAAGCTATAAATATATATATAACTGTTTAGGTAATCAATTTATTAAAAGTGACATTATCAATGTTCAATCAATTAATCAAACAATCATGTTAGCAAAACATTTTCAGCTAATTTCTAATTTTAGCAATTGTATGCCTGTTAATAAAATTAAATCTCAGATAATATACCAAAAAAGACTTTTTGCCCCCCCCCCCTCCCTTTTCCCCAGACTCAAAATAGTTTTGTTTCCTTCTAATGCTAATCACATCTATTTTCCGTATGGAGATGTCACACTAGGTGAAATTTATTAATTGAATAAAATTTTTGTATTTCTCTTTCAATGAGACAAAGTAAATATTCTTGCAAAACACGAATTGTGTATGAGAAATAACATTATTTTGTTAGTGTGTCATCAATCATCATTATAGCCTACTATTTTCTGTATCAAAATGAAATTAATACTTAACTACGAAAGTCCATATATTTTTCCTCATTACTAAAACTTTAAAATCTTCTTTTTAATACTATAGTTATTAATAGCATTAAAAAGTTGCATTATATGCTACTATAACTACCCTATATCTTTATAAAACTCACTCTTAAAATACTAATAAGAATAAAATCATAAACACTCAAAGGAAATACAAACGAGATATCTTCTCTCAAAATTGAATCATTTTTCAATGATTTGATTTCTCAGCCAATTTTGTCTTTCTCATTTCGCCTTTCATTTCAGATATTGAAAATTTTAAGCTTGAGAAGAATGAAAGTTTAAATAAAAATTAAAGTTTTTTTTTTTTTTTTTTTTATCTGTAGAAGTGCATGATTTTTTTATTATTAAAATAATACAATAAAGGCCACTATTTCTTAATTTTCTGACCATATCATATGTGTTTTATGCCTTTATATGTATATAGATACATATTTTTTTAATTATGTGTGTGAATATCGGGTATAACGTCGACACGCGAGTGGCCACTGAGTTAATCATGTTCAGTGGCCACTGGCCACTTACAAAAATTGTAAGTCTTGACCTCTATTTACCTGCCATAATTGCCCCACTTTACCCTAAGCATTTACCAATGCTTTTATTCAATCTACTATCTTCATAAAAGAAGTAATTTTATAACAATCATATATGTGAATGGTGAGAGCTTTTGTACTTGGTCTAAGTAGCGATGCGGGGCAGAAAATTTTCTTTTTTAGAAAAACATAGTGGAAAATTTTCTTTTTTAGAAAATTTTCCACTATGTTTTTCCGGAAAATTTTCAAAGTCAAAAGAGCAATTTTAGTTAATTTCTTACATGACATATTTAATCTTTTCTTTTATTAGTCACAGTACAATTATTAGTTACACAGTAATGTCAGATTGATAGACAATTAAATTGAAGTAAAAAACCTTTTTTAACAAAATAAAATTGTATGTGACATACCAGCCTGTAAGATCATGCAAAATAAATGACTAAAGAAATATTTCATAATTTTCCTTTTTCGTTGATTATCGAGGAAACTAGAAAAAGATTTGTGCGAACATGGCACAGAAAAAGTTTCATCCAGGCCCAGTTCAAATCCGCAAAAAAAATTTAAGCCTGGTCTGGCCCGACAGTAAATTGAAAAATTTAGCCTGACCCGCACAGACCTCTAACATGCCCATTATTTAAATAGATTATTCATCTATCATACATGCAAAACAGACATTAAAAATTATTATAGTTTACTTATTTTATACATATTTAAAAATTATTAAATCATAATTTCTATGCTTTGTTTATTAATTTCTTTTTGATCTGAATAATTATTCATATTTTTCTTTAAACAGTTTTGTTTACTTGTAGCTTTTAATGTATTAGTTTTATTTTACAAAACATTCATAATTTAAAGGCTTTGAAAATTTTCAATAATTTTTCTCGAAAATTTTCCAGAAAACCCACATTCCTAAGTATAAGCCACTAAACTTGAGACTGACTTTGTAGGTACAATGTTTTGAAAATTGAAATAAAGTAAAATCTTACCCAAGTAGCTTTTTCTCACATTTTAAATGTCCAGAGGCCTTTAGATACTTTTTTTTCTGGTTTGTCAACTTTCTAGAAATTGCAGCATTCCTGGAAGAACAAATGCATGTAGTCTATATATATATACATGTAAAATTAGTATTTTACTTTTGCCATGTACAAAAATCATAACACAGAACATGGTCGTAGCCAGCATCCGATCTAGGGAGGTGCAAAATTTTTCAGACACAAAGTTGTATGTAAAAAATATTTTTGGCGACAACAGAGAAATAGTTGTTATTGGTAATGATGATCATTATGGTGTGTGTATAAGTTTGGGCATGACAGAAGGATTTTCTAAAAATACCCATTTTTCAACATCTCTGACTCCTCCTCCGCTTCCCAAAAAGCAGATGTTTTAAGTTTGCATTCTGTGTTTGTCTGTCTCATAGTAGCTTCCAAACAAATAGACCGATTTCAATGCTTTTTTTTTTTTTTGGAACGCTGATTTATTAGGAGTGTTTTTTAGGTAAGTGATAAAAATTTTTGATATGTACTTTTAATTTTAATTAATTAAAATGTTTTTTTTCTTTTTTTCTTCTTTTCAGGCAAAATTTGCTTTGACATTTTAAAATGTTATAGTTTTCAAGTATTCAACTCCACTTTCAAGATTTCAAATAAATCGCATGGTTTATTAGACTAGAGTACAAAAACTTAAAAAAAAAAACAGTTTTTTTTAATGAATTTTAAATTTTAATCCAATTGTAACAAAAATTAAAAAGTAGTCATAAATAGGGATAAGTTCAGAGTCCAAAAATCTCTTAATTTGATTGAAAATCGGGGGATTTTCCAGGGAGTTTTCAAAATGAATTAAAAATAAAATTTTATTATCATATTTATTTTCTAGGCAATTTGCACATAAACTTTAAAATTTGCAAGCTGTCGATTTTCCTTCTGATCATAGGTGTAGAGTTTTCCAAATTATTGGAGGGCTCAGGTCGAACTTGTGAAAATTTTGGACTTTATGAATCGTCATTGCAAATTATTGTCTTAGAATTTCATAAAAATTTGTACATATGGTGTTTTATAATAAACAATATTAAATGCATTAAAATTTCCTGAAAATTATTTAAATTAAATTTTAAAAATTAAATTATTATTATTATTTTTTTACCAATACCAAGTACAGTTATTTATTTAAGATTTATTTGATGGTCAAAATTCCTCTGTACTATAACAGTTCCACGTACGATAAACATTTGTCCCCTTGAAGGTGGAAGAGGTCTCTACTTATCGTCTTCAGAAGCCGAAGTCAATGCTATTCTATGGAGAATGTCGCCCCATTTTAGCTTATTAGCTAATACGTATTTTTAAATTCTGTTTTCACATTCAGAAACTTCACAACTATTAAACAATTTATCGATTTCTAAAACTTATTTTTAAAAATATTTAATATTTTATTTTGAGGTTGTAATATGCGAATAAATAGCATATAAGCAAGAGAATGGCAGATTGATAAAAAAAAAAAAAATCTGAGAATATAACTCATACATACTGCTCATTGTTTCTTTGGATTTTAATTCATTGTTAAAACTTAAATAAAATATGATCAATTTAAACTTCTTAGGTACCAACAAAGTTAATAAGAGTGTTTGGAGCTACGTTCAGTCTGTCTGTCGATTTGCTCAAATAGTATTGCAAGTAATGTGTTCTAATTTCACTAAATATTTTTTAAATGCATTTATAAACTGATAAATAAGAATCACGTTTATTATAGCATATTCCCTATTGAAAATGGAATAAGTAGAACTACTGTGCCGGTTTTCTGCAAGAACTGATAAAAGAAGTAAACTATTAAACAGGGTTGGGTTTCTTCCAGGACAGTGGAAGAAACTGGAAAAAAACGGAAGAAACGAACCAAAAGACAAAACAGATGTTCAAAATTAAAATTTATGAACTATATAAACTCAAAGTATAAATATAATGCCAAATCTAAACTATAATTCCTTTTTAGCCATAATATTTGCACTTTTTTCTTTTTTTTTTAAGTATACAATTTTTTGTATAAACTCGAAGCTGGTGCCCAATGACTGTATCAATAAGTAAGATACCTACTTTTAAACTGTCCTGCAAACTCTCTAGGATAGTAAAAAAAAAATCCATAGTTTGTATTTATATATTTTAAGTTGAAAAATAAAGTGCAGTATTGATCTAACAAAAAACTTTTCATTTGTTTTACAGTCAACTCCCTCAAAAGTTTTGTACCGAGGTTGTGCAGATAATAGGAATTTGAAATTAGAGATCACTGCCTTTGTTTACAGTTTTCTTTTGCAGATACAAAGTCAGTTATTATTAATTAATTAGACATCAAAACGGAAAGAGGATTTTTAATAAATTTTAGAATAAACATTTCTTCAATATTTATAAAACTAATCTATCACATTCATATATGATGGTAAATAATTTAAGCATATTCAAATAATAGGTACCTATAAAATGTAAACAAACATATTTAAAAAATATGAAACAAAATATTTTTGAAAGTCTGGAAATAATATTCATCGCTGATTAATTTTGTTAAACATTCATGTAATAGTGGTTTATTTTCAGTGCTAGTCTGTATGAATTGCAGAATAAATATAAGGATGTTACTCTCCCCCCCCCCCTACCCATTTGTGTTTCAAAGTAATGATTATGCTAAAAGTTTGAAAAAAAATAATTATAAGATAAAAAAAAAAAAAAACTTTTTATATACCATGTTTTTAAATTTTCTGATGAGTCATTAATAAAATACGTGAGGCTAAAAAATAATATTTAAGCATGCGGAATCAGTTCAGTGAAATAATAACAGTGAAAAAAGAAAAAAGTTGGTTTTAAAATATTACTCCTTTTAGAACAACGTATATTAACATCGTACATTAGCACTTTAATTTTTTTCACATTCACGTTTAATTAAATGTATTTATTTTTATGTTGAAAGAAAATGAACTCGTACATTTTTTTTTTGGCAACAATTAAATTATAGCTATTTTTTTAATGGCTATTTTATTGCTATTAAGAGCTTATTATTTTCATATTTTATTTAATTAAAAGAAAACTATTCGAAAATTCAAAAATCTGACATCGAAGTATTGTGTTGTCACCGGATTCTGAGTTACTGTGAAAGTTTCAAATGTCTAGCTAGTAGGGAAATTAGTTAAAAATAGATTGCAAGATTTGTACCGATACCGAACAAACAAACAAGAATCGAAGTTAATAAAAACATGGTAATAAAAAGTAAAAATGTGAATTTTTTTCAAATATGAGATGTAAATTTCTTTTAGATTAAAAAATCAATTACGGATTAGAAGGATTTGCAGATCTGATCTTATCAGTTGGTTATTATAAACATCAACTTAATTGCAAAACATGTTTTTAATATTCCAAATAATAAAACTGTATTGTAAATAATGAAACATACTTTATATTACTTATTTGGAAAAAATATAGAAATAGTGCAAAGCAATAAAAATATTTGATTAAATATAAATAAAAATGTTAACTTACCTTGATACAGTAAAAAAAAATCTGGAGTGACTCCACTCGACTTTCCGAACATTGAGTAACTAACAGTTTTGTAGATAAAATAAAGAAAGAGGAATTGCTAAACAAACAAAAGAGAGAAAACCATAATAGAGTGTTTTTTTCTCCATATATCACACGAGGTTTTATTTAACGCTACTGAACTTTGAGCCCTTAGATCATAATGATAAAGAATTTTTCGTTTTGTCCCTGTAAAAATCTATAGATGCTAGATTCACCAAAATGCTTATAGTTAGTGCAACAGTGATTTATAATATTCATACAAATTTTCAGCTCAATTGAATAAGGCGTTTAGATGCTATCGCACTTTTAAAAATTTGGTCTCATAGGCCATAATGATAAAGAATTTTTCTTTGTGTCCCTGTAAAAAAACTGTAGTGCTAGATTCACCAAAATCTATACAGTTGGTGCAAATGCGACCTATAACATGTGTACAATTTTTTTGCTCAGATTAATAAGGCGTTTAGACGCTATCACACTTTTAAAAATTTGGCCCCATTGGCCTTAATGATAAAGAATTTTTCTTTGTGTCCCTGTAAAAAAACTATAAGTGCTAGATTCTCCAAAATCTATACAGATTGAGTATCTGTGACCTATAATATGGGTATAAAATTTTTGCTCAATTGAATAAGGCGTTTAGATGCTATCGCACTTTTAAGATTTTGGTCCCATAGGCCATAATGATAAAGAATTTTTCTTTGTGTCCCTGTAAAAAAACTATAAGTGCTAGATTCACCAAAATCTATAGGGTTCGTACTATGGTGACTTACAATATACGTACCAACTTTCAGGTTAATCGAACAAAGCCTTTAGACGCTAGCGTGTTCACAAACATACACACATACACACATACACACATACACACACACATACATACATCATCGAAAAAATAGTGAAAACGGACTCAGGGGACCTCAAAACGTATAGAAACATCAAAATCTTGAATTCGGATTTTTGACATGATTACAATACTTTCCTCACTATAGTGTTCGGAAAGTAATAAACAATAAGGCACGTTTTACTTTGCCCGCCCGCCGAAGCGTCCATCTTGAGTGTTGTGTTGCCATCGTTGTTTTTCAAATGCTACAAACTATGCTGCTGAGATTCTTTGAAAAACAATCAATATTTGTATGAGAACATTTAAACAATTTTATTAATAATTATTATATTTTCCATCTTAAAAATTAAGGGGTCTCTTATGATATCACTGAAAGATATAGTTCAAACTATTCTTTTTTTTTTTTTTTTTTTTTTTCACGGAAACATGTAAAGCGGAATAAAAAAAAAAAAAAAAAAAAAAAAAAAAACTATTGTTTTTTCTTTTTAACATAAGGGGCCCATGTAACAGAAATTCAATTTTGATGCCGAATTTTATAGGTTATTTCAATGCATAAAATTTCTGAAATCAATGTTATCAGTGAAATTGCTTTCCGTTTAACATAATTCCGAGCTTTCAGATCTTTAGTTGCGCATAGGGATCTGGTTTAAAGTTATCTTTAAACCAGATCCCTTTATCCCTTAGTTTAAGAAATAAAAAAAAGGCATTTTTTGTTTTAGAAAAAAAATTTCCGCTTAAAACGATTCTATGAAGAAAATGTATGGTTTCCATTTGAAAAAATCGAGTTTATGTTACACGGGGCTCCTTGTGGCCCCACCTGTGATAAAAAATCGGATAGATTATTTGGACGTTCGAAACTTTTGAAATCAATGACATCACTGAAATTGATTTCCTTTTAACATAATTCTGTGTTTCCAGATCTTAAGTTACACATAAGAATCGGGCCCTTGGCCCCCTTAGTTTAAGAAATAAAAAAGAGCATTATATGTTTTAAAACAGATTTTTCCGCTTTAAACGATTCTGTGAAGAAAAAATATGGTTTCCATTTGAAAAATTCAAGTTTATGTTACATGGGGCCCCTAGTGTCTCCAGGGGCCCACCTCTGATACCAAATCGGATAGATTATTTGAATGCTTGAAACGTTTGAAAGTAATGACATCAGTGAAATTGCTTTCCTTTTAAGATAAAGGTTGGTTGGATGTGTTTTACGTCGCACTAGTGTTACGCAATGGACAATTGGCAACGGTCTGAGACTCATTCCTAGTTGTTCGGAGACATGACATCTCACTTTTGATCCTACACAGAAGGGATGGCTCTTCCGCTTCAGTGATTCACAGAGGTATAATTTTTGATGGGAATATGGAGAATATTGCGACACGACAGATTTTACGTGCACCAGCCACCATTACTGTACACAAAGGTCTTTGGCAGGCTCAAGTACCGAACGCGCATTCTTCAAATTACGAGCCAGGCATTCTACGGACTGTGCTACCCCAGGTCCTCCCCAGAAATTTGGAAAATTTGGTCACCGTCTTTTAAGGCCAAAGCTCATCGAGTTATGCAATTTCAAAAATTGTAGAATATCTAAATCTTTTGAAACTAAAAGACTGAAAAAACTTTTTAGTGTTAGAAATCTCCAAAATTCTGCAATCTTTGAAATTGCCCAAACCTATTTAGTCGAAGAAGAATGAAATTTTTACTGTTGTGATAGTAAGATATAAAAGTCTTTAAATAGTTTGATGATACCATTTTCATCATTTTTTTTTTTTTTTTTTTCATTTAGGAGGAACATTCTGAAGTACAAAGAAGTGAGAAAAAATCCTGACTTCGTACGTTTTTGCATTCTGCAAGAAAAAATTATAATATCTGTCCTGTTAACTATGCTGACCAAATGTCCCCGTTTTCTGGGACAGCTTTTATTTTGAAGACTTTTTTCTAAATTATTAAAAGAATGTAAGAAGTTAATTACTTATCATCGATATTTTATTTTTAGTCCTCATTTATTAAGAAGGAAAAAATGCATTCATAATTGGGTGTAATTGTAGCAATTTTTAACGCTTCTCTATTATAAAGGTACTCTGATCTGGTCATCATAAGTTACACTGTTATAATACCATTTTGAAAACCGCAATTTTTATTCGAAGATTCATTAGGTGGGTTGGCATTAGTTGAATGGATTATACGTCGCACTAGTGCTACACTAGGCGATAAAGTAATCCTAAGGTTAGCCCAGAGACGTGTCATGTTCTCATCCAAAATACTGTCGGCAGCAAAAGTATCCAAGCACTAGCAAAAATCCCTGCCTAAAAAAAAGCACGCTTAATACTGCTTTGTTAAATAAATCCTTGTCGAGTAAGTCTAAGCACATGATTCGACGAGGATCTATTTAACAAAACAGTATTAGGTGCACTTTTTGACATCGGAATTATTGGCTAGTGGTCGGATACTTTTGCTGGCGACTGTATCTCTGGGGTTCAAAGTAGCGGGGGAGCTATCCCCTCCGTGAAAGACCAAAATTGTGATGGCTTATCGATTACGATGAGTTTTCGACCGTCGCCCTTTGACTACAGTGACCAGATTAGAGTACCTTTATAATAGAGAAACGTTAAAAATTGCTACAATTATCCAATTATGCATATTTTTTTTCATTATTAATAAATGAGGACTAAAAATAAAATATCAGTGATAAATAATTAACTTCCTACATTCTTTTAAAAACTTAGAAAAATGCCTTTAAAATAAAGGATATCTCAAGAAAATGAAGCATCAACTGACCATAGCTTAGCACTAGTGCGACGTAAAAAATACTCAGCCCTCAGTAGGAGACATGACATCACAATATTGATACAGTTGGCAGCAAAATTATTGAAGCGCACATCCACATTTTTCATGTTTTTTTTTCTTCTAATTTTTATCATCAACTTACTTTTTTATAAACAGTATAAAACTATGATCATGACTCGACAAATATTTACTTGACAGAACAGTATTACGTACCCATCTTTTAAACAGGAATTATTCCTAGCACTTCAATAATTCTGCTGCCGGCTGTACTTCACGGAGGTGATGGCTTCCTGTTTCGATGACCATCAGAGGTATAATTTGGGATAAGAACACGGAGGACATTGCGGCCACGGTGGATTTTACGTGCATCAGCCTGCATCAATGTACACGACGCGAAGGTCTCCGACCGGCTCGAGTATCGAACCGGTAATCTCCTGATTTGGAACTCGACCTCTACCGACCAGGCTGCCGCGGCCCGTCAGTAGTTCAGGTACTATTCACTCATTATTATTATTTATTAATAGTCTCTATGAATTATTATCACGTCATAGAATGTTAGTTACTGTTAATCGACGTAATTATCCTTAATTTGTGTTCATTTATTTATTTTTCTAAGTAACATTTAAAAATGTACGACTTTCATTAAAAGTTTTTTGCATTATTTGTAGAAGGAATATATATATATATATATATATATATATATATATATATATGTATATATGTTGAGCTATGTTTTCTGCATACGCATTACAAAGAAAGCAATGAATCATTCTTGATTCTTATAGTCTTTTTGTAACAACAAACTTCTTAAATAATTGTTTCAAGGACTTGAATTTAATAGTATGTTTGTATTAGAATTTTTCGGAAGGTTTCAGAATCGAGATTTTAATGCGGACAGATATAACAAGGGGATCTGGGAAACTCCCCTAGCGTTGTCTCGGGGTAGAGAAATTTTATGCTAATTTGAGAAAGTTATATTTTTTAGCCAAATGGCAGTTTCTGTGTGCGTAATTTTTCCAATTATGCATCCCAGTGTGCATCCATGATATTAGTATATACAGTGTGTATCCATGATATTAGTATGTACTATAAAGAAATGATGAAAAATTATTTTATTGATTAGTTTTGGATATATTCAAATTTAAAGTGTTATTATCTAGTATATTTGAAAGTTTTAAATACACCATGGATTTATAATAACATCTAATATAAAAATGGTACGCAAATTTGAAATATTATTTATTCATTTATTTATTTTTATAAATGATATGCACGTTTTTCTTTTAAGGAAAAGGATAAACACAAGGTACATTATAGACTGAAAACATCTGGATGTTAAATCTTCGCAATGATGATTGTAAAAATAAAATATTCAGCTGCGAGGCTTTTTTTTTTCCCTGGTTAAACATTATGCATAAGAATTACAGTCGCCAGCAAAAGTATCCGAGCACTTGCCAATAATTAAAATATCAAAAAAGTACTCTTCAAACTGTTTTGTTAAATAAATCCTTGATCATGTTTTTAGACTGATTAAGAACATGACTCGACAAGGATTTATTTAACAAAGCAGTATTGATTGAGGTATAACGGAGGTATTTTCTAAATACCATGGAAAAACTTATTATCATAGAAGTATTTATCCGAAACTTTGGGAAATCTCTATAAGACCTAAAACAGTGCAGGTTTTTAAAAGTTTTAAAAATAAAACCTTTAAGAAACGTTTTTGATTGTAGGTATAGTGGAGGTATTAACTAAATACCATAGGAAGACTTATTATCATCGATGTATTTATCTGAAACCTTGGGAAACCTCTACAAGACCTAAAACAGTGCAGGTTTTAAAAAAGTTTTAAAAATAAAACCTTTAAAAAACGTTTTTGATTGTAGGTATAGTGGAGGTATTAACTAAATACCATAGGAAGACTTATTATCATCGATGTATTTATCTGAAACCTTGGGAAACCTCTACAAGACCTAAAACAGTGCAGGTTTTAAAATGTTTTAAAAATAAAACCTTTAAAAAACGTTTTTGATTGTAGGTATAGTGGAGGTATTAACTAAATACCATAGAAAGACTTATTATCATCGATGTATTTATCTGAAACCTTGGGAAACCTCTAAAAGACCTAAAACAGTGCAGGTTTTAAAATGTTTTAAAAATAAAACCTTTAAAAAACGTTTTTGATTGTAGGTATAGTGGAGGTATTAACTAAATACCATAGAAAGACTTATTATCATCGATGTATTTATCTGAAACCTTGGGAAACCTCTAAAAGACCTAAAACAGTGCAGGTTTTAAAAAGTTTAAAAAATAAAACCTTTAAAAAACGTTTTTGATTGTAGGTATAGTGGAGGTATTAACTAAATACCATAGGAAGACTTATTATCATCGATGTATTTATCTGAAACCTTGGGAAACCTCTACAAGACCTAAAACAGTGCAGGTTTTAAAAAGTTTTAAAAATAAAACCTTTAAAAAACGTTTTTGATTGTAGGTATAGTGGAGGTATTAACTAAATACCATAGGAAGACTTATTATCATCGATGTATTTATCTGAAACCTTGGGAAACATCTACAAGACCTAAAACAGTGCAGGTTTTAAAAAGTTTTAAAAATAAAACCTTTAAAAAACGTTTTTGATTGTAGGTATAGTGGAGGTATTAACTAAATACCATAGGAAGACTTATTATCATCGATGTATTTATCTGAAACCTTGGGAAACCTCTACAAGACCTAAAACAGTGCAGGTTTTAAAAAGTTTTAAAAATAAAACCTTTAAAAAACGTTTTTGATTGTAGGTATAGTGGAGGTATTAACTAAATACCATAGGAAGACTTATTATCATCGATGTATTTATCTGAAACCTTGGGAAACATCTACAAGACCTAAAACAGTGCAGGTTTTAAAAAGTTTTAAAAATAAAACCTTTAAAAAACGTTTTTGATTGTAGGTATAGTGGAGGTATTAACTAAATACCATAGGAAGACTTATTATCATCGATGTATTTATCTGAAACCTTGGGAAACCTCTACAAGACCTAAAACAGTGCAGGTTTTAAAAAGTTTTAAAAATAAAACCTTTAAAAAACGTTTTTGATTGTAGGTATAGTGGAGGTATTAACTAAATACCATAGGAAGACTTATTATCATCGATGTATTTATCTGAAACCTTGGGAAACCTCTACAAGACCTAAAACAGTGCAGGTTTTAAAAAGTTTTAAAAATAAAACCTTTAAAAAACGTTTTTGATTGTAGGTATAGTGGAGGTATTAACTAAATACCATAGGAAGACTTATTATCATCGATGTATTTATCTGAAACCTTGGGAAACCTCTACAAGACATAAAACAGTGCAGGTTTTAAAAAGTTTTAAAAATAAAACCTTTAAGAAACGTTTTTGATTGCAGGTATAGTAGAGGTATTATCTAAATACTATAGGAAAACTTATTATGATCGATGTATTTATCTGTAACCTTGGGTAACCTCTATAAGACCTAAAACAGTGCAGGTTTTAGAAGGTTTTAAAAATTAAAACCTTTAAGAAACGTTTTTGATTGTAAGTATAGTGAAGGTATTGTCTAAATACCATGGGGAAACTTATTATCATCGATGTATTTATTCGAAACCTTGGGAAACCTCTATAAAACTTAAAACCACGTAGGTTTCCAGGAGGTTTTAAGAATAAAACCTAAAGAAAACTTAGATGAGGTTTCTTTTCAGGAAGTATTTTTTAGCGAAACTTCAAAGAAACCTTTTAAATACCTGAAAACCTAGATAAAACCATAAAAAAAGTTTTAGAAAACCTTAAATTTTAGTAAGGGTATGCAAGAACTTCATACAATAAAATATTACTCTTTCATATGTTTATACTACCAAAATTTTGGATTTTTTAGTTTCTTATTTTACGTACTTATGTACTTTTGTATCCGTTGAAATACTTAAAACTAAAAATGTAAGAGATTTTGTAAACATGCTTTACTCGTCCAAGAGATTTTCGATGCAACGTATTATACTGCAATAACAATACTCTAAAAGTATGGGTTTCAAATATTTCTTGAAACCAACGTTCTTTTAGTTTTGGAAGAAATAATATTATATAATATGGAAAAATATAGTTTTTTAAACTAAACCGATTAAAAATATTACAATAAATAGAGTAATTTTCATGTGCATCTTATGAAAAAATCCCGTTAAAAAAAAAAAAAAAAAAAAAAAAAAAAAAACATATGTTAGATTCTCATCATTATCATACATTTTTCCTTGATGATAATACTTTTGCTTACTTTTGTGGTAAAATGCGTTGCTAATTTTAACAGAAAAATTAAAATTTTAGTTTAAAGTTATGTAATATATATCTCAATATTAGAACATTTAAGATGACATATTTGTATAAAGGTAAGAAAAAAACAAAGCGAGGTTGTTTTTTTACTTCCTTTTAATCAGAATCTATAATTTTAGTCTAATTCTAGATGAATAAAAATGTCTTTTACAAGATAAAAGATCTATATATATATATACATATGTGTACATGACACTTTGTTTCCGCAGTTTTGATCCCGCTATTTTGGTCCCAACATTTTCGTCTCGCCATTTTGTTCCCGCTGTTTTGTTCTCATATTTTTGTCAGGTATAAGAGACAATGATAGTTTTACAGGGGGAAAAAAAGGAAATTTTCTTTAATATTTCGAATTATTGTGACTTGACTTGAAAGATGGTGCTAGGAAAATATAAAATTTATTATTATTATTATTGTTATTATTATTTTGTAACAGAAAGTTCCATTGACAAATAGAACTTCACACCAAATATAATATTACAATATGCTATAATCGGCTACGTCTATCGCATGAAACAATTAATTTTTGTGGATAAAATAGTAGTTGAGTTAGTTAATAGTAGTTGGTATATAGAAAAATAAATAATGAAATACTGAAATATGTAAACCAGGTCATGGTACGGCCTTAATGTAGCTCCTCTTGGGGACTTTTGAATTTTTATCGTCCCTTTAGACAAAAATACATAATTGATGTTATTATTTCTTTGGTTCGTTTGTTTCTTTTCTTTTCGTTTTCTTTTCGTTTTCTTTTTTTTTCTTTTCTGTTTTTCAATATTTTATAATTTATTTATATTTTATTTTGCGCTACTTGGCTTAAAGTGACTTTTACGAAAGTGGAGACTTTGGCGAAAAATGTCCGATCTATTTCAGCATCAAAATTAAAAAAAAAAAAAAAATTACCCAGGATTAACAATAAGTAAAGCTCTTTAATGTAATGCTCAATTAGTTTTCATGCCAAGCGCGATTCATCCGTGCCAAAAACATACTATTTAAACAAAAGGGGAGAAAAATCTAAAATTGAGGTATATTATTTTTATTTTATTTTATTTTTTTATTTCACTCCATTTTCATAGTTTAATTTTTTCATGTGCAGGAGCAAATTTAATATTTATTTATTTATTTATTTTTCGCGTGAAAGCATGTTTCATTTTATGTTGAAAAAAAAAAAAAAAGTTTTTTTTTTTTTTTTTTTTTTTTTTTTTTGGCAACAATTAAATATTTAAATGTTCATTTTAAAAGTTTTAACCAGATTATTTTTTTCACTTTTTAATTAATTAAAAAAAATCTAATTAAAATTTCGTTACAAAAAAGGTACCAAATGAAAGGGGCATTTTTTTCTGAATCCGTCGGTTTAATTAACTTATCGATCGGACAATTATATATATTTTTTAAATTGACTAAATTATGAAAAGCTGGCGGAAACTTGCGTCAACACACAGACAAACAGACTCAAAAACCTCTTAGCCATTTATAGAGAGATAGATTCTTCAGTTACATTAAAAAAAGTTTAAGTATACTAAAAAATTCGTAGAAGATCAATGGGACCGAAACTCTTCGTATCTAAATGTCTAAGGAGCTATCGTAGTGTAGCCATTTCATATTTACCTACTTTACATTCCTTAGTTAAAGATATTCTAAGAGCACTTCATTTCTCCCATATCAACAAATATGCGATCAAATAAAAGAAACGACAGTACCAAAACAGCGGGACTAAAGTGGCGGGACTAAAATGTCTGTACCAAAGTGTCCAGCGTCGATATACATACATATATATATATATATGTATACATACTAATTTTATTAAAAGAGGTAAACAATACAACAGAAAACGATTGAAAAAAAAAAAAAAAACTTATTTATGCGATTTGCTGATGAATTATGCATTTGGAGACGCGATACCGATAATAATTTTTTCTATTAAAATACACATATTTGCTTTGTTTCTACTCATATAATGAGTATTTTCGTGATTTTTAGAAGTAAATTTCGAACAGATTTTGTTAAATACACTTATGATGACATAATGGCAACTGTAATAAATCTTATGTAACTGTAATGAACTTTAAAATAACACCAGAAATTGCAATGAAATTTGCAAAGTTGCACAAGGTGAGTTGCTGCTTCATTTACTGAAATCGTGCTAACTCTAATAGAAAAAATTTATTATTACGAGATTTGATGAAACATATATTTTTACAATTTTTCTCCATGAAATATCGCAAGTTTACAAAGGCAGAAGCAGTATGAATTATCAACTTTCCCCACCTTAATTGTTGTAGGGCCAAAGGTAACCAAGTTATTAGAGTACTGAGCTCGTATTCGGTGATTGTTTTCGGATAGGATGCCATTCCGATAAAATTCGGATCGGATAATCAAGTTGGTAATCGGATTTTCTATATAATTAAAAATCATCAGGTACAGTTATGATGGCTAGTGCAAGTAAAATCTATCATGCCTGAGATGTCTTTTATTATTATTATGTTTTACAAAATTAATACCACATGAAGTCGTTCCTTCCGGGAGGATTAAAATTCAGAAATCATGTCTCCATATTAAACCTAAGACATTCAGCATTATCCTATTAGTGTGACATTTATCAATCTAACCCAAATCTCTGTTTTTGTATCTCCTTGAATGTAAATAGTATAAAATAGTGCCCTCCCAACCACACATCCATCATCTGTATTTACAAAAAAATCAATTGCTTAATGTTACGATACATATGTATATCTGCCAAAAATATTATTTATAGAAATAAATGTTAGTTTTTTCTTTATTGAAATGATTTATCACTTTTTAATCAGATTTCCAAAAAACGCTTAAAATTCGTAAAAAGAAAGTGAATAAAGGTGTTGAATAAATTCCTGTAATATTGTAGTAGAATAACGGAAACAAATTGCAGAAGGAAGTATTCCCGCAAATCCTCTTTTGGAAAACAGATATCGGAAAAGCATTAGTGAACACCATTCACTCATTTATAAATTTCAGCTCAATATCTTTAGATGATTACACTCAGATATTTCGCGGTATTACATAACGTTTTCTTTCTTTCTTTTTTTTAAGTGCAAGCTATGGGATTATTTCTTAATTATTTTTGCGAACGAAACAACTCTATTATTATTATTATTTTAGGGAAAAAATATATCTTCGTGATGCAACAGCTTATATTTTACTTTAGAAGTCACATAAGAACTATTAAACACCCCATTTACTTACTTACTTATTGAGTTTAACTTTATCTTACTCATATATACGATAGAAAAAATATTGTTTTTGGATTAAAATTGACAAATTCAGTTTTTGTTACAGTTAGAAGTTTCAGAAGAATCCGAAAATAAGGTTTTTACTAGTTGGTCTGTGTAAGTATCATTTATCAGTATATCTCAAGAACAAATAGAAGCGGGGAAACTAATATACTGTTACGAATTTGTAAATAATTCGTAGTTATTTTTACGTAAATTCATTCAAAGAGGCTTAGTCTCGTGATAAAATGTTAATTTTTAGCATTTCTAGCTTGTTTGCGCTTTAAAATAGCTCATTTCTCATTAAAAACCCGTTAAAAAGCCTCATTAAGGCAGCTTTTGTCAAGAAAATCCTTATTATCGATATACCAAATATGGAAGCTATAACTTGATTGGCTGCTAAGTTTCTGGAATTTTCAAAATTTTTCTTAGCGGGTGTTTAAGTAGATGCTTCGTGCCAAATCAGTGGAGCTTCTCCAAAGCTTTCATTGCTACTGAAAGAGGTCCGAGCCTCTTTGAATTGCAGTCGAATGCTGTATGTTAATCATCTGATATAGTTTGTACTGTGAATTTGCTTTTGACAGCGGTTATTTAAGCTGCGTTTACTGGTGAAAGTGAAGTTAATACTTGGTTTATAGACCTGTATTCCTCTAAAATTTTCTGTAAATAAACTGTTGAGCTTCTGAAAGTTTTGCCTTTCATTCAGAGACAACTCACGAACTCCCAAGTACGCAACAAGTCTGGTGTCAGCAGTGGTGGTGTTTGTGAATGATGATAATTAGAAGTATGGAGCAAGAAATGAAGAAACTTCTCGAATGGTTAGCTGCACAGATGAGTAAAAAGAAAGAATGGCAAAGAGAAATAAAAGACTATTTGAAGGAAGAAATAAAATAAATGAAAGCAGTTCAGGAAAAGACAGAAACCGGATTGACAAAAGAAAAACAAATGAAGGGTAGTTTGGGTGAAGAAATCAAGTACATTCAAGAAAAAAAGTTGAATTAAAAGAAGATGAAATGAAGAAAGAATTTTCATCAGTAAGGGATGACTTCGTAAACGTGAAAAAAGTGATAGAAAGTAAATTATCAGTTGTGTAAAGTAGAATGGATGGAAAGGTAGCTAAAGTTATGAAGATTAAAGGAAATGTTGTGAAGGTAGAAGGAAGGGTAACGAGGATAGAACAGAGTTTCTACGAGAAAGTAAAAGAAAATTTTGATTAACAGCTGAAAGGAATGTTTTTAGAGACAGAAAGAAAATAATAATAATAAAAATAATAATAAAATAGAGGAAGATCTTGAGAGAAAAGTGCTATAAGTCAGTAGCTATTTTAAAAAATCATAAATATTGAAGGATTTGAACGCGGTTTGCGAAAAAATCATTTTCGTGAATGGGGAGATTTTTTTTGGAAAGAAAAAAAAGTAATAATTAAGCTATTTGTTGATAGAGGGCACTGTGCGTGACCAGATCACACATTTTCATGAAAACCTGTACTTATTTTCATGCAAATGTTTACAGACATATAAATACTATTCCATGTGTCCTTTGTCACCACAAGTTTGAGTTTACAAATGAATTATTACACTGCTAATTGTACATCCAGTCGACGGTTCTTACCTGAGGGAAAACATCTTCACAAATAAAGGTTTATCTACCAAGTCAGCATCGTAGTTAAAATTTCATGTATGCACAGATAGGATGCAAATAAGAAATAAGCTGTTATAATCACAGAATTATGCAATTTATAGGACTTTATTTTGCATATTTCTCTATTACATCCGTGCGAAAAACTTAACTATTTGGAAAAGAAACGTCGACAAAAAAAAACACGATATTCTTTTCTTTAAGAAAAAAATCCCCTTTCATGAAAATGATGTTTTCGCAAACCGCTTTCTGTTCTACCAATTCCTTCAATAGTTATGAATTTTTAAAATGTCTACAGACTTATGGGACACCCTGTATGTATATAAAGTATTCCTCATGTTTTTCACTGAAGATTGGTTTAAGACACCATTTAGGGCGCCGGTAACAAATTCAGCAAAATCAATAATGTTTGTGATCACCATGTTTCGTTAAGTGAACGGAATGAACTGTCACTTTAGGATATGTTAATATATATCCAGTTCAATTTTTGGATGTATTTCTGTGGCGTTATCGTATTAAAAAACGGAGGTATAAGCATTTATTTAAAAACGCAAAAAAAAAAAAAAAAAAAAAAAAAAAAAAAACGAAACGTTTTAAATTTAAAATATACAGAATTTTAAACGAAAAACGCTTTTTAAACAATATACGTAATCGGAATACAGATGACATAAATATCTCATTAAATATGAGCATTTTTATGGAAAACGTGTTCATTGCGCATGTGCGAAAAAAAAAAATATTGCATAGGTTGAAAACTAGATACTCTGGGCAACTTTTGCCAAAAGCGCAATCGAATAGAGTAAAAATTAAGCAAATTATCCGAAAAAGAACGAGCTAGATCTTAGGTATTTTCCAAGAGTTGAAATTTCTTAAAGGATTTTCACATGTCGCGTAATTAATTTGAAGATAGAATTACTTTAACAACGTTTTAAATGTATTTTTTGTGAAACCCCCCTATAAGCTTGTAACTCTAACATAATTTTGTTTATTTACTAAAATTTATGAGATAATAAGCGGTTTTTCACAAAAAAGAACTTTTGATAAGTGTTTAAAATAATTGGATCTTTAAATTTATTTCGTAGCATGTGAAAAACCCCTTAAGAAATTTCAACTCTTGGAAAATATCTAAAATCTAGCTCATTCTTTACCATATAATTTGTTTAATTTTTACTCTATTTAAATGCATTTCTGAGAAAAGTTTCCCAACATATCTAGCTTTCAATCTATATATATATATATGTATATATATATATATATATATATATATATATATTATCTTTCGCACATGCGCAGTGAAAACGTTTTCATAAAAATTTTCATATTTTATGAGATATTCGAGATATTTTTATTACGTTTGCAGTATATTGTTTTATAAGTGTTTTCCCAACTTACATGAAAGTGGGAGTAATTTTCGTTAAAAACTCTGTATAATATAAATAAAATATAATGCTGTTTTTTTTTTTTTTTTTTTTTTTTTTGAGTTTAAAAATAAAAGCTTTTATATCCGTTATTTAATATGCTATCGTCACACAAATTAATCACAAATTAAACTGGGTCTTTATTAGTATATTCTAAAGTTACAGTTCATTTCGTTTACTTTACGAAACAGTGTGGTTATAAACATTATTGATGTGGCTGGCCACATCAATAACTTATTGACGTTGCTGGCCTCATATTTGTTACTGCCCCCCTAAATGTTATTTTAAACCAATCTTTACTGAAAAACATGAGGAAGATTTAGTCCTTTGAATATCCAAGGTTTGAAAACGTTTTTCAGAGAGAGAAGTTTTTAAATTATTAAAAAAAAAAAAAAAAAAAAAAAGATTGTTTGCAAATCTTGCTAAACATTTTAGGAGGAGTGTATAAACTCGTAGTTTTTTACACATTCGACAAAATAGTAATATATATTTTAAAAAATATGAAATATTTTATGACACAATTGTTGATACCATTTAAATCGCATGCACTATTTTCAGTATTTGGCAGTATTCATGCACTATTTTCAGTATTTCAAGTATTTGGGCACTTTCGAATTTAGACGTTTTGTCAAATATCTAGAAGAAATCTTTAAGAACTATCGGGAATCATTGGAAGTATAAACAATGTATTATGCCTCATATATTTTTGAACTGAAGAGGAAGAAAAGGGGACTACTAAAAATTAAACAAAATTTAAAATGATTTAGATTACCCTGTAAAAAGTAATGCTTGAAAACTTTTTTGCTGTAGAATGTGATTATGAGTATATATATATATATATATATTATTATCTGTATAAAATATTACGAGGCTAACATATATATTCATGGATATATAATAGTATTTTCTTAAAAATTGCAATATATATATATATATATATATATTTATATATATATTAAGTATAACACGTAGTGATTCAGATCCAGTGCAAAGTCATTTTTAGTAAACTTTGCGCATTAGACACACTACATTAGACACGGTATACTGCAACCAGAATGCAAAATAAATTGTTAAGTATTTTACGAAATATGAGCATTTTTACTAAATAATTTTTAAATGATCATGCGTCAGGTTTAAAAAAAACATTTGAATGATTTACTTGCCAAAAGTATTGTGCCACTTGTATGAAACGAAAAAAACTATCTTGTAAATTCAAAAAGTTTTGAGAGATTGAATGAAGAAAATGTCTGTTAAAATAATAATAATAATAATAATAATAAATGGAGGTTTTATCAATATTTATTTGCAATAAGTGAACCCTTTACTAGCACTGGGCATTCATTGAATCAAAATAAAATTGTGAGTGAAACACCTTACCCATTAGCTTTTATTTTTATAGGAGCGGAACTTATATTCACTCTACCTTTCATAACGTTTTGAAATTACGCGATATTTGTTTGGTTTTTTTTTTTTTATATAAGTAACTCAATATTTGTGGGTATAAAATTATGCAAATGATTTTTTTTAAGCTCACAGATGCGTAAAATTTGTTAAAAATTATTTAGTAAAAATGCTCACATTTCAGAGGATATTTAACATTTTTGCATTCTGATTACAGTCTCCTGTGTCTAAAATAATACGTCAAATTTTCCTAAAAATAGTGTTTCACTGGGTCTAAAACCCCACGTGTTATAATTAAAAAAGTGATTTTTTTGTTGCAAGTTTTTAGAAAAAATCATTATATCTCAATGAATATATGTGCTAGCCTCCTAAAAATTTATATATGTAATTAAAAGAATACTCGTAATTACATACTACAGCAAAAAGTGTTTTAAGCATTACTTCTTAGAGTGATCCAGATCACCTTGATTTTTGTTTAATTTTTTACTGGTCATCTTTTCCTCTTCATGACAAAACATTTGCTGAAATACATGTAGTATAACATATTATTTATACTCGTAAAATTTCAAAATTTTTTCTAAAGATTTTTTCTAGATATACGACAAAACTTCTACATTTTAAGGTGTCCAAATACTTGTTGGTAAATTGTGTGTAGTCTCAAATCGCTTTTTAAACAAAAAAACACATTTCCATATTATGGTCACATAATTGCTGTGATTATTAAATAAACGTTAGAAGAATTTTTCGTTTAATTTAAATTTTTGCTTTATAATTGTAAAAAAATTATTACCTATACTTGACTTTTTTTGTCACTATATGGTCTTGCAGATGATTTCGGAAAAATTGGGCGCCCAGCAAACATGTTTAACTCGCTCCACCCATTTTAAGTTTTCTTGGTCTCTTCTTCTTCTTCTTCTTCTAGTTATCAGTTTTTTTTACAGCTGTACTTTGATCATATTTGTTCTATTGATTCAATCTCTAAATATAACATATAAACAACAAATATTATTTTTTTCCAATTTATATTGCCTTGCATAAATCTTCACTTCCTTATGTACTTTTTATTGATTAATACAAATTTTCCTTCCTTGTGTGTGATCATTATGTTAAATAACGATTATATTTGTGTATATATATATATATATATATATATATATATATTAGCAGAGAAAAATTTTCAGGTGGTAACAAGATTTGTTTAACTCAGAAATATCTGACATTTAGAATTATTCTATTATATTATAGAAGTATAGGATTGGAAATTACATTGTATACATGTGTATTCTTATAAAATGAAATGGAATACACTCCTTTGGCTGTATTATAAAATCCACATCAAATTTTTGCATGTTGTTATAAAAATATACTACTATTTATGTAATGAAGTTTAAATCGTTTAAATATTAAATAAGATCTCTATTATAAAATTTCTTATTTGACGTATTTTGAAGTTTTAATATTTAAGCAATTATTGAAGAATTTAAAACATAATTGATTTTGAAATTAGAAATTAACGGGTAAATGTACTTCAGCATTGTTCAAGCTTTAATTAAATACTGCGTTTGTTGTCGAATTCCATAAAAAAAAGTTTAATGACTTCGATCTTAAAATAAATTAGGACACTTTAACTAAAGTACATTAAAATGCTGATAAGAGCTCTTTGATTACATGGACTGTTTTATCTTAATTAAGCATATTTTTTGTAATAATGTAAGTTTGTTTTATAAGACTTGGTAAAGACCAAGAAGGATACTTGTTCAAACGAATTCACTGTTGTATAAAATTAGGTGTATAGTTAATAGCGCCAGGAAGTAAATTATTATTAATCGCAGTTTTAAACTTTTAAGTAAAAAGCCTTAAGTAAAATTCTGTTTACAGTACCTTAGCAGTTTAATTTAATTGCATTTTCCCTTACATTTATAATTTAATTTTGCAAATTATTTTATAGAATTCAATATATAATCTATACCTATTGACATCTTATAGATTCTCTTTTTTTGAAAAATTAATTTTTCGTGTATAGTGACATTTAAAATATTTTGTACTATTTTATGTTAACGATTCAAAGATTTTTGTTCTTCTTTGTTATTTAAAAACAGTAAAATGCAACAGTAATAAAAAGTGGAGTAGTTGTTTACTTGAATGCTAATTAAAAATAAATTATTAACATTTATATATATATATATATATCTGTACTGATTAGTATAAAGGATTTAAGTCCAAAAATGTCGATTTTGAGTTAAGTTTATAGTCAGACTCAGAAAAAAATTCTCAATCGATTGGTATAAAGGATTTAAGTATATGTCATTTAGTATTTGAGAGAATCCATTGGTAAAAAAAGGTTCAAATGAGAAATTTACCATTCATGTATGGTATAAAATACAATTCATTTTTTTCCCGTTATTAAATGAAGTTTGAGAATCAGTGATTTGAAAAAAGTTATAAAGCAACGAAATTCCTTTTTCCTAATCGATTCTTCTGATTTGTTTTTAATTAGTTTAACTTTATTTTTCGTCTCCTGAAAAATCAAGAATATGGACTTAAATCCTTTATACTTATCAGTACAGATATATACAGGATGATCCAAAAGTCACAGAAAAAAAAAAAATATATATATATATTATTCAAAAAGTATTGAACGTAGTACTATGCAGTTTTCACTGAAATGCATAGAAAGACATGGATATATATATATATATATATATTAATTTGGTAACAAAATATTTACTAGCAAATTAGTTTAAATTTTCTTAAAAAAGTAACGCTTTAATTGTGAAACATTTTATTTGTTTATTTATTTTTTTACAGTAGCGCAGAACAATGAAGAACGTAATTAGGGCTATAAATGCTGAATATGACGACGGGTATTCATTACAATGACTATCAGACGTTTCGTATTGGAAATTCTCCTAAAAAAAAAAAAAAAAAAAAAAAAAAAACCCTCGGTATTCGCAATATGCCGTTATTCGATCAGGCGGATGCGTTTAAAGTACCCGCTTCCCCTAAAAGTTAAATAATAAACTAAAAAGATACAATTTAATTTTTAATTTTAAAATTTGCTCATGTTGTGATGGCGTTATACATTCGTCAGATGTTTCGAGAATGAATGAAATATATTTATCAAGTCTTGCTTTTTCAGTCTTAAAAAAAAAAAAAAAAAAAAAAAAAAAAATGGAGGGAGAAGTATTCCAATCCAATCAAATAAAATATGATTTTTTTTTTCGGGGGGGGGGGGAGGGGGGGGGTTTACAAATAATTTTTAACTGATTGAAAAGAAAATTAATGCACTTTTGTTTTTAATCTAGAAATTCATTTTAGAATATATTTAAGACAAATTTTTAATTATAAATTTGTATTTTTTTTTCTTTGAATGTTATCTTATATCAAAATTAAATATTGACAATTTGAAAAGGAAAAATAGTAAATTTCATGAAATGTGAATATTGTGATGTCATAGGTACAATAAAGTATTCGGATCCAGAAAGAAAAATTATAATTGACAGAATATATGACGTCACAATCGCCACTAGAGGAAATTAGATATGTCATACATTATGCAGAATAAATAAATTTAAAAAGAGAAAAGAATATTAAAAATAAAAAAGATGCACCTAAGCATTTTCAGTTTCAATATGCATCACTTGTATATTTAAAAGTTACTTACTTTGAAAGTATTTAACATGTACAAGCAATTTATGCGCATTTCTTTTTAATACATTAATAAATGAAAGTTTCGTGGTTAGAAAGGTTTTTTGAATAGTTCTTTAAGTCTTTATTTTTACTTAAAAAATACTTTATTGACAGAGAGGGGAAAATCGAACATCTTACTTCTGTTTGCATTTTAGCTTAAACGCACTTTTCAAAATGTCAAATTTCAAAATGTTTTCTTTTCTGAAGAAAAGAGTGAAGAAGTTGTAAACTGAATAAAATGTTTTCCTTAAATATATTCACTCATTTTTATTCCCTTCAGCATTTTGAATTATTTTTATGATGCAGATCTTGAAACGTTTTCAGGTTTCATTTTTTTAATATTTTTCAATTGTTATGTCTTTTAGTTGTTATGCCTATTTTTAGTTATAAACTAGATTTACAAATATATATATCTATATATATATATTTACAAACGATTGAGAAGAGAAATTTACAGCATGTATAAATATAGGCAACGATATGTTTTTCCTTTTTGGTAGTGTTTTATAAATACTCTTTTCATTGTAAATAATATATACTACTACTACTACTACTTTTCCTTCATTACAATGATAAAACACCAATAAGGAAGACGCGATTTAATAAACAAACGACATCATATGAAAACGAATCCTTATACAAAGCAAAATATATTAAAAATGTTTATATAATTTTCTTTCTGTAACATTAGTGGATGCGATTATAACTATATAACAAATATGATCAAATTATAACAGAAAAAAAAATCTAGAAAAAAGAAGAAGAAGCAGAGACCATCACGACTTCAAGCGGACGCTTACTTAAAAAAAATCTTATTTAAAAATATTTTTAATAAAGGTGATGTTAATTTAATGTTACGTACCAGTTATAATACCTCCATTTAAAAAAAAATAATAATAATAAATGGATTATTAATTCCAGAAATGTTGCATAGTAGTGTTAATAATTAATATTAAAATGTTATAATATACTTCAATTCAAAATATTTGTCTGTATGCAAGATAAAATTAGTTAAATTATTGTATTTAAATGAAAATAATTTTAATGAGTGTCTTTAAATAACATGAAATGTTGTCTAACACAGATGTCTGTATTCTTAAAATTACTCAATTCATGAATTATCTCAAATCTCTATTTAAAACAAATCCCGAATTCTCTACCTTATATAGTCTACTTATACTTATGTTAGTTAATTAAATCATTCATGGTTTTCTCGTTAAGTATTAATTTTTTCTTACTTATTATTATTATTTTTATTATTTTGCATTAGTATGATTTTATTCACCAATACTTAGGAAACAACTCATATTAACTTTTTGAATACATATTTTGCCTTCATTTCCAATAAATCTTCATTTCCAATATGGACTTTTGGTCAATTATTCACGTCTTCATTCCTGGTGTTTGATCCTTATAATTATGAATTATTATTACTATATACGATGTCCGAATTAACCATTTTGCGCTATTAATTTGAAATATTTTAATATTTGCAATGATGTGAGAGCTATATTTATTTTGAAAATATTTTTTTTTTAATCATATATATTATAATATATTGGCATGTCTATTTTTAATTGATAGAATCTTAAGTTTTGCTATATTTTGGCAAATTAATTAATTCCATTGCATACACAAATACACACGCACACACACGCATATATACATATACACACGGAGAAAGAGAGATATTTGGACTAATTTAAATCACAATGGCTCTTAAACGCTATTAGAAAGTGTTAAAAACGCTAAACAGAAGCGAAAATTCAATTTCAGAATTTTCAGTTGTAGCCTTTAATGTATCGGAATATTTTTGTGGTCCTATGTAGCCTTGTTAATCATAATTCTATTTAACAGTATTCTATTGATTAAAAAAAAATGTATGTATACACAATAAATGTCGATTTTTATTATGATTTGGTTGAAAATAAAATATTAAAATGTGGTTTAAAGAAATAACTTTCGTAGAACGCAACCATTTGAAATTCTTTGGGTTGTCCCTGTACACAAACCAGTGGTGACACTTACCCCCTTTTCAACATGGAACATCCCATATTGAACTCAATACCACATATATGGTTCAAGGAATTATGTGATTATTTACGGCCGTAAGAGTGCTGACAGACGGGAGTCATATCTGGATACAGACAGACGAGGCAAAGTCATAAATATTTTTCAGCATTGTTAAATAGTGATCAATTAGATAGCAGGATAGATAAAAAACAATAAAGAAATATAAAAATGTTATTTTTTTTTTTTTTTTTTTTTTTTTTAATTTAAGAATTTAATTTAATTTATTTTTTTTATTAAATTAATATTCTTAATATTCTTATAGTTCAATTCCATTTACGCCTTTATTTATAAAATCCACAATCCCCTTATCCGTGTAAGAGTTAAATGCATTTTGAAAATGTTTTAAAACCTATGTGATTTGCATGATTCTATATTATTCATGATTAATATATGTTATAAATCACAATCATCAATTATTATTAATTATTATTGTATAAAATTTCGTGTCACTTTATTTACTATTAAAAGTTTTGATTGATTACGAAAATCCAAATTTTGTTGTTTAAATTACGATTTTTTATTGATTTATTTTTTAATTTATGTTTTTATTTCTACAGATATTCTGTACTTTGAGGAATATAACTGTATACAGTTTAATACTATTTCTGGTAACTGGATTAATATAATATTATATTTAACAAATTGATAAATATCAATAACTTGAATCAAAATATAATCAAAGAAATAAGTTGTGGAAATTAAAAAAAAATATTATGTTATTATAAAAGAACCGTATTTTAGGAAATCAGTTTCTCATTTAAAAAATAATATCTTTCAAAAAATAATACATTAAAATAATATTTTATGTAACATTTGAAGGAAAAACAATACATAATATTATTAATAATAATATATATAATACATTGATAGTATTAAATTATAAAATATGCAGAAGATTTCTTAAACGCCCATGTTTATAATATTTCAAAGAAATCAGTAAATAGAACAAAATGTCCGAATAAAATATCTACAAAGTTAAATTCTATCAAATATATTTATAAATATATTTTAAATACTTATTTGTTGTACTACTGTACTTATTTTATATGTTACTGCATTTTTCTGGCATCTATAATTTGGTATCCATTATTTTATTAAAGTTTAGTACTGACCTAAACAATACTATGTAATAACTTACTTGATAAATGGGTTAAGATAATTAGCATGTAATTAATGTAAATAATCTTATCATAAAGAATAATTATTTTCCCTCATTTATTACTTAATTTAAGAAACATCCATAAATCTTTTACGACAAAGGATATGAACCGCCCATATATTTTGCACGGTGGCAGATTTAACATCATTAAACAATTAATATGAAAGAGAGGATAAATGAAGCAATAAATTTACATAATGTCGAAAATGTTATTGATTACATTCACCACTTTAATCATATATTTCTTTATGAATTGCGTTTGTGGTATAAATATGTTAATATAGATTTACTGCAGTTACACAGAAGGAAAAAAGAAAGTTTGTGATAATTTAATTTTACTACAATCAAGAAATTAAAATTTACATTATAAAAAGTTGAATAATGAGGGATTCGTAACGCGTATTTAAAAATCTTACATTATTAAATTTATATTTAAAATAAATATATATATATATATATATAAAATAATTAGAAATATTGATATATGTTTACATCCATATGCTACAGAAATGATAAAGTTTGCCTTCAGCTAAATCTTAGTAGATGATTTCTAAAATATATAAAGTTGTAAATAAAGAAATTATTTATTTTACAAAAAACAAGTTAATTAATTCATATATTTACAAATATTGATGGACATGAGTTAAATATTATTTCCTACAATTAAAAATTAAACTTCAATTCTTATTCGTATTCAATTTTTTTTTTTTCTAAATCTCTATTTCTAAGTGAAAAATTTATTCCAAAACCTGTATATAAATATTTGTTTTATATCATAAATTTATCTAAAGAAATGATAATTGAATTTAAAATAAAAAAAAATAGTTTTGTACATTCCTATAAAGTAACAGTTTACTAATTTGTTTTTCCATGACTATAGTAAAAAATTTTAATCATACATTTTCTTGCATTAGATGAATAAAGCATGTAAAATGCAACTTATTAAACAGCGCATCTATTACATATAAAAATATTTCTTGCCTACACCGGATATTATATTTGTTTATATTTAATCTATATTTAAAATTTACTATTATATAAAACTTAGAAATATTAATTGTACTGCTTGAATAAAACAATTTTTTTCTTTCTTTAAATAAAAAAAAGATATTCTTTTATATTTTAAATAAAATGTGAAGAATATTCACAGTCCCAGGAATATATATATATATATATATAAAACTATAGCTCATAAGTTTTAATAATTTATATGTTTGCACCGAGTGAGATTTTTGTCTTTGAGCCATGATGTCTGCATGAATAAATTCCCTCGTGATATTTAGAAACAACATATTTATGTTACTCAAACTTCCACTTGTATAAAACATATTTTTTTTTATATTATCTTAGACAAAGAAGAACCTGTATTATTTTTCTTTATTCATAAATATATTTTAAAGTTCTGTTTATTTATTTTTTTTGAATAGATCTTTGTATTCGTGAAGATAAAATATTTCATATTTATTTCGTGAGCAGGAATCAGATTTTCTTTTTATTTATTTTTCCCCATGTAAATCCTTAAATTAAATATTGTCATGCCTTAACTATTACTTTGGTGAGTAATTTTACTTTTACAATCATTCTATATATATATATGCATGTTTTTTACTTGTTAATTTATGTATTTTAAATTTAAGTAAATAAATATTGTTTTGGATACATACGTTTAATCTAGATAAGATATAAAATGCATAATTGCGTGGAATTATTTTATTTTATTTTACTTTTGCTTTATGTTTATATTTATTTGTGTATGAGTTGTTAATTCTGCGCAGATTACTTTTGACGTTATTTTGTTGTTAATTTAATTACATTTATTAAAAAAAAAAAAAAAAAAAAAAAAAAAAAAGGAAAATAGAAATTCTGTTTTTAATTCTGCGCAGATTAGTTTAGAAGATATTTTGTTATGAACTTAAATATATTTATTTTAATCAAAACTGCTATGATAATGGAAAGTATGAAATAAATATGAAAATTATTATTATAAGACATTTATGAAAAAATAGAAACTGTAATAAAAATTGCATTTAGTCTAAAGTTAAAACAATACATCAAGTACAGCAATGTAATTAAAGGACAAAGTAAAGTTTCCAAACAACACTAAACATGCTTTTAGTCGAAATTTATTTATTTTAATTATCTTAATCTACTAAAGACCGAATCCATTTAAAAAAAGACAGAGTGAGGCTATATACCTATATTTAAATTTGAAAAAAAAATTCACACACCATAAAATTAAAGAAAGCACTACTGGTTTCGAAAGAACGTCCCCTTTCTTCTTCAGGTACAAAAACATGTGCTAATGCGTTGGAGGCAAAGGCAAGATTGGCTTGATTTTGCCTCCTATATACCAATATTTAGAGCTCATTTTAACGTAAAAATGCCGTAATCAACAGGTGATGAACATGCGTCGTCCATCAGATACTCGTGCGGCTTACAGTAATAATAAAAATAAATAATGTAAAAGAAAATAAAAATACAATCGCAACTATTCGAGTGTCAACTATTTGGTAATGAATCAGCACTTTTTTGGAAAACCTTGCACCATATTAATGTAAAACACATTCGAAGATTTTTGCAGAAATTTGCGAAAAGAAAAAAAATATATAAATATGTTTTTGTGCACGACTACATTATGAGTAAATTATTCCTGGTCAAGAAATTAGTGCAGTTACAAATTCGGCGAATACAAATTCTTAGTATCTCACAAGGAAAAAAAAAAGAATCAACAAAAATTATAAAAGCTACCTACTGTATCACACGTATGGAATATTTATGATTTTTTTTTTTTTTTCTTAAATATTAATGCATGTTTCTTTTCATAAGAAAATAAAAGATATCTGTAAAGAGATTTAATTTGCAATAGGTTAAAAGGGGGCGTTGCTGTGAAATGATTATAAAATAATCCTTAAGAAGCCACCACAAAATAAATGCAAACATAAATGCAAACATAATAAGCATTCATTTTGGTAAAAAAAAAAAAAAAAAAAAAAAAAAGTGACTATGACTACAGTTTCTAATTACCACAGCCTGCTTCATTTTATTATATTTTATAAGAATTTTGTTATAATATGGTACGTAAAAATTTTTCCTACTAGCAAAATATCTTGTTATTTTTACTAACGAATTTAGTCAGTATTTATTACCAATACTACCGAAGTTCGCCCGCTAGCGTGTCAATATTTTTAAATGAATCACTATAATTTATGAATCACTAACAGTAACTTTCATTCTTAAGAAAAGAAAAAAAAATCATTTCTGATCGTGTAAAATGTCGCACCCGGTCCCCACTGTCTTCGGCAGCGCAGTCTCGTGTGCGCTGCGCGCGCGTATTCATTCCCTGACTCTTCGTAACCCATTACAAAAAAAAAAAAAAAAAAAAAAAAAAAAATCTGATCGGGTAAAAACTCACACCGGGTCCCCACTGCCTTCGGCAGCGCTAAACCTTGCGCGCTGAGCGCGCACGTTTGAATTAAAAATTCATTTCTCATACGGTAAAAAGTTACACCGGATCCCCATTGCCTTCGGCAGCGAGTTCCCGTGGGCGCTATGCGCGCAAAAATTAAGGGATACACGCGCTGTTGACTTTTGGGCCCCATTAAAAAAAATCATTTCTGATCAGGTAAAAAACTCACACCGGTCCACCGGTCACACCGGACCCAGTGCCAAGCGTGTGTGTAAATCGGGTGAAATCTAGAATTCCACATTCGATAATATAAAAGTACTTTAAAATATCTTTCGAATGATGTATTAAAAGTAATTTAATCATAATTAGAATTTGGAATTTTGAAATTTTAAAATATTACAGCGACATCTGGCGGTAGAAATTTCTGTAATCTACCTTCGATTCCACATCAATAAAGCATTCAAATGATGTATTGCTTATGAAATAATTTTAATTAGCAGCTGAGATACAAAAGAAAACAGTTACAGGAGACCTCAAAACGTGTAAATCGGGTGAAATCTTGAATCCCATTTTCGATAATATAAAAGTACTACAAAATATCTTTCGAATGATGTATTAAAAATAATTTAAAATGTATTAAAAATAATGTATTAAAAATAATGTGTAGACGGTCGTCTGCCAAGTTAAAATTCTTGTAATTTTGTTGACACCATTTTTTTTTTTAGTTTAGTTAA
This sequence comes from Salticus scenicus, assembly GCA_963930645.1. Classification (NCBI taxonomy): domain Eukaryota; kingdom Metazoa; phylum Arthropoda; class Arachnida; order Araneae; family Salticidae; genus Salticus; species Salticus scenicus. The sequence continues at coordinate 76,638,066 of OZ005654.1, read as the reverse complement.
TTTAAAAAAAAATCCAGTTCTCCAATCGATAAGCCTTTTAAACCATCGGATTGAAAAAAATCGGCCCTTTCGTTTAATAGATACAAAAGAAAAACGATACAGGAGACCTCAAAATGTGTAAATCGGGTGAAATCTCGAATCCCATTTTCGATAATATAAAAGTACTTCAAAATGTCTTTCGAATGATGTATTAAAAATAATTTAAAATGTATTAAAAATAATGTGTAGACGGTCGTCTGCCAAGTTAAAATTCTTGTGACTTTGTTGACACCATTTTTTTTATTTTAGTTAATAATAATAATAATAAAAAAAAAAATCCAGTTGTCCAATCTATAAGCCTTTTAAACCATCGGATTGAAAACTAGTATGTTGTGGCCACCACAAGACTTTCTTCTATATTTACCTATACATATTCAATCAGTAACAATATTTAAAAAAAGAAAAAAAAAAAAAAAAAAAAAAAAAAAAGTACGATTTTTTTTTTCTAAGTTTTTTTTCTAAGTTTTTTTTTTTTTTTTTTTTTTTTTTTGTTAAAAGTGAAAAAAATCGATAACTTTGTTTTAAATTATCACAGATTTCTAGTTCAACCATTCGTTTTAAAGGTATTGACGAGACCTTTCGAAAGATACCCATCTTGAAAATTTATCCCCCCCGGGGGGGTACTTCCCCCCAGGGGGGAAAGCGATGCCCCCCCATGCAGAAAATTTTTTTCCTAGTTACATACTACTATTATCAATAATTCATATTAATTTTACAATCACAAGTTTAAAACAACTCTTATTATGCACATTTATACGAATTTTTGTCCTATGCTGCCATGTTAAAAATTTAGATAAAATGCTATCACAGCGCCACCTGTTGAGCTATTGATCCCCAAACATAATCAGCACCAGTTTATGTCGGGGACCAACTAAATACCAAGTTTGGTTAAATTTCGTTAAAAAAAAAAAAAAAAAAAAAAAAAAAATTGCGATATTTTTCTAAGTTTTTTTTTGTTAAAAGTAAAAAAAATCGATAACTTTGGTTTAAATTATCATAGATTTATCGTTCAACCATTCGTTTTAAAGGTATTGACGAGATCTTTCGAAAGATACCCATCTTGAAATTTTGCCCCCCGGGTGGGAACTTCCCCCCCCCGGTGGGGGGGGGAAACGATGCCCCCACATGCACAAAAATTTTTTCCCAGTTAACAATTACTATTATCAACGAGACCTTTCGAAAAATACCCATCTTGAAAATTTACTTTCCCGGGGGGGATTTCCCCCCCCGGGGGGGAGAACCGATGCCCCCCATGCACAAAATTTTTTTCCTAGCTAACTACTACTATTATCAATAATTCATATTAATTTTACAATCACAAGTGTAAAATAACTCTCTTTATGCCCATTTATACGGAATTTTGTCCTATGCTGCCATGTTAAAAATTTGCATAAAATGCGATCACAACGCCACCTATTGTGCGATTGATCCCAAAATCTAATCAGCACCAGTTTATGTCAGGGTGCAACTAAATACCAAGTTTGGTTAAATTTCATTCATTGGTTCGTGAGATACAGCGTCCACAAAAAAATGATACAGACAGACAGACAGACATACAGACAGACAGACAGTCAGACAGTCAGACAGTCAGACAGACAGACAGACAGACAGACATTTTCTAAAAACTATTAATTCGTGTTCTCCATATCCTAAAACATGTAAATCCATCAAAAAGTGGACTTCGAAAATTTTCGCGAATCCAATACTTTTTCTATATTACATATAGAAGAAAGTAAAAATCGGCCCTTTCATTTAATACCTTATTTGTAATGATTCGACTGATATTTCTAATTTATTTTCCACTTTTTCCGTAAGAATGTCTCTTTTTAAGCAATTCGCAATGAATTCTCGGTCATTTTTCGATTGACATAGGTCGACGTTTTAATTAATATCTCCGCTATTTAGGGTTACATCGCTTAGACCTCGAGGTGAAGAAATTCTGCGTCTGTTGATACTGGTTTCGAGGCGCTGAAACCATTAAGGGCGTATCAGATTCAGCAACTTTAGAAACAACCAATTTTTGAGCCGACTTTAGCGCCGATTTTTCCTCGACGAAAACACCGTAGAGGTTACAATAGTCGGGTGAAAAGTTGGATGAAAGAAGACTAACTTCTGACGCTTATCACTTTTCTTGGCGCGAATAAAATACGCAATGATTAGCGTTAAAATTCCCTTTTATTTCTGTAAAATATCGCATTATTATTTCTATTTTGATCTTTTTTACAACTATTGTCATAACTCCATACGAAAATAAAAACGATTAATTGAAAATTCTTATCATTTAACGGTAAAATAAACGTGCTTAACGATAATATTTCTTCTTCAAACCTCCACTTGAAGCGATTCCCGTGTTCCGCCATCTTGGAAATATGACGTATCAAAATAGCGCATCCTGATTGGACGAATCCGAGGAGAAATTGAGTATACGGACAATTTTATCAAGGCAGCTCTGAAAAAGTTGGGCAACTTCGGTCTGCGCTATCACACTGGGAGTAGAGACAATTTTTTCCGAAAAATCGGCGCTAATCAGTGGTTGGCTCTAAAATCGCCTGTAAAGTCGTCGAGTCTGATACGCCCTTTAGCGCCGGAGCTTTAGCGCGCACAAGGCATTTCTCACAGACAGGCAGAAAGGCAGACAGAAAGAAAGACAGACAGAAAGACAGATGCGCGCAGATTTTAATAATATAAGGGATGTAGAATACATGAGAACAAAAAATATGCATAAAATAGAAATTTGTACAATAATAAAAATATTATTTTGCTTTAAATAAATATTTTTTTAATCATATCATTTTGCATTATTTTATTTTTGTCAGTAAAACAATATTTCTCAAATTTTCAAACAAATTTCTGTAAAATACAAAGTAACATCTAACAACTTTTCAGCTTATTTTATAAGGCTTAAAATCTCATATTTGTATGCCAAAATGAAGGAATAAAAATATTCACAGCATTTTCATTCTATCAACTTTCAGTATTGAACTATTTTTTATACTTATCAAATGTTTATGGTATAGCATAGAAAACGGTTAATGTTATATTGTTTATTTGTTTATTTATTTATGCTATGCTTTGTGCATGTACTTTAGAGTGATACATAAAAATTAAATTTTATATATTAAAAAAAAAAAAAAAAAAAAAAAAAAAAAACTTATGCAAAACACTGTGCAAGTAATCAATATAAAAAATTGTTTTGTGACTAGTTATTGATTCTTAATATTATTATTTCTCGTTCATACATCATTATGCTGTTTAAACACATTATTTTCCCTGAATAAGAATTCGTACGCATGTATATTAGATGACCATATTAGAGAACAGATGTCCTCTTTTTATTAGAGGAAAGTCCGTTTTTGTAAAACGCTTCTCTAAGTTTTAAAAATTGTTACAAGAAAATTATTTATCATAAGTATAAGCTTTTTTGTCCCATTTTTACAAATAATTTAAAATTATCTTTCTAATTGGGAATTGAAATAATTATTAACGCTTTTAATTTGTAAAAGTACTCTAATACGATCACCAAATCTATATATACATCTGTGCGTGTTATTTTTGTTTTATTATTAGTTTTTGTGTAATTTATATTTTTTTGTTTTAGTTTATGCCCACAAAAATCCTTTGTCATCTCATTAACTGTTGAACAGTGAGTTACAAAATATGACTGTTTACAGCGCCACCAGGAAAATTAAAATTACCGTTTTTATCTTTAAAATGGTACCAGATACGGGAAAAAAGGCAGTTACAAAGGTGTTTAGCAACACCTATTTAATAAGAGAAGACATTTTGTAGACATCAGCGATAACAATAGAACATTTAAAACGTGCCTTTTTTTTATTAGGATTTTTAACACTGTCACGTGAGTAATTGATCTCAAAAAGAAAAAACAACTAGTTTTCGCAAAATATCTTTATTTTCGAGGTTCAAACTACAATCTGTCAGCTGCAATGCACGATTCTACACTTTTTTGAATTTTACACAGCATTATGCTGTAACTTATGCAGCGTTATGTATAATTTTTTGATGAAATGAGAACCTACTTATCGCTTATTGTAATATGGATGAATTAGATATTTTCTTTTTTTTATCTTTATTTCTATTTATACATTTGCAAATCTGATGCAAAAACTTTAAAATAAATAGGCGTGTTTTTAATGTATTGCGGACTTTTGCTACAATATACTGACGTTGCATTGCGACTGAAATTTGTGTTGTTTCCTTTTGAAAAAGAGTGCATTGTAATGTTGATAGAGGTCAAAGGGATAGGATTTACAAATACAGGGTGTATAATTTTGTAAACGATAATTTTTCAGATAGTGTATGAACGGCTTACATCACATTCTCATCAATCGCCAAACGAAGCTGTTATCGGATAGATACAGCAAGAGATGGATCAAAATACGTCATCGTCTTTTTTTTTTTTTTTTTCGAGATTAGGGAAAAAATACCTGAGTAGAAGGGAATTTAAAAAAAAAAATGATTCATTGTTTTAAATATCAGACGTATTAAAAAAAGTTTTTGCAAAAGTTTGATAGATTTTAGGAAAGAATTTAAAAGCATTTAATTAGATTCATGCATACTAAAGAGTAAAGAGGTTATCCGATAAATACCGGCTTTCTGTCATAATGCCTTAACTTGCCCTCTAATATTTCGTCTTATGCGATTGCAAAAGATTTGGCGTTAAAATAACATTTCTAGCTACTGTTTATTTATTTTTGTTTTGGAAAGTATTCCAACAGAATTTTCTTATAAGTGAAACGTGCGAATAAGATATCGATACCTAGATGAGAAAATATTGGATTAGTAAAGCCAAAGGTTTCAGTATCAAATCCCAGACTAATTACTATCTACCTTCGTAAAGATTAAATCGGTAATCCCATCAAAATGCTGAGGTGAAAGCACTTAAAAATCTTGTTTATATTAATTTAATTCAATTTTTTTTCCAATAACTTATAAAATAATAGCTAACGGAAAATTCTGAGAAAAAATTATTATTTAGTAAACTTTACATTATCATACACTTTTCAAAAAAATGCAAAAAACAATATATTTATTCATTAAATATTTGTACTTTTTAAAGTCTTGAAACGAATGATGTATATATATAATTAAAGATATTTATTACCAAAAATATCTAAATTAAACAAAGTTTTCATGTGTGTGAAGCAATTTGGATTGAAGAATATCTTCCAAATCTTAATTTCCTATACATGTCTCACAACCATATATATATACATAAATGTATATATATGGTGCTTACCAAAAACATACTGACGGCAGTAAATTTTGTCTTTTTCTACAACACTTCATTTTCTACATATTCTTTATTTCCTTTGATCTTAGAAAAGGAAAAAGAAAATGTGTAGTTTTTGATTGACTGAAATGCATTTTTCTGCTATCATTATGTATATACATATACAGATATAAATATGTCTGTAGGATTGTGTATTTATATTTTTTTACGTGTCTTTATCACGGATAAATTCTGATAATAATTCTGTTTTCCAAAGTTAAAACTTTCCCTTCCATGTATATATATTTTAAGATGATAAAAATTTAATTTAGAGTAAGAGATTTATTAAATATTTTATCTTTAAAATAAAATAAATTTAAAAAAACATCGATTCAAAAAATCTACTTGTTAAAGAAGATATATGTACACTATGTACCAATAAGTATTCAGACAGTTTCGAATTCAGACATTTTTTCAAATATCTAGAGAAATCCTTTTGGAATTATCTTGAAATTTTGGGAATATAAATAACATGTTATACATCATATATTTCAGCAAATATTTTTCCACTAGAGGGAAAGGGGACCAGTAAAAAATTAAGCAAAAATCAAAATATTTTTGATTAACCTGTAGAAATAGTGCCTGAAATGCGTGTTTGCTGTAGCATGTGATTTTGAGGGTTGTTTTAATAATATGTATTAAATTTTATGAGGTTACCTCATATATTCATTGAGATAAAACTGTTTCTTTAAAAATTTCAAATAAACAAGTAAATGTCACATTTTTACTTTCCGAACACTATAGTGAGGAAAGTATTGTAATCATGTCAAAAATCCGAATTCGAGATTTTGATATTTCTATACGTTTTGAGGTCCCCTGAGTCCGTTTTCACTATTTTTACGATGATGTATGTATGTGTGTGTGTATGTGTGTATGTGTGTATGTGTGTATGTGTGTATGTGTGTATGTCTGTGAGTGAACACGCTAGCGTCTAAACGCTTTGTTCAATTAACCTGAAAGTTGGTACGCATATTGTAAGTCACCATAGTACAAACCCTATAGATTTTGGTGAATCTAGCACTTATAGTTTTTTTACAGGGACACAAAGAAAAATTCTTTATCATTATGGCATATGGGAGCAAAATCTTAAAAGTGCGATAGCATCTAAACGCCTTATTCAATTGAGCAAAAAATTTATACACATATTATAGGTCACAAATACTCAATCTGTATAGATTTTGGAGAATCTAGCACTTAAATTTTTTTTACAGGGACACAAAGAAAAATTCTTTATTATTATGCCTATGGGGCCAAATTTTTAAAAGTGTGATAGCGCCTAAACGCCTTATTAATCTGAGCAAAAAAATTGTACACATGTTATAGATCACAGTTGAACTAACTGTATAGACTTTGGTGAATCTAGCACTTACAGTTTTTTTACAGGGACACAAAGAAAAATTCTTTATCATTATGGCCTATGGGACTAAATTTTTAAAAGTACGATAGCATCTAAACGCCTTAATGAATTGAGCTGAAAATTTATATGAGTATTATAAATCACTGTTGCACTAACTATAAGCATTTTGGTGAATTTAGCATTTATAGGTTTTTACAGGGACACAACGAAAAATTCTTTATCATTATGATCTATGGGCTCAAAGTTCAGTAGCGTTAAATAAAACATCGTGTAATAGATGGAGAAAAATACTCAAACACTCTATTATGGTTTTCTCTCTTTTGTTTGTTTAACAACTCCTCTTTCTTTACTTTATCTACAAAACTGTTAATTACTCAATGTTCGGAAAGTCGAGTGGAGTCACTCCAGATTTTTTAATATACCACTTGGGGTATTAGACTCAGTTTAAAGATATTTTTAGGAAACATGGCAAACTGCCTTATACGCAGCATACTGCAATCAGAAAACAAAAAAAAGTTTTATATCTTATGAAATATGAACATTTTTACTGAATAAAATTTAACTGCACATACGAAAGATTTAGCGAAATTTCATTTAACCCATTTTCTCCCAATTTATTTATTTTGCTTAAATTTAAAAAAAAATATAATTTTTAAGGTTAGTTAAACCTAAATAAACTTAATAGAACAATATTTGAATATATATATATATATATATATATATATATTCTGTATAAGAAATCTTATCCAGGACACTGAAATAAAGAGGATGAAATTTACACTTATACGTTTTAGTGTTTTCTTCAATAGTGAAAAGTGCTTTCCGAGTATAAAGTTTTGCTTTATCTGTATAATGCTTTCTTATTTACATGATAGTTCTCGAGAAAGAATTTTCAACCGCAAAGAGAAGATAAACCACGCCCCCTAATGTAATGATTAAACAAAGATTCCAGTTAGGGGAGGAGGAGGAGGTGAGACACATAACACGCTAGCAGAAGATTCTATATACCATTATTTATTCCAGCTGACAAAATATTTGCACCAAGCAAATTCTGATTTCTTTATGCTATTTTTCAGCTGTCCTTTAAATAGGACAATGGGATAAAATGGGTTAATAGCCAAATGTATTGAGCTATTCACATGAAAACTTTAAACAAATATCGTGTAAATTCAAAAACTTATGAGAGTTAGAACAAGCAGAATTTAAATTCAACTCAAAAAAAGGAAGATGATGGGAGATTTTATCAATATTTATTTGTAATCGGCGAATACTGCATTACCTTGGGCATTGATTGAATTAAAATAAAAATATTAAAAAAAAACTCTTTATACTTTAGTTTTTAATTTGAGTGGAACTGAAGTGCTGCTCATTCTATCTCATAACCTTTTGAATTTACACGATGTTTGTTTGATGTTTTCATATCAAATAACTCAATACATTTGGCTATCAAATTAAGCAAATGGCATTTCAATAAAGCTTGCGGATGCATTCATATAAACTATGTAGTAAAAAAGCTAATATTTCATAACATATATAAAATTATTTTGCATTCTTATTGCAGTATGCTGTGTCTAATGTAGTATGCGAAGTTTCTTAAAAATGGCTTTGTACTTCACTGTTAAAAATTTCTGTAAATTTAATGTAAGTATTTATCTACAGTCTCTGTAAATTTTCAGTAATTCTTAGTTAAAAGTGAATAATAGAGAATCTCAATCTTTATTCTGTTTATTTACCTAACTTTATTATTTAATTATTTAATTAAAATTAAAAATGACTGCTTCTACTTTAGATAAAGCATTCCAAGTCCGAAATATATTCTTACTAATAATTAATTAAATTAATATTGGTTATTAAAATGAATGTATAAAATACGTTTTTTAACATCTCCGTTTATTTTTCTCTGTAAGTTTACGTAAGACTTAAGATAATACATTACACAAAGTTTTCTGTTAAAATTTTAACAGTGTGGGTGCAATACCCTACTTGTTATAATAAAATGAGAGGCGATTTTTATTACGATTTTTTAAAGAAAATATTATACCTCCATGAATACCTGTGGTAACATAAAAAAATATATAAATAAATAAATAAATAAATAAAAAAATAGAACAAATCACTTTCAATTACGAAAACGCATTTTGAGCATATAAACACATTTTTACGGAACAATGCAAAACATTTTCACCACTGTTTAATTTTTTACTCTCCCCCTTTTTCTCTGCCGGGCTAAACCTTTGCTGAAATGTAAGCGATGAAACATGTTCTTTGTACGTCCAAAGTTTCAAATTAATTCCTAAATTGCTATCTCGTTAACACCATGACGTAATGGCCAAATATTTAATCAGGTATAAAATTAAAATTACTTAATTCTTTTTTTAATTACATTTTAATATAAAAATATTAATAATTTTAATTCAAAACATTCTATAAACTGTAGATGCGTGTTTTAGTTATTTATTTATCTTGAGTTTGAAAAATTTTAATAGATTTTTGAAAGTCTGATTTAAATATTTTGAAAATGTACATGCTTATACTTATAGTCGAAGAAATGTCATTTAAACTTTTTCACAAGCGCGTTGACAAGATAATAAATATTATAAATAAATTTGCTTTTATTTTTCAAAAAAACAATCACAACTTTAAAGAAATATATTTCATCCTAATTCATCATTTGAAAAGGGCACTAGGATAGAACGCATTTTTCCCCTTCCTGATAATGCTTCCCTTATTATTGTTATTATTATTATTATTATTATTATATATCATTGCTGTGTTAATTTTCTAAAGAATCATAAAGTATAAATGTTTGTATCTTCTTGACAATTATTTATCATAATGTTGTCTATTCTATTTTACAAATCTATTATGGAATTTATATATATATATATATATATATATATATAAATGATAGATATCATAATAAATTTTAACATTAAAATTTTAGCATTTAATAAATACATGTCAAAACCAACGCAACAAAAATAAAACTCATTTTAACACAGTAAAAAACCTATTACAGAAATTTTGCGATTCATATTTAGATCCAATAAGAGGCAAAACCAATTTAATTTACTATTAAAATTCTAGCATTTAATAGATACATGCCAATATCAACAAAAATAAAACTGATTTTAATATAGTACAAAAACTATCACAGAAATGTTGTCATTAATATTATTAAGTGTCTTTTGTTTTATTTAATACATATTGAAAAAAATGTTTTACTGACGGAATTATTCAGGAATTATAATTGACTCTCTATTCAAGTTGAGTGTTAAATCATTAAGAAAAAAAAAAGGGGGGGAGTTAACATCGGGAATTGATTCCTGATAGGCACAAAACAAAAAATTTTGCTTATTATTATTATTATTTTTTTAATTATAATTTGTTTCTTAGTAATATCATAACTTGTATGACCTGACTACAGCACATTATCGATTGCCACCAGTGGTCGAGAGGGTCAATCCTTGAAGCTGGTTGACGGGAGATGCCGAGTTCGATTCCAGGTCGTATTTGTCTTTCTAATTGTTCAGAACTTACCGTTATTTTCTCTGAAACATATCTCTCCATATAACACTAAAACTAATGCGGACTAGATACCTTTGAAGAGACCCCCCTCACGAAAATCACACGTCTACGCCCAGATCCTTCGTTTATAGACAATGGACATTAACAAATAACACACAACACCATGTACATTTTAAAAAAAGGTTTTATAATGCCTGTTTTCGTATATGGAATAGTAATCAGTTTAAAATTAATTTTTTTGAACAATCTCAGTAAAACAAGAAATATATACGGTAAAATACTGCAGAAAAGAAAACGGAATTCTGTACCACTTAATCAAGCTGTACATAATCTGCTTAATATATATATATATATATTTAGAATTTTTTTTTTTTTTTCAATTCGAAGAATATTTTTTTGCAATTTTATATCAAGCTAAAGTATAAAAAAATATAATCTTAAAATAATTTTAATGTTAAATTTTTTTTCAAGTAATTTATAATAATCTATTTAGTTATTTTACTTAAAATAGGGTTTATAATAATAACAAGAACGAAAAATCATTTAGTACGCATTGATTTTTAAAACATTCCAACTAAACGTACATGTTGTATCGTATAACTTTCAATATTCTTTGCCTATTTTATCACACAACAGACATATAGAAAAACTGGAAAGTATACAGATTGACTAATTGAATTTAAAACCACTTTTAGAAATTGTTGGGAAGTGTTAAAAGACTTAAAGTGACCGAAAATCCAGCCGTTATATTATAATTTCAGCCCTTAATGTATCTGAATATTTTAGTGTAACGTTTTAAATCTCTATGTTAAACATGTCATATTCTATACAAAACGTTATTTAAGAATATTAACAATACAAATCAATTTCTTTATGATGTTTACAGTAGAAAGTTATTTAAATGTGATTTTTAATTATGCCTGCCATAAAACGCAATGCAATGTTTTCTTTTTTTTTTGTGTGTGTGTGTGTGTATACATACTAGTTGTACAAGACCTACTAATGTCATTGTTAATTTGGAACATTCTTTAATATATATCATTTTTTAAAAATTCTGAAAATATTTACGGAAACTGGGGGCCAGAAACAGAAAAACAGAAAGATAGACAGTTGGAGAGACAGATAAAAATATTAAAATCACATTCACACTTAAAATTGTTAGAAATTGATAAAAACGGTTAATGTAAATGAAAATGCAATTTCAGCAAGTTTTTTTAAATAGCTCCTAATGTAATTGAATATTTTGGTGTGTCCCCGTAAATCTAATGCTGATCATAATATATTCTATAGAAAGCATTCTTTTGAGCGTATGAATAACATATTTCAATTTCATTAAGATTTGTCGAAACTAAAGTTAGTAAAATGTGGTTTTGTCCCATAGAACGCAATGTTTTGGTACACTCTCAAGTGTCACTGAACAAAATTCATTCGTAGTATTTACTCCATTTTACATAGAAAACATCCGATAGTGAACGTGAATCCCATATTTCAATTTCATTAAGATTTCTATACAGTAAAGTTATTAAAATATAATTTATATAAACACCTCTCGCAGAACACAATGCTTTGTAATACTTTCAGTTGTCCCTGTACACAAAACAATTAATGTATTTAATCCATTTTCAAAAGGGAGCTTCCGACAATGAACTTGAATAACATATATCAGTTTGAAGATATTCTATACATATTTACGGGAGTTAGAACGAGGACAGAAAGATAAACAGATGGACAGATGAACACACCGACATATACACAAATTGAAATGAAATTCTCAATTAAAAATTCTTAGAAATGTTTAACGCTTTATGTAAACGAAATTTCAATTATAGCAAATTATTATTAATCGCTCTTAATCCTACTGAATGTTTTTGTGTGTCTCTGTAAATTTAATGCTGATTATACAATATTCTATAAAAAACATTCTTTTGTGCACGTGAATAACATTTTTCAGTTTCATTTTAAGCTTTGTGCAAGGTAAAGTTATTAAAATTTAGTTTATAGAAATATCTCTCATGGAACATAATGTTTTGGAATACTTTCGAGTGTCCCTGTACACGTAGCAGTGGCGGTATTTACTCCATTTTACATAAGAAACATCCGATAGTGAACACGAATAGCATATTTCAATTTCATTAAGGTTTGTGTATATTAAAGTTATTAAAATATGGTTTATAGACATACCTCTCCTAGAATACATAATTCTGGAATAATTTCAGGTGTCCCTGCACACAAACCAGTCTATATATTCTCTATTTACAATATGGAACATTCGATAGTGAACTTGAATAACATATATCAGTTTCATGAAATTCAATGAATAATTATGGGTGTCAGAGTGCGGACATACAGACAGACAGACACGAACACACGGACAGACAGGCAATCCGAAGTCCTTAACTCTCTTCATTCTTGTTCGAAAGTGTTAAAAAAGAGATAACAGTGCTTTAAATTGAAAAGGAAGGTAAAATTTAATGTAAATTACAAAGCACAAACTTTATCAACTAACACTTATTGTTTACCCTGATAATTTCTATAAAAATTTTCACTCTTATAAAGAAAAGTATGGAACAATTGTTGTGAACTTATTTATTTTGGAATTAAAAAAAAAAATAAATAAATAAAATAACAGCATATTGATCACACGAATTAAAAAATTTCGTTATTCATTAGCATTTTTTATTTTATATTTTTGGTGTGAAAATGCTTAATTTTAAAATGAAAAAGAAATTCAGAAGAACAATATCTAGTTGCGAAAAGCTATTCCTTAATAAAATTTATACACACCTATTTTATTTAGATACCGAGTGATCTTATCACATATTACAAGAAAGATTCAAGCCTTTTTAATGATTTTTTGCTTCCGAAACTACCCTTCTGTTCCTGCATGCAATTTACTTAAATATTTTGCGTGCCTTTTCTGGTCAATATCAGTTAATTTTCATACATTTATAAGAATGAGTTTTACTTCTACAGTTTCTATATTTTTTATATGGAATTATTATTGAAAGTATTATTATTGAAAATAATTATTAGTAAAAATATTTTTAAAAGCATTATAATAAAACTGCTGCTTTCACCAACAATTACCACCATCTATCATAGAAAAAAAAAATAATAATAATTGGTTAAACACGGCACTTTAAAAAATATATATTTAATAAATTCAACAGATTTCGTATTAGGTTTGAATTTTACTAATATTTTTATTACATTTGAATGTAAAGAATGAATATTTGTCAGTATGCGTCTCGATTTTTATTCAAATGTAAACAGAGCAATGAAATTCTGCACCATGATACACACACACACACACACAAATGCACCTGCACTATTATTATTTTTTTTTTCCATTTTTTTTTTTTTTTTTTTTTTTTTTGAATGTAAAATTTTTAGGTGAATCTTTAGTTTGCACAGCTGTAGTATGCAGCTCGTCTAACAATTTTGCACCTTTAATTTTACTTATAGTGGTGATCAGTAATATATTTACCTCACTTAAATGTTATTGCCACAAACATTGTAAATGTTTGCTTATACCTATTTTTTTAATTAAATAATTTATTGCACTTAATGTTAAAATAATTAGAAATATTGCAGAAATATAACATTAAATATTTTTAATACTACGAAAAATGAACAAGAATAGTTTGTGAAAACAAAATTTCTCCTTGTACAATTTATTTTACAAATAATGCTAAAATATAAATTTAATGCAATTTTAATTATTTAACTAGCTTTTTATACACAGTAAAAAAAAATAATAATAATAATAATAATAATAAATAATAAAATTTACAATATATCTGAAACCTTGACTGACAGATTTGACCATATTTTTATAGATAAAATGTTATTTCTTAAAGAATTTTTGTACTTATATCAAAAAAAGCATTTTTTTTTAAATAAATTTTTATTAGATAACAATCTAATATTGGTTGCTAAAATTTTATAGGCTTATCGTTGAAAAATGGAAAAAATACGATATAACTGATGAGAAACCGCCGAATTTATTCTAAGAAAAAAATATACCACTTTCATCTAGAACAAAGAAAGTAACCATTTTTTAAAACAATAAACTAGTTTTTAATTATATAATTTTTTGAGTTATGCGTATAACGTAAACAAATAACCTGGATAGACGAAATGATTCAGAATTTCTAGTCTACAATTTTTAGACGGTGAAACAATATTATAAATCATTTGTATAGCGAGAAATTCACGTTTATTACCTAGAATTCGGTTATAAAATGAAATTATAGTTATTAAAATTCGTTTCTTGTGTTTGTATTTATTTACAGAGAATTTTAAATGAGATTGACCGTTATAATTTAGGAAAACGGTCTAGTATTCTAATAGGGATTTTTTAGAATCGTGAGCAGAGGGAACTAGAATTTATAAGGATGAAATAGAACTGTTTTTACTAGAGGCAAAATATAGATTCTAGTCCTTCTTTTTCTTTCTCAGTGTACGAAAGAGGAAATTTACATGAGAAGTCTGAAAAATTGTCTCTCAAGCTTTTACAAACATAAGCAAGTTTTAATTCTCTTATATACTTTAAATCATAATTAAGCTAAAATGTAATAGACCTGACGTATTCTGGTCTAAAAAACCGAAAAAAGAACTATTTATTATTACTTTTACAGTAAAAAAAAATTAATTATCCTGTAAATTGCCTTTGTTTTATAGTGAAGTTAAACTAAAAATATATATGTATATCTCCGAACACCTAACACATATTAAAATAGGTATTTATAAAAAATGTAATAAATTACTTAAAATATGAATTTAATTTTTATCCTTTATCTTCTTTAACGGCTTAGATTTTAGTTTCCGAGATTTTTATGTCTGCGTCTTTTTTAAGAATAATTTATTTTCTGTTTAGGAAAAATATATATTGTTCTTTTGTTGTAAACTCTCTCGTTTGCAATTTAAAGTAAATCACTACGGTAAACATTAGCATATACTTTCAAAAACTGTAAACATTGATTTTCTTCTTTAGTTTCGAGCCTAGTCAGACAAGTATTTAATTACCGTTTAGGAAAAATATTTTTTCGTAACATTTTTTAAAACCGTCTACTTTTAAAATAAACTCACCCTTTATCTAGTACTGAAAAAAAAAAAAAAAAAAAAAAAGAGTCGGCATAAATAGTTCTTTTAAAAGAACAAAAGTTTATTTTAATGTTTTTTGCAAACAACAAGCTTTATTGAAATATCATTAATGATTATGATATGATTATGATTCATGATTACTATTTACATTTGTTCCATATCACAATTTCTTTCTTTTATTTTTTTAAGTTATACTGCCTTATTTCGTAATTACATAATTATAAGTACGTAATTAGAGATTATATAATTATAATGTCATTTCTTCCTGTAGTTTATGTTTACAATTTTTGTTCTTTAAAACTTGTTTGCACAATATATGTTCATTTTGATTTCGGTAATATATATTTTGCATATTACTGATAAAATAAATTTTAAACTACATAAATTTCATTTATTTGTAATTAAATTATTTTAATAATTTATAATTTTCTTTATATATTTTATATGTTTTTAATTTAGTTTTTTACCTTCTTTTATTCTCTTTTATTATTTATTTTTTCAAAATTTCTCTCTCCTTTAAGTATAATCAGTCAAAAGTAATGCACAGTTTTTAAAAATACAAAAGGCTCACAAAATAATTTGAACACTTTCGCTTTTTTACGTTTTGTCAAATGTCTTTAAAAATAATTTAGGAATCATCTTGAAACATTGGTAGTGTAAATAACATGTTATACCTCATATGCTTCAGTAAAAGTTTTGCCATGCAAAGGAAAAAAGGATTAGTAAAAAATTAAATAAAAATCAAAATGTTTGGAATAACCCTGTAACAGATATGCTTTAATGCGTTTCGGGTGTAGCATGTGATTATGAAAACTTTTCTCTTTATCTGTATTAAATTTTATGAATCTACCATATATATGCATGCAGGTATAACGGTTTAAAAAAAATGCAAATGCAATTTCCACTTTTTAAAATTTCGTACGTAGTATATTAGAACCAGTGCAAAGATATTATAAGGAAATATGACATACCATATTAGACACAGCATACTGCAATCAGAATTAAAAAAAAAAAAAGTGAAATATCTATCGCAATATGAGCACTTTTGCTAAGTAATTTTTAACTATACATGCACAATCTTTATAAAAATTTCATTTGCATAATTTAATAGCCAAAGATACTGAGCAACTTTTATGAAAACACCAAACAAATATTATGTAAATTTGATAATCTACGAGAGATAGATTAAACAGAAATTCAGTTATTCTAAAAAAAAAAAAAAATGAAAGATGTTAGGGATTTTTATCAATATTCATTTACAATCAGCGAAAAAACTGTAATATCACTGGGCATTGATTGAATCAAATTAAAAATGTGAGTAAAAACCCTTTTAGTTTAGCTTTTATTTAGCTTATATTTGATGGACGAAGTAGCTACGCGGTGCACATAGAAATGATGGATACACTGAGAAAAAAAATATATCGTTTTCATCTAGAACGAATAGGTGACCCTTTTCTAAATCCCTGAACTAGAAATATACATTTCCGAGCTATGAGTATAAGGTACGCCAATACACTGAGAAAAACTTCTGTAACTAACACCTAGAATCTAAATTGTGGCTCTAGAAAAAATAGTTCCATGTCATCCTTATAAATTTCTTATACAATTCTTTCTAGTTCCCTTCGAAAGCGAATTCTAGAGATCTCTATTAGAATTCTTGAGCGTTTGCTTATACTATCGAGGACAAACCTATTTGAAAATATCTCCAAATAAATGTGAATACAAGAGGCGGGTTTCAGAAGCTCTAATCTTGGTTTTTAACCCAAATCTAGAAAATCAAGCGAGAATTTCTTGTAATACAAGAATTAGAATATTCAGAATATTGTTTCACCATCTAGAAATGTGCATATTAGAAATTCTCAACCCTTTCGTCTATTTAGTTTATTTGCGTGCCTTATGCGCATAGCTCGAAAATCTACCTTTTTAGTTTAAGGATTTAGAAAATCACCATTTATTCATTCTGGACGAAGGCGATATAATTTTTTTTTCAATGTAGATAAACGTACAATTCTCAATAGATACCATTTGTAAGAAAGTGCAACTATTTGGCCCTGGAAATTAAAAATTTTGTAAAAGAAGCAAGTTTGATTTATTTTAGTAAATAAAAAGAAATTCCTTATTGTGATAGTGTAATTTGTGTAATTAGATGTTCAAAACGTTTCGAACAGAGTAAATCAGACGGAGATCAGATATTGATATTATTTATTTGATGACCACATCCTTTTTAATTTCTATATATTACACAATACATTAAAAACCATCGTTTTGGAAATGATGAGCACGTTGCATTCGGTGTAAGATGAGCAGTGTACATCTTCCAAAATACATTTAATATCTTCTTTAATATCAAGTATTAGTATGAATAAAACCGATTCAAATTGGAAGGATCATCCATCTTGAATGAGTATCTTAGGACTAGTGTCGCTATTTAGAGAAAAAAAAATCATGAACTTGTTTCTCCCTCTCCTTCTCATGGTCATTTCATTGTCATACACAAGTTATTTTAACAAGACACAAGAATCCGGGGTCTCGTTTTTTCCCAATTTCGCATTACTTTTATTTATGTAAAGTTGTAATATCTCTTTTTTATAAAGTAAAAAATAAATAAATAATAATAATAAAAATCTCTCTTTTTTAAAGTTTAACGTATAGAATGTAGTCATGTGTTATGTATTATTAGTAAAACTCCAAACCCTTGTGAGGTGGAGACTATAGACCATCACCAAAGTTGGGAATGTCAAATCACTTCGTCGCCAGTGACTCGGCGAAAGTCTTGGTCGGGTTAGTTTTGTGGCGGCAGGGTGCTGCAACGAAGGAATTAGGCAGTGAGAGGTAGATGAATTAGAAGTGATTTTAAAAGTATTGATTGAAATGAAGAGAAAGGAAGTTGTAGAATGTAGTATAAGATGGGGATTGTTTTGGTAGATAAAAATAGTGAATTGGTTTGTAGCGGATTAGTGTCAGAGGAGGTGGAATAAAGAGTAATGCTGGTGGTGATAGTTTTATGCGTATGTTAAGTGATGGTAGAGAGGTGTAGAGTTGTAGCATAAAGTAAGAGAAGAATCTGTCGCGCCTCGGGAATCCAGCCGGCGATTCTGGTGTGAAAATAGTGATAACAGAGAGCAGCCGTCGACAAGATCAGTATTGATGAGATAAATTAACTTTTATTTTATGCTTTGTTAAAGTTATTCGTAGAGGTCATTTGAGGTAAAATACAGTTAGCCCAACACCCGCCTTGATATTGAACGTTAAATAAACTGTGTTATTTTATATTTAAAACTTTGTCTCGAGATCTTATTATCTAATTAAGTAATTAAGAGAATTTTTAAGATTAAGATTGAGGAATTGAGATATGTAGACCACGAATTCCTCACACCCTAAAAAGGTTAAAGAAATTTCAAAATGCATATGCCATAATGTTTTTTCATATAAAAATGAGAATGACCGCTCTCTTATACCACGCTGAATTTGAAAACAATATTTGGTTTAAAAAAAAAAAAAAAATCTGATTAAAATTCCTAACTTAAAATCGTTTTCTTGAGTAAATGGTATGTGTTTTGTCAACTAAAGCGTTGTTGGAATACTCTAATCAATAAACGTAAAGAAAAAAAATTCGCTTACTTTGAATGAAAAAAAAAAACCGTAAAGTATTTTTTAATTTATTTAAAGTAAATCGTCTAAATGATTAATTACCCACATAAATAGCGATTATTATTTTTTTTTAACTTTCATCGTTAAGTTCCATTATTACACAGCCCAATTAAAGGAAGACAAAATACTGAGATGCTTTGTTTTTTCAAAATGTCTTAGAATTACAAATTTCTTTGGGCTTATTCAGTGTCTAATTGTACTTTCGAAAAACCTAATGACGTATTTTCTAATCTTGATTTTTTTCCCCATCAAAATTGGAATGAATGAATGTAAACGGAAAATAAATGTAAAACATATCTTAAGTTAATTTGTGGACGATTTGATCAAATACGTTTATCTGATGGGAAAATAAAGATAATTTACTTTTGAAAATTATTGAATTTACTATTTTATTTTACATTTGATTGTTGGCACAGATTTCAAAAAGATAAATTCAAATATTTTAAATGCGATGCCTGCTTATATAAGATTTGTATTTATGTTAAGTAAAATTCGGTAATTAGTAATGTTTTTTTTTTCTTCCACTTAATCACATCCAATAGAAAATACATAAAAATTATACATACGGCAAAAAAAAAAAAAAAAAAAAAAAAAAAGGAACATTTCTGTAAATTACACGTAATCTGTTACGAAGGTATTTTCATACTTCTGTATTGTTGGAGATATAATACATACATATACAAGTATGTTTCTGTGTTTGCATGCGTGTGTGTTTGCTTAGATACATAAATTTACTCTTTGGATCACTGGAATCTTAATCATCACAATTAAAACACCATGATATGAGGACAGCAGAATAAAAAATGCGTTGAAATTTTTAGTGTCTGTGTATTTGAGACATTTTCTTATAAAAATGCCCAACAATTTAAGAAGTCGCGAATATTTTTAAACCAGCACGAAATAAATCAATTTAAAATTTCTATATACTACATATTTTTTTTTCTCGGACTTACATATGAGCAGTTTTTCATATCACGATCGAATCATTGTCTGGTTAAATTTTGAATTTGTAATGTCAATTCGTTTAATGCAATTAAAAATCTGTAGCAAAGCGAAATAATATGTTTCGTTTAAGAAAAGAAATCTAATTTTTCAACTGATTTTGTTGATTTATTTTGCTATTTAACTGTAATTTCATACAGTTAACCAAATTAACTTGCTTTGATTGACTAAACGAATATGAAAGAAAGATGAATCGCTGTCATTGAATAACCAGTAACCTTCGTCATAGGTTACTGTAAACATCTAATGAATGAGAGGTGTGCTTCTGTCGCTTCTCGTAACATACTTTTTTTTTTTTTTTTTGAGGCTATATCCAAAAGTAAAAGTTAATTTAAGAAAGTTATTGAAAATCAAACAAATTAATTTTTATGCACATATTAGTGGTCGAAAATTACAATATAATAAATCAATCTAATTACAATCTAATTAAAAACAAAGTGATTTTTATCTTTAAAATTTCGAAAAAGAAATACTACATATTAGTGATTTTTTTTTATTTATTTTCAAAATTTTTAAATTGACCAGAATTCTTCTATGCACAATGCAGAATCACTAAAGAAATAATATTTATAATAATTTAATATTATTAAAAATGCCTTAAAATTATAGTCAACGTATGTAAACATTACCATTGTTTTTAGGTAAATGGCAAGCTGGGTAATACATTACCAATTTTTAACATTTCTAACATAACAACGTTTGTAAACAGTACCAATTTTTTTTAGGCTATATCCGAAAGTAAAAGTTAATTTAAGAGTTTTATTGGGAATCGAACAAATTCATTTTTCTGTCTATTTAGTGGTTTAATCGTTAGATTGTTTAATTACAATCTAATTAAACAATCTAATTACAATCTAATTAAAAATAAAATGTGATTTTTATTTTTAAAATTTTGAAAAAGAATTACAACATATTATTTAATTTTTTATTTATTTTCAAAAAAATTTAATTCACCAGAATTCTTCTATGAACAATGAAGTAATCATTAAGAAAATAATATTTATAATAATTTAATATTCTTAAAAATATAGTCAACATATATAAGCATAATCAATTTGTTAAGCACCCTATTAAAAATGTTAATAACCTAAGTTTGTTTTTTCTGTTTAAAACAAATATTGTACATGGATACCTGATATTGTTTTCTTAAAGTTTGAAATTGTACAATATTAAAAAAAGAAAAAAAAAAGTATTATTTAACTGACTGCGTCCAATTTATTTAAATGCTCGTAAGAATAAATAATCTTGTATTCAACATTTCCAGATGGAACCAAAATGCAGAAAGCGAACAAAATAATTTAGACACTTTTCAACATAGAGGTTTTGTGGAATACTTAAAGAAATATTTGGTAATGTTTTTGAAAATTCAGGCATGCAGAGAACATATTATGCCTTATCTATATGAAAAGTACTTCAAATTAAAGAAAGAAAATGGAGGAATTGTTTGTATATGCAATTTTCCAAATACCCTGTAGCTGTAGTATAGAAATAAGGTGTTTCTTTAATTATCTGTATTTATTTATATGAAGTTAGCACATACATCCATGGAAATATAAATGTTTATTTAACATCTTCGATATTTTTTTGCACATTATTTATTTAAAATATGCCTGAATTTTAAACCAATACAATGTCAATTTTAGATATCTCGAAATTGTACAGTAGAGACATGATCAGCATATAAAATAATTAAATGACTGTCTCATGAAACATGAAAATGTTTAAAAAATAATGTCTAACTACGTACAACACAATTAATTAATGTTGTAATTAAATATACGGTAAATATTATATAGCTATACATTATTAAAAAAAGAAAAAAAAAAAAAAAAACATTTAGTTTTTATTTTAAATCCAAGTATATAAAGTTAATCTCGTAAAAAAATTGGTACCGTAACATTCAGTAAAAAAACATTAATATAGCGTGTTACATATCAAGCACTCTCAAAATAAAGCAAATATAAAGTTCCTTTTTTTTTCAAGGTATTTTGAGTCAACTAATTTTATTAGTGGCACGTCCATTCAAAATGTAGATTTCCGAAAAGCTTTCATTAAGTTAGAGTCGTGTATATTTACTATATTTACTAAATTGGTGATTGATTATCAACTTGGTCGAGTTGAAAATCAGCCAGGTCGGCTGGCAGAGCAATCGCATTGTAGGTAGAATATTTGGGTTCGACACCCGGTACTGGTGTTTTTCAAATAGTTGGTATAAAAAATTACCCTATATCAACACCTCCTGTAATAATGCCTACGACCTGAGCTCTACGTCATGGAAGATCGGCCGATTTTATCCAATCAACACTTCCTATGATACACGTTGGATGGTGGGGATTGGATGAAATCGGCCGATCTTCCGTGACGCGGAGCTCAGGTCGGAGACTTTATTACAAGTGGTGTTGCCTAGATTCCAATTCCTCGAATTTTTTCAATTTCTTGAAATTAATTTTCCCGTTAGTCTTTTATAAGTGGTATTCTATTGCTTTTACAATTGCGTATTTGATGTGGCCACTAAAAATTACTTTATTATCCAGGATCACTCCTAAATATGTGGTGCTATTACCTAGTGTTTAGTCTATGCCTACGCGTCTCAAAGAGAAAAACTGGTAACTGAGACAAATTGGTAATAATTACCTTTTAGTAATATCATTTTAGTAATACTATATTTTTATTTAGAATATATCTTATGTTACTAGGAAACTTGTAAAAAATCTTATGTTACATATTTTGATTTGAATATTTGATCTAACTTTGAAATCTATATATCTCAGATGTTCACAAGTGTTGCTTATCACATTCTTGTCCAGATCTCTTCAATTTTAGAATATCATAGTTCTATGCTATATCTAGAATTTATTGCCAACGTTGCAATTTCTAGGGTGATGCCAGACATTATTATTTTCCATAATTTTCTAATAATTACATTTATACTATTATGACGACAAAGTTCGTGGAAATATTCCTGGAGTTTCAGAATGATTTTTCAATTATTTTTCTATGTATTTGGCAAAAACTTTGAAATTGTATTTAACCCTTTGAGTGCTGAATACTCGCGGCCAGGGACTGAATACTTTATGCGAGTGTTGCATAGTACACTGATCATTTTTGCCGGGCACGTATTTGCGTCAATAGTCCATACTGATAACATCTGCTAAGCGCGTATTTGCGTCCATAGTCTATACTGATAACATTTGCTAAGCGCGTATTTGCGTCCATAGTCTATACTGATAACATCTGCTGAGCGCGTATTTGCGTCCATAGTCTATATTAATGACTTTCGCTGGACGCATATGTGCGTCCATAACACTCAAAGGGTTAAATGTCTAGCTAATTACCGCAAGATTGTTTAAAATAATCCCTGCTTCTATGTCTGCTTACGATTTATCACTCGTAAATATTTCGTAATTGACTTGAATTTATAACTGAATAGCAACTGTTTAATGTATTAATTGTTTTGTTTGATGTTTTATTATTACAGTTTTTATTTAAAGTGATGAAGGAAAGAAAAGAGGAAGAATGGGTGTAACATGTGATAGTACACACCAATATAAACAATTTTCGTGATAATATATACGGTCAAAGAAAAAATGAAATGCTCAAGAGAGTGTTGAAATTATCAATTCAAAAATATTGAACTTGCATTTGAAACCCTCGCACACACTCTGAAACGATTGCATAGCTGTCAACATCTTAGATTATTCCTGAGTACTTTTAGCTCCGCCTTTATTTCATACCACTTATTTTTTAAAAGTAATTTTTTCTTATTTTATCGAAGGTATATATTGGAGAAAAATTTTCTATAAATAACGTGGTGCGAAATAACAGCAGGGATAATAATTTAATTTATTCCGAAATAACTCAGGAATAAATTAAAATATTGACAGCTATGTGGCTGTGGTTGTGTGTGCTAAGACTGATTTACTACACTAGACAGAATGCCCTGCGTAGGGATCCCCTCTCAAACAGAAACTGTTATGTAATAAAGTTTTCGAATTATATTTAGCTATGATTAAAATGTACATTAGATTAGCTTAACATAAATACTATGACACAAATACCGTATTAAAACTTTTTTTTGAGTAAATTTTATAAAAAATAATTCTAATAACATTGCAGAGTTAAAAAGAGAATATGCTTCTTTATTCTTTAAAACAATTTAGCAACGAAAAATATTTATTATCGAAATGTAAATTTCATTGCAAATTCAAGACAAACTACACGAAAAATCGAAGAATAGGAACTGAACCATTGCTCTATTTAAATAATTTCATTAGTTTGCATACTATGTCGAATATTTAAATTATAATCTACCCCCAACCCCTCCCCCCCCCAAAAAAAAAAAAATATATATATATATATGCGCATTTATTATTGAGAATCATTTATTGATCAGAAATGAATTAAATAATTAAAAAGTCACAAATGGTATTTTAAAGAAATAAATATTGTATTTATAGTAGTATTTTATAGCTAGAAAACAATATGAATGTAAATATTTTTTATACATGCAATTATGTGCCATCCATTCAATAATTATTAGATATGACCAATACAAATTTAGATGACCTTAGGAATAAAATATTTTCATTTTCTTAAAATTTAAAGCGTCTTTGACTTAATATGAGATTAACTATATTAACAACTTTTCAAAAAGAAAAATATAACTATTTTTAACATACTCCAATTTACTTCATAAAATTCATGATAATGAGAGGGATTTGGAATAAGCTGACAGTGTACTGTAATATCCGAGATACAGCATATTTTATGTCCTGAAACTGCTGTTAACAGGCCATCAACCGCTCTCAATATCATGATATGATTAAAATCCTCAATAAAATAAAATATTATGAGAGAGATTTCTTCACGCATTCCAAAAATGGTTTAACATTAAAAAAGCTTTATTGATTTTTATGGATATACGATTTTTTCTAAAATTAGTATAAGGATAAAGATATATCTATATATATTTAAAAAAATATCTTCCAAATCGATAATAACTAAATTGCGCTATTTTCAATTTATTTTTAAATGAATGTATACGAATTTATTTTAAATGAATGTTTAAAATTTTAAAGTAAAAATTAACCTTAATTATTTAACCTTCATACGAAATAAACCAGTGTCAGGTAGGGTAACTGGGTATAAAAACAGCATTTTTAAAATTTGAACTAAAATTTCATATAGAAATATGTAGGAAAACCTTGTTATTCATAAATAAATTATACATTACGTTTTTGCAGGAGAGCATTGCAATAGTACTCTCAAAAACTAAAATAAATTGAATTTTGAACTAAGTTAGTATTTTAAGAGTGTTTGTTATACTACTAGTTACCCCATGCCAGGAATAAAGTGGATAATTGGTGGTTGAAATCTAGGTAGTTTAATTTAGAAGTTTGTATATGATAATAAAATATAAAACAAAATATTCATATTGCGAACAAATTTATTATGTTATGTGTCAACTGCGAAAAAATCTATCGATAATTGGAACATTACGTTTAAGATGGAATTCAAAGAAATTATGTGTGAAATAAAAATAAATAAATAAATAAATAGAAAGTTTTGTATATGAAAGTGAGTTCTTCAAGCATTGTTAGAATGTTTTAATATCATATATTCAGTACAAAACAAAACATTGCACATGTAAATTCCAGCATTTAAATGAAGCCTTCATATTGAAGCCCCTATCAGAATTTCTCCCAAAAACTTTTATAGAACGAGGAGCAGTTGAGAACCTAATTTCATCTAAGTTGAAAATGCTCTAACACTGATCTTTAAAACCGTTGACGTTTAAAACTTTTTCATATAAATTAAAGTCTTGTTTTACAGTAGTGAGAGATAAATCTGCTACCCTATATTTGGTGTTACTATTTCTGTTTTTACCTTTCCTAGATATTCCAACCATTGTTACTTAAAACCTCGTATAAAATGAAGAGTTCATTCCCGTCTTTCCATTTAATAGATTCATTCTTTTTTTATCAATTCAAATCCTCAATTCAATCAATCAATTCAATCTTCTTATCAATTCAATCATCTTCCTAAAATTTGTAAAGCCCCAACAATGTTCTTCCTTAAAATTGAGATAGGATTTTCGATCTTTCCCTAAATGTTTTGACGTTTACTCAACCTATCTTAAAATTTATATGGAACAACAAAATCTTTAGATCTTGTGTTTTCTCCTTTTCAGTTTGCTTATTACAAATTCTAACATTGCAACTGAGAAACATTTTGTTATATGTTTAACATTTGTCTTAGGCTTGTTAAGCAAAGTTAATTATGATAACAACAACCTTACTCATTTTTTTTTTAACTTAATTATGAATTAAAAAGAACATTAATATTATTTTGTGTTATTGCCTATATTTAAAATAAATATAGATATAGATATAGATATGTAGATATATAGATATATATAATGATAGCATGTCGATGTCATTCCTTAGTTAAACCTAACTCAATGCCAATTTTCCCCCATTTCATATAAATGCACCGACGATGCCATTGATCGTCCAGTCGCGTGAAATCAGTCCAATAGAACATGCGTGGATCTATCTTGATCACCCCTAAAACAGAGTGGCAAAAACGAACTGTGAGCTAAACTTTTTTTCACCAAGGGTATAGAACACATTTACCATTGATCATGGGACACGTGACCAACTGTGTCAATTTTCTGAAAATACCTACAGATGTTTCAACAAAAATTTAATTTATATGTATATGGCTTATGTATAGAGTCTGTTCAAACGTAACTAATTATCAAGATGTGAATATATATTTAAATGTTTCAACTATAAAATAATAATAATAATAATAATAATAATAATAACATAAATTTCTAAGTTAGTAGATTAATTTTAAAGCTTATCCAAAAATAAATAGTAGAGTATTTTATTCTATTTTTGCATGCATCATCTCTATTCAAGAGAAAATAGAGATCTATAGTTTGATATATATAAAATCTTGTCATCAACGAGTTGTATTAGTTTTTATTAAAGAAAACAAAATAATCAAACGATGAAAACTTCTATTATTCATGTGTTAGTTTTTAAGCTACAGCACCACACTCATTATTTGAAGAAAATAAATGCTTTAAAATAATTATTTTTTATGCATCTGCGTTTTACAAAACAAACAATTAAAAATATATACTTATTATTTTATAATTTATTTGTAAGATACCTTTTGTTTGTGTATTGTTAGATCAATTTATTATTATTCCTAAAATTATTAAGAGGTAGACTATCCAGGATTACAATACGTTTCAAATATTTATTACTACATGCAATAAAAATCTGAAACTGAAATGTTCAAATTTATTAGTTTCCGAAGAAAGACATCACTAGCTTTAAAAAATCTAAATTATCACAAGAATAATATATCGTTCCTTAACGCTTATTTCGAAGATAACAATGTCTATTTAAAACTTTTGAGCTAAACATATTTTAATATCATATTGTTTAAACATTCACAAAGTTTTTATCTTATTTAAAATACAGATTTACCTATTGTTGCTACATTTTTTAGACATACGTTATTTAAAAAATACGTTTTCAGTTGTGTTATTGCTCTTCATCAAATAAAATAAAACACTTTTTAATTAGACAATTTATTATTACTATTTATTATAATTTACCCACTGAGTAATACGAAAACACCACAGAACTGACGTTTTAACGTAATAAGTACAAAACTTTGAATAAACATCATAAAATGCAATAAACTCGCAACAAATATTTTGGGTCGAAAAAAACAGTCGACCCTTCCTCAAGCAAACAAAGTAGACATGAGTGCTGCAATCAAAGCAACAATTCACAAAACCATTAAGTGAAGAGCAAAAATATATAAAGACGAATATAAATATAAATACTAGTGTGATCGAATTTAATAAATGAAAGAAGAAAATAAATAAATAAATAAGATTAAAACATATAACAAATTCTAAAAATCTTTAAAATATCAAAATTCAACGAAAATTGAAATTATGTGAGTAATTTCCGATCATCAGACAAGAACGGAGTGGAAGAAATATCATTAACAAGATTTTTCGAACTTTTAAATATGTAAAAAGCTTCATGAATATCCAAATAGAAAGAAGAGACAGGATATGATATTATGTTAGTTTTAGAAAAATCAAAACGATGACCATGAACCTAGCAGTGGGAAGCAATTGAATATTTGGAAATCTCTTCATTACAGATCAAATCTCTTCATTAACAGTCAGACGGTGTTTGTATAGTGACGTTGTTAATGTCTTGGCTTTTCGTCAAAAGCTTAAAAGATAACTCATAGATGACTGTAAGTAGTACAGACTAATTGAATGAGTCCGAATAAGTGGAGCAACTCTGACCGAAATATCGCAGCTTTTAGGCGTTTCTGCTGGTACGGAGTCTAAAGTCATGACAGCGTACGCACAGTGCGTCAAGACAAGCTCGGCAAAGAAAAATACTGGAGTGAAGAAGAAACTGTGTGGAAGAGACTGATGGGTATTTAATCAGAATGCGAAGCCTAAAAACACATAAACTGTAACCTCAAAGCTCAATTAGCATATGGATTGTACAGTATCAATAATTGCAGTTAGAAGGCACCTTCATTTTGCGTCTTTAAATGCATTTTTATTCAAAGTGTTTTCACCATTTTAATGTTCATTCGTCTGTGCATGCATATAAATATATACACACGCATACAGTTAATTATTATGTATATATATAGTGTTGCGAAATTGTAAATAATTGTACTTATTTGTGTATAAATTCTTTCAAAGAGGCTTAGTAAGTTGATAAAATATCAATTTTCTGCATTTCCAGCTCTTTTTGCGTTAAAGTAGCTTAAATTTCCCTTAAAATCGTATTAAAAGCTCCTGTAAGACAGGTAATTGATTTGGCGCCAAATTTGGCAATTTTTTCCTCCTTGGCGATTTTTTGGTGACCTTGGCGAGAAAATCCTTATTATCGATATACCAAATATGGAAGCTGAAATCCTATTGGTTCACCATTTTCTCGAATTTTTCACACTTTTCTACAATTTCACTTTTCTCAGCCTAAGATTAGCTTCCGCCAATGTTGCATTGCTATTGAAAGATTTGAGCCTCTTCGTTTCATGAGTAATTGTTATACAGTTTGTACTGTGGATTTGCTTTTGACAGCTGTTATTTAAGCTGTGTTTATTGGTGGAAATAAAGTTGATACCTCGTTTATAGACCTGTATTTTTCTGGAACTTTTTGTAAATAAAACTCCTGAATTTTTGCAAGTTTCGCCTCTTACTCTCGGACAACTTACGAAGCTCCAAGTACGCAACAATATATATATATATATATATATATATATATGTACAGTCAGCCAAAAAAAAAAGACGCCCCCCCCATCTAATTTCGCCGTAAATTATCGTAGAAACATGCGGCTGGTACCTATCGATCTGTAATAACGTCTAGTTTTTAATGGTGTAGTCAGATTTTGCTTAAGTGGTCATCTACATATTAAAACACGTGTAAACTTCATTTTTTTTCAATGACGACCCCTATTTCTGACCTCATATTCAAATTTCTGAGATCAATGCAGTTCGGAAAACCTACCTATTTATATACTTTAAATCAATTCTAAACAGAGTTACCAGTGAAAATGTGTTAGGGGACCGTCTATACATTTAGAAAAAATAAATCGTGATCTACCACCCAAT
Organism: Salticus scenicus; assembly: GCA_963930645.1. Lineage (NCBI taxonomy): Eukaryota > Metazoa > Arthropoda > Arachnida > Araneae > Salticidae > Salticus > Salticus scenicus. Next base: position 76,608,417 of record OZ005654.1, on the reverse strand, counting down.
ATACATTATTTATTAAATTTCACACCGGAAAAAAAGTTCAGAAATGAGAATTATAAAATAAAAAATGATTCAACTTCGCAGAACTTTCTGTGTTAGTTTATGAATTAAAAGATTTTTATTGGTTTCAATTTATTTAACATTGAATAGTTAAATACAACACTTCATATAAAGAAAATTAAATAGCTTGAATCATATGAACCCTACAATGTTGAATTACAAAAATCCAGATACCAAGGTAAAAGAACAATAGTATTAAGGATAATAATATTAATATCGGTTAAAAAAAAAAAAAAAAAAAAAAAAAAGTGTTTAATATTTAAGAAAAAGCAAAAACTGTTTTATTTAAGAGACAAAAATTTAAGATAAAATACATATATAATAATATATATATATAAAATATATATACAAAAAAAAATATATATAAACAATTAAAATCTACTAACTAACAATTATTATCTACTTCTTGTTGAGTATATTTTTATTTTATACAGTAAGCCTCGCATGAAAATGTTACTATAAAGATTTACATTTAATTTCAGGCGTACAAACCAACAATAGATAATATACAAAAATATAGATAACAAGATTTAAACTAAAATTTGAGAAAGGATATTTAACATTTTCGCGACCACTGACGTAGTTTCGCGTCATTTTGAAATCTGTAACTCCTTCAGTGGGCGTTTCTTTCACAATTTGTGTGTTACGATATTTCTTAAGAATATTCCTTATATTGATATATATATAAACAAAATAGTATGAATACAAATACTTTCACTAGAAAGAGTATAATTATTATGTATATCCATATGAAAAGAAATATCGATTTAGAAAAAACGGTTTCCTATTGCCTAGAACGAGTATTCCCCGTTCTGCAGTCGTCTACGGTACTTGAATTCTTAATTTTAAATGTGTAAAATCTATATTTTTAAAAGTAATAAGATATATTACTTTGTTTTAAATTCTTTTTCCGTGATAAATGTGACGCCAGTTTTACGCCGTGATTAGAATAATAGAAAATAAATAATATTGCGCTTTGTTTCAATAATAGATATTAAAAACTTAAAAAAAAAAAAAAAAAAAAAAAAAAAAAACACTTTATTATTCAGTATTAAAAATTATTTAATAAAAATTTTATATTTTATTATGTTACGTCATGCGATAAAATTTAAATAGCATAAACGGTAGAGTAAGCGAATGCGAAAATGTCACAAGATTAAAACAGAAAATTTGTTTTAAAAAATCTGATAAAGATTAATAAAAATTAATTATATTAATTTTAAAAAAGAAAAAAAAAACAAAAGTATTGTTCACTGCGTATTGCTCTTTCAAATAATAGTCCTCGTCTTACCGCGTTTTTTTTACCGTCATGCTACTTAACTTCAGGTGCACGAATCGTAGAATATTCAAGTTAAAGACAAAAGACAAAAGGGACAAAATAGAATTTTAGCTGTGAGAAACTGGGAAACGTTATGTAATATTTAAGAACAAAGACTTAACATTTCAGAATCGAGTATAAACCTCTTTGCAACGGAAGCCACGCCTTTACACAGTTTTTCTACAACATTACATTATAAAAGAAAAGTATTTTACATACTTCCAATTAAATCATTTAAGTTTTGTCTTCAGCATTCGATGTAGTAAATGCCATTGACATTTATGCATACCAGCGTCACATAGAGAGTCATATACGAATACAGAAACTAGTTTTTTTAATATTGTTTCCGCACTATAGAGGCGGGGCTTCATTTCTTTTGGAATTTTTTCACAATCTCTGGCTTGCATTGCGATAATTTCATAAAAATGATCCAATTAGTATGATAAACATCGAAATGTTGCTTAGAAAACAATTAGAATAACATTAAGGTAAATTAAAATAGTTTTTCGTCAAAATATATACAGATATTTACTCACAGAGGATACAAATTATTATAAGTGACGGCCCCCTAACAACAGTAAAAAATGAAATATCACTGTAACTCAAAAAATAATGTTAAGAACGAGCTGTAAATTTGGAAACCCATGTTTTTGATGATGCCCGTTCTAATTATGCAAAAATTAACATAGATCATAATTCATAATTTTTTCAAATATGAAATTATTACTAATTTTCATATTTCAAAAAAAAAAAAAAAAAAAAAAAAAAAAAAAATTAATCAAATTATGCATGGAATATGTTTGGGTCACTTCATTCTATCATATAAAAAAAAAAAAAAACAGAATTTGAATATCATAATTATTTTCGAAGATATGAATTAATGTTTGTCACATTCATTTAACTTTAGCGCCTTCATGGTTTGACAGTTTATAACTCTGTGAAGAATTGAGCAAAATATATAAACTATACCATTTTCCGCGATGATTTTGTCCAAAGAATTCAAATAAATTATAAAAAATGGGGGTTACAATTGAAAAAAATGAAGTTGATGCCAATTTCAATATGTAGACGGCCCCTTAAGCAAAATCTAACTATATCATTATAAACTAGACGTTATTACAAACCGATTGGTACCAACCACATGCAGAGCTGCCAACCTAGTCCGGCAAATTGTTAGTACCGCCCATTTTTCTACACCACTTAATTTTTAGAGTAATTCTTTTCGATATATTTACGATGAATTAAGAAAATAAATACTCTAAAAATTAAGTGGTGTAGAAAAATGGGCGGTAGTAACAATTTGCCGGATTAGGTTGGCAGCTCTGCACATGTTTCTAAGATAATTTACAGAGAAATTAGGTGGTGGGGGGGGGGGGGGGGTGGCGTTTTTTTTTTTTTTTTTTTTTTTTTTTTTTGGCTGACTGTACATTTATCTTTTATCCGATTAAAAAAAGAAATATATCGATCGATGTATTCTGCAACATAAAAATATGTTTTTAACTTCATAAACATATATTTTCTGAACATATTTTTAATATTTAACTTTTTATAATAATATAACAGGGATGCAAAATTATTTTTCTGATATTTCGTTCGAAATAAACATTTTCACGATTATAGAAAATATTTTATTTTCTTTAATCCTTTGATTTATAGCCTAAAATGATATTTACCTTGGTTCGAAAAACGAATGTATTCTTTCAGCTTACGTTTATTTGCGTTTTCACTCAAATATACTCTTCAAAATGTCAAAATCTCCATTGTTCTCTTTTAGACAGAATATATTAGAAAATATTTTTTGATTTACACAGAATGAAAGTATTTCCCGAAAGCATTTTCATACATTTATATTTCCTGAAGCATTTTGAGCTATATAATAAGTACTTTAAAGAAGTGGAGAAGCTATAAATATTATTCTCTATTCTCTTTAATTATAAATGCATGCTGTTTATTTCTCTTTAGTGTATTATAAATTTAAATCGTTCTATAAATTTATAATAACTAATAAATTAATAAAAGGAATGAAAAATTAAATTATTTAAGTATAACAAACTTTATGTTTTATTCGAAGGAGTAGTGGAAATTTCACGTTATATTTATTTATTTAATTACTCATTCATTTACGTAATTTTATATTTATACTTTCATCAGAATTCTGTTAATTTCATATAATTCCATATTAAGAAGACGTGTTTTATTGCTAATTGCCAAATTCTCACACCATTTTCTCTCAATCTGAACCATTTAAATGAAAGAAAATTTTATTTATCGCCATTAAATTTATTTACTAAAATATTGTGTTAAAAGCCAGTGCTTCTTATCGATAGTTATCTCTAGAAGTGGTGTAATTTAGCAAAATGCATTTAGCAATTACATTAAATAGAAAATAATGTATTTGACAAATTTTTGGGAACCCTGTACGATTTCTATCAATTGCATGTGCAGTATATTAATAGTTTAAAATCAGGGCAGCAACCTACAGCATAACAAAACACCAATTGAACAATTACAGTTTCTAACCGTTGCCTACGCATTTCGTAGCTGATTGGTTAGTGCTCTGGGATACACTTATCATATACTGAGTTTGCATCATGGAGTAAAATCAGATGTTGTTAGTGTTTCGGAATTAAAGACCGTAGAATAAGCCTTAATGTGCAAAAAGTGACCGTAATGAACACCACAAACCAACACACAACCGTAGCATCTAATTTATTCAAATTATATATTTATTCAAATTATACACACACACACACACACACACACACATATATATATATATATATATATATATATATATGCTAATACCATTATGTTTATTGAAGTTTTAAAGCAAGAAAAGTCCTCATACAAAATTTCTGTTCATAGAGGGTAATATATTACATTGTTATCGTATGATTCTGTGCATGATCCTTCACATGATGTGAGTAAAATCTACAAAGTAATATCACCATAGCGTGAATATTTAGAATACCTCATTTGATCATTCTACTTTCTTTGTGTGTGTGCGTGTGTGTTATACTGATAATAAAAATTTACAGACACACACACAAATGCACTGTTGAGCTACTTAAAAGCTTACTTTCGAATTTAATGAATTGTAAAACATACAAATATGGTAAAAGTTAAATGTAAAATGTATTTTTATTATTTAATAACATCAAAGCCACAATATATACATATATATATACAATGACAAAAAAATAGAAAGAGAAAAGAACTTTGGAAATGAAACAGATATCATAATTTTAATTAAATGTCACCTCATTAGCACAATCAAATTTCATATACATTCATTTAAGTTATCATTTGAATTATAGAACGAAAGTGTCATTTTATTTTCATAGAAAAGTTTTCTAACGTTCAAACGTGAAAGTCACAGAAAAATTTCCCAACGTGCATTGGCGCAAGCATAAGATTTCACCATAATATTCACCATAATTCTAGCTATCTTTGAGACACATTTTACAGAGCCCAATTCTACTAAATAAAAGTAACTGCAGTAACGTCGTAAAACACTATCGCTGTGACGTACTATTGATTGCGCAAAGAGATGGCACGTGAATAAAACGGTGCGATGTATCAGCAATGGGCTTGGAACTAACAAGGGAGGGTCACCAACTGTTCAAAAGTATTTATACATGTTATATATCCTCTTAAAACTCTAACTGAGCTGATAATAAAAATATCCTTCTTATCGGCAAATGCGTTCCCTAGCGTGAGTTATTCTCAATTAAAGTTTGTAAATTCCACGCTCTTCAGTAATGTACTTTGAAGAATTGCTTACATTTGAATCAATTTTTTAACAAATTCTCTATGACAATTTATATTGTTAGTAAAGTATTTTATTGTGTGGTTAATAATTATTTTGTGACAGCATTAAATTTATAATTCCAATACTTTATATATGTGTAAAATATTTACAATCAGAAAGATTTTCCTGTACATCGACATAATCGATATTTTGGATATTGACATTGGATGGGGGAACAATAAAAGAAATTTAGTGCAATAACATAGTAATGGAGGGGAGAAATAAGCGGAAAAGTAAATTTCTACTTTTGAAAAATATTACTACTAATTATATTACTACCTACAGTATAATATTTTAATGAAAATGAATGTATAAAGTAATAGTTTTCTTCGTTGTTATAGCTTTTTTTTCCCTTTGATTCCTTCTTCTTTTTTCTTTTTTTTTAAATAATAATTTTTATACAGCTTAGCATGTATAAATTTATTGTTGACACAAAGTAATTATTCAGCAGTAAAATACTTTACATATAATAATAATAATAATAATAATAATAATAATAATATATATATATATATATATATATAATAACATGCATATTTATTTATTTATTTTTCAATGGCGCGGTACTTGCAAATGAGCATTGACTGTGCGATCATTGAACTTACAATCATTTGTAAAGGAGTACCCAGTGGGCGTCCATCGCCATCACTTACAGGGATAACAAATCCCTGCTTTCTACAGGATTCGAACCCGGCCCTACTGTGAGGGAGTTAGGGACGCTAACCACAGCATTACATGGTCGACCTTTACTAATAATATATACAATGGTTTTTAGAATGAGAATAATTTACAAAACCGATTATAATGTTCGAAACTATACGAAGTACAGTCACCCCCAAAAAAAACGCCACCCCCCCCCACCTAATTTCGCCGTAAATTATCGTAGAAACATTTGACTGGTACCGATTGATTTGTAATAACGTCTAGTTTATAACGGTATAGTTAAATTTTGCCTAAGGGGTCGTCTACATATTAAAACTGGCATTAACTTCATTTTCTTCAATGGCAACCCCTATTTTTGACTTCATATTGAGATTTCTGAGATCAAGGCGGTTCGAAAAACATACCTATTTATATACATTAAATCAATTTTAAATAGAGTTACACGTGAAAATGTATTAGGGGTTCGTCTATACATTTAGAAAATATAAATCACGATCTACCACGCAGTATACATTATTTATTAAGTTTCACACCGGAAAAAAATTTCAGAAATGTTAATTATAAAATAAAAAAAAAATGTCTAATTCACAGAACTTTCTGAGTTAGTTTATGAATTAAAAGATTTTTATTGGTGTCTATTGATTAAACATCAGATAGTTCACTTCATACGAAGAAATTTAAATAGCTTGAATAGATATTAAAATATCTATCAAAAGAAAAAAAAAAAAGATGAATGGTTTTAAATTTGTTTGAAAATTCAAAATTATTTTAACTCAAGCTGCCGTATAATTGTCTGAAACGGCGGCACTCAACCTGGTTCCCACGGCCCTTTCACAGTGACAATGGGAGTTTGTTCTGATACTGCAGTACTTTCATTTTCTTTAATTGACTTTTTTAAAATATAAAAAAAGATTTTTTTATTTTTATTTATTTATTTTTTTTATTAATTATTATTATTATTATTATTTTCATGACATTATTAAAAACTTTTACATAAATCTCCACGATATTCTTTTGCTTTTATATTTTATAGTGTGTAACAAATTAATATGCAAAATAATAAATCCTACTACTTAATGGGATGTTCTAAAATTCTACACTTTAACACAGATACCGAAGGGGACGGTGGGTGTAAAAAGGCTGACTACCCTTAATCTAAATCTTCACTTGAAAAGGTCAAAATGTTACATAACTCTTTTTTTTTTTTTAAGGAAAAAAAAAAGAAGATGAGGAGAAGAAGGAAAGATCAAAACGAATATAAAGCATATTAAACGTTAATACCCTTTAAACACTGGAAAAAGGCGGGGTTTTGTATTGTGTGTCATTTGGGAGCTGTAGAGTGCCAGAAAATTACTTTATGTAATAAAACTTTTCATTTAAAGGGTATTTAAAGCAGCATTATATTTAATACATAGACTATTCAGAAAAAAAGTACCATTCATCTGGTTCATGAAAAATAAAGAACATTTTCTGGCATTGCTCTATGTATATACATTCTTGTCAACCTATCCCGGAAGATTACTGGTCCCGCCCCTTTCCGTACATTTTTTTCACATCAGTCTTTTTAGAGCCGTGTCAGCCATTGACACTGATCTTTCCATTTAGGCTAAGTCAGCCGGCAATGTAAAATATGATATAAAACTACAGAACTTACATAGTTTTAAGTAATTACTGACAATTTATTTAAAATTTACTTCATGTTTTTTTTTTTTTTTTTTTTTAATAGGATTTTTATAGGATTATATCGTTAAGGCCTAATGGGGTTTATTGAAACTCGATAAACGTAACACGCTTCTAAGCAGCACGTGTGGCCTGAATGGGATTTCCATAAGAATTCACATGGCGCTCAATGAGTTAATCGTAAATGTATTTGAAGTTAATTACTCTAAAAATTAAATTGTGTACACACAGGGGCGGGAACTAAAAATGTTACGGGTTAGGTTGGCAAGTATGCATATATATTTTGCTTGATTTATAGAAATTTATAACACATTTTCTTCTTTTTTTTTAGTATTTTGTGTTTATATCTCTCATTAAAAATAAATACAATATTCATATATAAACATTTCCATACAGTAATGTATATAAACATATTGATTAAAGAAGATTTGTTGATATTATATAATTATTCTTCTATCTGTATAGTATATTAACACAAATATATTTTGTAAATTTCGCAGCATCGAAAAATAGCAACATAGCTTCCATATCAAGGCTTAATGTAAATAGGATGTAAGGGTACTGTAGCTAGTGTTGAAATTTGAAAAAAAAAAGAAAAAAAAAAGAATAACAGTGGGCTAAAAATACGCCGGAATAAATTTAAATGTTGTTTATTCGGTTTTAGTCAGGTGATATCACTCGTGGTAAATAGCTGGATCCGCCCTCTCTTAAGCTCAGGTTCAGCTCATCATAAAAATATTGTTTCCGCACCAAAATGTTCAAAACACAAATGCCAATTTTCATATATTTTGAAATCTTCCCGTTTCAACTTTAAAAGCATTTAGATTAATTTATTTATTTTGAATTTTTAAATTTAGACGTTTAAAGTGTTTTAAATGAAATTTCAGGATTCTGTAAGATCAATATCTATATATTTGAAAGTAATAAGACAACTCCTTTGTTTTAAATTTTTATTCCATAATAACTGTGACTTTGATTTCGTGATTAGGAAATTGAAAATAAATACTATTGAGCTATATTTCAATAATAGATCTTATAAACTTAAAATAATAATAATAATAATAAAGCAATTTTTCACTATTTGATTCTGTATTAAAAAACTTTTAATAGAAATTTGATATTTTATTATGTTACATTATGGGATAAATTTTGAATAACACAAAGCTTACAAACGGTACAGTAACCAAATGCAAATACGTCACAACAAAATTTAAACAGAAAATTTATGGTAAAAAGTCTTTTTAAAATTATTAAATATTCATAATAATAATAATAAAACGATTGTCGGATGCATAATTGCTGTTTCATGCAATCAGTTTCGCTGTACCGTGTTTTCTAAAACATGATATTTAATTAGAGGTGTACGTACTCTTGAATATTGAAATGCGAAAAAAAGTGTAACAGGGTTAAAATAGAATTTTAGCAGCGAAAAACTAGAAAAAGATATTTAACACTTATGAAGAAAGACTTAACATATTACGATCGGATATATTCTTCTCTTGTACCGTAAGCCACGCCTTTTCACAGATTTTCTAAAACTTTATAATATAAAGCAAAATAATTTTGCATATTTGTAATTAAATCATTTAAGTTTTGTTTTCAATAATCGATGTAGTAAATACCATTGTGATTTATGCATACCAGCGTCACATATAGAGTCAAATAGGAATATGCAAATTTGTCTTTTTTTTAAAATAGTGTTTCAGCGAATCAGAGGCGGGGCTTATTTTCTTTTGAAATTCTTTCACAATCCCTCGCCTACATTGTGATAACTTTACAAAAATATGCCAATTTGTATAATAAACATCGAAATATTGCTTAGGAAACAATAAAAATAACATAAAGGTAAATTAAAATAGTTTTCCGTCAAATTATATACAAACATTTACTTATAGAGGATACAGATTATAACAAGTGACGGCCCCCTAACAGGAATAAAAAGTGAAATATCACTGTAACTCAAAAAATAATGTTAGGAACGAGCTGTAAATTTGGAAACCCATGTTTTTGATGATGCCCGTTCTATTCGTGCAAAAATTAACATAGGTCATAATTCATAATTTTTTGAAATATGAATTTATTAATAATTTTCATAATTCAAAAAATGTTTTTTTAGCAAAAATTTGCATGGAATATGTTTGGGTCACTTCATTCTAACGAATAAAAAAAACAGAATTTAAATATCATAATTATTTCGGAAGATATGATTTAATGTTTGTCACATTCATTTAACATTAGCACCCCCAAACTTTGACAGCTTATAACTCTATGAAAAATTGAGCGAAATATATAAACTATACCATTTTCCGTGATGATTTGATCCAAAGAATTCAAATAAATTATAAAAAATGGGGGTTACTATTGAAAAAAATGAAGTTGATGTCAGTTTTAATATGTAGACGACCCCCTAAGTAAAATCTAACTATAACATTATAAACTAGACGTTATTACAAACTGATTGGTACCAGTCGCATGTTTCTACGATAATTTACGGCAAAATTAGGTGGGGGGGGGTGGCGTTTTTTTTTTTGGGTGACTGTACATTGTTAAAGGATCTGTAATTTAAAAACTTTAATTGAGAATAACTTGCGCTAGGGGGCACATTTGCCGATAATATGAATATTTTCGTTGTCAGCTCAGTAAGTCCTTTTAGATTATATACAATATGTATATCTTTTGAACAAATGGTAACACTCCCTTGTAAGTATGTGCTGTATGGGTAATTAATCGAAAGCATTCATTTTATTGAATGTAATTAGTGGAAGTGCTTTACTATAATATTTTTCCATATCCAGGAAAACTCTTCAGGAACTGAAATTAATTGCTTGTACCCACACAGTAAATGAAGTATTTTTAAAGCTAAATATTCATCCCTCGTTTTTTTGTACATTTGCACGTTTTGATGAATCCCGAAGTCATGTTTATAAAGTTTGATCTTTGTTTCTGACTCTTATCATAGTAACTTAAAAACAAATATTTTCAGTCAATTTAAATGTTGTATTTCGTATTTAAATGTTGTATAATTTTGTTACTGAAAATTTTGATCAAGATTGATAAGTTTCCTGTAATGGTGCGTGAGAAAGTTGTCTGAATAATTTTAAATGAACTTTAAAATTTAATAAGATTGTTGAATTCTACAAAAAGGTAGGTGCGATAATCAAAGTAAGAGATAAGAGAGGTGATAGACTGCATCACAAAGCAATATTTGTCAAATAAATCTGTTCCAAACTCTAATTTTATTTACTTTTAACATAAGTTAATGTAACAGTATACGTTATCTTTTCCTGTAATCTCTAATCTATATTTATCGTATTAAACTTCAGGTAGGAGACAGTCCTGTAAGTGCCAAAATAGATTATTATATATTGATTATACCATTTTGAATACTTGATGAGCTATTAAAATTAAGGTACATCTATATATTTATATCAATACAAGATCCTAATCAAACTTACAAATGTCTTAGAGATATTTGAACGAGAAGCTTAGTAATGATTTTTTATAATTAGATTTTTATACACATACACGCAAAAAAAGCTACATATATATATATATATATATATATATATATATATATATATATATATATATATATATATATATAAATCAATTGACAGGAAAATTTATAAATATATAAGTTTTACAGATTAGAAAAAACAATAGGAGAATTACAAACCAATCCGCAGGATTGCAGCGAAAGGAAATGCAAAACTTAGATGTAGTAATATATAAATGCAGAAATATATAAATAAATGAATGAAATTATACCCCCAAAAACACTGAGATCTTCATCAGGTGTACGGTTCAAAACCAATTCCCTAGGATATATTTTTTTAGAGATATTTTCGAAACAACTACAGTTAAAAACAATTAAATCATCAATATATCTGAAGAAAGTAATATTTATAAAAAAATTTCGAAAAAATATAAAAATTAATTTGCGAAAGCACTCGAAAAACACGTTCCCATTGGGATCCCCTTCCGCTGTAAAAAGTAATCTTTCCCGTTAAACAAAACTTTTTCAAAAATACAAAACCTGATAAGATTAGTCCAGTAATTTTTATCACAATATAAGTAGCTGCCAAATTCACCATAAATGCTTTCAAAAACTTCTATTACCAAAAATTGTGATAAAAATTACTGGACTAATCTGATCAGGTTTTGTATTTTTGAAAACGTTTTGTTTAACGGGAAAGATTACTTTTTAAAGCGTAGGGGGATCCCAATGGGAACGAGTTTTTCGAGTGCTTTCGCAAATTTATTTATATATTTTTTCGAAAAAAATTTTATAAATATTACTTTCTTCAGATATATTGATGATTTAATTGTTTTTAACTGTAGTTGTTTCGAAAATATCTCTAAAAAAATATATCCTAAAGAATTTGTTTTGAACCGTACAGATACTGATAAAATTTCTTTACTAGATTTAAATATAAAGAGAAATGAAGATAAATGGCTCATTGGATTATATGATAAAAGAAAGGATTTTAATTTTAAAGTTAATAGTCTTACTAATTGGTTTTCAAATATCAGTAGAAAAGTTTTTAAAAATATTATGTTCGCACAGCTTAAAAGAATTCATACTATTTGCAATAATGAAGAAGATTTAAAATATGCTCTTGAAGACTTAAAAAGTACCTTGCAAATTAACTGTTACCCGTCACAATTTTTAACTGTGACTTTTCAGAGTTTTCCTATCTCGGTTTGTTCTACTACCTCATTCAAGGGCGATATTGAAGTACCGACGAGTAGCCCCGTCGGCCGAAGATAGTTTGTGTTCCAGATGAAGGGTTGTATTTTTTTTTTTTTTTTCATTTTATACTTTCTTGTTTACCTTCAGTAATTCTCTTTTGTATTGCATATTTTTTAAATGAATTGATGTAATTTTGTAACTTTTACAATTTGATAATTTTATAAAATATTTTTAGTAGTTTTATGCATTATATGTATGTTTGATTTCTCTTCAGTTATTGGTGGTTTTCCGTTTGGTGAGAAGTTGGGGGCTAACGATAGTTATTAGCTTTTAGCTACTGTCCTTTCAGAAACTTCTCGTTCACCCCTACACTGAGGGGCCTCCCTGATGAAGATCTCAGTGTTTTTTGGGGTATAATTTCATTCATTTATTTATATATTTCTGCATTTATATATTACTACATATATATATATATATATATATGTATATATACAGTAGACTCTCGTATAACGCGGGGGATACGTCTCGCGTAATAGAAAATCGCGTTATTGGAGACATACATTCAGCAGATGATTTCATTCCGCAATGAGACCAAAAGCTTCGGGTGTTGGCATAGTAACGGAGCAGATGTCGTCATAGAAAAGATGTCACGTACTTCCTTTATTTCACGCGTTTTAAACAAGACTTTTTATTGCGTTGTATGAGTAATAGTCGCAGATTTTTTGTCGCGTTATACGAAAACGGATTTTGCGGGAGCACGTTTTACGAGATTCTACTGTATATATATATATATATATATATATATATATATATATATATATATATATATATATATAAGCTATAAATTTTGTTCTTTCATTAACATAAAAAAATGAATGGGCCACTAATTTTTAGGCAGATAATTAATTGGATTCTTTTTTTTTTATTATTAATTTACAACATCGATGTTCTTTTTTTTTTTTAATCCTAGATTATGAAAAGTATAACTGTTGGGTTTTAGTAGGTTAAAGGCTACATTACAGTATCGTACAGTTATCGTATTCACTCACGCAGACAAAAATGCATGGAAATAAATTCGCTATCTCTCCAGATGTATAGGTATACTATAATCTCACAGTGAGATTTTTTTTCCACGTTTACAATATTTTTCTTACATAAGTTTGGAAAGTAATAAACAGTCTAATAACAAGACAGTTGTTTATACAAGATAAGCATTTAGTCCTTCATTTACGCGTTTCAATAACCTTTTTGTTATTATTTAATAACTCGATATACATTTATTTTTTAAACGCGTGCCTAGTGAACTATTAATAACGGAGAAAACATAACTGAAATTTTATAAACTTTTAATATTGTTCATTTAATTCAAAATTATAAAATTTTGTGATAAAGAATGGTATATTATGATGTAATTACTCTGTAATACAGTTATTCTATATAAGGTATTTAGACACACACTTTTTTTTTTATTTGCCTTAATTTACATATCCAGGAACAACTTATATGACTCGTAATTATAACTCTACTGAACACATTTTGAAAGAACAAAAATGTCATAACGCAATATGTCAATTTTTAAAATTAACTAGTGGATCTGTAGATCAGGAGCCTCAACGTCCTATTTGCATCAGACATTATTCAATAGGTCATTTTTATTTATTCCTTAGTATATAATAGTATATATTGATTCGATTGACTTATTACCATAATCAGATACATTACTGAGGGGGGCTGCCGCCCCCCTCAACCCCCTGCTGTATCTGACTTTGTATACATATTTGTATATCATACAAAGTGTTAAGGAATTGCAAATAATTGCATTTATTTTTTTATGAATTCTTTCAAAGAGGCTTAGAAAGTCTGTAAAATGCTAATTTTGTGCATTGCTAGTCGTTTTAGCGTTAAAATAGCCTAATTTTCCTTTAAAAACGCATTAAAAAGTTCCAATAAGGGAAGAAATGGATTTGGCGCCAAATTTGGTGACTGTTTCCCTCCTTGGCGACATTGGCGAGAAAATCCTTATTAGGGATATAACAAATACGAAAACTCTATACTCACAGGCTGATGAGATACGAGAATTTTCCAGAGCAGTCTGTGCTCGATAGAATAGTGTAAAAGGAGCATTTTTTTAGCCAAGGCGGAAAATCTCAGATCTGTGTCAGTTTCGTCAAATGCTTGCATTGCTTTGAGCCTCTTTGAATGAGAATTGCTTTATATGTTAACGGCTGTTGTTTAAGCTATGTTTACTTTTTGATTTGAAGCTGATACTTGGTTTATAGACCTGTATTTTTCTGGAACTTTCTCTGAATAAATCACTGAATTTTTGCAAATTTCGCCTTTAATTCTCGGACAAATTACGAAACCCAAAGTACGAAAGTATATGTATTTTTAATAAACGACGGTCTTGTATTATTTCCCTGAAATTCGTAAATACCAAATTTCATAACTATCAAATTTCATACAAAAAAAATTACATAGCATATCGGAAATATTTTGCGTAACATTTAACCTAATTATCAATTCTATGCCTACAATTTTCAACAGGAAAACATGCTTTTTAAATTCTAATAAAATTTCATTATATTTGATGAATATGTAACCATGTTAAAATACACTTTTAAGAAATACCGACTATAGACCGTAATAGTACGAAATTCCTTTATATATCCCGGAAAAGTAGCCACAGTCATTATAAACGCCAATAATAAGAATAATCCTAATTAATTATAACTCATTAATTTTTTTAAGTAATTTGACATCATTTGGATGATTACAGTACGTACTCGGAATTATTTTGTGTCATCCCATAAATTATTTAGTTTATACATAACCTTTTTTAAGAGTAAACATGATTTTAAGCACTTTATAATGTATGTTAACTTTATTAAGTTCAATTCAGCATAAACGCATTAAAGTGCGCGCT
This sequence comes from Salticus scenicus, assembly GCA_963930645.1. Classification (NCBI taxonomy): domain Eukaryota; kingdom Metazoa; phylum Arthropoda; class Arachnida; order Araneae; family Salticidae; genus Salticus; species Salticus scenicus. The sequence continues at coordinate 76,593,272 of OZ005654.1, read as the reverse complement.
TAAATTAAAAATTTGTCCATAGGCTCTAATGTTACGAAATTCTTTCGTGTGTCTTTGTAAACGAACCATAAACATTGTATACACCAGTAAAAAATTTTCAGCTTATTTTGCGCTTAAAATTAATAATTGTTCCAAATTTAACATCGTTTGGATGACTACGTGACATTGTCAGAACACTTTTGTAAGATCCTGTACATTAATTAGAAAGCTTAAGAGCACATATTTTCTTCAAACAGCATAAGTTTAAGCATCTTACTCACGTACGCTAGTTTCATTTTCTTCATTGCAAAGTAATGATATTAAAATGTGTTTAAACGAAATTCACCCCATACACCGTAATGTTAAGAATTTTGGCGTGTCCCTGTACACAGTTTATAAAAAATATAGCAAAAAAAAAATATATATACAGCAGCTTATATGCAAAGCTGGAACGTGTGCGCTAATTTGCAAGTCAATCGAAATATTTTAGCGGCCGCTATTGCGGTACATACAAATTCTTCCCATACGCCGTAAAGATAAGAAAAACTTTGGCGTGTCCCTGTACACAAACGACAAATGGAATACACACCTAACACTATACAGCTAATTTCGTTTGGATCATGAATGTGTGTACCAAATTGCAAGTCAACAGCGTTATTTTGGGGGCCGCTATCGCGGTACATACAAATTCTTCCGATAGGCTGTAATGATAAAAAAAAAACTTTGGCGTGTCCCTGTACACGAACTACAAATGGAATGCACACCCAAAATTATACAGCTAATTTCGTGGGGATCATGAACATGTGTACCAAATTTCAAGTCAATAGCGCTATTTTTGCGGCCGCTATCGCGCGACAGACAGACAGACACACAGACACAGCCCAAAACTGTTTTAAGTCTCAACAGAGGGCCTCCACTGACGTTTCGGCAATTATTTTGAAAACATTAGAAATTTTTTACCATATTTCTACCGTTAATAGTATTTATAATTTTAATAATCGGTGCATTATATTAGAAAGATAACTCTCAGTAGTATTTATTATAATCGATCCAGCCTATTAGTAAATATTACTATGACTTGATAAAAATAAAGGAATAAAAGCAAATCATATACGTTAATGAAATTATTTGAAAAGAATTTTTAATGCACATAATAACGCATATTTGCTTTCATTAAAATTCATATAATTTCAAAATACATAGATTTTATGATTAATTAAATATTTCCAAAGCGGGAGATATTACTTCATTAGTAAATCTCAACAGACAGTTTTATAATGACACACAAAAAATTAAGCATATAATTATTCCATTAAGTTTATATTTTATTCTTATTAAATTACAACTTAACGTTGCTGACAAGTAATCATTAGAGGATTTTTCTATGATATTTGATTACCTGTAAGTATTATTTTCCATGAAACAGGTTGTTAAAAGTATTAATCCATTTAAAATATAGTTAATTTAAGTAATCTGACCATAAAGATGGAATTATTTTCACCACATCTTTGGCTAAACTTGAAAAATATTTATAAAACATTTACGGAGAAGGATTTGTAAAGCACATACAATTTGTATAATTGCAAATTTAATGTTAGTAATTAATTAAATAAGAAGAATACATAACTGAAACAATATACTTTGATAATGTAAAATGTTAAGAATAAATGGTATATATATATATATATATATATATATATATATATATATATATATATATATTATGAAGGAAATTTAAGGTAAATTATTAAAATTATTCAGATAAAACTGGAATGTTAAACGTATCTTGATGAGGTGAAATGACGAACATTATAGTGCAATTGTTGCGAGTTATTAAGAGTAACTAACTAAACATTATAGAAAACTATGTAATGGTTAAAAAAAAAAAGTAATGACACAGAAATGTATACAAGTTATCGTTTTAAACAAATTAAAAAAGATATATACATATTCACACAATTATTAAAATGTATAATGAAAATTAAGATTTAAAATCCGCACAAAAGTATTAAGATTAATTAAGGGCTATAAAGGGAAATTGTTTGAATTCCAATTTCTATTGTATTAAGCGTTCTTAACACATTTCAACAATGTTTGACAGTGCTTTAATTTCTGTAAATACTTATAGGATGCATCGAAATTAACATATCATATTTAAGAGCCGTTTGTCATAATCTGTGTTGAAACTCGCAAAATATTTCCAAAGGATTACGGGCACGTGCAGGTATATTTTTAATGCATATTTTGTTATATTTAACAACATACACCATGGCGAAATTAACATTTAATATCAAAATACACAAAGCTTCTTTCTTTCTTTTCTTTCTTTCTTTCTTTTTTTTTTTTTTTTCGTGTGTGTGTGTCTGTAACATAAGGTATGAATAGCAAAATTGATTGTTTTAGATAAATCCACAAAGTTACTCTGATTCATTATTCCATATAAAGGAAATTATTCAATATAATTTTGAAACGTTAAGAGAGATTTTTAGTGCGACACATATGGTGCGTATACAAAGTTTAGAATATATACAGGGTTATAAAAAGCAAATTTTAAAAGGAAAATATTACTTAAATGCTGAATTTTCAGAACTATGTAAAACTATGAGTAAAACGATTGTAAAAGACACTACAAAATTTAACTGTAATATGATCCAGGAAGCCAGTGAAGAAATGAAAGATTTGAAGACTGCAAAGAGAAATCTGATGCTTCGTGGGAAAATAATTCTAGCTTTTAAGACAAAAAGACACATCTCTCGGAATCAAGATCAAATTCTAAAAAAGGCAGAAATTTTTTATTCAGAATTTTACAACCCGTTAGAACAAATCAGTGGTTCACTTACCCCTTCAATTACAAACGAAGCTATACCAACAATGTTGAAGGAAGAAGTAGCTATAAAAGTAAAAGTAAGAAAAATTGAAAGGCTTCAGGAGAAGTCAATATCACAGTGGATATTCTAAAAGAAGCAGGGAATGAAGCCATTGAAGTTCTTACTGAACTATTCAACAAAAGTATTATACAGTAAGACCCCGCTTAACGCTGTTTCATTTAGCGCTGTTTCGGTTTAGTGCTCTTTTATTTCCCCTGTGGATTCCGCGAAATTGCTCGCAGCAGTAAGGGGATTCCCTGAAATTGTGCGCGCGCTGTTTCGCATTACGCTCTACTTTGATGGAACGTATCCCCCGCGTTAAGCGGAGTGTTACTGTATTGTGTGATGTTCCAAAGGACTGAAAAAATACCATCGTAATCTCACGCTTTAAGATTAGAGAAGAGAAGATATTAAAAAGTATTGTCCAATCAGCCTGCTCTCAATTTTGCGAAACATTCTGATGAAAGTTCTGATAAACCGCTTACAGAAACAATAAGATTCAGAGCAACTTAATGAACAAGTAGGATTTCGAAGTGGTTTTAATACCATCGACCATATTCATACAATTAGAGACATTATTAAAAGAACTTATGAATACGAACTATCTCTTTGTAGGGTTTTTTTGAACTATGAAAAGCTTTTGATTCTATATTACCACTAGCAGTTATGGATGCATAAATAAAAGGATACTAATATTAATTCAGGATATGCTCTCATCATTCAAAACATTTATAAAGTAGTAACAGTCAAATTAAAACTTCACTAAAAGAGTAATGCATTAAAAATGAAAAACTGTGTAAGACAAGTGTACACAATTTCACCTAAGCTATTCAATTCAGTACTTCAAGAAGTTATTTTTTAATTAAATTGGGAAGAGAAATGCATAAAAATTGATGGAGAGTTTATAAATCATTTGAGATTTGCGGGTGATATTGTACTGCTTGCGTCCTCATTTGAGGATTTGCAAAGAATGCTTCAGAAATTAAATAAAGAAAGCAAGCTCGTTGGATTCGAAATGAACGTCAGAAAGTCAAAAATTATAGCAAATTCTTTTGTTTCTCCAATAAAGAACACTGTTGATATAGATAAATAATAAACGGTATGCAGTTGTACTTATCTGGAACAAGTCCTTACGATGAACGGGAACATCATAGAAGAAATTAACAACAGAGTTACACTTGCATGGAGAGCATTCGGAAGAAATAGCGCTAAAATGAAAAGCGACCTCCCAATTTTTTTGAAAAGAAAAAAAATGATGTGCGCATTTTGCCTGTTTTAACTTACTTTCTGTCAAAAAAAAAAAAAAAAAAAAAAAAAAAAAATCGCGAAATTCGTATAACTTACAAAGATTTCGAAGTAGAATTTTCGTAGTTAATAAGGTGTTCTATCTAGCATCTTAAATATTATTTCAAAAGTGGTGTTACATTTTTATGATACACATATCCCTCAAATTTGGCGAGAATGCGAAATTTGGCCTTATTCTGCGTGTTGAGAAATTCGTAAGTTAAGAGCCATTTACGAAATTTTTAAACTAGCATGTCCACAGAAACTGATGTTTTGCCGGTATTATGACTGATATTATAAAGCTAGTCTGTCCTCTTGCCTATAAAAATACTCACGTTCTAACTGACCGCCGCTGACTAGTATATCCGGTCACAGCACAATTATTTTTTTTTTACAATGCAATTACAATGCAAAATTATATAAGTATAAAATTGTAGTTTGTTTTTCAAGTTTGAAGATATTAAATAATGGTCATACGGATTATAATCATGCATATTGGTACATTTTACCTTCGATTCTTGTTTGTCCGGTACAAACCTTGCAATCGATTTTTAACTAACTTCCCTACTAGCTAGACGTTTAAAATTTTCAGAATAGCTCAGAACCCGATGACAACAAAATACTTCGATTCGATTTTTCCCGATTTCGAATATTTATTAATTTTCTCGTGAATTATTAAAATATGAAAATAATAACCTCCTAATTGCTTCAATAATTTCCATTAAAATATTAGCTAAAATTTCATTGTTGCCAAAAACAAATTACAAGTTCATTTTCTTTCGACATAAAAATAAATACATTTAATTAAACGTGAACGTTAAAAATCTGTAAAAAAGTAAATTATGCATCTCACAAAACCTGACGTCATTATCACTTTAAAAATTTTATACACATTGATAAGTGCTTATGTAGTTCTATAGCTATTCAACAGAAAATTTTAAAACATGGTATATAAAAAAATTGTTTAGGTTATAATTATTTAATCTCAGGTTGAAACAAACACTATTTTAGTACATTAAAAACTTAGCAGTTAAAAGCCATTTTCAAAAGCGGTTTAGTGATTAAACACGTTTAATCAAGAATATACCAAATTACTCTTGAATGTTAAGAAATTCGTAAATTCCCAATAACATACGAATTGAATACAATTGAATATAAATTGAATATAAATTGGGTTATATCTAAACATCTGCTCTAAAGCTTATCAAGATTTGCAAACGAACTATTTCCTTTTTTTCTTAATTAAAAAAAATATGTCTCGAGGAAATGTTTTCAAACATTTAGTTTTTAAAGAACTGAGCCTTCCTCATGTTTTTTAGTGAAGATTGGTCTAAGACAATATTTAAGAGGCCGGTAACAAATTGAGCAAAATCTGTGATGTTTGTAATCACCCTGTACCATTATTGACCGAAATGAACTTTAGGCAATGTAAATAAAGACCAAGTACAATTTGTGGATGAATTTGTGTGCCTGTAACGTGTTAAATAACATAAATATAAGCGCTTATTCTAAAACTCAAAAAAAAAAAAAAAAAAAAAAAAAAAAGTATTATAAAAAGAGACGTTGTGCAAATTCCATTGAAAAAAACTGTAGTTTAATGCATTTTTGTTTCAGATGAACAGAAAAAAAAAGTATTTTTAAGTTCAATTTTTCTTCAAAAAGTAATTAATTAAAAAAAAAAAAAAAAAAGGTTACAAAAAATCTTAATAGCACATAAAAAATTAAAAAACTTAAAAAAAAAAACAACACAACAAAATAAAAAGTATTTTTATGTTCAATTTTTCTTTAAAATTATTTAAAAAAAAATAGATTAAAAATATCTTTATACAGCACATAGAAATTTAAACAATTTTTATTTAAATTATAGTTTTAAAATATAAACACAGAATATGTTTAGCAATGCTTTCGTTTATTCTTCGTAAATATTCTATATGTCAAGTTTTTCTTTCAAGCGTGAAGCTGAAAAATTTTTATTCTTTCTACAGTACAGGTGTTTCTTTCTTCGACATGCAATTAGTAGTGTATATATATATATATATTTTTAAATGTACAAGCTTGAAAAAAAAAAAATTTATTTTACAGTTGTATTTTTCTTACGTATCTTTTTGAAAATTCTTATTACTAAATATGCATGTATTCAAAATAAAAGGTAAAAGAAAACCTTTGACATAATGGTACAGTAATGAGTTCGAGAAATTGTTGTAGGACTAGTATTTTAATAATAATAAGAAGAAGAAAAGAAGAAGAAAAAGAAGAAATTATTACATTCAGATTTTAAATTTTTGTCAATATAGCTACGTTAAGAACAATTACAAAATATATGTAAAATTTATAATTTTATAATTTTTAAAATATGTATTTTTAACATTTTTTTTTTTCAAAAAAAATATAAATAAATAATAATAAAATGAAAATGAAAATAAATAAATAAATAAATAAATAAATAAAATATGTATTGTTTATTACTAAGAAATAAAAAATATTCCTTCCAAGAGAAACATTGCTTTCCGTTGCTTTTATTACCGATAGGCAATAAACTAAAAGCAAAAACGTAAGCTTTTTTATTCTTTCATGTAAAAAAAAAATGTAAATTTTAAACAAGATTAATTTTAATGTTATTTCCGCAATAGTCAAAAAACCTACATGTCTTTCCCACAATTCAAGTGCTCCAAATCGAATACTGCACTTGTCGATGTGTTTGTCTTATTTTAATTACGTGCTTTTGATATGTGTTGCAAGTTGATTTCCTTTCTTTTTTTTTTCCCATTTATAATTTCGCATTTTGCATAATATCGGTTTTTTAGTGGTTTTACCCACGTTCACTAAAGCAAATGCCGAGGTAATGTACAATTTTTAATGCATTCATAATAATGTATAAAATGTATGATTGAAAAAATTAAAAACTTTTTTTTTAATTATAACTATTATAAACATAATTAATAATTAAGTATGTATATATATATATATATATATATAAAGCTAAATGAATTTTACATTAAAACTTTGAAATTTTTTTAGTATGTGATTAATCGAAAATGTTATATAATTTTAGTTTTTAGTCCGTAAATGCTATTTCTTTTAATTTGAATAGACCACTGATAGAAAAATGAAATAATAAAAATAAATATATAACAGTTGAAATATAATAAGGTTTAATAATAAACAAGCATGTAAATAGAAAACATTTTCTGGTACTACGAAATACATTCACATTTGCAACTAGTGAGAAATGAAAGGTGAAAATAAATGTATATTTACACGTACATAAGAGAAATGCATCTTGCAATTAAATGGAGATTTAAAAACGTTATGCATAACACACAAATTACAAAGAATTTTATTATAATTGAGAATAGTTATAGAAGAATGAGCTTTTTTTTTTTAATTAAAAAGAAAATCTGATCACAAATACCTGAAAATTTATCTTATGATTTCTGATATATACTGGATTATTTTAATAGCTCAGTTAAGAGCGAGCGACAGAATAACTGAATGCATATTAATTAGGAAAACTGTAAAGTGAAGTCAAGCATAACTGTTTAATTAGGAAACAGATTCCTATATTTTCATATTTTACGTACACTGCAAAAAAAAAAAAAAAAAAAAAAAAAAAAAAAAAAAAAATCTGTTAAAAAACAATAAACAGTAAGTGAGTTATTATTTTTATAATGTGCACTGTTGAATACATCTCTTTGTACGGTTATGAAAAATTTCTGTCTACATTTTTTCCCTGTTGAATACAGATATTTTCAGTAAAATTTTGCTGCCAGAAATTTACTGTAATATAACAGGACTTTTTTCTGTGTAATTACGGTTACAATTTGTGAATAAAATTTAAAATTAAAATGTAGAATTTAATTTAAATGTATTTTATTATATATATATATATATATATATATATGATAAAACCTACATTAAAATATGAAAATGAAATTAAAATTATGCGTCATTTGTAAATTATGAAACACTTGAAGCATTTCTGAGGAGAGAGCTCTTGGTAGCGAATTACTAAAAACTGTAAAAAAAATATTTCAATTGTATTTATGAGTATATATGAATTGTATTATGTGTATATTTATTAATACGGTTTTATTAGCTTCACCTGTACGTATGTTTGTATGTATGTTTGGAACCGCTCTGGGAGCAAACAAAAAATCTATATTGTAAGAAGAAAAAAAGACTTTCCCAACGCGAACGCTGTGGCTGTGAGGTAAAGCTCTGGGCTACGAATCTAAAGGTCTAACGTTCGAGCCCAGTCAGTGGAGAATGATTAAAAATGGTTTTTGTTTAATTCTAAATAATTTATTTATATAAGATTTAAAAATTTGTAAATATTATGGTGTGTCACTCACACGATTCTCTCTTACCCTGTAATTTAATTTTATAAAGTTAGATATTTTGTGCTTTTTAGTTCACATTTCAATAAGAGCATGTTCTTTAAATTTTCAAAACATAATTCATTTTAGCTTTTTTAGTTTGAGGTTTTTCGTAATTGATTTTTAGATTTTAATTTCATATATATATATACATTTATAGTTATATACATATCAACATTTATATCTATAGTTATCTATTTATCTATCTATCTATATTATAAAAATGATTAATATATATTTTTATTTATTTTAGTGAGAAAAAAATTGAGATAAGTTGTTCTCATAGAACACCACGCTTTGGAATACTTTTGGATTATACAAATAGCATTGAGTTAAAGAAATAGCATTAGTTATAGATTTTCCATGGGGGACGTCTGATAGAGAACTTGAGTAACATATTTCAATTTTATTAAGATTTGTGTAAAGTAAAGATATTAAAACATAGATTATAGAAATCTCTCTCATAGAACGCAATGCTTTGGAATACTTTCGAGTGTCCCCGTACACAAACCAGTAGAGGTATGCAGTCCATTTTAAATAGGGGACATTCAATAGTGAATTTGAATAACATATATCAGTTTACAGAAATTCCATGAATATTGACGGGAGTGAGAGCGCAGACAGGTAGACAGGCAGACGGAAAGACAGAGAGGCACACAATCCAAGGTCATGAACACCCTTCAACCTTGTTGAAAAATATTAAAAATACTAGAAAAAGTCTTCGAAGCTGTGGAAGGTAATGGGCTCGGGTTCCAGACGCTATCGTCGAGGATTAGTTAGGTCTCGCCTAATTTCAGTTATTGCACAGTTTATTATTATTATTATTATTATTATTATTATCATTATTTATTTATTTTTGCAGATACATAAAATAATCACAATTTTTTCTTGATGTCAGAAATAAATGTACAGTTACATTGTAAGGTTAGTGTAATTAAGGTGTTCGTTAATCGGAGTTGCTAGGAGCCCTAGTTCGGTTAAGAGTCATTACTCTACTTAAAAAGATATTATACGAGTTTAAAATAAAAGTTTTAGATTTTACGAAATATAGCAGGTATGAAGAAATTGAATAAATTTGTCGGAAGACAGGTTACGTATGATATGCAAATTAATATTACAAAGTATAAAAGTCTGGTTAAAACGATACTTTGGGAGTTTTGTGAGTACAGAAAATTTTGACTTTTGCGAATTCCAAAGTTCATTACAAAATTTGCTGTTCAAGGTGTTAGAGTAAAATGCCACTCAGATTTAGATGTGTGTGTGCTACAGTGTACTTATGAGTAAGCATAGTAAAGTTGCACGTTGCTGTATCACTGAAAGTATATCGGTAATATCAAGTTATTTATTATATTTGCATTCAAGTCATATATCATTTATATTTTATTATACATTTAAGAATTAGCCCCATTCTCCTCTCGTTAAAGAGCTTTAATTAAGTATTTGTAAAGTTGAACAATTAAGTTTCAGTGTTTATTTCTTGCACAGACAAAATATAGATGACAACGGTACCAATTCATCACATGGGCGCACGAATTCGTCACAAAATTACAACGTTATATACATTACAGTGTTACTTGTGTTACAACGTAAGTTTTAAAATCACTATGGCAAATGACAACTGTATGTGAAATTGATAAAATTTTCCATGCAATTTATTTTTAGGATTTTAATGATGTGAAGGCTCATACTTTTTTATAACTTTACATGTGGTGATACTTTGAAAAAGCGAGTTCAAAACTTGTATCGTTTTTGTCATTTTCTTGATCTTACATTGCAAACCTTAAATTAAAAATAGCATTATATTTTTGTCTTTTGCAAGACGGTCAGTGAGCTAGTACTGTCCCACCATATAAATTTCGAATGTCTTTAAATTTCTTTTGATTTGTTCAACACCTTTGCAAAAGAAACTCAAAATCTTTGAAATTAAAAAAAAGTGAGAATAATCTAAATCGGTGTAATTTGTGACAACTCTTTACATAAATATTTTAATACTCATATTTATTACAGTGTTTGTTATATTCATGATATATATAACAATTTTTACTTTCTTAATTTTTTTTTCATACTTTCTTCTATATGTATATATAGAGAAAATATTAGATTCGTGAAATATTTCCAACTCCAGTTTTCGATGAATTTACTCGTTTTGGGATGTCCTGAACACAATTTGACGTATTTTAGAAAATGTCTGTGTGTCTCTGTGTGTGTATCACAAATTATGTGGAAGCTGTATCTCACGAACAAATGAACGAAATTTAACTTAACTTGGTATTTAGTTGGAGCCTGACATAAACTGGTGCTGATTAGATTTGTGGAAAAATTGCTCAACAGGTAGCGCTGTTATCGTATTTTTTCTAAATTTTTAACATGACAATATAGGAAAAAATTTCGCATAAATGCGCATAATGAGAGTTATTTTAATCACGTGATTGTAAAATTCATATAAATTATTGATAATAGTAGTAGTTAACTAGGAAAAAAAAATGTGCATGTGAAGGCATCGCTTCTCCCTCTGGAGGGAATTTACACCCCAGGGGGAGGGATAAATTTTCAATATTGGTATCTTTCGAAAGATCTCGTCAATACCTTTAAAATGAATGGTTGAACTATAGATCTGTGATAATTTAAAGCAAAGATATCGATTTTTGTATCTTTTAACGAAAAAAACTTGAGGAAAAAATATATTTATTCTTATTTGCAAAAAATTGACATCTTTCAGCATTTAGTGATAATATAATTCTGTCAGATAAAAATAGTCTGCATTTATAATAGAAAATAATCTGATACATTAATAAATTGAATAAATTTTGTCTAAAGTTATATAGAAGAAAGTCATGTGGTGGTCACATGATATTAGTTATTTTTTTTTTCTTTTTTTCCTTACATAAAAATGTCTTTTTTTTCCTATTAATGTATTCCGGTTAGAAACGAGTATCTACTACTGCTGTCTAGCAGAAGCTGAAATTTGGAAACAAGTCGGCTGTCAAAAATATAAAATAAACCTTACGACAGCAGGGTTTTGTAAGAATTCTAATGGATAAATAATACTCTTCTCTTTCTTTTCGCTCTTATATTTTTCTCCCGTTTCAACGATGAGCTTAAATGTATTTTAAAATGATGTTATTTTTAAAAAATCATGCATAATTATATATATACATATATATATATATATATATATATATATATATATATATATATATATATATATATATATATATATATATATATATATATACATATATATATATATATATATATTGATATAGATAGATAGACAGATATGGATATAGATATTCGTCTAACACATAATCTTTATAAAAAATATAACATAAATGTAATGTATCTAATTTCCGTCTCATAAAAATAGATGTAAAGAATTGTATTTCTACAATTTACTTTTATTAAAATTATATTAAAAAAATTGTCAAGAATGACCAAGGTGAATATAGTAAACGGTATATTAAAAAAAAAAAAAAAAAAAAAAACTATGAAAATATTAAGAATTGAAATTATCTCGGGAAAACTCTGATATATTACTACTAAAATTTGATTATATTTTTTAAAAGAAACTTTTAATTTTCAATTAGGGTAAGTGCACCAGTGATCGACACTTTTAGAGCAATCTCTGATGTTTTTAGTGGTGTAGGCATTAGAAAATATTTTTAGAAATCTTAAGTTAGTACATATGGCATGAAAGACATTCAGAACCACATATATGTTAAAATATATACAATTGATAACAATTATTATTTTTCTTATGAATTTTTATTTGACACCCATTCAGTGTTCCAATAATTGACATTGCCAATTTTTCCTTTTATCAGTATTTGTCACCCTATGTTCCAGTGTTTGACACTGCTAGTTATTCATTTTACGCTCCAGTGCCTGACGTAAAATGTTAAAATTCTTATATGTAAAATATATGATTATATTATTTTTCTTATTTATTAATTATTTTTTGATATATGTCAAATAATGGAGCATGCCAATCACTGGAACACCTACTCTAAAAGGTTAAAAAAAAGGAAAGGTAAAATGTTTAAAACCTTATCAGTTGAATTTTTTTTTAGTTTGATAAGTTAGTTTTTAACTTTTATCATCAACTTACTTTTTTATAAACAGTAAAAGACAAAGATAACGGCTAGACAAGTATTTATTTAACAAAATAGTATTAAGTGCCCACCTTTTAACTTCGAATTGTTCCTGGTGCTTCAAAAAGTTTGATGCAAACTGTAAAATAAGAAAGAAGTGAACCACGTATCTTTCCTCAGTGTAAAACTTTTGGCATTTTAATGTAAATCGTTCAACAAGAATTAAATCGATTTATTAATTTACAAAAGGGGGAATCGTTTCCTTCTATAAATTTGGTTGGTATGCGAATCACTGTACTTTTAAAAATATTCGAATTATACTTCCTTTTAATTTATGATTTTTATAACCGAATAAACAAAGGACAAGTAAAATGTTTAAGTGAATCACATGACACGACAAGCTGCCTAATGAAACATTCAACCCCAGTTTACTTTACTGTATTTTTACTTTAACATACAAAAAAAAAAAAAATTGCTATTAAATATATGCTTATTTTTAATTTAATATAACATTAAGTGTAGGAAGAAAAAAATCGAAGCAACGGGACAGAATAAACATCTTCTTTAAGACAATTTTTCGTACACAATGCTGTTTTTATAAAATATTTTTAAAAATAAGTGTAAGGTATTCGAAGCATAAATTTAGCAATTGCAATCACCATATAGTAAAATTATTTTATCAAATTTAGCATATATTCTTAATTAAAATAATAAGTATACTTTTCAAAATAAAAGAGAACGTACGTTTTGTAAAATCTACCAACACATTACATAATTATATCCGAATATACTTTCGTAGATCGGGAGATCGCATACACACATTTCTCTTACAAACATGTAGATTTTATTTTGAATGCAACATTAGGTTTATGAAGGAAAAATATAGATATATATATATATATATATATATTTGCAGTGCAACAAGAATTGAAATCCTCTTTTTAAAGACAATTTAAAAGTAAAATTTAAATAAGCAGATGAATTATTTGCTTATTCAAATCTTCTTTCATAAAATTTGCTTATTTACTAGTTATATATATATATATATGTGTGTGTGTGTGAGTGTGTGTGTCTGTTTATTATATATATATATATATATATACGTACATATGTATAAATATTTAATTGATAAATTATTTACTTATTAAGGTGATTTTTTTACCTATTTTGACATACTTAACATATAGATAAACTGTAACGTCCTTTTTATTATGTTAGAGTGTTTCTTGGTTAAAAAAAAAAAAAAAAAAAAAAAAAAATCATAATAATATTAATTTATCAATTACGCGTTACATTGAAAATAAACCTGTATTATTTCAGCTAAGAGCAGTATGGAATAAAGTCCATTAGCAATAGATTTCATCTTACACATTATATTATAATATATTATGGTTATTAAATCTTTCATATATTATAAAAAATCAGTATCGTTATCCTTGCAATTTATTTAAGTGTCAAACGATTACTGAGCCGATTTCTGAAATTGACAGTTTATAAATTTTTCATGCCCATTTTCTAAAATGAGTAATACAATATTTATTTTAATTAATGATAAATGACTTGTACTAGTTTCTAATATTTAAGAATTATAGTCAATACAATTACGATTAAAATGCTGTATATTTTATTGTATAATATATATTTGTTGAAATTGTTTGTTCATTAAAAAGTAATAATAATAATTTTACAAAACATCTGAAATTGGTATCTTTTGTAAGATAATTTAATAAATGTATTAAAAATAATTATATGAGTGTATGACATTAAAATTGCATTATTCTTTAAAGAAGTAGTTATAAAAACATTAAAGTTTCACTTGTAAATTTAAAAAGACTCAAAAAGGTCTTTGCAGTCACCAATTTAAACATTAGAAAAATGTATTTTCTGCTATTTGAATAATTTCCCATTTATTCATTTTCACAAGGAATATTGACATTTTAGCTGTTAGAGGAATTAAGAGTTAGAGAGAACCAGCGAAAGTTGGTGCTATAATAGACACGAGTAATTCCTTTATTAAATAATAATAATAAGTATTAAGCAAATTAAAATAATTGACTAAATATTTTCATAGTTATTTTAACAAGGTAAATGATGATATTTTAATGTAATTGAATACTTTAGTACAATTAATGTTGTAAATATTTAAGTAAGTTTCTCTGGTCGTTTTATGTAATTTTCATTATAAGAAGAATAACTTACTTTTAACATCGTATTTTTACAGTAACATTCATTTTTCAGTATTTTTTAATTAGAAAAAATAATGATTTAGTTATTTCTAATTTCGATATTGAGTTTTTACCTGATTTGCATATTTTAAAGGTCTCATTAGCCCATTCTTTTTGAATTGAAAACTTCTTTAGGCGCGTCGAGCACTTTTCGGTGAACAAAAATCTTTGAACTCGCGTCATCGTCACCTGACGCTTTCCATTTGAAGTGAAAACTTTTGGGTGCATAAAAGTAATTAAACTCACATCATCGTCAGCTGACGCTTTCCATTCTTGTAATTAACTTGCTAAAGTGAAGTGTTAATAATTATATACTGCATATTGTTTTAAAATCTGGTGCGGCTCTACACGGCTTCTCTCATCTCCGGGTACTGTCTCTATTGCATTTAGACCTCCCAAACCGCGAGAAAGCCCAAAGCTGCCATTTTTTCTAAGTTTTTACCATCTGGTGCGGCTCTACACGACTTCTCTCAACTCCGGACACTGTCTCTATTGCAGTTAGACCTCACAAAACAGTGAGAAAGGCCAAAGCCACAATTTTTCTCACGTTTTTACCATCTGGTGCGGCTCTACACGACTTCTCTCATCTCCGGACACTGTCTCTTAAAGATTGCAACCGGAATCGTTGCAGTTAGACTTCAAAGAACCGTGAGAAAGGCCAAAGCCGCCATTTTTCTCACGTTTTTACAATCTGGTGCGGCTCTACACGTCTTCTCTCATCTCCGGACACTGTGTCTTAAAAATTGCAGCCGGAAACATTGCAGTTAAACCTCTCAAAACAGTGAGAAAGGCCAAAGCCGCCATTTTTTCCCACGTTTTTACAATCTGGTGCGGCTCTACACGACTTCTCTCATCTCCGGACACAGTCTGTATTGCCGTTAGCGCATTAAATGAAATTGTAATATAATTTTTGTAGTAGTAGTTTATATTAATGAATAAACTAACACTTCATTTAAAATTATTTCCTGCACAATAAAATATTTCCTGACGATTCAAGAAATACACACGTAATTGTTCACGTTTTCACTTCTGTCGGCACTCCCGAAGTGCGTTTTTTTTTTTTTTTTTTTTTTTTTTTTTTGTCAATTATTCAGTGTGTATGCGTACATGTGTGTGGGGGAATATTTTGACTTTCATACTTCCAAAATGAATAGTAATAGAACGAGCAGACTTTGAATTAAGACTGTTTAAGTCTACAGATGATTTTTCCAACTTTTGGTGAAAATTTCAAAACCGCAAGTGGGACCTAAGGCGCGTATAGTATTAAAAATGACTCTGACGATTTTATTAAGACTTGCAATATAATAGCCCTATTAGATATATTTTCATATGTATTAGTTGGTTTGTTTTAAAAAATGGCAGGCGTCTTGCAAAAGAATGCCAAATTTAGGTATCGCAAGGCCATTGTCTATATTCAGATTTCGGAATTTTCATCGAATTTGCCCCATTAATACTCTTATGACATCCTTTTGTATGTAATAGTTCATTTCTGGTGAACATATGGGATTACCATTACCAAGTTTTAGACAAAAACAGAATTGGGACCGAAAACTGGCATCTCAAAAATGACTGCAATGATTTTCTTCAAAATTGCTATATAAACCACTTTTTAGATGCTCTTTCGCATGCAATGACCGTTGTCTTAATTAATCAGTTCTGTTTTAGATCTTGAAAATTGTTTTTTTCAAACACGGTTCTCTCGATTTTTTTTATATATCTCTACTTATCTGTTTTTTATGTATTATTTTTCTTTTAAATGAAACTCGTTAGGCATCGAATTTGTTTAATCAATTTTAGGCCTTTTGACCCCTCTATCTCTTAAACGAATGCATAATAAGTGTAATAACGTTTCGTAGAAAACTTGTGGTTGTTACACACCATATTTTCATTTCATTTTTTTTTTTTCTTTTCTTTGGCTTGATTTCTTCAGCATTCAATCCAATCTAATAACTTAGCTTATATATATATATATATATAGAATTAGGAATTTTCTCTATAAAAGTAACATTAACTATAACAGCAATGAATTTATACTACTAATTAAAACTGTGCAGGATTTTCTAATTATTATTGATTTTTTAGTATAAATATTAATTCGAAATTTTATTTCGTGCAATCTACGAAAGTATTAAAAAACAAAATCTCTTTGTATTTATTTCAGGATTATTTCATAACGCCACAAATACGTAATATACGTAATATATAAAAGAAATCATAAAAGCAAACATAAACTGAAAAACTTTTCAGACATTTCACATAATATACAAGAAATTCGTTATATATATATATGTGTGTGTGTGTGTGTGTATGTGTGTGTATGTATGTGTGTGTGTAGGAATAATTTAACAAATGAAATGAAATAAAACCCTGAAACACACAGAAGTTTTTATCAGGGAGGACCTTCCGTGTAGGAGGTTAAAGAGAAGTTTCTGAATTCAAGTTTCTATATTCAAGTTTTACATTTCCTTTTGCAGCAATTTTGCGCATTATTTTGTAAATTTCCTGTTGGGTTTTCTAATCTTTAAATTTTTATTTTAATTTCATATACATAAATATTTATTTTAAAAGTTTCTTATTTAATAAAAACATTGTTTAGCTAAGCAGCTTTTAGCGCTAGCTTTCTTTGTTTTACGTTATATTATAATAATCTTTAATTTTATATCACATATTTGCTTTTAAAAATTTCTTATATATATATATATATATGTTAATAAAGATTTGTGAAGAGGACATTCGTGCTGACATTTTAAACAGTTACCAGATAATAGGTGGAAATTCAAATTTAGAAGTTTTTTGGGAGGTTTTTCTATGGCTACGAACGTCCTACGAATAGTTTCGAGAAATTTTTAAAAGTTTCGCGAATTTGATTATTTCATTGCAAATATTACTTTTAGTTTATATCATATCAATGACTTTAAACGACGGTTTTAACTATTCTTGAAAGTAATAGATTTTTGAGAATTTCTATGAGCTGTCTAAGCAGCCATCTTTAGAAAGTATAAGAACAGTTTACAAATTCCTAACCTTTTTTAAGCTTTCTATTCTAATAACCATCTAAAAAGACTTTTGAAATTATATTAAAATCTTTTGTATATGAAATTAGAAATTAGTTTTGAATTAAACATTCTGTTTTGTGGATTTGCCTTTCTTCCATTAAATATCCAAAATATTTTTGAACAACCAATTGCTTTATTTAATATGTGCTACTATATACATTTATTTTTTCTTTTACAATAAATTGCTTCCTGTAATTAAGCATCATGATATAAATGTATTTCATTTCCTTTATTTCATAGGTAATTGCTTACTTTAACACACAGAAATTCTTGATTATTTTCTTTAATGTCAAAAATGTTATTAGTTACAAATAGTTAAAAAACATATAATTACATTTTAAGACGTCTCATTTTATTTTAGAAAATCTTTTATGCAGTTATCTCCCAAATAAAACCTAATGGCCACTTTAGTAAATTAACATTTAAAAAAAAAAAAGATTACAATTTTTATTTTTATCTGTTAAAATGCTTGAGAAATTAAAGGAATGAGGTAAATAAATAATTATATATATATATATAATGAAAAATATGATTTTGTTTTTAGGTAACGGCTTAAATTTTATTTAATGATCTTGTCTAAAATGTCATACTGTCTAAAAAACTGTATTTAATAAAAGGTTAAATAATTGATAATTTACAGAGTAAATGGGAATTATTATGAAAACCTGTAATAAATTAATAAGCAACTTTCATAAAGTTAATAACTAGTGGATCTGCAGATCAAGTATCAACATCGTCCTATTTGCATCACCCAATAATCGGATGATTATTTATTCCATATCATTTAAAATAGTTATATATATATATATATATGTATATATATATATATGATTAACTCGCTTTTATCTGTACCTACCCTTTTATATGTCTGTTTATATCTGTTTGTACACATGTGTATATACATATTTTCCTGTAACTCATAAATAATTTTAGCAAATTTGGTAAGAAATGATTACGCAATAAAGTGAAATTGTTTTAGGATACCCTGTAAACAAATTGCAAATTCTATGTCTATCATTTTTTTTATAGAATCCATGCTTTAATGTTTTAAACATTCTAATAACATACCTTTATTTCATTATGTTTAATGTAGTGTAGCCACGTTAAAATACACTTATAAAAAATACCGTATATAGACCGGAATGGTACGAAATTTTTATTTGTTCCTGTACACAAGCAAAGTGATTATATACACTAGAAAACTATACAACTCATTTATTGTAACTCATTAATATTTAAACAAAATTTAACATCTTTTGGATGATTTCGTAATGTAAACGGAATTCTTGTGTGATCCTGCAAATAAATTATGTAGTCTATACAGACATTTTGTCTAGAGAGAACATGAGTCTAGGCCTCTTAATGTATGTCAATTCCAGTATGTTGAATGTAGTTGAAGTTGTCATAATTTTGATGGTTAAGTGTCATTGTCGGAAGACTTTTGTAAGGTCCTGTATATGTACATTAATTATTGTCTAAATACATATTTTTTTTCTGAAAACATGCTTTAAACCATCTCAATAATGCATGTTAATTTCATTTTTAAAATGCAGTATAATCATAGTAAAATGAGTTCAAACGAAAATCTGACCACAGTCCGTTATGTATAAGAAAATTTTTGTTGTGTCCCTGTATACAAAGAATAAACAATGTGTACACCAAAAATTATACTGCTATTTTTGTATAGTTCTTAAACATGCGTAACAATTTGCAAGTAAATCAGGGGATTTTTTCGGCCACTATTGCATTACATACAAACTCTGCCCATAGATCGTAATGATAAAAATCTTTGGTATGTCCCAGTACACAAACTATAAATATAATAAACAACCCATAACTATAAAGCTAATTCTGGGAGGCTCATGATAATGTGCACCAAATTGCAAGTCAATAGGGTGTGTGCTGAAGCTTCGATCACGAGATATCACAAACAGACAGACAGACAGACAGACGAAATCATTTTAAGTCTCCACCCTCAACGTGGATGCCTCCATTGACGTTTAGGCAATAATAATAACAATAGTTCTTTTTGACGCTGTGCACTTGATTTAATTTATAATTAGGTTCATCTGTTTAATTAAACTTCACATCTTCTCTGCTAAAACTCCCGTTATTCCTACGAAAAAGATGTAACGGTATTATATAACATTTTTTTTTTTTTTTTAAGGTATGATATATATATATATATATATATATATATATTTAAAGCATTTTATGTCTGTTTTGCACAGATTACGGCAGTAAATGTAGATTAATTACAATATATGGTTAACCATTCTGCATATTATATCTATATTAATCTATCATAATCATATTGAAACTAATAAATAAGAAAAGTATATATATATATAATCATAATTTCTGTTGCTATAGATGCGTTTAGGAGAATTTTTTTTTTTTTACTATTCATAATATATATATATCTGTTGTTATGGTATATGCTATTTCAAATAAAACATACTTTATAACGTACTTCATTGAAAAAAATATTATGCATAGTTACAAACCATTAATTTATTGTGCATAGGCAAAAAATAAATAATTTACCATGCATAGTTACTCCGTAAGGTCTTATATAAGTCCAACATCGTAATTCAGGGAATTTTTGGATATACATAATTGTTATATTATTTGACATTCACTGAAGGATATTATTTTCATTGTCGTATTTCCAGCAACACACTTACATAAATAATTACTGATATATACATGAAAATAATATTATATTTCAAAAGCATTGTAACAACTGTAATATATTTCAAACTCGCTGAAACATGTATACATAAATTATCATTCTGAAATATATGGGAAAAATGAATTTTAGGTACATGGATTTTTTACAAATCCTGCAAAAATCTTAATGTTTATGATTTATGTTAAAATCTTAATGTTTATCATACATTGTAACAAATCAGGAGGATTACATTGTAACGCAGTACGAATCTACTTCATGAAATTCTGTTAGATACAATTTAATACACTGTAAATAGTTTTAGTAACAGAAATTCATATGCATTTCAACCATTATTTATATCCTTAAAAGAGAAATAAAGCCAATACATATATATAATCATGTATATATATATATATGCAGTTGAACCTCGTTAACGCGAACACGCTAACATGAACTGCTTTCACAATTCCCTTCAAAATGAAGATTAGTTTAGTATTATGAAGATTAGTTACTGATAGAATGATTTTTTTTTTCTTCGCCTTGAAATTCATGCTAACGAGGTTTGAATGTATAGATATACATTCCATGTAGCAAATATTCTTTTGTAGGATACGTAAAGTTCCACGGTAAGTCCCAGATTTACCATATTCCTCCCAGCATATTTCGTAGGAATGTAAAATGTCCGTCGTAGCGGCCTCTGTAGAAACTTCATGATTTTGTAACTCCTTCGTATTTCCCGAGAAATACCTCTGTCAAATCATTCCCATATATGTCCGTTCTTCATTCGGGAAGAATCCGGGAGTTCAGGATATCCCAGAGAGCGATGTAGTAAGAACATTGTTACATGGGATATATGTGTATATACCACCTTCATAAAACTTTCACTTATAAATTAAATCTTTAAATATTAGTCTGCTACATAACAAATCATAAGTTAAACATTCATAGTTTATTGAAATATGATCGAAATTTAAAAAGAACGAAAAATCATGCAGTACATATTGATTATTAACACTTTCCAACTATAGGCACACGTTGTATCGTATAACCTTCGATGTTCTTTACGTACATAATCACGCAACGGACAGACAGAAGGACAGAAAGACAAACATATATATTAAGCGAATTCATAATCACTTTCGAACTTTATTGGAAAATATTAAAAATGGTTAGCACAAACAAAAATGACCTTCATTTCAAATTGCAGCCCTTAATATATTTGAATATTTTAGTGTAGCTTGTATATTTCAGATTTCAGTGTAACTCTGTATCTTAAACATATCATATTCTGTACATAACATTATTTTATAAAATCTTTGGTCCTATTAATACCATTTTAAATCGGGAATACAGTAAAACTAAATAATATGTATTACTTAAAATATATATATATATATATATCTGAAAATAGCTACTAACGCTGGAGTCGGGACAGATTAACAGACAGATATTTGAAATCACAGATAGACAAATTCAAATCATATTCACACTGAAACATTGTTAGAATGTTAAAAACAACTTGATGTAAAGAAAAACGCAATTTAGCAAATTTCAATTAATAACGCTTAATGAAACTGAATATTTCTTTGTGGACCTGTAAATGTTAATGATAACCGTACTTTATTTTATAAAAAGCATTTTTTTTGTATATATGAATAACATATTATAATTTCATTAATATTTGTGCAAATGGATGCCACTAAAATTCCCCCAGTTGATTTTTCATTCTAGTGTTTCCTTAAAGGATTCAAAATTTATTACCGGTAATTGATGAGGTAAATAACACTTGTGTATATTTTTGCCCATGTAAATTAAAGGAATTAACAAGAATACGCGAAGACACTTTTTCTTTTCTTTTCCTATTTTCTGTTATTTTACAATAAAGCTGAAAGGTGGGGTTTGCTTCCCTTATAACATGAATTATCGTTTGATATAACCAATGTCTTAAAATTATCTTTCTGTTTCACTTTTTTGATTTTGATATTGTTGTTGTATATAGTTTGGCCTATAATTAAAAATTAAACATATTTTGTTTAATCTTTTAAGATGTTGTTCATTATCTTTTGCAAAAGTTTTTAATGGATGGCTCCCAAAATCTCTCCAAAAGAAAAAAATTATACATTTATACCTCAAAAAATAATAACTGGAATGAGCTGCAAATTTCCCCACCCTTACTTTACAGCATTAAGATTCGTTTTATTCAAAAATTAATATAGGTCATAATTAATATATACACATTTATTTTTAAGTGTGAATTTATTAATATTTTTCAAAATTAAAAATATTTTTCCGAATCAAATATAATTATGCATTATGTTTGAATTTTTTCACAGTATCTTGTAAAAAAAAAAAAAAAAAAAAAAAAAAAAAAAAATGTTATGTCAATCAAGTTATTTTTTTTGTGAAGATATTAATAAATGTTTGCGATTTGAGTTTAACATTAGCAACCTCAAACTTTAAACGCCTATAAATCTATAAAAAATGAGTAAAATGTATAACCAATATAGTTCTTCAGATTGCTGCGACCACAGGAATTCAGATATAAAACCAAATAGGGCATTACCAGAGACAAAATTAAAGTTGGAGCGCGTTTGAATATGCAGACGACCCGCAATTCAAAATTTCACTTCATTTTCTAAAAGTAAACATAATTCCCCGTTGAATGACACATATTACATTTTTCTGCGTTGATTAGCAACGAAGTTACCTCGAATGTTTTTTTTTTTTTTTTTTTTTTTTTTTTTATCTTAACCTCAACTGCAACTAATACACCAGTAAAAATGCAAAAAAATAATTAAAAAAATAAATCAGAACTTTATTATATTAATTCAGAGATATATAATAAGACAAAAAAATATAACTTGAATTTTAATTGTGAACAAAAACAGTCGGCAACAAAAGTATCCGAGCACTGGCAGTAATCCCTGTCTAAAAAAAGTACACTTAATACTACTTTGTTAATCAAATCTTGGTCGAGCCGTGTTATTAGTCAGTCTAAAAACACGATTCGACAAGGATTTATTTAACAAAACAGTATTAAGTGTACTTTTTCTATATCAGAAATATTGGCTAGTGCTCGGATACGTTTGATGCCGACTGTACATATTCCAGTGCAAAAATCGATTGAGGTGTCAGAAATAAATTACAAGTAAATAAGTTGTATAAAAAATGCATTCACATATTTTACAGTGACAATATCTTTAACTACATCGTTTATACATGTATCTAAATGCGTTTTATGTTTTTTTTTTTTTTTTTTTTTTACATTTCATACTAAGTATCGAATTATTTGTATTTTAATCACTGTATTTTTTTTTTTTTAATAAGAACTGCGTAAATAAAATATTTTCTAAATTATATTTTAAACATTTGTATGATGCTCATTGTAATTTCAATTTTTAAAAATATAAAAAAGTATTAATTTTAAAAATACAAGCTTAAATGAAAGTTTATCTCCTTATCGTATAAACTTTAAATGATGTGTTTGTTGTTGAATCATTAAAAAAGTTTAATGACTTCGATCGTTAAATAAATTAGGACACTTTTGTTAAAGTTCATTCAAATGTAGATAAGAGTACCTTGATTGCTTGAATTATTTCTTACAAATGAAGTATACTTTTTATAATAAAATTAACTACTTTAAATAGGTTACACAGGTTAAATTGTTCAGTGTCTAAGGTGTCACTGTTTTTATTTAGGAAAAAAAAAATGTATTTTTAAATTAATATTTTGAGATTAAATAGAATGTTGATTTTTATCAAAAAATACTGGTGGGAGAGTTCGATCAAAATACGGAATTCCTTCAGTGTTAGCAATGTCAAAACGTAGTAGCCCTGTTATTTTTTTTCTTTAAATTACCTACATAATTTGTATGTGCCATAAATCAGATTAATATTAAAGAGGTTTCATAATTATTTTTTAAACTGTTAAATATATTTAAATATCATTGATATAAAATATTTATCATATCGTTTTTATTTTTATGATTAAATGATTTAAATTGTATATTTTATTATTTTAAATTATATAAAGGAAATTGAGAAAAAATGTTCACAAATGGCAACAACAAAATAATCTACATTTCGTTTGGGCAAGATGTACAAATTATTAGTAAAGGTAATAAATAAACAAAAATTGAATAAACACTGTAAATCGCATTTTTTTTTTCAATTTAGTGTATTTATTTAAAGTTTTCAATTGAATACTTTTAACACCAATCTATCGGTGCAGTTTTATTAAAGCTAGTAAAAGTATCACTTCTCTTCAGTAACACAAAACTTTTAAGATTGTTTAACACTGTCACATACATCAGTCTCACACGAGTTCCTAAATTCTCACTTTTCGGATGATCTGCAGCATTTTGTTGTCGTACGATGCGATGGTAGCAAGTAATAATCACATTCACGAGACTGATAAGATGTGATAGCATGTGTTGGTATAAAGCACGCTTACCTATGCACACTTGTCAATGAATTAGAAAACTTAGATTAATATTTTATTGGACCTCCTTTACCTCATTGGATCATATTTTCACGGCTACCTACTGGTATTCGTGAAAGCATCGATTCTACAAGCTTGCGAAATACATTTACGTCCAGAGAATAAAAAGAATTGGTTACACAGACTTTAAGATCTTGTAAGTTAGATTTATGTCCAACTGATGTCCGATTCCCATTTACAACATGTCCCAAACATTTTCTATTAGATTAACATCCGGTTTTTGAGGTTGGCAGGTAATTGTTGTGTGAAGCGCCTATCCAACAAGTCTCAATCATTTTCTATTGAATTGAGATCCATTATATGTGGCAGACAGGTAATCTAAGACAGGTTAACATTTATTGAACAAATCTCGAAAGATTCTGGTATTATGCATATTTTTATTATAGTCCATGAAGTATATGTCATTTCGGAGAAAAATATAAAACAGTAGCATGCACTTGCTCTGTTAATCCATCCAGGTTTTGCATGTCTCTTTGTTTACCCTAGAATAACAGCAGAGGACAACTTCTTAAACTAGGAGAACATTCTTTAAACCACAATAACAGGTTTTGTATACTTACGACTCTAGCGAGTATTTAAAGAAACTCGTATCGATTTCTATTTCATCAGCCACTGGTGTAGGTTCTACATCCCAATTGCGTAGTAAATGATGATTTCTACATAGATTATTTTATGGTCCTTGAAATTTTCGAGCAATTTTATCTAAATATATATAAGTTGATTTAACATTGTAATGTTTCTTCAACATGTTTCGAGTAAAATATTTTTTATTATTAATTATATGTTTATTTATAATTTTTCCATTTAAATTTTAACCTAACTTTACCTATTTTTCCGTCATTTTACGTAATTCAAATAAATTTATACACTATCTTTCCATAAAGGACCGGGTACTTTCAATTTCAGACTTTTTGCCAAATATTTCAAAAAGTACTGGATGAATCATCTTGAAATTTCAAGATTGTAAAGAACATGTTTCACCGCATATATTTCAATTAAATATTTTCTTTAAAAGCAAAAGGAGGACATTGAAAAAATTAAAGAGAAATGAAAAGGTTTCTGATCACCTGTAAAAACTAATAGTTGAAATGTGTATTCTTACTGTAGCGTGTGATTAGGGGGTTTCTCCTTATTATATTTTATAAATTTCTGTGACTCTACCACGTATATTCCTGGATATATAACGGATTCTTTTAAAAAATGCAAAAAATATTCCCCTTTTTACCCATTTTAATTATAATATATTTGATATTGAATTCTGTACGTAACCATTTATAGAAAATTTAACAAAGTACTTTAGATAGAACACACTTCAACCAATGTGCATAAATATAAAATATTTTAAATTATGAGCTATTTTAACAAATAAATATTAACGACACATGTGCAAGATTTAACAAATTCCCATTTGTACAATTTAGTTGCCAAAAGTATTGAGCTTATTATATGAAAGTTCCAAACAAATCTCGTGTAAATTCAAAACGCTTTACCTGCTACAATGAACTTAATACCAGAGTCTTTCAAAAAAAAAATATATATATATATATTAAGGGGTTTTGGCAATGTTTTATTTACCATCAACGAATATTATATTACTATTCATTGAATAAAAATAAAGATGTGAGTAGTTCCCCTTATAGTAAAGCTTCCTTTTTTTAATGATTTCATCCTATGAAGTACATTAAAAAAAAAATGTGATATTTGTTTCAGGTTTTCATATAAGTAGCACATTTTTATTGGCTATATTGTGGAAATGAAATTTCGTTAAAGCTTGCGCATGCAGAGTTAAAAATTATTCAGTAAAAATGCTAATATTTCTTTAGATATTCAATAATTTTGCATTCTGATAACAGTATGCTGTGTCCAATATATTACGTCAAGTTTTCTAAAATGGTTTTTCACTGGTTGGCGAAAAAGTGGCAATTATTATTGCATATTTTTAAAGAAACCTTTACATCTCAACTCGTTCTTTTATGCATATATTATCCTTTTTTTTTTTTTTAATATCATATAATTGAGCTTAGTATTGCATTCTTAATTTGTCATTATCATTTATGTAATTTTCGAAGTTTAATGTTCACTTTTTATCGTCACGTGCATCCTTTTTTGTTTATATTTCATAACATTGTCGGGTACTAATGTTGAAATTTTCCTAAAAACCTTTATTATTAAAGAAGCGGTATTTTTTTCAACGTAACAAGTATACAGTAGGTAGTAAAATTATTGAAGTATACATCAATATTTTTCATATATATATATATATACATATTAGTTTGATCGCTAATTTTTATCATCAACTTATCTTTATATAAACAGTATAAGACTAAGATCATGACTCGACAAATATTTACTAAACAAAACATTATTAGGTGTTCATCTTTTAAATACAAATTTTTACTAGTGCTTCAATGATTTTGTTGTTGACTGTAAGAACCAGTGATGACTTTAAAAATGATTTTTTGGGAGGTTATTTTTACAGTTATTTCACAAATTATCATTATTTTATCATCTGTTGTTTAAATTATGTATTTTATTAATGTGTTACCTTCATTTGCTATGGTTGCATTTTGAATTCTTAATAGTTTTAATCATCAGCTTTCTACTTTCCTCAAATTGAAGTGGTTTTTGAATTTTAATGATATATATATATATATATATATATATATATATATTTATATCTACTTTATATCTACATATATCTACACCTATACCTATATCTATATGCCTCTCTCTCTCTCTAAATATCATCATCATCATCATCAACTTCAGAGATTAGGCATAGTGCCTGTTCCGGCTTCATTGTTCAGTCCACCGCTTTGTCGGTCGTCCTCGATCTCTCCTGCCCTTTGGTGAGTAGTCGAGGGCAGCTCTGGGGAACCGTGTTTCCGGCATTCGCTGTACATGGTCTTTTCATTTAGTACGATATTCTTGTATTCTATCACATAAGTTGAAGATCTTTAACTCCTTCTTGATGTCTTCATTCCGAATCTTGTCGAAAATTGTGCAGCCTTTTATAGGTCCCAAATGTCGCATTTCTGTTGCTTGGGTTCTCGATAGATCCCGGCTCTCCAAGGTCCATGTCTCTGAACCATAAAGTAAGACGGGTGTGGCCATGACCCTATAGAATTTAAGTTGTGTTTCTTTTCGTGTCTTCTTCCTGAGTGTCTTTCTCAAAGTTTCACAGATGTATTGGAATTTTTGCAATTTCTGCTGTACCTCGTTCTCGTATTCATAAGTGAGATCGCTACCTAGATAGGTAAAGTGTGATACTTGTTCTATGACTTCATTTTCAATGACAATTTTTGCAGGAATAGGGTCTTTCCCTTTGTAAGCCATAGATTTGGTTTTTTTATCGAGATTTTCATTCCATAGTCTTGACAGATTTTGTGTAGGCTATACGTTGATCTCTGTAGATCGTCTTCACATTCCTGAATGATAACCTGCTTATCCGCGAACAGTAGCGTGTTGATGAACATGTCTACTTTTAGCTTAATTCCTGGGGCGGCGGAAGTTTTCCATGTTCGGATGATGTCGTCCATGTAGAGATTAAACAGAGTTGGGGATAGACTACATTCCTCTAAATATATATATATATATATATATATATATTATATATATATAAGTTTCCATTTTCGGATGATGTCGTCTATGTAGATATTAAACAGAGTTGGGGATAGACTACATATCTCTAAATATATATATATATGTATAAGTTTTCCATGTTCGGATGATGTCGTCTATGTAGAGATTAAACAGAGTTGGGGATAGACTACATCTCTCTAAATATATATATATATGTGTGTGTGTGTGTGTGTGTGTGTGTGTGTGTGTGTGTGAAAGAGAGAGAGAGATTTGCACAGAACATTCGGTTACTATTCGATATTCAGCTTTTTCGGTAATGACACCGAATATTAGGTTTGGCCGATTATCTCGATATTCGGCAACCAAATAGTGCAGATAAATTTAAATTTAAATAAAAATATTTACATTGATAAAAATATTTTTTTATCATGTAAAAGGAAATTGATATAATATATATATATATATATATATATATATATATATATATATATATACATACATACATATTACATTAATCAATGTTATGGTGTCTAAAAATATTAAATAAGTTAAAAATACTAATCTAATAAAGTTTCTATCTTAATTTCTAACCAAAATGATAATAGTTTGTATTAAAATGTAATGCATTTCAAAATAGCCCCTTATTGTAATTTATTGTAGAAGCAAAACTGTGACAAATACAAATCAACTAAAAAAATCCAACTAAGGGTAGATCATATTCATAAAACTCAGTCAT
The DNA here is from genome assembly GCA_963930645.1 of Salticus scenicus. Taxonomy (NCBI): domain Eukaryota; kingdom Metazoa; phylum Arthropoda; class Arachnida; order Araneae; family Salticidae; genus Salticus; species Salticus scenicus. Next base: position 76,563,902 of record OZ005654.1, on the reverse strand, counting down.
TATATTTACATTTTGGCAAATTATGATGTAGAAATAAAAGTTTTTCCTGATTTTGTGGCTGGATGAGTGTGAAGGCAGCTTGTTGTTGTGTATATTAGATAATTTTATTTCATAGACTTTCAATCTAATGAACCTACGACACTTTTTTTAATATCCCTCTCCTCTCTCTCTCTCCCTTTTTTTTTTTTTTTTTTTTTGGCTTTTTTAGTATATGTACTGAAATCCAAAGCTTCACAGGAGAAAAATAATATATATATATATATATATATATATATATATAATTTCTATTTTGACTATAAAATTTTTCTTTTAGCAAATTTCTTAGACTTATACCGATATTTTTAATCCACACTGTATTATTTTTACATGCAATAAATATGTTTCAAATAATTAAGCAATTCTGGGTATTAAAAAATATATTTTTTATTTTACACTGAAATTTAAGAATTCAGCCGAATACCGAATATTCCGTAAAAAGATTGACCGATTATTCGGTAAAAATCCCTATTCGGTGAAACTCTAATATATACGTTTGTATGTATGCATAGTATTGTAATTCCTCATCCTTAAATGCATTCTGGAGATTTTCTTCTCATCTAATTGTAATGAGAGGTACATTTAGCTGACTTTTGTTTAGCAATATAAGCATTCAGTCCTTTAAGAAAACAATTTTAACCATAACAAATATCATTTCGCATAAATGAACTGTCACAACGCACTTAAGAAATATTTGCATCCCAGTATTAGAATTGAAATGAATGTAAATTATGTGATCAACAGAATATAATAATTCCTTACCAACTGAAATTGGGGAATCGCCATAAATCTTTTATAACAAAGAATCTTTCAAGTAATGTGTTAAGATTAATTCAAATATTATTGAAGAATCAATATATAATAAATCCAGGATTGAGAAATGTACACATCTTTAGTTGCAATTTATCATTTAGCAAATACAAAGACATGAAGATATCTTAATGAATCTCATTCTTCTCCTTAAATGGATTAAATGACAATAAGCTTTTCCATTAAACTCATAAAGTAAGTTTAATATATTCTTGAATTGTGATTGCACCTTTTTAAAAAATATCTTTGTAAAGGTGTAATTTTATTATTGTATCATATTTTTATTGAATCATTTAAACATTTGAATTGTATTTTCTATCGAGAATAATAGTTTTATTTCTGTTGAATTGAAATGAATCAATTTTATGTTTATACCCGAATCATGAGAAAACTGTAAGAGCTTTTTGAAATTATTCAAAATTAAAAAATATATTCTTTTTTTTTTACATATACGTTACCTTTTTTTCTAAAAAACAAAACAAATAAACCAGTTGATTACGTCACACTGGTTCCAAAAACTTACGGTTCATCTGCTACTAGCTGTAGATAACCGTAATGATTGGTTGGAATTATTCACTTTTGTTCTCAACCGGAAGCTCAAAGGACCAGAAGCGTCTGATAGAGAAAATAAGCTCCGCCTACAAATACCGTAAATAGATGCTTAAAAATAAAATGTCATTTATGTGCAGAATGTTAAATTATGCACATAATGTTAAATTATGCAATGTTTCCGGTGTTTTTATATTCTAACAAAGATTTTTATAATTTCTAAACTTTTAAACAGAAAAGTTAAGTACTTCTATCTAAAACACTATAGAAGTTGTTATTATTTGTGATGGATCGAAGTATATATAGACAACTTGTATATTATACCGTTACCTATTTTCTTTTTAATTGTGTAACAGACTTCAAAACATTTTGTTATAATTTATCTCAAGACCTATTTTGAGAGCTTTTCATTTTTTTTTTTTTTAAACTTCTTATATACATCCACACTTTATCGATTATAAACGCAAATTTTCTTTTCCAGCTTAAAGTTGACATTCATACGGATTATTTCTTCAGTTACCTGTCTAAGTCAAATACCGCTGATTAAACATATAACTGTTCGACTGTTTCTTTCTTTTTTTTTTTCTTAAGTGTATTTTAAGTATTTATATTTCTGATATTTTATACATATTCATATTTTATATTGATCATATTTATTCATATTTCAGCTTTATTTTAGTTTTTTTTATGTATTTTGAAATTAGTCATGAGCGTCTTTACCTTTATGTTTTACAATTTTTAAGGAAATGTTAGCTTTAATCAAGATCTTTTTGAAAAATGTTTGTTATTTTCTAATACGTATGTATATATATATATAAGGAACATAAAGAATATATTGTTATAAATAGAAATCAAACGTATTTATTTATTTATTTTTTTAATATACAAAAAAAGCATTCTTAAAAGAATATTATTAAAGAGTAATGTTCTTGAAATGTTTTATAAATGTTTTACCTAAAATAATAATAATAATAATAAACTTAAATAAAGGAAAAGAAAATTGAAAACTTATTTAAAGTAAGAAAGAAATCTAGCTCTCAGGGGGATCTTGAAGCATTTTCTTACACTTTAAGTATTTGTGAGAAATATTATGAACTCTATATGTTAGAATGTATTCTAGTAACGTATAATTTGAATTCTGTATGTTTATTCATATACCTATAGAATTGTTTTAACTGATAGTACTGTAGAAAAAGTATACGCATGACGAAAAAAAAATGTAATTTTAAATCTATATTCAGAAAGTGCATGTTTTATTTTATTATTATTATTATTATTATTTGTGACATTCTGTTAAAAGCGATTAACATAAAATTCAGATCAAAAATGGATGACGGATAAATTAGAAATATTATATTTTATTATCTAAACCTATAAATATTATTTACGAATAAAGTTTTAAAAGTTTAAAAAAAAAAAAATAATTATTAAAATAAATTATGAGGTTTTACACTCATAAGTAAACAATGAAAAATGATTTTTTTTTTTAATTAAAATAATATATATTTCATGAAAAGCATGTTACAAAATAAAGATAAATTGTTTTTATTAATACACAAAACAAAACTTAGTATAGAACACAGTCTATAAAATGATTTACAAGAAGAAGACATAAACACAATTTTAATAATTTAAGTTTTAAAATCATAAAAATATGAAAGATCTCCATGGCAACATAAGACAGTATATTAAAAATAAATGTGAAACATTCTATTTTATCACTAATTTTGATTAAGGTCATAAATTTTTGTTAATGACAGTTTTCTGCAGTAAACTGGAATTACATCTCGCTTTCAAAGTTACAACATACTTTGTTTTGAAACTCATAAAAAACGATCATTATATTATTACAATCCTTAATGAAAGAAAAAACATTATGAGAGATAATTCACAACTACTCCAAAATGCGAAATATTTTCAAAAATAGGTAGAGGCAGTTTGTTTTGAACGTGTTCCATGTATTTTGAATTATAATTACGTATTACTTTTGTTTTAAAAAAACTATATTTTATCTATATTCTAGGGAAAAAAAAAACATAAATAACTTGTAGGGTAACTTTCCTTTTTGTTCTTTTATAAACTTTATATAAGTTAAACAGGATAATGGTAGATAAATATTAAGTTTCTTTTTACGTACAGTAAATAAATAATAATAATAATAATAATTAAAAAAAAAGATTAAGACATTGAAAAAAATATTTTTTTTTTCAATATTTGCTGGAAAGTTTCGAAATTTACCTTACTTACCCATTTAGGATTGCACGGCAACTAAAAATCAAATATGTGTATTTTATTTTATAAAAATGTAAGTGCATTTGGCGTTTTAACAGTATAAAATATTGAATTTGTTTTAGAGGAATTAATGTAACGCTATATAAGGTGGTTAACAATAAGTTTCTGATAAAAAATTATCACTTTACAGAGTTAAAATTTTTTATCGAAAGACAGAGTTTATATATAGTGTCGCAACAAATTAACAGAAGGACGTACTAAAAACTGGAAAATATTGATTCATATAAAATAAGTATGTCATGCTGTAACATATAAACAAAAGCAATTTTATAAAAAAATCAAAATTTAAAATTTTATGCATTGCTCAAAACTCTATAGTTATAATTATACTGATCTTCATGAAAATTAGTCCTAACAACATTACATAAACTTTTTATGTAAAATTGCTTCCGAAATCCGAATATGACGCCCATATTGCCACATCACCCACCATTTTTTAGAACACCACCACCCCCGTTTACGTTAATTGTTTAATTGTTTGGTTGTGTTGTTTAATTGTTGTTTACGTTTAATCGTTCGGTAATTTTATGCCTGTGAATTTGATTGGGGAAAGTGGGTGTCAAAAATTGGGAATGTGGTGGCGCCCGTGGAAAACGGTGGGTGATTGGGCAAAGGGGGAGTCATATTCGGATTCAGGAGGTAATTTTTCGTAAGAATCAGCAAGAATGATATCAGAACACGAAAACAAAACTTCTTTTGCAACGCAGTGAATTAAAGCTAATACATACGCTAACATGTAAGTAAAGATCATTGTATCATAAATTTTTACAGACGTGCTTCATTTTAAACTCATTTTTGGCACCATACACAAAGTGCAAAATAGGATATTGTACTATTTAAACTGCAAAATAGTTATATAACAATTATATTTAAACTAATTCAATGTCAAAAACTAAATATATCTGTAAAAATCGCAAAACTGTGAAATAAATGCCTAAAAAAATCCTGTTTTTTTTTTTTTCCTTTTCTTGTCATGTTTTTTCTTTCTTTCTCTTTACTTTCTTATACCCATAAAGTAGAGGAAGTATTGTTTTAGGGTCAAAATTTCAAAAGTAAGTTTTTGTTATATTTACATTTTTTAAGGTTCCCTGTAATCCAATATCATGTTTTTAGCGAATGGTATGTGTGTCTGCCTGTGAGTCTGTTTGTCTGTTTCAGTTTTATCAGCATAGTTCAAGAACAAATAGTAGCAGAAAGTCTAACCTCGGTATTCTAAATGTGTATGATATAAGGGTGCTACACTAAGGTTTTCCTTGAGATGAAGCAAATGGTTCGTGTACAGGGACGCCCAAGAAAATTCAAATGCATTACGTCTAATTGGTAAAGTGTTGATAAGTAGAGTTTAACATCTATACACTGCACTAAACCAAATGAAACGAATATATATTTTTCATATGCGTAAAAACATGTATCATGTAGAATATGGTAGGAAAATCTTTCACTGTTCGTTTACAGGGCTACGCAAAAGAACTAGATAAAAGTGTCGCAATAGTTGCAAATTGATGGAAGTGTATTTCAGGGTGGGCCATGTATTATTACTATAACATTATATTTAGATGCACAATGTGGTCTGTATATAATCTTCGAAAGATATACAGGGCTGCAAATATTTACGATTACATTATTTTTTACTGTTAGTGGATGTTCTTTACTAATAATATTTAACATTTCCAGGAAAGCTGTTCGGGAATTGAAATTAATTTCTCATAGAGATATGATAAATAATGTATGTTTTTAAGCTAAATATCCATTGCTTGTTTTTTGCATATTTACACGTTTTGAGGCTTTCTGATTACCGAAGTCCAGTATTTTAATCACACGAATATATGGAAACCACTGGACACCCCTACTTCGCTGTGCATGAATATGAGAACGCATGTAACTCGTTTTTGCAGAAATCAGTATCACGCACGTATGTTCGCTTCGCTCACATGAAAACCGAAAAAAAAAAACATCACTGGACACCTCTGCTCGCTGTGCATGAATCTGGGAACGCATGTAACTCCTTTTCGCAGCAATCAGTATCACGCACGTAAACTAACAAGGAGAATTTGTTCTGCGCAACTCTTTTTGGGGAACTAAAGTAGGTCACCTCCTCGTAGTGTTTCCTGTGTGTGTGTGTGTGCCTGTTATTAGCATATCTGAAGAACAAATAATAACATAAAATCCATACTTGGTATTCTAAATGTGTATGATATAGGGATGCTACACTAAGCCTTTTGTTCAGATGAAGCAAATGGTTCGTGTACAGGGACACCCGAGAAAATTCATATACATTACGTCTATGGGGGGAAAAGCTGGTAAGTAGAGTTTAACATCTATAGACTGTACTAAATCAAATTTCTTATATGCGTTAAAACCTGTCTCATGTAGAATATGGCAGGGAAAGCATTCACTGTTCATTTACAGGGCTACACAAAACAACTAGATTATAGTGCGACAATAGCTGAAAAAAAATAGAAGTGTATTTCATGTTATTCTGTGTATTATTACTATAGGATCATATTTAGGTGCACCATGGGGTCTGTACATATTCTTTAAATGATATACAGGGCTGCAAATGTTTTAGCGATAACCTCTTTTTTACTGTTACTGGAAGTGCTGTACTATAATATTTTACTTTTTCCGGGAAAGCTGCTCAGGAATTGAAATGAATTCCTCATAGACACATGGTAAATAATGTATGTTTTTATGTTAAATATTCATCACTGGTTTTTTGCATATTTACACGTTTTGAGGCTTTCAGATTACCGAAGTCAAGTTTTTTAAAACGTTTGATGTTTGTCTCTATCTCTTAGACTAACTTAAAAACGAATAATTTAGGAGATCCAAAAGCTGTATTTTCAAGTCAAGTATTTCTGGAAATATGTGACCGAACTCATCCTTTTCTTAGATATGATATATTTGATGAAACATGCTTTTAAATATAAATTATTTGTTGAATTGCGAAAATTACAGCATTAAAAATAAATAAACAAAATAAATAAAATTCATTTAAAAGAAAGAAATTCAAGATGACCTAATGAGTATTAATTTCACAATGACATCTAATGTAATGTTTTATTTATTCCAATGGACATCTGAAATGCCGTATATAAAATCAATGTTTTTTCATTACGAAATACATTATAATATATATATATTTCATTTTAATTACATTTTTTTAGCATTTTATATTCTGGTTAATTATATATTCTACATACTAATCATATAAATTTTACTTATTTTTCTTCTTTTCTAAATTTCCTAAAATTGCTCTGGAAATATGCATCAATAAAAAAGAAAATAAAACTTTTCCTAAGGCTTATTTTTTAATTTGCATTTTAGTTTAAATCTGTGCTTCAAGATGTCAAGTTTTTTAATGTTTTCCTTTTCAAAGAAAAAAAGTAAAGGAAGTTATTGTTTTATACTGAACAAAAGCGTCTTTCTGAAATATTTTCACTCATTTATATTCCCTGTAGCATTCTGAATTATCTTTATAATGTTGAGTTTTGCGTGTTCTATATATAAATATTTCTTTTTGTTTCTTTTTGTTAATGTTGCTTTGGTGTTTAAGAATGCATCTGAGTGAAAATAAACAGACATTTCAAGATATAAATGCAGGTTTTAAAACTTTTTTTTCTTGCTGTACAACGTGTATATCAATTAATTTTAAGTATTAAACAAACAAGAAACATTTTCTATGTTATGTTCGAAAATTAGTTTTTCCGTTATTTATTTTTACTTATTTTTTAATAGACCATATTTCCAACAAATATGAAAAAATGAAAAGCAATAAATTCAAGCATTATTTTTTATAATCAATATAGTCAGTTTTCGCCTTCTATCATTCGATATTTTCAAATGCAACGTTTTTACTTCCATTACTTGTTTACCGTAGGTAATGGGAGTTAAGTATTCGGTCAAAAAAATTTATATCGAATTTTCAGCTGATTAACCTATTTTAAGATCCCCAGAGTACAAAAATGTGGTTTTCGACAATTGGTCAGTGTGTGTGTTTATGGGGAATCTTCTGATTATCATATCTCCGAAGCTAATAAAGATAAAACATCGAAACTTCAGAATTAAGATAGGTTTAGTGTACAAATAATTTTTCAAACTTTTGTTGAAAATTTAAAATCAGAAGTAGCTTTATGAAACAGTTCGAACGTTTTTCTTCAAAGTTGCTATATAAACACCATCTAGTATGTACTTTCTTATGTATTAGTTGGTTAGTTCAGTAAAATTTATAGGCACCTTGAATAAATCGGTCAACTTTAGGTCTCCCTAGTGCGTTCCTTTAAAAACGGCAGTGCGGATTTTCTTTAAACTTGCCATGGTAATTCCTTTTTAAATATATTTTAGTATTTATCTGTTAGTTTCCGGTGTGCGAACGACGATTTTTTCAAGTTTTGGAGAAAATCGGCAGTAGAACATAGAGTTGGTATCCTAGAAATCTTTCTGACGATTTTCTTCAAATTTGTTGCATAAATCCCTTTAAGATGTCTTTTAGCAAGTATTATTTCATTACAACAGGGAAATTAAAGAGCTACCTGATTAGATAGGTATGTTATAGATCTCGGAAATGCAAGTGTTTCAAAAAACGGTTCGAACTATTTTTTTTTTTTTTTTTTTTTTTTTTTTTTTGGTTTACTCGCTATGTAAATTCTTTTTTATATATATTTAGTATAATATTTAGTTATTTCCTGACAAAGTCTTTATCCTATAATATATATGGACAAACATTAATGATTAAAATATAACTAATGTATTTTTAGATAGCGAAACCTTAGTGTAAATCTTTATAAATGAAATCTGTCTATTTTTTGAATTAATATTGAGCTGTTATTACTTATTACTTCCTTATACAAGGTATAATGAAGTATTTAACCCTCATTTGCGAAATGGATATTATATCTTGCACAGCTCCAAAACGAATCTTCGTAGACTGTTAAAAATGTATGTGTGTGACTTTCATGATGTCGTTTTGTACACCTGCAAGTTTCGTCTTAATACGAGCTCTCGTTTTAGAGATATGAGTGAATTTACACGATTTTTCGTAACGTCTGTACGTGTTTTTGGTTTTACGTGTATACGAAACTAGCATAAATCAAAAACAGTCAGACGTAGAACATTGCAATATCGTATAAATATAAATTTGTTATAACATCTAGTTTTGCACCTCTCTTCTAGGCCTTGCTGTGACTTTCCGTTTTGGAGATATTTATGAAAATTATATTGATAATGGCCAAATAGGCAAAAGTTTTAGCCGTTATATATGACCTACCATCATAGAGACCTCAAAATAAGCTAATGATAGAGACCATAATGATATAGCTATGAAAGTTGAAGGGATTTTTGCATGTAGAAAGTAATTTATGAAGACATAAGCAGGTTCTAATCGACGAATGCAATTTATTTAATGAAAATTCCGCCCGTTAATAGAGCCCGTAATTATATTTTTTTATGAAAGCTGCCGACATTTTCTAGTGTAGAAAGTAATTCTTAATATATAAGCAGTTTCTAGTCGACCAATGCTCTTAATTTTGTTTTATTCTTGTTTTTCATTTAAATAATTTTCAAAGAATTTAGTTAAACACTATAAACAAATGAATCTTTCCGGAAAATTCCAGAACTCTGTTTTTATTAAAGTTAGAGATTCCAAACTTTGGCAACCCTAAATTGCATGTTTTCGCCGAATTCGGTCGGCAAGTCGCCAAATTCGAAGCAAAATCGCCAAAATCAGCATTGGCTACAAACTTCGTTATTTGGCAAGATTAGCGATCAAATTTGGCAGCAAATATTGTTTCAGTATAGCCAGAATTAGTAAATCCATTCTATAATTTAAATGAATTAATTGTTTCGGTAAATTGTATCGTTTTCCATCTCTAATTTTCAGCAAAGAGATCAAAAGCAGGCCAATTATACTCGAATGATTTTCATTAAACTCTAAGTTATGAATTTCTGAATGAGAGATTCTGTACTAAGCCATTCCTGAAAAAAAATACTATTATACTTGTTTGGCGGTATTCATAATCCTATTATGATTTTTGTGGTTACAGTAGCAGTCTTTGAGTTTTTTTTTTTTTTTTTTTTTTTTTTTTTTTTTTGTTACGTTGTTGGAATTTGTTTGTTTATTTACAAATCAGTTACCTCACACAAAAATGCCAATGGTTTCTTAACAATATGTAAATTCCAATGGGTGTATAAGGCAGTCATGTGACATCCACATCAGATTATTTTAACATAATTAAGTAAAATTAAATTGAGTTATTTTAGAAGTTGATAAAAGGAATATTTTTTATTAATTTGTAGGTTATGAGATCATGCACGGTCTCTTTGGTTTGGAAGAATGAAGGTCGCCAGTCAGATTCAGCGTCAGATAGGGATGGTCTCGATAACAGTCTCGAGTTGAACATAGAAATGCTAGACTCACCAGTCGGATCCAGTGTTGGATGGTGATGGTTTCGGTGAAAGTGGCAGCATAGATGTGTTAGGATGAGGAAAAAGAAGTTTGGTGTAAAAGGGTACGAGCTATTTAAAGATAATTTGTCGTTGGATTCTAGTGGACAGGTAAAACGAGTTTAAGGGATGTTGCGAAGTTTGATGTTCAGTTGAATATAGGTATTTTTACGATGAATATTTTATGAAATATGAAGTGAATCATTCTATATATCTTTACTTCAAAGTGAAACTTGAAATTAAGGAAGTTCTTGCTTCTGATACGGACTTGGATGTGCGCTTTGATATGTGATTTCGGAGGATCATATTCATGATGAGGCTAAAGTAAATCTGCTTGACGCAATGAAATAACTACAAGTGGTAAAGGCAAGTTGAATTTTAGTCGTAGTGCTAATATAAGTTTGATCTAAGTTAATTAAGTCTAAATCTGTGATTAGTCTTCGATCTACATGTCTTTCTACCTCCCCCCTCCCCCCTTCTAGATAAGTTAAAGAAAGGTTAGTTTTAAATAAGTCTGTCTTCATTAGCTCCTCTATATTACTTCTGAATCATCACGGGAAAGGGCTGTACACGAGACGTTACAAATTTAACTAAAAAGTAAAATATTTATATTTGGTTAAAATAATTAGCGTTATATAAAAATAATTTAACCTTATATTTTATGTTATTTAGTTGTTTTGAAGTAAAATTCTCAGCATTATCCTATATTACATAATTTATATGAAAAAAATATTAATAAAAATATCATTTAGATTTACTCAATACGAAAGTTAAATGTTTTACATTTACAACATATTTTGTCGCTTACATAAAAGCAACGTTTATGAATTCAGCGTTAATTCGCTGTATTTATATGAGGAGCTAACATCCAAATCGTGTTTTCTTAAAAAAAAAAAAAAAAAAAAATGAGTTAGTAATTTTTCTTTAAACTCAACATAGTATGTCTCCATATCTTCCTAGATATATCTACATGACTTCTTAGTAACTAGTAATACATATAAACAAATGATAATTATTGTTCATGCATAGTTATTTTTTAATTCATTATTATTTTTTTTTTTTTTGTGTGTGTTTTTTATAGAATTGTATCCGAAGTAGAAAACTTGGTTTGAATGTCTTCTCGCCATAGGTATATTTCAACTTATACAGTAAAAATCTGGCGTGAAACAACCACGCGACTTCCATTACCCACTATTACACGTATTATAGGCATTTTTTGAGATAATGTGATCAGAAGATATAAAAGTGACCTAAAGAAGTAGAAACCTAACATTTTTCCGGTAAGAGAAACTGTATACACATGTAAAGACATATGATACGAAGCTTACAAATTGCGAGGTAAAATACATGGAAAAAAAAAAAAAAAAAAAAAAAAAAAAACAGGTAGAGTTATTTTTTGAAACACCAATTTACCAAAACCCAATTATCGACCGGAAAACAATAATTACATGCAAAAGGATATTTTAAAGTGAGTTAATATGGTGAGTTTGAAAAAAAAATCATTACAGCTGTTTTTAAAGGAAAACACTTGTGAAACCTGAAATTGAGCTATTTATACAGGACGTCTATCAATTTTCCTAAACTAACCAACTATATCATTCGAAAGAACATCTAATAAAGAGTGTTTATATAGGAAATTTGATAAAACTTGTTAGAGCCGTTTTTGAGATACGGACTTACGGTCTCACATACGATTTTTCAATTTCCACCAAAATCTGAACAATTTATCTGTACACTTGTTTTTATTCTAAAGTTTTGCAGTTCTATCTTCATTAGTTTCCGAGATATAATAGCAAGACGACCCCCCCCACCACCACCACCACAGACACATACACACTGACCAATTGCCAAAAACCACTTTTTTGGGCTTAGGGACCTTAAAACGTGTAAATCAGTTGAAATCTCGGTATCGAATTTTCTGACCGAATACAGACTTCCAATACCTATCCCAGGTAGCACATAACGTTGTTATAGCGTTGCAAATAAGTCTGAACAGTGAAAAATTGGTTACGTTATTTTATGTCCGTTGAAAAATGGTTTTTATTTTGCAATATTCTCACCAAACAATTTCGAAAATTTATTCGGTAATAAAGAAAACCAATAAAAGACGTTGTTTTATGGTTATACTTTTTCCAGTTATTTTTCGACGTTTTAAAATAGGTATTTTATAAGTTTCTTGTTTCCCTTTGATTCTAATAAAAAATGCGTTTTTTCAACGAGTTAATAGGTACTTTTCATACGTCATTTATTTCCATCAAATGACGCTGAATCTCCTCAACTTGATATCGATACACGATTTGTGAAATGGCGGGATCGTGATCTTGTGTGCTCGTGTGCTGTGTCCGTCGCTTGCAAGCATATACGAATGAACAGAAGATCGGCTTTAAACTATAAAAAGGTGAGTAAATTCAATATTATTATTATATTTTATGATAGAAATAAGTTATAAAATTATTTATGGCGAATTAATTTTAATAACTTTGTATTGTGGAATATAGCGTTAACTTTTGTAAGCAGTCTCATAGACTGCGAAGTTTCTTTTTTTTAAATGTGTGTACGTGTTCAAATATTTAAATGTTTTAGAAACCACATTTAAGAAGCAGGTGGTTGTTTTGCAGAAAAAGATATAATTATAAAGGAATGCCAGTTTGTATGATCCAAAAAAAGAAATACGTAGCTTTGGTTAATGAGGCTGCTGACATCAGTTATATGTCAATGAAATAAGTATTGTATGATTTGATCTCTTTGTTTCATAGAAGTAATTAACATTAACACATAGACGATTATAATCTTAAACATAATTTGTTTCTTTTTCATTTTGTACTAACAGGTTAAAAAAAAATAAAATCTGAATATGTAGATTGAATGTTTTTATCAATTTGTCAGCAAGTCAGCAAAGCAAAACTTTAATTTCTATATAACTTTTTATTTGCAATACCAACATGTCATTTTTATTTTATCCAAGGATTTAAGAAATAAAATTTACATACTTAATCAAATCATTTGATAATTTTATGTTCTTATTTTAAATTTGTAAAAAAATTAATTGGTAATAAAAAAATTTCAGATGAAAAAAATACAAAATTAAATATTACTTACATGGAAAACACCGAACAGCCCTGTATAGATGTTGAAACATTTCTTTATATGTAATTATTTTGCTTTATATTAAATTAATATTGTTGATATAATAGTGCTGACTCAGGAATAAATGGGGGGGGGGGGAGAATTCGTTAAAAAGAGTATAATTTGCATTCTTCTGTGTTGTGATTTTTGTACAAAGAAAAAGTAAATTATTTTTATACGTGTGGGCTATATGTGTTTGTTGTTCCTTGGATGCTGTAAAACTATATCTAGGTTACATGCTAAAAAGAAAAGTATCTAAAGGCCACTTGTACAAAAATGGGTTGAAAAAGGGCCTTCAAGTGCGAAAATAAGTCGAAAAAAGTCTGCCTGGTGTACCCTGTGAAATTAGCCTAGAGTCAGCACCAGGGCTGGCAAACTGGGCCCAGCCCAGAAAAACCCACTGGGTTTTTGTTAAAAATTATTTCTAACTTTCAAATCCCATCTATAAAGTATAGAAAACACCTTACCTTTTAAGAATAAACTTTATTTTCTGGAAAATAATATTAAACATAAAAAGTAACTACAGTTATGCATATAATAAAAGCAAGTTTATCTTCTATAATTGGTTCAATTTCTTTTTCCTGTAAAACCGAACAAGAATTTTATTTATTTATTTATTTATTTATTTTTTTTTTTTTTTACAGCGGACATAAAGACTAATTAAATTGTTTAGTTTTAAAACTTTATAATAATTTTATTTTAATTTTAGTAGCAACATAATTATAAATTTTAATTTTTTTTTTTTTTTTTTTTCTATAACCTTTTCGAAAAAAGAATAAAACAGTGCAGCTTATTTTTATAATTTAAAAAAAAATTAAATGATATGTATTGTACTTCAGAATTTAAGTTTTTATTTCATCTATTATTGTCATTAAGAATATTTATTTTGAATAATCATACATTAAAATAAAATATAGCTTAATCTTACTGATTAACCCTATTTTAATTTTAAAATCAAACCAATTTTTATTAAGTAATATAAGTGAAATTTGTTTATTACTATTTAAAGCTTTTTCGTTTACAATTTATAATTTTTCTTTCATTCATATTAGACCACTTTACAAATGCTTCATGTTTATTCACAAGTTGATTTCCTGTATGTGTGTGATTCTTATGCGTAGGCGTAGTTCAGTGTTTGATTTTCCTTATATGCATAAATCAATGCACTTTTCTTGGTCAATGTTGCGATTTTTTTTTCTGTGGATTTTTTTCTATTATTTCCTTGGAAATTTCTAAAATATAACACTTGGTTTTCATCGCCAACATTCGGTAGTTTGCAAATATTGATTTTTAACCATTAGTAAGAAATATTTTTGATAAAGATGACTTCTAATGCTCAATTTTGAAATAAATAGTACATAACTGTATTTTGAAGGTCTAAAATTTAGTTTTATTCATGAATTTTCAGTATATTTTCAAAAAATGTAAACAAACACTTTCAAAATTTTGTTTTTTTTTAAATTTGTAATGTTGAGCAAATTATTTGTTAACATATGGTAAAAAATGTTCATATAGGCATATTCGAAGTGTAATTGATGAATATTTTGCCTTATTCAGATGAAATATAGAATAATACAGAGATTTTCATGGAAATTTTAAAAAATAACACTTTATTTTCATCGCCTATATTCGCTCCCTCCCAGAAATTAATTTAAGCCATTAGTAAGAAATCTTTTAGTTAAAAATGGATTTTGTTACTCACTTTTGAAATACATAACATGTACAAATTTTATAAACAATTGAAATTCAGTTTTATTGTTGAATTTTAAGTTTTTTGTGAAAAAAAAGTGAACAGAGATTTTACGAATTTTATATTTTGCACAATTTTGGATGTTGAGCAAATTTCTTGTAAAAATATATTAAAAATATTCATAACAGGCTTCAATGAAGTATAAATCATGATTGTTTTGCCTCATTAAGATTACGTATGCAATAATACAGTAATTTTCATGGAAATTTTAAAAAATGACACTTCGTTTTCATCGCCAATATTGTCGAACCTCGTTAACGTAAATCTCAAGGTAGGTAACAGATCTGTTCAAGTTATCAGTAGTTAATACTATCAGTAACTCGCAAACTAATCTTCCTGTTGACAGGGGTTGTGGAAACAGTTCACGTTAAAAGTAATTCACGTTAAGCGTGTTCACGTTAACGAGGTTCTACTGTAGTCGGTAGCTTGCAAAAATGGATTTGAGCCATTAGTGAGAATTATTTTAGTTAAAAATAGATTTTGTTACTCATTTTTGAAATAAATATAACATATAAAAGTTGTATAAACTATTGAAATTCAGTATTATTAATGAATTTTCAGTTTTTTGTGAAAAAAAGTTAACAGAGATTTTAAGATCTTTATATTTTGCACAATTTTGAATGTTGAGCAAATTTCTTGCTAAAATATGTTTACAATATTAATAATAGGTTTAATTGAAGTATGAATCATGCTTTTTTTACCTTATTAAGGTGAAATATGCAATAATATAGGTATTTCCTTGGGAATTTCTAAAATATAACACTTGGTTTTCATCGCCAACATTCGGTAGTTTGCAAATATTGATTTTTAACTATTAGTAAGAAATATTTTTGATAAATATGAATTCTAATGCTCAATTTTGAAATCAATAGTACATAACTGTATTTTGAAGGTCTAAAATTTAGTTTTATTCATGAATTTTCAGTATATTTTCAAAAAATGTAAACAAACACTTTCAAAATTTTGTTTTTTTTTTTAAATTTGTAATGTTGAGCAAATTATTTGTTAACATATGGTAAAAAATGTTCATATAGGCATATTTGAAGTGCAATTGATGATTATTTTGCCTTATTCAGATGAAATATAGAATAATACAGAGATTTTCATGGAAAATTTTAAAAATAACACTTTATTTTCATCGCCTATATTCGCTCCCTCCCAGAAATTAATTTAAGCCATTAGTAAGAAATCTTTTAGTTAAAAACGGATTTTGTTATTCACTTTTGAAATACATAACATGTACAAATTTTATAAACAATTGAAATTCAGTTTTATTCTTGAATTTTAAGTTTTTTGTGAAAAAAAAGTGAACAGATATTTTACAAATTTTATATTTTGTACAATTTTGGATGTTGAGCAAATTTCTTGTAAAAATATATTAAAAATATTCATAACAGGCTTCAATGAAGTATAAATCATGATTGTTTTGCCTCATTAAGATTACGTATGCAATAATACAGTAATTTTCATGGAAATTTAAAAAAAATGACACTTCGTTTTCATCGCCAATATTGTCGAACCTCGTTAACGTAAATCTCAAGGTAGGTAACAGATCTATCTGTTCAAGTTATCAGTAGTTAATACTATCAGTAACTCGCAAACTAATCTTCCTGTTGACAGGGATTGTGGAAACAGTTCACGTTAAAAGTAATTCACGTTAACGAGGTTCGACTGTAGTCGGTAGCTTGCAAAAATGTATTTGAGCTATTTGTAAGAAATCTTTTAGTTAAAAATGGATTTTGTTATTCACTATTAAAATACATAACATGTACAAATTTTATAAACAATTGAAATTCAGTTTTATTGCTGAATTTTCAGTTTTTTGTGAAAAAAAAGTGAACAGGTATTTTACGATTTTTATGTTTTCCACAATTTTGAATGTTGAGCAAATTTCTTTTAGCGCTTTGCAAAAATTAGCAATTATTGGTAAGTTTTATTGTAAATATACAGTAAAAAGTTTAAAATGTGTGTTATTTTAGGTGAATATAATGTTCCTTTTGTGCATTGAAGTTTAAGTATGTAGAATAAGTGGCTTTTGAGGGAAATTTTTAAAAAATTATGTTTCAAATTTCGAGGTACGATGTCGATCGAACGCAAAAACTTTTATAAGCTGATATTGAAAAATTTATACATTTAAAAACTTTTTTTTGCTTTATTTTAAAGAAAATAATAGATAAAAGTATAAAGTAAATATAAATTGCATTTGGAGTATGATTTTTTTTGTTTTTTGTGAAACAAATGTGAAAAACTATTTCCTTTTACCGCTTCGCAGAAATGAGCAATTATTGGTAAGTTTTATTGTAAATATACAATAAAAAGTTTAAAATGTGTTTACTTTAGGTGAATATAATGTTCCTTTTGTGCATAGAAATAGAAGTATGCAGAATAAGGGGCTTTTGAGGGAAATTTTTAAGAAATTAGTTTTGGATTTCGCGTTACAATGTCGCCGGAACGTGAAAACTCATATAATCTCGTATTCAAAGATTTATATATTTAAAAGCTTTTTTTTTTTGCTCCATTTTAAAGAAAATAATAGATAAGAGTATAAAGTAAATATAAATTGCATTTTGAGTATGATTTTTTTGTTTTTTGGGAAACAAATGTGAAAAACAATTTCCTTTTACCGCTTCGCAAAAATTCGCAATAATTGGTAAGTTTTAATTTAAATATTCTGTAAAAAGTTTAAAATGTGTTTACTTTAGGTGAATATAATGTTCTTTTTGTGTATTGAAGTATATGTATGCAGAATAAGGGGCTTTTGAGGGAAATTTTTGAGAAATTAGTTTTCGGATTTCGCCGTAGAATGTCGCCTGGACATAAAAACTCATATAATCTCGTATTCAAAAATTTATATATTTAAAAGCTTTTTTTTTGCTCCATTTTAAAGAAAATGATAGATAAAAGTATAAAGTAAATATAAATTGCATTTTGAGTATGATTTTTTTGTTTTGTGTGAAACAAATGTGAAAAACAATTTCCTTTTAGCGCTTCGCAAAAATTAGCAATAATTGGTAAGTTTTATTGTAAATATACTGTAAAAAGTTTAAAATGTGTTTACTTTAGGTGAATATGTTTTTTTTTGTGCATTGAATTACATGTATGCAGTGGCGGATTAAAGGGGGGCTAGGAGGCTGAAGCCCCCCCCCAAAAAACACTAACATTCACAATTGAATATTGCAATTGTAAATTTTTTATTGGTCTAGAATAACACTTACCCCCCCCCCCCCAAAGTCAAGTTCTGGATCCGCCACTGCATGTATGCAGAATAACCACAGAACTGGTGTTTTAAAGTATATACTTATAAAATTTTGAATAAACACCATAAAATGCAATAATCTCGGAACAATTGTTTCGGGTTGATAGAGCACACAACCCTTCATCAGGTGAACAAACTAGGCAGGAGTGATGCATTGCTGCTTTGACTGCAGCACTTGTGCCTACTTTGTTTGCCGAAAAAAAAAAATATTTTATTTGAAATTAAAAATTAATGTGTAAAATATTTATTTGTAATTAAAAATATTGCACTTGTTCAAGATTAAAAGCAGTTATTTTCCAGATGAGTGCTAAAAGAGTTGGAAAAAGACAGATGTCTCGTTTACTACAAGCAGCTGTAAAAAAACATTGCTCAGAAATTGAGTTTGAAAACAAATTAATTCAGGCATCAATCACTAATACAGAAAATGTACCTCACATCAAGAAGTTCCATCAAAATGTGGTAGATTTAAATGAAGTCACAATATCTTCAGAAGCAGAATCTTCAGAAGCGGAATCTTCAGAAGCGGAATCTTCAGAAGATGAAACCTATGATGATTTTGTTCAAAGCAATGCTTTTGAAGAAAATGAGGAGATGAATTTTAATAGTGCAAACTCTGATATTAATTATCAAGAAGAAATTGTGTCGATTATAGATGTAGATGAAGCTGTAAGAACAGATTTAACCCAATGGGCCATCAAACATTCAATCAGCCATGCAGCCTTAAATGATTTATTAAAAATTCTTTCACCACAATTTAAAAGTTTACCAAAAGATGCCAGAACAATACTCAACACTCCTAGAGATATTAAAATAATAACTCTTACAACTGGAGAATATTATCACTTTGGTCTTTTAAAAGCCATAGAAAAATGTGTTTCTGTTGAAATACTGCCTGAAGTATTAGAAGTAGATTTTAATATTGATGGCGTTCCATTATACAAAAGCTCTAATACAAGTTTTTGGCCAATTCTTGGTAGGATATCAAAAAGTCATCAGAAGCCTTTTGTTATAGGTATTTTCTGCGGTTCAAAAAAACCAACACCTCAGGAATTTTTAAATGATTTCATATCAGAATTGTGCTCTGCAGTCACTAATGGGTTTCTTATTTTTGATAAAATAATTAAAGTTAAAGTAAGAGCATTTATTTGTGATGCACCTGCACGTTCATACCTAAAATGCATTAAACCTCATACAGGTTATTTTAGTTGTGAACGATGCACAATTGAAGGAGCATACTTTGCAGGCAGAATGACATTTCCATATAATGAAAAAGCTCCATCAATAAAAAAAAGAACAGATGCCTCATTTGCTGCTCAGGAAGATGAGGAGCATCATGTAAATACATCACCTTTGGCGCAAATTCCAGATTTGGGCATGGTTTCTAATTTTGTATTAGATTACATGCATTTGATATGTCTTGGTGTGATGCGAAAATTATTACTTGTGTGGATTTCTGGAAAAGTTCCATTAAGATTGTCATCAAGAAATGTTGATGCATTGTCATTAAGCTTACAAGAAATTTCAGAAAGTATTCCTGCTGAATTTTCTCGTAAACCAAGGAGCATACGCGATGTCAGAAGATGGAAAGCCACAGAATTCAGACAGTTTTTACTGTACACTGGTCCTGTTGTTTTACAAAATGAAATACCTATAGCAGTGTACCAGAATTTCCTATTACTACATGCAGCAACTTTTATTTTAATACATGATATAACCAAAGTTAATTTGGCTGAAAAACTGTTGAAAATGTTTGTGTCACACAGCATAGAACTTTATGGTCAAGAATTTTGTTCATATAATGTACATAGTCTTTTGCATATTTCTGATGATGTAAAAAAATTTGGACCACTTGATACTTTCAGCTGTTTTCCCTTTGAAAGTTTCCTTGGCCAAATTAAAAAAATGCTCAGAAGTGGAGCAAAGCCTTTACAGCAAGCTGCCAAAAGAATTCACGAAATGCAAACTTTTAGTAATTTTTTAAAAATAGATGAGGAAACAAAATTCAAATATCCACATTTTAATGGTCCTTTAATTTCTGGCAATTCAGAATGCACTCAGTTTCAACAGTTAATTGCACCCTCTTTTATTTTAAAACTAAATAATTTGTCAGATTCTTGTTGTTTAATCGATGACAATGTTTGTATTGTACAAAATTTTATTGAAATTAATAATACCAAATATGTCTTGTATAAAATTTTTAAGGTTCAAAATAATGCGTATGAATATCCGTTCAACTCTAATATACTGGGCATTTTAACTGTGTCAGATTTATCTTCTAATTTACAATGTGCTCTAATAGAAAAAATTAAACACAAATGCATATTAATACAATACAAAACCAAACTTCTTGCATTTCCATTAAATTGTTAATTTAGCTCTCTTCTCTTATCAAGCTCGAGACCTTGAAATTAAATTTTACCTCCCCTTAACTCTTTGCATGTAAATATTTCTACCAATTTTTTTCTCAGCAAAAAAAACAAGGAGGCCATCGAAATAATTACTAACACCCATGCTATTAACGACCGAGAGAACTGCATTATTCCTGCAGTGTGGCAACAGATTCTCAAGAAAAAAGCAACGAAATGAAACAAGCCACGACTTCCCCGACACCACAAAGTAATCACCACAGAAGAACCAGTTTTCACTTGGCACTGATGATGAGTATGATGTTACTCGAAATATAGATGCAAAGAATTTTAAAGGATGTAGTATAAGGTAAATTTAAAACTAGTTAAGAGTACTTTTATAGAGGTGCCAAGTTTCAATAAGAGCTATCAGTAATCAGAGTTATATACTTATGCAACGTGAAGACGTGAACCATGACACGGAATAATTTTTATGCATGAATCCACATATAATAATGAATTGCACTGTTTTTATAAACAAATATATTAAGTAAAAAATTAGAAGAATTTCTAAAACAAAAGTAAATAAATATATATTTCTTTATCTTACAAAATGAATTTTTTTTTTTTTTTTTTTTTTTTTAAACCTGCTTCGGAGGGGGAAAAAACATTTAGCATGGGTCTGCTCAGCCAAAGGTAGTAGGGGCCCTGTGCAAGTTTTTACTCGATGATAAATGATTTTTTATTTTATATTCTTAATAAAAATTTCAGTTGAAGGAATATGTGTGCACAGCGCACGTATATCCTTACACGTGTGTACTGCGTACAAAGACAGTGGGGACCCGGTGCGAGTTTTTATCCGATGCTAAATGATTTTTTTTTTTAAATTCCTTTTTCTTAAGAAATAAAGTTTATGAGTAATAACATGGAATTTTGAGAAATCATAAGGATGGTGAAGGAATACGCACACACAGTGCACGTGTCTACACTACCGAAGGCTGGGGGGACCCGGTGCAAGTTTTTACCCAATCAGAAATTATTATTATTTTTTTTAATTCCTTTTTCTAAGAATAAAAGTTTATGAGTAAACATGGAATTTTGAGAAATCATAAGGGTGGTGAAGGAGTACATGCGCATATTGCACACGGGTCTACGCTGCCGAAGGCAGTGGGGACCTGGTATGACATTTTTCCCAGTCAGACTTCTTTTTCTCTTTTTTTTTTATCACATGATAAAAATTTATTACTAAATCCTAATTCTAACCAGATTCTAGCTCATTTATAGATTTTGAGCTTTGACAATACAGGTTTTTGATGGTCTAAACCCTTGTTATGTCAAAAAACACTTTTTTACATTAAAAATCCAAACCTGATTTTGGTGCGTGATCTTATATTGGCTAAAAATCTTGTGTAATTATTTATTTAGTATATTATTATTGATAATTAAATTCCCAGTAGCAGAAACACGGTAACATAGTCGCGGACACAGAAAAACGGCTTGCGGACAGTTTTTCTCTGCACTAATAAAAAAATTCCCTTAACTTTCGGACTGTGTTTGTCTGCAGTTATATAAAAATTGTCTGCAATTTACGGACATTTTTCGCCTGTGACAATGTGCTACCGATGTATGATGTTTTAGATGCTCTCTGGTAGGAACTTTAGAGCCCCCTATATGTTCCTTGGTAGGATCACAAAAAACAGTGCTTAACAACGGCAACCTAGGGAACCTAGATCTCCATTGATTGGCAGCGTTATGCGTGTATTCTTTTCTCCTGTTACCTGTTACTGAGATTCTACACGAACATACACATACTGGATCCTTCACGTTCAAGCCTGTTTTCTTCAGATTCTGGCATTCTTTTAAATTATTCATTCATTTTTCATTTAAATTACTCCAAGATGCATTACCCAAAAGTCAGTGTTGTGTCAAACTTTGCTATAAATATTTAATTGAATGAGTTCAACTTATTTTTGTATAATTGTTTATGCAATATTGTTCTGTAGTAAAATTGTATTTGTGTATTGTTGCACGAGATCACCACTCTTGTTAAGCCACCCCCCCCCCCTTCCTCCCACAAGATCGACTCTATCAGCTTTCAGGCTTTCTCAGTGTCAGCCTTTATCACCCCTGATCACATGCAAATTTTGCAGACAGATTATGAAATATTAAAAGCCTGTCGCAGACAGCTACAAAACTTTCTGCCACTGGGATTAAAGTTTTATAGGTATAATTAAATTTACTTATTATATAAAATATATATATATATATATATATATATATATATATATATATATATATATATAAAACTTTCATTGTAACTTATATAATAAATTTTTAAACTGAAGTTTCTAATTTTTTCTAGCTGATTTTTTCTGCGTTTTTTTCCACTTTGGATAAAACTTGCTAACCCTGCTTTATAGAAGGAAATTGTTTATTGAAAACAAAAATTGTATTAATGCATCATAATAAATAGATTTTTTTTTTTTTTTTTTTTTTTTTTTTACATTTTGCCTATTATGTATGGTTATTAAATATGAAATTTGTAAACACCAGGGGTGCAGAATATGTCCGAACTAGGTTCGGGGGAAATTTAAACTAACTGGGGAAATTCTGAATATTTTTTTTTTTTTTTAAGAGAAAATGTAAATAAAAATTTGTTGCTTTAAAGTTCTTATAATACACACTAACAGCGATATTTTTATGTTACACTGTATACTTATTCTCTTAAAGATTTATTACATAGAAAAAATGACTTTGTATAGCAAAGTAAATTTTTGCATTATTGAGGGAAATTTATACTGTGTTTGGGGGAAATTTCCGAGGTCTGAACATTTTCTGCACCCCTTGTAAAAACCATAATCACTAATGCTTATAAGAATAATTATATTTTCCTTTTACACTAGATGTTTCATATTGTGGTTTTTTCGCCGTCAACCAAAAACTCTGAAGAAGAGGTAGAGATTGTGCATGAAAACTGGCTGCTGGCTGATCGAACATCCTGCCATTTCCCACCGTTTATGCGCTCACAACTTCAAAAAGCACTCAAAAGTGGAATTCCTGTGGATCGGAGTTGGGAAATATACAATATGCGCATTATACATTCATACAGTAATTTCTTATTTTTTTAAAATGTTGCATTAATTTTAATGGTTTTTATTATTATTATTTTGTTAATTAGTGATTTTTATTATTTTGATTTTTGTAGATTCTTATCAAAATGCTTATGACAACTTAAAGAGAGCTGAACTTACATCGAATCTGGAATCCGAAGAAAACGAGATTGAAAGATCACCAAAGAAAAAAAGAAAGAAGGTAACAAAAAAATATGAAAATGATTCAGAAGATGATGCAATAAAGTCCCAAAAAAAACATAAAAAAGAAAAAAGCTTCCCTTTACCACCACAATTAAACTTGCCAAGTGATAGAATCATATCAGATGATCTTCTGGAATTATGTTTAACAGTCGACGCAAATTTAGATGATAATCAGGAAGTGCCAGAAAATTATTTCCCACCAACAATTGTTCAATTACCTGGATCATCACAATCACCAGTCCCAGAAATTAATTACAGCAATCCTTCCAATTTAAAGTCGCCATCACTAGTTCAGTTGTCCGAATCCTCACGATCACCATTCAGACAAACAGAAGTTAACAATCATTCCAGAAGCAACAATCATTCCAAATTAAAGTCACCGTCATTAGTGAGAGAGTCGGGCAACTCTTCCACATCCACTTTCAAGTCATCAGTTGAAGAAACAGAAACTAACCGTATGTATCCATTAATTTAATAGCCAACTTTTACCTAGTGTTTATACTTTCTTAAACATACTTCCTAACCTAATTTTATTTTTATACTATCTTAACAATGAAACATAAAAAAAACATGCATTTTGTGGGCTATAATTAATCACTTGTTTAATGATAATCTGCATTTTTTTTTTAAAAAAGGTAAATAAGACATGTAAGCTATTACCTGCAAATAAATGTAAATTTTGTAAGTCATTTGGGAAACAATATTTAATATTGGTAACTGGGATTGAAATTGTGTAATCTCTTGATCAAACATTTAAAAAAAAAAAAAAAAAAGCTGAAATTTTATTGATTTTAAATAGCAGAATACTCATGCAATTAGGCTTCTATGATTTAAAAAAGGAGCTAATTCTTTTTTATTACTGAAAAGCATATTTCAACAATGAAATTTATATATATATATATATATATAATAAAGGATTATTTGAAATCATGTTTTGCTTCCCCCCCCCCCCAACCTCCCTTTAGGAGCTGAATTTCTAAAATTCCAGAAATTGGTTTTTAGGTGTTTGTATAAGCTATAGTATATTTTTGAGCAAAAATTTCATGTCTTTTTTTTTTTTTTTTTTTTTTGAGCTATTTAGGATTATATGAAATCATGTTTTGTTTTGCTCTCTTCACCCTCCCCCCTGGTGGGGAGAAGAATTTTTGTCTTTCCTCCCCCATGTGGAAGGCGAAATTTGTAAAAAATCTCTTCATTTCAGCGATTTTTTTTTTTTTTTTTTTTTTTAAGTACATTAGGTTTTTTATTTAAAAGTTTGAGCATAATTGAAATAGAATATAGAATTTAAATCTCAATTGGATAAATGTTTAATTGTTACTCTTATTATAATCTTCTTCCTCTTTCAAACTTTGCAAATGCCAGTTTTTAAGATTACTAAGAAATAAAATATTTTTTTTTGGTTCTTCATTATATGATTTTTACAAAGGATTAATTTCCCCGATTTAAAAAAAACAAAACACAGAAGAACGCAAGAATTTCTCTCTGAGTATTAAAATTTTTAAGTGTGTGTGTGGGGGGTCATTTGTTTAGTTTCTAACATATTAAACACAATCACAAATGCAATTTTTGTATAGAAATGATTCAACTAAATGACTTGATTGCTTCTAGTTACAATCACTGGCATTACTTAAGTGGGGGTGATTGTATGTAGATTTTTTTTTTTTTCAGGATATATATTTCTTGTCTTTAGGATTTCTAATGTTAAAAGAAAACATTTGTATAATGGAAGTTTAGAAATCTTTTAATATTATTTAAATTTAAAATAATAAAAAAAAAAAAAAGGTTGAAGTTTAGTTATTTAAAAAAAAAAAAAAAAAAAGCACACTGTCATGGTGCTGTGGTTAGAATTTTGATACAGGCTACAGGCATGAGTTTGTTTTCTCGGGTTACATTAGAATCACAGGTCCTTACTCACTCTTTATTCAAAAGGTCACTGTGACCCTATTGTTTTGTTGAAATATTTTTTACTGTGTTTTGTAGTCTAGTGTAAAAAATTTTTAAATTGTTTTATTTTAGCTTTTCAGAGAAAAGTTTTAAGGATTCTTGAAAACATAAATTCCAAAGTAGAAAATAACAGAAAGATGTTGGAAGAGATTTTATTAAATGACAATACAAATGTTGCTGAAACAACAAAGCTTTTTGATTTACCTGTTCAGAATTGGGAAGGTATTCAGCGACTTGAAGAGTTTCTGGATGATCCAGTAAATTTTAATAAAATGGTATACACTTGAGCATATTTATTGTTAGCTGCATAAGTGTATTGTATGAAACGTATACTAAACAGTCAATTTGCAGAAGGCTAAACTATATATAGAGAGATTTAGTTGTATATGTGATCGTAAAGTTTTTATTTAAAAAAATTTTAAAAATGATTGTTTGGTTTTATAGTTGCTACTTGAAAATTTCTTACTTTCACTCTTAGTATAAATTACACATTGACAGATTGATTGTTTAGTATCCCATTTTTATAAATAATGTATAAATTGTAATGTTAAATGAAATATAGTTATACTATTGTTTTTTTTTTTTTAAGCTTTTTGAATACTTAACTTTTTTAGCACATTAGACCCTGCCAACAGTTACGATTTTAGTCATATGTACTATAATAACAGGGGTTGATCCAGGTTTTAATTTTTTGGGTCCATTTTTGTGAAAAAAAGAATTTTTGCAAGAAACCTTTCATTTTAGCAGTTACTGTCTTAATGTTTAATATCGAATTAATAGCATTTTAATTAAACAAGTATAGACACTCATTAAAAATAGTACTGTAAATATGAAAAAATAGTATTACTTTTTAAAAAACAATTTTGTGAAAGGGCTGTTTTTATAAATCTGAATTTTGTGAAGGGACCCATTTTAGGGATTTTAATTATGTGAAGGTGCCCATTTTAGGGATTTTAAATTTGTGAAGGGGCCTATTTAGGGATTTTAATTTTGTGAGGGGGCCCATTTTAGGGATTTTAAATTTGTGAAGGGGCCCATTTTAGGGATTTTAATTTTGTGAGGGGGCTCATTTTAGGGATTCGAATTTTGTGAAGGAGGAGCAAAAGGGTTCCAACCTTTGCCTGGATCGACCCATGAATAATTTAGCTTCAATATGAAAATTCGATTTGACCATGTAAAAATGATTTATGCTTTTTTCTGTTGGGAGGATTTTTGTGTCTATTATTGTTACATCAACTAATCAAATAACTCTTTTACCTATCCATATCAATGATTGAATACATGTTCTTTTTTTATAAATTAAAAATTGAATATTTATTGTTTTGCTATAATGATTTTGTCATTAAAATTGTATACATATAATTTAAGCATGTTTCTCTTTCTGCTTTTCTCATACGCCTATTTTAAAATTATGTAAAATTTTATTATAGGTCAAGTATCTCTCAACTAAAGGTGGTGTAGATTTTGCTCACATAACAAATCGGATTTTACATTCACTTATGACACCTCAATTAGCTTCTTGTTACAACTGGGCAGGACGTGGAGAGAAACTGCCATTTAAAAGCACAAAAATGATGAAATTGGTGCTCTGTAAGACTTTTTTAATAATAACTTATTGTTTAAAGAACGTAATTTACATATTTATTCTTCTTTAGATAATGTTAACCTTTCAGCAAGTGGCATAAGGGTGTATCAATTTATAAATTGACTTTTTAATCAAGCATATCAAAACCTGCATTTTTTACAGTTTCGAACTAGGGGAAGAAGCAAATCTAAAAAATATTTCTTATTTAAATATTACATTTTCTTAAGTATAAAAAAAAAAAAAAAAAAAAAAAAAAAAAAAGTCAATGTTATTTAATCATAGTAATTTCTTTTAAGGATAAGTAAGTATATATATATTTTATTTAAGTTATAAGTAAAATTCATGCATAAATTGTTTTCTGGTTAAAGGGGGTGGGGGTAACTTTTGCAAATGTGATATTTCAGTTAACAAATGAGTCATCCTGAAAAAAATGAATAAAAGAAGCGATTATTTTTGAATGTCTTTTATTAATGATTTTATTGAGATGTCAGGCAAACGGATTATATTTTAGCTTCTTTTAATGCATTGCTATTATCAAAACCATTTTTATTTTTATTTATTTATTTTTTTTTTTACCGTTTAACCCCTCTTGAAATAATTTGTCCTTGCAAATGATATAAGAGGGAAAAGTAGTTCAAATTCTTTGTTAATCAGGGCCAGGGTGTGAAAAAATCATGATTTTTTTAAAAAAATCAAAAAAATCGGATTTTTTTTATTTAAATCAGATTTTTTTTTTTTTTTTTATTTATTTAAATTATCTGACTAAAAATAAATGTTAAGACATTAAGCATGAAAAATTTTTAAACTTAAATGTGAATAAATATAAGAAGCAACAAATATAAATAAACTAAATTAAAAAAAGTATGAGATATTAAAAAAATAATAATAAAAGTAGATAAAAAAATTGTAACAGAACAATTGTAAGAAATTTTCAAACATTTATTAATTGAATAGAAGTATTAAAGAATGCATTGTCATCGCGTTCTGAGTTATTCTGTTTAAAATGTCTAGCTAGTCGGGAAATTATA
This sequence comes from Salticus scenicus, assembly GCA_963930645.1. Lineage (NCBI taxonomy): Eukaryota > Metazoa > Arthropoda > Arachnida > Araneae > Salticidae > Salticus > Salticus scenicus. Next base: position 76,535,426 of record OZ005654.1, on the reverse strand, counting down.
GCTATAGAACTATATTAGCACTTTATCAATGTGTATTAAATTTTTAAAGTGATAATGATGTCAATTCTTATGAGATGCATAATTTATTTTCTTTTTTACAATTTTTTATAGTTCATGTTGCTTTGACAACAATTAAATTATAAATAAAACTTAAATGGCTAATTTTAAAGCTATTATGAGGTTATTATTTTCACATTTAATTAATTAATTAAATTAATGCACTTATTAATTGAATAAAGTATTAAAAAGAATGCATTGTCATCGTGTTATGAGCTATTCTAAAAGTTTCAAATGTCTAGCTAGTCGGGAAGTTAGTTAAAAATTGATTGCAAGATTTGTACTGAACAAACAAACAAACAAGAAAGCAAGTTCATAAAAATATGGTAATAAAAGACATATATATTCAAGATTTTTTTTCAAAAGGTTAAAGTTTAAAAAATTTAAGAAAACTGAAATAATTGAACAGGCCATTACCATTTCATTTAAAATTTTATAAAAACCTAATTAAAAAGTGATAGGAAAAATTGCTTACGAATGCATAGGTCAGTTCAAATATAATCGGGATTACAATTAGTAATATCAAAGTTAAAAATGAAAAACAATATTTTATTAATTATTATCATTTTAACACTTAAGGCAGAAAACTTATGGCTTTGTATAAAAAAAAAATTTGAATCCAAAATAAGAATAGAAGGATAGAGTTGGAAAATTAAAAGAATCATTTTTAAAATTAATAAACACTTTTTTTTTTGGCATGGGGGGGGAGGGGGGCTATTTGATGTAAATAACAAGTAAGTTCAAGTTTTCTTATGTTCTGAGACATATAAAACTACATATTCCTCCAAAATTATAAAATTTTATTTTTGATTTAAATCAATGATTTTTTTAAAAAAATCAAGTGATTTTAATCACGATTTTAATCATGATTATAATCAAGCTGATTTAAATCGGCGCACCCTGATCAGGGCTAAGACCCCTTAGAAAGACTCCTATAGAGGGCACTCCCCCTCAGGCCGAGAACCTACAGCAGTCAATTGGCCGTATTCCAAAATACAATACTTTTTGTTAATCTTCATATTTGTTTGTTTTTGTTTACACATAGTTTTCAGTTCTGATATATTTTAAACAAAAATGTTTTTTTGTTTTGAAATCTTATGTGTTTGATAATCTAATACAAATTTACAATTTTAAACTTGTTTTTCTGCTACATTGTTTAAAAAAAAATTAAAGCATTAGTTTTCCGTAAAGGAAAAGATATAATTGTATTTTATTCTAAGCAAAATAAAACCTAGTAATCTTTTAAATGTTGGAAAGTATAGAAATGTGTAAAGTTTCTGCCATATAAAAAAACTGCTTGAGTGACAGCAAATGAAAATGAGTTATTCATATACATATTTAAAAAAAGTAGACATAAATGATTGGCTTGCTTTCCAGTGTTTGAATCAATTAGGGCAATATATCTTTGAAATGATTTCTCCCAATGAATCAGAAGCAGACCACCAGTGGTTCTGTATTCAATGCTGGTAGATGGGAAATGTCAGGTGCAATCCCAGGTTGCACTCATAGACAGCCGTTCAGAGTTTTCTTCGAAACTGTGTAAATACACGCTAGGACCTCTTAGAAAGACCCCATGAGTGGCAATTCAGCCTTAGGCCTAAGACCATAATCAGCCTTAAACCTACAACCAACCCAGTCAGAAGTATGGAGAATCATTTACTGCTTGAGAGGCACAACACAAAAAGATACAATTAGGAATATTACAAGTATTATTACTTTTGATTTCAAGGATCTGGAATAATTTTTTTAAACTGTAAATGCACACATGGTTCATAGAAAACACCGAAGATAGATCAAGATTTAATGCTGATGCCACAGAAAAATCCTCCAGGCTGAGCTACTGGCACTGCAATTTCAAAAGTCTAAAAAGCACTAGCGACTTCAATGCGACAAGTGCGGTTTTTATTGAAATTTCTTTGATGTGTGATTTGCGTTGCTACTAATCTTTAAGAGCAGTTTTCTACCCTGACAAACCTCCTACTGCGATAATTGCATGTAGAACTGGGGTCTCTTTTGTAAAAGAGCAATAAAAAGTAATGTCTAAAATTTCAAGGTTCTCTTTCGGACAATGGATCATTTGACTTTGCCACTCCAGTGTGGTGATATAAAGGGCAGTGTATATTTAATGCTAGTGCGGTAATTGTTTTTGATATTTATTAAATTATAAAACATTTTCCATTTTCATTCTGTATGTTCATAATTTTTTTTTTTTTTTTTTTTTTTTTTTTTTCAGATGCTGTACGTACTAAAATGGGTGACAGATACGATGAAAACATTGTTGAGGATCGTATAAAACTTTTTCTGAAATATGCACCGCTAAAAAATAAGTATTTAGAGAGAAGTAAAACAAAAAATATTTGAAGAATTTTCTCATTGTAAAATTTATGTGTATAATAAAAAATTTTTTTTCATTTCTTTCAAATGTAGTTGAATGCATATATGTATAAAGAGTTAAGAAAAACATAATAAAATACTCTCACCAAAATGGAGAAGACTGTAGTGACAGCAGTAAAGTTGATATGACAATAACAAAAGTTAAACATAAGTAATGAGTATTGCATCCAAATGAGACTAAAAGTTTTTTATTTCAATATACACAGTGTCTCTAAAGTTTAGACAATCAATAAAATTTGTGAGATAGGTAATAAATAAAAACAGTTTTGCTGATATACACATATAACTTATGATCAAAGAAGGTTTGAAATTATAAAATGTACATTAAATTATATAAAAATTTGCTAACCCAAAAGTATAAACACAATACAGCATTACATGCTTTCTTTTACATTTTTGTTCACAGAATAAAACATTTTTGTTGTCATCTGCTTCTATAAATGCAGAATTTTTGCCATTAATTGAAATATCGTCTGCCATATTTTTAGCATAATAATTTTTTGAGTTTAATGTATTGTTTTGTTAGTGATTCAGAAAAAACACTTCCTGCATATTCTGATAAAAATGCCGTGTTCTGAAGAAATTTCTAAAGATGAAATTGTTAAGATTTTACAGTTAAAAGCGCAAGGACAAAATCCTGTACAAATATCGAGAAAAATAAAGAGATCCTTGAGCAGTATTTATAGAGTTTTAAGATCAGGTGGAACATGGAATACTCGAAAGAGTTAGAAGACCAAAAAAACAACGTTATGTGATGATAGAATGTTATTAAAAAAGGCTTCAGCTGATAATTTATCTGTGCGTGCAATTGCATCAACTTCCAGAATTTCAAAAAGTACTGTTCACAGAAGAATTAAAGCTTCAAAATGCATTGTTTACAGAAGAATGAAAGGAAAACCTTGCTTAAAGCAAAGACATAAAGATGCAGGTCTAAAGTGGGCAAGAATGCTTATGTCGGTGAAAAGTGGCTTTTTAGCATCTTCAGTGACGAAAAGAAATGGAATTTGGACGTCCCTCACGATTATAAATTTTACTGGCATGACCTAAGAAAAGAATCGTTTCAGCAGGTAACAAGGCAGAGAATCCGTAGTGACTTGGGGAGGATTTTGTTTCAACGGGCAAACATTCTCGGATTTACGGACAGAAAAATGAAATCGTAGAATTATCAGGATATTTTACGTGCCAATTTACTGTCAAGCAGGACCAGACTGTGTTTTCCAACAAGATCTGTGGCATCCATCCATACCTCCAGATCAACGAGAACGTGGTTTATCAAAACAATATCACACTATTAGGCTGGCCAGCACTTAGTCCAGATTTGAATCGCATGGAGAATATATGGGGGATCTTATCTTGTAAAATATATGAAAATGGAAAGGAATATACATTTGTAAATGACTTAAAAACTGCTATTGGCAAAGTGTGGTATGAAATAATGCAATGCTTAATTAATTCTATGGAATAACGTGTACTGGATGTTATAAAGTGTCGCGGCAATGCAATATTAAAAGCAAGTTTTTAGTTACTTTTAAAAATGTAAAACCAAAAACACTTGCAGGTGTCTATACTTTTAAGACAGCAAATTTTTATATAATTTATGTGTATATCAGCAAAACTGTTTTTATTTATTACCTATCTCACGAATTTTAATTGTACGTAATAACTTTTTATGTTAAGGGGACTCTCTGCCTATTGTCTCCTAAAGCCGAAGCCAATGTTATTCTATGGGGAAATTTTGCCCCATCATTCATTAAATAATACATATTTTTAAATTCAGTTTTCACTTTCCGAAAATCCAAAACTATTAAACAATTTATCGCTTTCTAAAAATTGATTTTTTTTTTATTTTTAATATTTCATTTTTAAGCTCAAAAATAAAAAAAATTCACATTGTAAAAATTTGCATTTTACAACCTCAAAATAAAGTAATAAAATTTTTAAAAAATAATTTTTAGAATGCGATAAATTGTTTAATAGTTGTAAAGTTTCTGAATGTGAAAACAGAATTTAAAAACATATATTAGTTAATAAGTTATAATGGGGCGAAATTCTCCATAGAATAACATTGGCTCTGGCTTCTGGGGACAAATTTCATTGATTGTCTAAACTTTTGGGACACGGTGTATAGCCAAAATTTCATTTCCTATTTTTTTATTAAATTTATATAACGTTTTTACTGAGTGTAGTCTGCATAATTTTCATGTATGTCGATGTTGGGTCAAAATGGACCTGAACACAGCATCAGGGTTAAGGGAGGATTAAGGATCCATACTTTAGAATTAGATGAGCATCATACAATTGAATATATACCAGTCAAGCATATGTAAAAATAACTTGTTTATATTTAGGTATACATACATATAGGTATGGTATACATATACTAAATGGTTTTATTAACTGAAAAGAAAATTTAGTGTGAAACCACAAGTTTGTAGATTTCATCTGTAAATGAGACCTGACTCAATTCTAAAGTTCCGTAGTTCTGTATTAGTTCTGGAGGTGTAATAGCCAGATTTCCCATATACACACACACTGATCAATTGCCAAAAACTTTTTTTTGACTCGGACCGTAAAACATAATCAGGTGAAAACTCTATATCAAATTTCCAGATCAAATACAACACTTCCATTACCTACAGAAGTCAGGCAATGGGAGTAAAAAGAATCATGTTTGGTATTGTGAGCTTATTTTCAGTTCTTTTTTACAGGGATTAGGGGTGATTTTGTGTAGGAATTTTTCCTGGTTTCAGGAAATTTTGCATAATGTACTTCCTAGTTTCAGGATATTTTCCAATAATTTTTTTAGTGACTATTAAGAGAAAACTGTAATATAGTGAAAAATTAGTACATATTTTGTAATTGGCTGGTAATTCCTTAGATTTTCAAATACTAAATAAGTAGGAAAGTATTTTATTGGTAACAATCATTAAAAATTGTTGATCATGCCCTGATTTTTTTTTTTTTTTTTTTGGTAATTTCAGGATTTTAAAATTAGTCACAATCACCCATGAGCAAGGTGTGAAAAAATGATTTTTTTTTATTTAAATCGGATTTTTTAAATTTTATTTTTGTTTTATTTACATTATTCGACTAAAAATAAATGTTAAGAAATTAAGCATGAAAACTTTTTTTTAATTTAAATGTGAATACATATAAGAAGCAATAAATATAAACTAAATTAAAAAATATATATTATGAATATTTAAAGGAAAAGAAAGAGGAAAAATTTTAATATTAGCCAACATAGGTACATTTTAATCCCCCCCCCCCTTTCCCCGAAAAAAAAAAAAATAATAATGATAAATAAATAAATGATTAAGTGTAAATAGCTTAAAAGCATATAAGATCAATATTTTTTTAATGTTTTTATTATTATTGTCATTAAATTGTGCATATTAAATCTTGAATATCACATTATGAAATTTTTTGAAGAGAAACTTTTTGGAGAATAATTATTCAATTAAATTGAAATTCAATTATATATATAATATTATATTAAGTTTTAAAAAATTAAGAAAACTGAAACAACTAGCTTAGGCCATTACCATTTCATTTCTAATTTTATAAAAGCCTAAGTAAAAAAGGAAAAATTGCTTAGGAATTCCTTGACCAGTTAAAAAAACATAGTGAATTAGAAATAAGTTAAAAATGATGGACAGACAAATCAAATGCTTCAGAACAGATGATACAATATTTATTATCCCTTAAAAATAATAATAATAATAATAATAAAAACCTTGGGCAGAGAATTTAAGGCTTTGTATAAAAAGATTAGGCTGCAAATGAAACTAGTTAGCTTCTAAATAAGAATAGAAGATAAAAATAGAGTTCTGGAAAGTTGAAAGAATCATTTTTTTTTCCGGGGGGGGGGGAGGTGTATTTGATGTAAACAACAAGTTTGTTCAAGTTTTCTTATATTCTAGATAAAACTACATATTGCCCCAAATTATAAAATTTTATTTTTGATTAAAAAAAAAAATCAGTCATTTTAATCAAGCCTATTTAAATCGGCATACCCTGCCCATGAGACATGCACAAAAGAAATGGAGATTAATCCAAAAGAAATTTAGTGACGCATTGACTGAGGCACTTACTTTTGCAAAATCAACTTTTGGCAAAGAGTCTCAATTTTTAACAAAAATGCACCTTCAGTCAACTCTCAGCAATATAACTGTACACAAAAATTTTCTAATAGGAGCTTTACTGCATCAAACGCATAATATCCTCAATTTGAGTATTTTACTGTAGACAATGGTATTGCACCTTCTCAGTTTACACATGAGAAGTTACTCGCCCCAAATACATATTTTACGACTGTTTAATTTTATTTTTTAAATGTATTTTAAAATTAAATAATATAATTTGGTTAATTGTTCAAAAGCAGCCTTAATTTTCACTTAACTTGATTTTTTATGAATTATTGAATAAATTGACAAATTGGGTACTATTTCGAAAAACCTAGATTATGATCTATTTAACAACATACAAGTTGGAGAGAAATGCTCAATATTGCACCTGAACTTGCATAAAGATTATTTAGATAGGAAAATTTTTAGGAATGTTTGACACTGAAATATTGATGTCAATAACATGCAGCAAATTAGAGTAAGTAAGGTATGGACAAAATTCATTGCGTTTCATACTGTAGTTTTCAATTTTTTATTTATTTTTATTATTGTTATTATTTTTAAGAAACAGCTTGTACAAATTTTATAAATTAAGAAAAATTTCTTTTTAAAAATAGTGCTGACAATATATAGTAAGTCAACAAAAATATTGGAACTTTTCAATTCCTGTATGACCTCATTTATTAGAATGATGAGAAATTATACAAAATTCACCAATACCAACTAATTTTAAGCATATTAGAAACATGCTTTATTTTCCAACGTTAATTTATAGGCCCAGTTCCAAAGTTGGAAAATGGCAAAACAGCTTCAAAATATTTGTAGAGTTCATAAAGCACTATTTTTATTTTTCTCTATATAAAAAGAGAGGAAAGTATTTGATTCGTAAACATTTTTTATAATAAGAATCTACTTAATTTCATGCACAACTCCAGTATAATCCACTGGACTCGAGACTTTCAATTTACAGCTATTCTTCGACCACATTTCTTGAGATCATGGTGCTCTGTGCAAGTATTGACTCGACAAGTCAGTTTTAAAGTATTGGAGATAGTCATCTGATTCAGAGAAAATAAACTATAAGAGAGCGCCGAATGAGTAGATGTTTTCCAAATCCCAAGCTGTCGGTCAATTCTCCAAGCTTTTAGACTGTTCTTCGCTGCTGGTTTTAAGAAACATGGTTACACTGTACAATAACTTACTGATAAATAAAACCTTACTTGTGGTATGGAAGGCACAAAAGAATTTTTAAAAAGGGTAATTTAACAGAAAATGTGACGAAAAGTAAAACAAATTTTTCCTCGTGGCTTCGAACAAATGATATAAAAAAAAGTAATTTAAAATAAAAGATATATATATCCTAATGTGAACATATTGTTACTTGAAGCTTAACAAATAGCACAAAAAAAAAATTGTACAATCATTAAAAGAATTTATAATTCTATTACCATTTTATATTTTCACTTATTCTTGTTATTTATTTTTTATTATCTCTTACCCATAAGGTAGAGAAAGTATTGTTTTTGGGTCAAATTTTCGAAAGTGAGATTTTGTTATTTACACGTTTTGAGGTCTCCTGAATACGAAAATCATGTTTTTAGTGGTTGGTCTGTGTGTCTGTTATTAGCATATCTCAAGAAAAAATAGTAGCAGACATTCCAAACTTGGTATTCTAAATGTGTATCATATAGGGATGCTACAGTAAGCTTTTTAAGATCAAGCAAATGGTTCGTGTACAGGAAAAATCAAGAGAATTCTAATAAATTTCGCCTATGGGTGAAATTGCAGGTAAGTAGAGTTTAACGTCTATAGACTGCACTAAGCCAAATGAAACGAATATGAGTATCTTTCAAAAGAGCTCGCCAATATCTTAAAACGAATGGCTGAACCATCGATCTGCAATAATTTAAAACATCGATTTTTTTTTTTTTTTACTTTTAACGAAAAAAAACTTTTTTTTTTAAATTATTGAGGATAAAATGGAGTTTTTTTTTTTTGGATATTTAGGGTTATACTACTTCTCTAATATGGAAATCGTCTGCATTATCATAAAAGATAATTTTTTAAAATAATTTTAATAAATTATTTTTAAAAAACAAAATTATATTCTATGTAAATGTAGGTGCATTAATGAAACGGGGGTTTAAGGAGGGCGGCAGCCCCCCTCACACAGAATTAATTATCATATAAAACTAATTGTTTTTACATAGCATCGTTATCTTACCTCTTAATCTCCAACCTGTATTTAGGGCCCACCAGCGGCCGAGCGGTTCTGCGCTCAAAGCTGGTAGATGGGAGGTGCCGGGTTCGATCCCAGGTCGCGCTCATCGACCTAGCCGTTCGGAGTTTTCCGTGGTTTCCTCCGAAACTCGCGTAAATACGGGCTAGGACCCCTTAGAAAGACCCCCACGGAGGGCATTCCCCCTATAGGCCTAGGACACATAAGGAGTCAATCGGCCTTAATCCTCCAACCAACCAACCAACCTGTATTTATAGTATTAAATTTCAGGATAAGGGAAAGTCGTGTGAGTGACACACCAGATTATTTTTATTGTGCCCAGTTCATTAAATAGGCACTGACCGCAGCCTCAAAACGTATTCAACCATGTGTTAGTGAAATTAAATGTTTTGATTTCTTTTCCGTAATTTACAATGATTAAATGACTTTGTAAATAAAGTCTGCGAAAAAAAATTCCTATATTTTCCTGTTTGATTGCTTTGACCCCTGTTAATACTACTTTGTTAAATAAATCCTTGTCGAGTCATGTTCTTATTATCAGTCTAAGAACATGATTCAATAAGGATTTATTTAACAAAACAGTATTAAGTGTACTTTTTTGGTATGGGAATTATTGGCTATTGCTTTATACTTTTGCTGCCAACTGTATCTGATGACAGATAGTGTTGCTATTAATCAGTGTCTTTTCCACATAGCTACATCTCAGCATCTGTTGATTTAAATTGCACCAAACACCATAAACAATTGACTAATAGGAGGAGATTAAAATTGCCACTTGCCGTTATTTAACATGCACTAAAGTTTCATATAGCTTCTCAGAATAAAGATTTTATATTCAGAATTTGCAACAATTTTAATTAACAGTAGTTGAGATGTAGTCATATAAAAATAGCAGAAAGTGAGTAAAGACAGCAACGCCTGTCAGCTGATACACACTCAAACTAATTCAGTATTCGTTTTTATATTGGTTGTCTCCTATGTCAAGTTTAGTGCAATTATATATGCTAAAAGAAGTTGAGATTTTGCTTTCCTATTCACAGTTTAAATTGCTGCACAACAGCGCCACCTATCGGCCTATCTGCATCCGAATTGAATCAGCATAGTGTTTCATAATAGAAGAAAGTCCGAATTTCATCAGTTAGTGGCAAAGATTTTCAGTATTTGGGGATACAGCTTCGAAAAGAACATAGATTTCATTGATTATAAGTCAAATAATTGAATATTTTGGTAACTGACTGCAAAGATATCGTGAATTTCAGGTATCAACTTTTGAAAAGCATGAATAAGTGGTGAAATTATGATGTATATTTGTGCAGTTATATGCAATTGATTATACACAATAGAACCTGAGATATAGCGTTCCATTAAGTGGGAGAAATTGGAATATGGTAGCACCACCATTGGGCCATTTGTACCAAAAATCAATAAAGTACTTATGTCAAGATGCAATTGCATGTAATTTTATATGAAATTCATATAATTTTATATGTATGTGCAATAAGTTCCTGAGATACAGTTCGGACAAAACTTTTATCCAACAGACGTTTTTAAAATAGTGTTCTGGACTCCTCAAAACTTGTATATCCCTCGAAAAACAGAAATTGAAAATTTTTACGAATCTAGTATTTTCTTATATTGAGTCTTAAAAAAGTAATAAAGGGTCTAAAAATTAAGGGCCCGTTTTACTCTCCGCCGCCGGAGCCAAAGCTAATGTTATTCTATGGGAAATTTTTCTTTACAAATAACTAATTAAGTAATACATATTTTTAAATTCTGTTTTCACATTCTGAAAATTCTCAGATGTTAAATTAACGGACCATTTTTAAAAAATTATTTTTATTTTATTTTATTTTGAAGCTGCAAAATACGAATTTTCAATAGGTGAAATTTTTTCATTTTGCAATTTCAAAATAAAATATTAAAAATAAAAAAAAAATACATTTTTAAAAAAGGTCAGTCAATTTAACAGTTCGGAATTTTCAGAATGTGAAAACAGAATTTAAAAATATGTATTAGTTCATAAATTATTTCCAAGTTTCCAAAGAAAATTTCCCCATAGAATAACATTGGCTCGGGCTTCCGGCGACGTTAAAGTGAAGAGAGCCGTTAAGGAAAAAAAAAAAAAAAAGTTGCAAAACTTTTTACAAGGGATGTTTTTATTTTATTTTTTATTTATTAGCAATATTTATTAGAAAGGAAAATTCGCAATGGATATATAGACCTATCTCTTTTTTTTTGTATTTCAACGTTTATAAGACATAAGAAAAACCGTTGAAAACTGATATAAAAAACACGACAGTATTGCGATTCTGAACAACCATTTTACAACTGTTTTTTTTAGGTTATAAAAAAAACGATAGTATTGCGATTTCGTACAACCCTTTTACAACGGTTTTTTTTAGGTTATAAAAAAAACGATAGTATTGCGATTTCGTACAACCCTTTTACAACGGGTTTTTTTGCGTTGTAAAATGTATTAAAACAACCGTTGAAAGATGAGGAAATCAACGAGACATATTTTCAGATTATTAACGTTGCGGAAAAACGGTCATTCAACGGAATGCATTGCCGTTTGTTCAACGTTGAAAATACCATACTGTGCTACTTGGGATGGTAGTAGGGTAACGGAAGTAAAAATATAGAATTGCATACTTACAGTGTTTCCTTTTCGACAATAGGTGCAGATACAAAAGTTGATAATAACATATATTTTTGATAAATGTACAGATAAAAATGATACATATATCGTAAATAATTGACGCAAAAGCTTATTTTATAATTTCTAGACATAGTTTTGTAATTTTATTTCAAATAATTATTTCCATATGTTATATATTCATTTTTACAGAAAATTTCTAAATTCCTTATATCAACGCAGTGTAATGAAGTGATTTTGAAATAAATATTTAAAAATAATAATAAATAATTATAATAAATAATAATAATAATAATAATAATAATAATAATAATAATCTAAACATTTATGTCTTTGTAACACTGTAACGTCTTTGTTTTTCGGGAATGAAAATCTATTAGTAAAATTCAATTTTACTATTATATTTTGCTTTTCTAAAATAAGTAAAATCTAAAGCAAAATCTAAAAAGTAATAATCTGCTTAGTCACTCACACGACTTTCTCTTACCCTGAAATTTAATACTATAAATAAAGATTGGTGATTAAGAGGTATGATAACGCGTACTGTTATGTAAAACAATGTAAAACAGTTCAAATTAGGCTTCGTAAGAGTTTATATGATAATTAGTTCTGTGTGAGGGGTCTACCGCCCCCTCAACCACCCGTTTCATTAATGCACCTACATTTATATAGAATTTAATTCAGTTATTGAAAAATAATTCTATTTTTAAAAAAAATATTTAATTAAAATTATTATTTAAACAAAATAACTTTTATGATAACGCAGAAAGTTTCCATATTTGAGAAGTAGTATAACACTAAATATCCAAAAAAAAAGTTGAATTTATTCTCAGTATTACATTAAAAAGAAAAAAAAAATGTTAAAAAGGAAAAAAAATGATAACTTTATTTTAAATTATCGCAGATCGATGGTTCAACGATTAGTTTTAAAGGTATTGGTGAGCTCTTTTGAAAGATAACCATCATGAAAATTTACACCCCTCGAGAGGGGACTTCCCCCCAGGGGGGAGGCGAGGCATACACAATTTTTTTCCCAGTTGAATATCTCTATTACAAAAAATATATATTCGTTTCGTTTGGTTTAGTGCAGTCTATAGATGTTAAACTATACTTACCTGCAGTTTCCTTCATAGACGTAATGTATTTGAATACTTTTGAGTCACCCTGTACACAATCCATTTGTTTCATCTCAACGAAAAGCTTACTGTAGCATCCCTAAATGATACATTTAGAATGATACATTTAGATCCCACATTTAGAATATCAAGTTTGGAATTTCTGCTACGAATTGTTCTTGCGATATGATGATAACAGTGACACAGACACTCAGACAGACAGACACACACACAGACCATTCACTAAAAACATGATTTTTGTGTTCAGAGGACCTCAGAACATGTAAATATAACAGAAATTCACGTTCGAAAATTTGACCCTAAAACAATACTTTCTCGACCCTATGGGTAGGAGAAAGTAAAAATGTATATTGAAGTTTCATGCTAACATATATTACCAAACATAAAAAAGCAAACAATATGTTTCATATGATATTAAAATTCATCGCATATGTGCGTAACAATTTAAATTAGGCTCATCACATACTTTCTTAATCATCCATTTCAAAAAATAAACAAATAAATAAATATTTTTAATAAAATTATGTCATTTTGCTATTATATCAAATCCCAATTTTAATGACAGCTATAATTTAGTATTTATTACTTTATATTTAACTTTTAGTATAACTTTTAGTCAGATAAATATTATTTTGCATTCACTTGCTTAATAAATGGGCTTACGTAATTAACGTATAATGAATAATCTAAACATAAACATATAATTCTTCTCCCCTACTACTTCAAAAAGCATTCATAAATCTTTTTACGACAAAAGTTAAGTAAAGAATATACATTATGCATAATGACTGCTTTAACATTATTGATCAATTACTACAAGGAGACACTTGAGGCCATATATTTAAATTATATTGAAAGAATTATTGATTACTATTATTTTCATTAGTATATTTATGTATGAATGCTACGTATGATGTGATATAAAGTAGTTAACAATAACAGTTATTATACCGTTGTAAAAATTTCCATTAAAAAACAATATATAAAATTTTATTTTGTTGTAGGGCACACCGGAGCAGAATGGTGTACTTAAGGTTTGAAGCAAGGTTTTAGGTCTAAGATACTAAAAAAAACCTTATATTATATTAAGAAATAGTTCCTTTATTCATTTTGAAATAAAGTGTAGTATACAAAGTTGTTAAAAAAAATTAAGATATATATATATATATATATATATATATATATATATATATATATATATATATATATATTATTATTAAAAATTAAAGTAACTCAGTCAACCCCATTCTGCCCCTTGCATGGGGAAGAATGGGGTACAATGGCTTGTTGAATATTATAGATAATTTTTTGTAGTTAAAGTATTTCGAAGTTCACATATCAGTACACTGAATCTAGTAAAAAAAAAAAAAAAATCTTCGGGGGGGGGGGGGGTATGGCCAGTAACTTTAATAAATTCAGAGTGACTCAGACAGAAGACGGTAAGAATTTTTTTTTATTATTATTATTATTAAATTAATTAATTTAAAAGACCAGTTTTTTTTTTTAAAGAAAAAAAAAAAGAAACCTCCTTATTTTGAATAGTAAAATAGTGTTTATTCTCCACAAATTTAGTTACAAAGTATTAAGTAATACACTTCTTATGGTTAGCAAAATTCACATGTGAATATTGATTCATCATCGTATTCTTCAATGCCTGCTCATGAGTTGTGTGCCCACTTTTTTACATTTAAAGCATGACACCCAACACTCATTTGATGTTGAATACAGATCATCACAATACAAATATGACGCGTCTTCGTCTTGCTCAGAGCTTTCATCTGAACTGTCCTTTAACGCCTCATCCCGTTTATTTGGTCTCTGCTTCTTAGGTTTAGGTTTTTTTCCAGTACGTTTCTTCTTAACTTGAACGACTTTCTTTCTTTTGGCAGCACTCTGTTTCGCTTCTTTAGCCAGAAACTTTCACTTTCCGGTATTCTCTTTTTCCATCCAGTTCTGCCCCGCTCGTTAAAATTTTAAAAAAAGTCACGTGACATTCAATAACCATTTACGTTTCGATCACTGCATCAGGGTTTAATATATTTAAAAACATGACTAATTTAATGGAATTAAAGTGAATTTAGAACAAGATACGGAAAGAAAACTTACCTTGTTTCGAAAATTTCCGAATATTACAGTAAGACACACAATTTATAGTCAAAAGTTGTCAAAGTGATTTAATTAATTTCAGCAATCAAACAAACGCTACTCATTAATGTCCTGCATGCATCTGAGGCTCGTGAAGCTTTGATGTGCTACTCTAGTGCCACTGGCTGAAATAAACGCTGTATCCCGTTCTACCCCGGTTCCCCATTCCACAACGGTGTCCCCTACAGTTGAAACTGAAAATTATCTTAAGATTTTTTTTAAATGTAATCATCGAGGGTTTTGAAGCATTCTGACAGCTGTTTTGTTTTAAAATTATACTAATATCTGTATCACTATGCATTCATACATATATTTATGTGTGCACACAAAATTGGAAATAGTATTTCTTTTGATGAAAATTCATTGGTGAAATTTTGAAATAAAATTAGTACAATCAATTTTATGAAAAAAAAAAAAAAAAAAAAAAACTTGTTGTATATGATTTTAATATAACGGATTAAATAATGTAAAATAAATCAATTTATCTTCTAAAAACACCGTTAATTTAGTTGGACTACACCTATTTACTCTACGTTTTTAGAAGAAAATCGACACAATGAATATATTTTATAAATTACAGTTTTACAGAACTTTTCTATACATACATGAAAATTTCTATATGTATTCATTGATATATGTTTGTATTAAGTGTACTGAAATTTCTTGAAAACTAATTGAATATTCTGAATTTTATTTATTCACGCATTTTATTTTATTTTATTTACTTATTGAAAATTTTATAAAGGCTTCTGGATGAGTAATTTATATTTTTTCACTGGTTTTGCATTCTTGTAGCATAGCAACATATTCTGAAAATATTTTGGCATTACGTTGAAATTAACGGATAAATTATATGTTTTTATTATTATTATTATTATTATTATTATTATTATTATTATTTTATTACGTTTCGCATTGTTTCATTCAAAGTTTAATGCAATATGTTAGCACTAAAGAAGATAAATGTTATTAATAATAATAAAATTGGTAAAAGTAATAAAACTTATCAGTATACTATTAATACCTTAAATTATAACGATTTTAAGCTAATAGTTATAGAATATGACAAACTCAAACAAAACGTTGTGAACGATTTGGAAACGTAACGTTCTTTTATATTGTTTTGATGAATTTAAGCCCCGTTTCCTTTACTTAGCATGTGTTTATTTGAGGTGATATTTTATACCCAATTCTGCCTTATAATCCTTATAAATATGTAAAATTCATTTATTGTGCTAATTTTAAATATTATATATTATATATTAAGTTTTATTTTTTTATTTTGTATAACATACATATGTGTATTTACTGCTACTAAAAACCATGTTACGATCGAAAAAAAAAAAAAAAAAAAAAAAAAAAAACACTTCAGTGGTGGATTACCCTATCCATTAATGGATCATTTGACTTTATAGCAGGAGTGGATATGTACTCTTTTATTTCTACCGCTATTTTTATGGAATATTGTTAATTTTATTTAATGGAAACATTACAAAAAATACATAAGGATTTTTGCCTGAAATAGTGGTAGCAAATATGGTGTACATATCTCATTCCTGCTTTCAGAGGGGAAAACCTAACATACGAACTGTGCTGTATTCTCTGATAATAAGACAGCAAAATGGAATGTGAATACATTTCAATCAATATATGATCATCACCACTAGACATTTATGGACAAAACGAGTTAAGTGGTTCGATGATACGGGAGTGTTCTATGAAGGACGAATAAAAATTTACGATGAAGATCTCATATTAAAGACGATTTGCGTACAGAAGTTGAAGTGGAGATAATGAATAAGTGAAATTTCACAATTACGACATTGTCAATGTATTTTTTTTTTTCAAATTTCCTACTCATTTCTTCACCAAATTATGTTTTATTTCTTTATGAATTTCAAAATTGGTGGCGGCATCTTCCTACGACGAAGATATGCAAGACATGTGCCCCACTGTTACCAATGTTTTAACAATGGTGACAACTATGCTTAAAAATACCAAAAAATTTTACTTTCTTATTCAATAAAAGTGTTTTTATAAAAATAATTTTCATTAGTTTAATTGGTTGCTTGAACTTACTCTTTGGACTGCTGTCATATATATATATATATATATATATATATAAGGAAAGTTTTGGATAATTTGAAAAAAGGAGATTTATTTATAACCAAATGTAGACTGCAAAAATTGAAGTAAAAACCAATAAAAGATTTTTGTTTTTTTTTAAGTCTAACTTAAAAAGGTTGATATATTTTTTACAGTTTATTTCTTCTTAATTATTTTTTTTTAATGTTCCATTAAAAAAAAAAAAAAAAAAAAAAAAAACTCATTAACTTAAAATGACCAAAAAACATTTTTCTGCAAGTATTATTTAAATTCATTGATATATTCTTTTTTTTTTTCAATTATCCTAAATACGTTTTTCTATTTTATCGGTTAATTATCAGATTTAAATTAATGTTAAATTTTTTTTGCTAAACTTAGACTTCGTCTTTACAAGTTTGACTGCACCTAACATGCCGTATGTAGTAATGAGTAAGTCATGTGATTTTTACACATAAGATGGTTTTCATTTTATATCTTCTTCTAAATTAAACAATACAAAAAATGAAAGAAAATATTTTGTGCTTTATTTTTAATTTATTGTAGCTACAGTAATAATTTAACGATAGCAATTTTACTCGTTAGATGAGGGAAAACAGAAACATGTTCTTTTTTTCTGCAGCTCATTATGTTCCATTATATTATAGAGATGGTGAATTTGGGTAGTCTCGAAAATTTTCAGTATCGGTTTTTCATTTACGTTTTTACTCATTTTGACGTTTAGGGAGGGAATTCAAAAATCACATAATCCACATGGTTGTCAACTGTAGAGTAATCATTTTGTAGTTTATTGATCTGATAAATTATTAAAAGGTGTTCATATTATCTAAAGAAAAAATTATCAAAAATGCTTTAGTTACGTTTTAAAATATCTCTTATAATACTGACAAGATGCCTAACAATTTTTTAAATTCTAATTATAAAGCACCGTAAGTTATTTAAAATTTACGTTCTCCACGCATGGGAGAATTAGGCAGATATTTGAAAAAATATGTATTATGAGATTCAGCTTGAAATTGAATAGGCTTTATAACACACTGGAGCAAGAGCTACGCAATGGTGAGTTCGGTCCTAAGGGTGGTCTATAAATGCGCTATAGAAATTTCGATTCTTTTTTTCAAAGATGACTCTCCACTTCGGTAGCCCTCCCAGTTATCAATTTTACAGAAAATATAGATTATTGCAGTCATGACGAAATTTTAGGGAAGCACCCGCAATTGAAATGCAAAAAAGTCTTTGATACTGAAATATCTAGCACGAACACTGTAAAAAATAGGTTCTTAAAAATAAGTATATATTGCTTCAAAATAGCCCCGAAACAGTATATACTTGAATTTGAAAACCCATGTACTCATTTTTGAGTATATTGACATGCTCAAAAATGGGGTTGACCAATAAGAATACCAGTATCCCCATGTTTGACACGTCAATGTACTCAAAAATGAGTACATGGGTTTTCAAATTTACGTATATATTGTTTCGGGGCTATTTTGAGACAATATATACTTATTTTTAAGAACCTATTTTCTACAGTGAAGTATTCTGATTTGGTCATTCAAATATCTCAGCTCCATGTATCATGAGAAATACTTTCGTCGTAAATGTTTCGGATCAGTTTTAAATAATTATTTGTGATAATGGGATTAATATCATTAAGTATTGTTCTGAAATCTTAGTAAGTAATTTTAATCTTATAACTTTCTTCACTGTTAAAAATGGTTTCTTAAAAATGAACTAAATTGTCCCAAAATAGCTCCGAAACAATATATACTTAAATTTGAGAAACCATATACTCATTTTTGAGTATATTGACATGCTCAAAAATGGGGTTGACCAAAAATAATCCAAATATCCCCATGTTTCATATGTCGATATACTCATAAAGAAGAATATACTCATAAGAAACCATTTTTAAGTGTTAAATGAGATTGATAGGGTAAAATTTTGCATAAGTACGGTTCATGAGGATTATTTTCATCATTGAGATGCTGAAGTAGATTTAAAATATCAATTATGTTATTAGCATAAATATCATTGACTATGAACGCTCTAATTTTTTAAAAAGAAAAATCTTAAGATATTTAATATTTATATAGTTTCCTTTACAAAGAGTTATTCTAAATAAACATGCATTATAAAAATTAAACTTTCAAAAAGATATCGTACAGCTTTAAAATAATTTATCATATTCTGAATGTTATCGATTATTGAAATTCTACTTTAAGTGGTTTTTACATTATCCAAATGTAAAGGATTTTAAAGCATGGTACAATGTTAAAAATGGTTTCTTAAAAATGCGCTAAATTGTCTCAAAATAGCTCCAAAACAATATATTCCTAAATTTGAAAACCCATGTACTCATGTTTGAGTGTATTGGCATGTAAAACACGGGAATATTGGGATTCTTATTGGTCAACCTCATTTTTAAGCTTGTCAATATAATCAAAAATGAGTACATGAGTTTTCAAATTTAAGTATATATTGTTTCGGAGCTATTCTGAGAAAATTTAGCTCGTTTTTAAGAAAATATTTTTTACAGTATATGATATGACAATACTTCACACTATATTAGGACAAAACACTTTTTTTTTTCCTTTAACATTTTTTTTTCAATAATACATATCAATGAAATACACATTAAACATTCTGTGTTTATATTTTCAGAAATAACCTTTTTTTTCCGATTTGCTTATAAATTTTTAAAACACAAAATTAAAATTATTTTATTATATTTTCATTTTCATTTCTTCAACTCTTATTAAATATTATTACTAAGTAATTCAAATAATTTTTATTCGCATATTTTTACAGGGTCCTTACGCTCCTCCATTTACCTTGATTTTTTCAAACGCTAAATTTATATTATAAATTTTGTTATAATAGATGCCTAAAAAATTCAAAACAAATTTATCGTCAAAAATTATTGGTGTAAGACTCCTACATAAAAGGCGTGGACATATGAACCCTGTTTTATACTAATATGTTTTGTATCTACTTTAACAATAAATAAATTTTATTTATTCATAAAAATGTTTATTAAATAAAAATCTAATTTGCGAAAACATGTTGCGATCTAAGATTTACAAGGACAGGAAAAAGAAAACACAGTATTTTAAAATAAACACTTTTTTAAACATTAAAAAACATCTATACAATAAATACTCTATTTATTATAAGTAAAAAATGGAAATAATATTATTCCATCAGTCTGCATTCAAATAATTTAACAATGTAAGATTCAGCTGATAGTAGCTGCAATGCTATTTACATTCTGTGACACATCTATTGACAAGATAGTAGAATGTACAAGCACATTTACTTTTATTTTTCAGAAAAAGAAAAAAAAAAGAAAGTAAAGAATATAAATGCATCACAAATCTGAAATTTGTATATTACCTTAATGCATCTCCTGCAAAGGAAATTAAGATAAAATGCTTCTTTTCATGCAGATATGTTTTTTTTTTTTTTTTTTTTTTTTTTTACTTCCATTACCCTACTGCCGTAGCTAATGGAAGTATTTTATTCGGTCCAAGAATTCGATATTGAATTTCCACCTTATTTACGCATTTTAACGCTTCATGAGTCCAAAAAAGTATTTTTGGGCATTTGGTCAGTGTGTGTGTATGTGTGTATGTATGTGTGGAATTTTCTGGCTACCTTATCTCCGAAACTAATAAATATAGAACTACGAAACTTCACAATTGATATAGGTCCGGTGTACATATGAATTTTCCAAATTTTGGTGAAAATTGGAAAACCGGAAGCGGGTCATCTGAAACCGGAAATGGGACCGTAAGTCCAAATCTCAAAAACGACTCTAGCGATTTTCTTCAAAGTTGCTATAAAAACACTCTATTAGATGCTCTTTCGAATGATATAGTTGGTTAGTTCGGGAAAATTCATTGGTTTCCTGTATAAATACCCCAATTTCAGGTCTCACAAGTGCGTTCCTTTAAAAACGGCTGTACGGATTTTTTTTTTCAAACTCGATATATTAACTCCCTTTTAAATATACGCTTGTATGTAATTATTGTTTTCCGGTCAATAATTGAGAATACCATTTTTTGGTAAAAGTTGGCTCTAACGATTTTCTTGAAAATTGTTTCATTAATCCATTTTATTTACCCTTTCTCATGTATTACGTGGTTATTACAAGAATATTAACGCTCATCCTGATTAGGTAGTTCAGTTTTAGATCTCGGAAGTTGGTGTTAAAAAAAAAAAAAAAAAAAAAAAAAAAAGTCTCTTTTCTCTTTTTGTTATTTTTAACTCGCTATGTAAACTCTGTTTTATATGTCCTAATACGTGTATCAAGTTTCTCTTGCTGGAAAATTCCAAAAAATGCATATCATATCTCCAAAAAATGCATAAAATACGTGTAATATTAGGTAATGGAAGTCCTGTGGTTGTTATACACCAGAATTTTTTTATTGCCATCGTATCTGTATTCAAAAGAATCTCTATAGGGAATAAAGTCTTTATTGTACGACTAATATAAATGTTAATCCTGATATCATTTGTTTCATTTCATAAATACATTTCGAATGCATTTATATTAAAGGTAATTTTTAAAAGATATTTAAAGTTTGTTTATAATTATAATCAAACTATAATAGATTATAATTGTTTGTTTATAATCTATTTTTTTTTTCATATGTGAGAAATTATTTAAACACGGGATTCGTTTACTGATATTTTTACATGTAAATTACATTTTAAACATTTAAGTCAATTGGAAGCCATTTACTGTAAATCTCAATAGCATATTTTAATATTTTCTTAAAATTGATACATATTATTTCGACTTATTGTAGACTGCTTTGAAATGAAATTTGTACTTGTTGCAGAACTGGTATAAAGTGTCAGCGTATCACTTTTACAATACTTTGCTTCGACAACTATTTTTAGAACACTTTTTTTACCTAAACAGTAGAAATTGTATATCGCATTTTGTAAAACAAATACAAATGAAAAAAATGTCCAACGCGCACTTTTTATATATTATTATAACTCTTGAGTTGTACTGTGAAAACGCTTCGCTCTTTTGAATGCACCGTTGGCCAGAATATTCTTTAACCATTCAAATGTCCATTTTTTTTCTTTAAAGCGTTATCATAACACTGCACATATCATAACACTTGTTTCAAACACTTTGTTAGTCTTAAAGAAAATGTCTTAATTTAGTTGAATACTGTTTATCACAATACTTTGAAAATGTCTAAAGAATTTTAGTTTGTGTTTGATGTTTATGATAATTATATATCGTCAGAGCAATTATCATCGCAACTGAAGCAATAAACTATAAGTTTAGATAATGACTATAATTTTTATTATATTGCATGATTATTAACCCTTTAACTTGTTCAATAAAGTTTTAAATGAACATTTGTGACTAAATTAATTTGTATTTAGAGAAGAGAAAGAAAAATAAGATGATGATAAACTCGTGATAAAGATAAACTTTATTAATTCATTAATTTCTTGAATGGAAGAATACCATCAGAGTAAAACAAGGTTTTGTAAATGGAAATTAACAATAAAAAATTAAAATATTAAATAAAAAGTAGATGGTAGCGGAAGGGTTTTTTAATATAGGCTATTACACAACTTTCTAATGCTACGCTATTATTTGGTATCTGTTAAAACAATGAATGTGATATTTAGAAGTATTTAAAAATTCCACGATACATACTGATCACGGGCAACTATTTTTTTTTTTTTTTATAATCACGTACTCTGCTGTCTCTGCAATTGAGAAATCACCTTCGTGCATTTTATGTAATATCTATATATAACTAAATGTTTAAATACATACCGAGGGGTATAATACGAATATAGAACATACGATTACAACTTTTAGAAAAGTACACTTCTTAAAGAAAAAAAAAAGTGTAAGATATATTTACTTTGAAATATAATATAACATCGCTGCTCGGCATGAAAATTGCCTCTGACACAATTTTAGCATATTCTTATGTAAAATGACCTCCTTAATCCGAACATGACGCCCATTTTGCTCTATTACGCACCGTTTTATAGCAATGCCCCCCTATTTTTATCATTTTTTGGTGATTTTTGACTTTTAGGACGGGGGGGGGGTATTTTAACCTTGAAATATTTTCTGAGGAGCTACAGAGTTCTAAAACATGGACATTTCTGACAAGGGAAAATTTTTGGAGGGGGGGGGGAGATTTGTCACTGAAATTGTGCATTATATATCTTACATACCTTTAATCTCTTACTGATGTTATTTTTTAAACTTTATACATTTTAGTTTTTAAATGTTAAATTAATTATTTTATATTTTTCAAATCAAATTCATGGTCATAAAGTTATCGAACAGGGAAAGAAATTGAGGGAAAGGGTGATGTATCTTGAAAACGGTTCGTGACTGGGCAAAATGAGAGCCATATTCGGATTCAGAGGGCATTTTTCATAAGAATCAGCAAGAATGGTATCAGATCTGGATTTGTTTTTTTAGAGCAATGTAATGCGCAGAAATTTAGTAAATAGCTCACAGATTTACAGAAAAATGTTTTCATACATTCTTTTACGTATGTATGCTGTTGCACATGTATTGTAGACAGTGCTACTTTTAAGCAAACTTGGTGAAATTTTCAGATTTATTTGACAGGTTGCCGTAGTGTTGTAAATGTAGTGCTATCCCTTAAATAAAAAATATGTTTTAATTCCAGATGGATATAGTTCTTTAATGAAAAAAAAAAGAAAAAAAAAAAAAGAATATTATTTTCAAATATGAAATATGTGAATCTTATATATGATAAATAATAATTAATTTATTATTAATAACTAATATAAAAACATAAATAAGAGTTTTCTTCTGTTGCTCTATATATCTACTAGTGGTTGATTTGTATGCCACTCCAAAAAACTACAAAAATATTCTTTAAATAAATCTATTTTGCTCCTTTATATATATATATATATATATATATATATATATATATATATATATATATATAATACAATAATAAATAAAAAATTTAAATCAAACAGGAGAGATCATTCATAAACTGTCAAAATTCAGTCAAATTCATAAAATTGTTACGTTTCTTGTAACATATTTATTTATACATTAACAAATAAACACAGTCACATATATATGTATGTTATTAATATTATTAATAGATAGATTTTCATAACGTACTTTAATTCATTTTTTTTTTTGTAACAGCATCATTACAAACGATGCAGCTGATATCCTGGAAACTCTTTGGAACGAACATATTGACAAGAGACTGAAGCTGCGTTTTGGAGAAAAATTAATCGAAAGAAGAAAAGTCGTTTCTTCTTTTCCCAATATTTTACTAGTCTCTCTGGGACTCTCTTTATAATAGAAATGGTGTACTGTATAGAAAGTGGGAGTCTGACGGTGGACGGAGTTTCAAATGACAGATCTTACTACCTAGATCAAAGATTCCAGACAAATGTTCTAAAGCAGCTTCATAGTAGCCCTATCGGAAGCCATTTTAGAAAAATGAAGAATCTCCAGAATGTTCGAGAACGCTTTTACTGGTACAGGGCAAGGAAGGACGCGGAGAAATGGTGCAAATCGTGTGTAACTTGTGCTGCACATAAAATCCCAAAGAAATGGAGCGGCAGATTATATAGGTTTCATGTGGGAGCTCCAGTCGAGCGGATCACGCTCGAGATCTTGGGTCAATTACATTCTCGTTGTGCTGGACTATATCACGAAGTGGCCTGAGGCGTACCCCATTCCCGATCAAGAGGTATGCACAGTTGCAGCGGTATTAGTGCAGCACTGGGTGTCCATGTTCGGTACCTCCTTACAGCTCCATGCTCATAAAGGTATGAATTTCACGTATGTTGTATTCACAGGACTGTGTCAGTTTCTCGGCAGGAACACAACTTAGACAAAGCCCCTTTATCCATATTCGGAGAGCATGGTTGATAGTTTTAGCCGCGCCATCCTGAATAAACTATCACTTCTAGTATCAAGGAACTAGCAAAATTGGGACGTGGAGTTACCTTTAATTCCTGCTGGTGTATCTTGCTACATTCATCAAAACCGAAGGTAGTACATTACGACAGACTAACATTTTACCACGGTCAGTAGTATTTCTAAATTTGTATATGTGAATTATAAATATTTACATATAAATAGATTAATGAGTCTTTTCATAAAATTAAGAAAATTGAGATAGCCTGAAAGTTGACCAGCGTTTTATTTGTACTTTATGAGAAGTTTAAATGCCCTTTTATATGTCATTATGTCTAAGCGCATTGGTATTACTTTTATATGTTATATAAATATTCAAAATGTTGGTAATGTATCAATTTTACAATTTCATAATTCTGGAATTAGTTATTTTTCAGTTTATAACTCTAATTAAAGTAACATATCATACCTTTTTCTCTTACATTTAAAGATTATCTAAAGGCATAAAAGCTATTTACGCATTTTGTTAAACACTTTTATAACATCCATTTACAAATAAATGGAAATTTTAATAGTGTTTTAAAATTGAAATTTTAGAAAAGATGGTAACTATTATTATAGTTTTGAATGGAATATGTTGTTTGAAACGGATCATTACCGAAAACTCTGTCAAGTAATAAGTTTTAATGAAATAGAATCTCAAAATTTCTTTCCCTGCGTTTTCCATGAAACAAATTCCTTTTTTGTCGTAACATTTGTGTGAAATTTATTTATGCACTACTATTAAAAATTTATAAAAACAAATTATATTTGAATACTCAATACAATATATATATATAGATTAAATTATTTTATTAGATGGAAAGTATATACACACACACATATATATATAATACATGAATTTCATATAATTAGATTTACCTAACTGAGGCATTAGCACTATTTTTATATAATGCACCTTGTTTATATCTGCATTTGCTTTCTTACAATGTAGATTTTTTCTATTTCTATTGCTGATTTTTCATATTAATTTAAGTCTTTTTAAATATGTACCATACAATTTAATGTACATTATTCAAATTCTGTATTCTTGTTGCGTAGTGGAGTGAAGCGACAGTGTTTTATGCCTCTGGATCTTGATCATTAAGAAGTTTAGCATTTTTTTTTCTTATTAGTGTATGTGGTTTCATGAGTCCAAAACCGTCTGCTTCTCGCATTTTGCTACTTTTTAAAAATTATATATGTATATATATATATATATATATATAGATAGATATAGATATTTATCTCATATGTATACCTATTTAACAAATTGTTATCTTAGCTGCTTTGAAAGAATATTTTTCTATATCCTATATATTTTATAATGTGAAAATCCCTTTGATGCATTATATAGATTTAAAATACTATATAGATTTATATAGATTTAAAATACTATAGATATGCTTCGAATGTGTTTCTATATTTTATTTTAAGAATATTTTGAGTAATGTTTTTCTCTTTGAAATATGAAATTCGCTTTTGTGTTACACAAAACATCCTGGAATATTTTTTTGATAAATAGAAAAGAAAAAGGAAATTTACTTGAAAATACACAAAACAAAAACAGTAGACATTGGGAAAGGGTAAAATTTGATAAAACTTAATTGTTTTCTAGAATATTTTATAGTATATATAAACAGACATATATATATATATATATATGTATATATATATATATTTCATTTCATATATATTTCATTTGTATACATCTGATTTACATTCAATTTAATGCACAGATTTTATTTGTAGTCAAATCTTAATGTATAAGAAATGTAAATTTGAACAGAAAAATCATTGATGAAGTTTATTTGTCTAATGACACATTTTTTTTTTCATTTTCGATAGTTTCTAGTATTTTTCCATTATAAATTAAAATTAATCATGGAAACATACTACAAAATATACCATGTAATTATATTGAGGGAAGAGGTACTGAAGAAATTGTGTTACCAGTCGCCTTGTATTGGATAAAATACATAATACAGAAAAATTGGCTTTGTTTTTGGTTTTAGCCAAAAAGCACGAAGATCAGCCTGTGTTAACATGTCGAAATTTTATAAATAGGTTTGTATAATTTAAGATTGTCTGGTGAACATACTCCAAATTCCACTTATTTTCTGTAGAAACTACTATTACTCTGATAAATTTAATATTAATTTCAATTTTAATATCTTTTAATTTATTTGAGGTATCAAAAATGAATTGTTGAATACCATTAAACACAATGTGTTATCCTTATGCGACTAATATTTGTTTTATTTATGTATTATTAGTTCAGTAACATTCTACATTTAACATCTAAAAACATTTCATTCAAAAGTGCAAAACATTTAATAAATTTGTGTTTTATACATCAGACTCTTCTATTTTAAATCTCACGATATATATATATATATATATATATATATATATATATATATATATATATATATATGAACTAACTTTCCTTTTAAGGAAAATGTGATTGATGTTAAAAAATGCAACTCTAATTACAATCTTAACATGTTTTTTTTTTTATTTTTTTTTTTATTATTATATGAGAAATTAATAAATGGATGTGTTGCTTAATGTTTTATGGAAATATACTTTTGAATGAGCAGATTATTATTATTATTATTATTTTTTTTTTTTTACTGTCGTTTTCTGCAAATAAATGCTTGTAACATTTCCTTTAACATGAAAATTTTAGCTAATTAAAATAGATACATAAACTGGGACAAATTTTTCTTCTTTTGATTATTTAAGAAAAAAAAAAGTCACTGTTAAATCCCATAATTAGATAGTACAATCAAATGAACACAAAACACCTGGATGTTATTTATTTATTTATTTATTTATTTATTTATTTATTTATTTTTTTTACGCTTAATTTTTGTACAACTAAAGTTTTAAGAACTAACGTTGGACTTTTAATCTTTTTTTCTCTGTTTCCATTAAATTTTTAATAAATGCTTTAAACTGAAAAAATAAGTAAAATATAACTGAAGTTAAATTGCTATGTATTCAATCGAACAGTTTTATGCAAGTAGAAAATAAGGCTGAATTTTTTCGAATGTTACGATGTTTAATATATTTTGCACTTTTCCGATATAACAATTTTAAAAATAAAAATAAGGTATATTCCATAATAAAAATAAATCTATAAATAAAATATATATTTAATCTCAACTACCTTTTAATAATCGTTAACATCCCAGTTTATAAATTTGCATTGTAAATGAGTTTTAATAATAGCAGACATTTGAATTTCCTTCCCATAAATCATTCCTTAAATGCGAAAAAATAAAAAGTAACTAATAGAGAATGTTTTTATTTTCGTATAATCGTATTAAAGGACGTATGGTAGCAAACATGTTTACTTGGGTTATGGGACCTGATGTTTTAAATTTTTAGGTTAAAATACACTGCAATATCGGAATTCATGTAATGAGATTTACAAGAAGCATTTTATAGTGAATTAAAATGTTATGCATCGTTTTTAGTTTAATTCTGGAATATTTGTAAACAATAAAGCCTAAAAAATTAATGAACCAATAACATAATATATCTTAAAACTAGTTGCAAAATTTTAAACTAAATACCTTTAAAAAAGATTTATATTTTTTGTTTATTGCTTTTGTATATGTTGTTGTTATATAGATGCATTTCTTAAAATAACAATTGTAAATAAATTGTACCGTGCTTAGGAAAACAGTGCGTATTCAACTTATTATTATTATTATTACTATTATTATTAATAATTATATTATAACTTTGTATGCAAAAGTTAAAATAAAAAATGTAATAAATACTTACAAATTCTCATTTAATGTGTAAAATATCACACAAATAACATTGATTTTTCCTTAAATATTCTGTTACACACATGCATATATCCTCTATGTCAAAGCAAGTTTTACAGTAGTTGAAATATTACTTTATTTCTAAGCTTAAGAAAACGTGAATTAATAAATGCAAATAACAAATCGACATTTATAAAAATGGGTTAAATCTACGTTACAATTAAAGTATTTAAATTTTTTGCTATAGTGTTTCATGAAAAATACGGAAAAATCTGTAAAAGATTAATTATTCAAAAGATTATTTCTAGAATTGAATGAAACTATGTTACAGTACATAATGCATAGTAAAAAATACGTAAAATACTTTAAAATGAAAAGAAATAATTTAAGAATCTACATTATTAAAAAATAAATTGATTCTGTAAAATATTTATTTATTTTTCACTTAAATTACGATTTTAAACGTTGTTCATAAATATTTAGATTACTTTCTTGTTTAATTAATAGAAACTTTTGTTTTTTGTTATACCGAATATGAAATTGTAAACAAAATATTATGAGAAGTAGTAGAACATAGAAAGATATTAAAACTTCTTCACACACCATAAATTTTAAGTCAGCACAACCGAGTCTTGCTTTTGCCTCCAAGGCAGTAGCACGTGTTTGCACCTGATGAAGAAAGGCTACGTCCTTTCGAAACCGGTTGTGCTGACTTAAAATTTATGGTGTGTGAAAAAGTTTTAATATCTTTCTATTGATTATACGCCAGTTTTCGTATTTAGCTATTAGCAGTAGAAACTTCCTTTGAAAAATATTAAGCATCGAATATTTCTTTGGGAATGTTTACCAAAAATAAGTACTGATATATTTTTTATGAAATAATATTTTCTGTTATTCTTTATAACTATTTAAGAAAAATCATTCAAAAAAGAAAAAAAATCTGTTCATGAATAAATGTATATAGGATGACCTAACACTTAATACCCTTCTCTGATATTCATTTATAGAAACATAATTCTGAATCAGGTAAAAAAATGCGGGATTATTGTATATAAATGCACACTAGGTTTCAAATAAGGTTTTCATTTTAAAATTTTCATTACACTAACCAACACTTCTAGCTATGTTATTTATTTAAATACATTAATAAATTTCCTGATAACTCATTATAAATGAATCATTTGATAAATTAACAAAATGGAAATGTTGTAAAATTGCAACAGCAATTTATTTGCATTTTATGATATGTTTAAATGTCCTTTTAAATGCCATTAAAACTACGCGCACTGGTATTAATTTTATCTGCTATAAAAGTGTTCAGCATTTTCGTTATGCTTTAGTTTTACAGTTTAAAAATTCTGGAATTACTTACAATTAAACGTATAACTCTAATTAACGTAAAATATCATACATGGAACACACTTTTATCACAACCATTTACAAATAAATGGCACAATAAATAATATTTTAGAATTGCATTTCTAGTAATTGTGATTACAAATGTTATGATTTTATTGGAATATATTATTTGAAACAAACTGATTACCACAAACTCTGTTATGTAGTGAGTTTTGATGAAATACAATCTCTTTGTTTGCTTCAAATAAATCCACTTTTTATCGTAATACATGAAATGTATTTATGTTTTGTCATTCAAAATTTTTAAAAATATATTATTTTTGGATGCTCAATACAAAATTAAACTTTTTAATTAGATAGCAATTACATATAAATATATATACATACATGCATTTAACGAATTGTAATTTTAGTGATTTTGAAAAAAAAAAAAATCTGTATTTCTAGATCTTTTTTTATTTTATAAAGAGAATATCTATTTTGATGTGTTATAAACGGGATTTATATAGCTTCAAAATGCTATAGATGTGATTCTAAATCTATTTATGTATTCTACTTTAAGAATAGTATGAGTAATGGTTTTTGCTTTAAAATAAGAAATGCGTTTTTTGTTACATGAAACACACTTACATATTTGTCTTTGAAATTCCACGCAGTAAATTTACATGAAAATATGTAAAACAAGAACAGCAGAGATTGTGGAAAAAAATGAAATTTCAGAAATATTTTGTAGGCATATATATATATATATATATATATATATGTGTGTGTGTGTGTGTGTGTGTGTGTGTGTGTGTATATATATACTTTTATAATAATTAAAAATAGAATTTAGTGCACAGTATTTATTTTGTATTCAAATCTTAATTAATGAGAATCAAAAAGTGGCACTGTAAAATGATTGACGAAATTTATTTTTCTAATGGCGCAATTTCTTAATTTTTGGCAGCTTCTAGTATATTTCCATGATTAATCAGAATTAATAATGGAAATGTACTGTACGTTTCACCACATAATTTCATTGGTGGAAGAGATACGGAAGAAATTGAGCCAGTAAACACCCTGTATTAGAAAATATCTATACATGATAGAGAAAAATTGGAACTAGTTTCGGTTTCAGTACATAAAAAAATGTAAATTTCAGCCAATAGTATATGAAATGAACATTTTAGGTATTGACTTGCGTAATTTAAGATTGTCTGTTCACATAGTCCACATTCCACTTATTTTCTGCAGAAACTAGTATTACTATAAGAAATTTAATATTAATTTTAATTTTAAAATCTATTGAGATTTCCATAAATTAACAATTGAATACCATTAAAAATAATATATTATAATACCTATTCGACTAATACTTATTTTATTTATGTAAAATTAGTTTAGTAAATTAGCAATGGTTTTATAGTTTCTTTTCGTAACTCTGCGTACATAATTTATTCGTACAAGGTATTTTACATATAGTAAATAAAGAAATATTTATACAATATTCTACATTTAACTTAAAATAGCAATGCATTCAAAAAAGCAAAATATATAATTTATTTGTGTTTACAGTTCAGACTGTTCTATTTTGAATCTCTCACGTTATATATTTAAAAAATAAATATGAATTAATACTTTAAAGAAAATGTCAATTGGAAAAAAAATGCAAGTCTGACTTCAAATACAATCTTAACACGTTTTGTTAATTACATGAGCAATTAGTAAATGCATGTATCATTTAATTTTTTATCGAAATGTACTTTTCAGTGACCGGAAATGTTTTTAGTAAATAAAGTCTCTTGCATTTTATTTAAAATGTAAAAATTTAACTGATTAATTTTCTACATAAACATGAACACATTTTACTTTCTTTTGACTGCGAAAAAAGTCATCGTTAAATCCCTTTATTAGATGGTGCAAACAAAACACTTCGATATTTTTTTTATTTAAACAAAAAATACCTTACACTTACTACTTTCTTCACGCTAACTCTATGTATAATTAAACTTTAGATAAACTTATGTTTCATATTTGATTTTCTTTCTTTTGTTTCGAATAAATTTTTAATGAATGCATTCAGCATAAAAACAAAAAAAAAGATATAACCGAAGTTAATGTATTGGCGATTCAATCGAACTATTTTATTTAATTAGAAAACATGTACAAATTTCTTCTAAGGTTCCGATATTTACCATTTTTTTACATTTTTTCTGTTTTACGATTTTCGAAATAACAATAATGCATAATATATAATGATACAAAAATTATATAAATATAAAATTAAATTTAGTATCAAATATCTGTTAATCTTTTCATAAAAACACAGACAATAAAATTGCGTTGTAAGTGAGGTTCGGTAACTGCAGACGTTTGAATATCTTTACCGTAAATCATTCTTTAAATGAAAAAAGAAAAAACAATCGTAACTTGTAGATTAAGTTTTTATCTCCGTATAGCCGTATTATGAGAGATATGGTAGCAAGTATGATTAATCATGTTAGATAAATTGAGTGTCAAAATCCACTGAATATTCTGAATTCATGTTATGAGATTTACAAAATCTATAATATAGTGAATTTCAATGCTATGTATACTTTTAAGTAAATTGTCGCCTGTTTGCAAACAATGAAGCCCTAAAAAACAAACGAACCAGAAACATAATATATTTTCAAATTAATTGGAAAATTTAAAATAGTTGTCTTCAGAAAATATTTATATGTATTGTTTACCACTTTTTTAATTATTGCTGATATATAAGATGCAATTATTTAAATAATAATTGTAAAGAAATTATTCGGTGCATAAGTTAGCAGTGTTTATTCAATTTTTTATTATTAAAATTATTATTGTCACTTTCTATGCGAAAGTAAAAAAAAAAAAAAAAAAAACAGCAAACATGTACAAATTGTCTTTTAATATGTAAAACACAAAGCGTTTAAT
Source organism: Salticus scenicus (assembly GCA_963930645.1). NCBI lineage: Eukaryota > Metazoa > Arthropoda > Arachnida > Araneae > Salticidae > Salticus > Salticus scenicus. The sequence continues at coordinate 76,502,540 of OZ005654.1, read as the reverse complement.
ACACACTATTACACACATGCGCATATCCTCTTGGTCAATGCATGTTTTACAATAGTTAAAATATTTCTTCGTTTCAAAGCTTAAGAAAACATGAATTAGTAGCAGCACGTAACAAATTAACACTCATAAATATTGGTTAAGTTTTATTTTATTGTTACAGTGATTTCCGAAAATTCAGGAGAAATCACAAAAAAGTGTGATTATTCAAAAGATTACTCGTAGAATTGAATCAAACTATTTCGCAGTACAGTCGGTAACAAAAGTATCCGAACCACTAGCAAAAATTCCTATATAAAAAAAGTAGAGTTAATGCTGTTTTGTTAAATAAATCCTTGTCAAATCCTGTTCTTAGTCAGTCTGAGAACATGACAAGGATTTCTTTAACTCTACTTTTTAACTTTTTATGTAGGAATTTTTGCTAGTGTTTGGATACGTTTGTAACAGACTGTACTCTTTAAAAATGGGAAGGGAAATTTCGCTCAAATTGAGCCATTTTTCACTCAATCGACATGTCGAAAGGCAACTTCTCATGTTGAGGAAAATCCTCTCAAATCATTGAGCTTTTATGGGCGGCTCAGATTTGGGTCAATTGAAGCAATTTAATTTTGGAAGAAATTGTACCAGATTACAGTGAAACTGTTTGATGTTAGAAAAAATATCATTTACTTCCACCGGTATCGAAATCGAGTACTTTTCCGTGGCGTACAAACGCGCTACATTACTGTACGTTTTCATGCTGAAAATTGTTGTATAGCCGTTGTCAATCATTCTCAAATGGAGAAAATATTATTTGTCAATTTTGATTTAATTTATACATAGCATAAATCTATGAGAAACCTAATCAACTTCCTAAAAATAACACTATTGTTTTAAAATTGAGGAAAAATTTTTGTAAACAGAACCTTTATAATAAGCAGAGATTTTTGGATCCTGCAAATTAGTTATATAAAATTTAGCACGTTTAGAAAAATAAATTCTTTCACGCAAAGTTGCAGAATTACTTGAATAACAGTGAATGAAAAAAAAGTAACGGGGCAGTCATTGGGGACTGCCGATAGAAGTGAAAACTAAGTAACTTATGAATTCCATCGTCGAGCTATTAGATTATTATTTTTTAATTATTTTTGGTTTGTAAAGAAGTGTTAATATTGTAATATGACTAAAATATATATTTTTTTTTTATTTAAAAATTTATATTGAACGCAAAAAGAAGAATATAACAGTCTGTATAATAACACGTGCTTGTACTTTGTGAACTATGTATATACTGTGGAAAAAAGTACATACATACATAGAGTATTGAACTAGAAAGAGACAGATGCCAGTAGCCAGTCTACTACTCGTATTAGTATACATTTTATACACACACACACACACACACACACATATATATATATATATATATATATATATATATATACACAAATATATATATATATATATATATATATATATATATACACAAATATATATGCAGCGGCGTGCGCTACATATATGGATATATATGTAGAGAGATATACTCCTTGTATATATATATATACATAATGTATACTAATAACGCACGGAGTTATATCTATGCACATATATATACATAGTATACATATAGCTCATGGAAAGCGTTCGGTGACTGTGACGCGAGTTCCATGATTTTTGTTTAACCGTATGAAGTGTAATTTTTTACATCGGAATTTTTGCTAGTGTTCGGACACTTTTGTTACCGACTGTACTATTTTGTTTATGCATATTATTCCCGATGTTGAGTTTAATTATATTTAAAACATTATGGCACCTTTTTTTGAACGTTTTACATGAATTTTAATAAATTAGTTTCAATGAATACAATAAAAATATTTAAAAACTTTAAGCAGAAAAAAAAAATCTACATTATATAATGCATTGTTCGTTTCCTTTATATTTCCCATATTTAATTAAGAAACAGTTTTTAAAAGACATTCACTGCTCATTTTAATATATACTTCTAAGAGAGAAAAACGCCGAAGACAGTAGAGACTCCAACCGAGGCTCATGTTCGAAATATTTTTTCTACGCACGCGCAGAGAGTTCGGGTAAGGCATCGACACCCAGGAAAAACATTGGGATAGGGAAGTCGATGCCGAAGACAACAGTGACCCGAAACGCAGTTCAGTCATAATTCATTGGAATTTCGTTACAGAACTATATTTTTTACAGAATTTATATTCATTTAAACATGATGACAAATGAAGTAACTGAAGTCCTGTAATTTGTAATAAAACACCCTTCCAGTCGGCAGCAAAATTATTCGAACGCTAGCAATAATTACTATTAAAAAAAGTACAATTAATACTGTTTTGTTAAAAAAATCCTAGTCAAGTCATGTTCTTAGACTGACTAAGAACATGACTCGACATGAATTTATTCAACAAAGCAGAAATAAATGTATTTTTTTTTTATATATAAGAAATATTGCTAGCTTTCGAATAATTTTGCTGTCGACTGTAAATATTTTAAGAATGATCTTTAATATAATATCAATTACTAAGTTTATAAAAAATGCAATGTAACATGAAGAAAAAGGATTAACATTTCTAGGTTGAAGAAAAAGTTAAAAAATTACTTTATTAATATTAACTAAAAATATTTTTCTTTACTTAAAACCTGTATCATTCTGCTAAAAGCAATTTTTTTCTTTTATTTTGTATTGTAGTATACCTTATTAAACAAATTCTACTTTTAATGCATGAATATCGTAAAAGAAATTTTTGTTTAACTGCGAGGAAGGCTTGTCGGACGCCCAAGAAAGTATGTGAGCCCCGAGACTCACATGAAATTATTTGGAACCTTTCCATTATAGTGTAAGAGCAGTGGAACCACCAACTGAGGTTTATGATCGATTTTATTTTTCTGTGTACGCACAGAGAGTTCGGGTAAAGCATTGATACTCAATCACCACATATCAAAATAAGAAAGTCGCTGCCGAAAACAACATTGACCCGAAACGCGGTTCGGACCAAATTCATTGGAATTTCATTGCAGAATTATATTTTTTCAGATTTTATATTTATAAATGATTCATTTAAACATAATGAACAATGAAGTAACTGAAGTCTGGTAATTTGTTAGAAACACCCTTAAATGTTTTTAAAAATGGCCTTTAATATAATATCAATTACTAAGTTTATAAATTACGCATTGTAACACGTAGAAGAAGAATTAATATTGCTAGGTTGAAGAAAATATCTTATTATATTACTTTATTAATATTAACTAAAATCTTTTTTCTTTACTTAAAATATGTATCATTCTACAAAACGCAATTTTTGCTTTCATGTTACACTGCATATATTGTAGCTTATAAAGCCACAATAATTTTTAATCTCAGCAGAGAATTTTATAATGGTACATTAAATGAAATTGCATATATTTATTACAATAGAGAAATATTTTATTCATGTCGATATCATAACACCATTTTTCTAGCTATCCATTAGAGTATTCATCAGCTATATTAGAATTCCCATTAGTATTAACTTAGTTAAAGAATGATCTTACTTAATTAATGTACAGTCAGCCAAAAAAAAAACGCCCCCCCCACCTAATTTCGCCGTAAATTATCGTAGAACCATGCGACTGGTACCGATCAGTTTGTAATAACGTCTAGTTTATAATGTTATAGTTAGATTTTACTTAGGGGGTCGTCTACATATTAAAACTGACATCAACTTCATTTTTTTCAATGGTAACCCCCCTTTTTTATAATTTATTTGAAGTCTTTGGATCAAATCATCACGGAAAATGGTATAGTTTATATATTTCGCTCAATTTTTCATAGAGTTATAAGCTGTCAAAGTTTGGGGATGCTAATGCTAAATGAATGTGACAAACATTAAATCATATCTTCCGAAATAATTACGATATTTAAATTCTGTTTTTTTTATTCGTTAGAATGAAGTGACCCAAACATATTCCATGCAAATTTTTGCTAAAAAAAAACATTTTTTGAATTATGAAAATTATTAATAAATTCATATTTGGAAAAATTATGAATTATGACCTATATTAATTTTTGCACGAATAGAACTGGCATCATCAAAAACATGGGTTACAGCTCCTTCCTAACATTATTTTTTGAGTTACAGTGATATTTCACTTCTTATTCCTGTTAGGGGGCCGTCACTTGTTATAATCTGTATCCTCTATAAGTAAATGTTTGTATATAATTTGACGGAAAACTATTTTAATTTACCTTTATGTTATTTTTATTGTTTCCTAAGCAATATTTCGATGTCTATTATACAAATTGGCATATTTTTGTAAAGTTATCACAATGTAGACGATGGATTGTGAAAGAATTTCAAAAGAAAAGAAATCCCGCCACTGATTCGCTGAAACACTATTTTTTTAAAAAAAGACTAATTTTCATATTCCTATTTGACTCTATATGTGACGCTGGTATGCATAAATCTCAATGGTATTTACTACATCGATTATTGAAGGCAAAACTTAAACGATTTAATTACAAATACGCAAAATTATTTTGTTTTATGTTATAAAGTTTTAGAAAATTTGTGAAAAGGCGTGGCTTACGGTACAAGAGAGGAATATATCCGATCCCAATTTGTTAAATCTTTCTTCATAAGTATTAAATATCTTTTTCAATTTTTTCGCTGCTAAAATTCCATTTTAACCCTGTTACACTTTTTTTTTTCGCATTTCAATATTCAAGAGTACGTACACCTCTAATTAAATATTAAAAAAAAATTTAATTAAAAAAAAAAAAAATCTAAACCTTTATGTCTTTGTAACACTGTAACGTCTTTGTTTTTCGGGAATGAAAATCTATTAGTAAAATTCAATTTTACTATTTATTTTGCTTTTCTAAAATAAGTAAAATCTAAAGCAAAATCTAAAAAGTAATAATATGGTTAGTCACTCACACGACTTTCTCTTACCCTGAAATTTAATACTATAAATAAAGATTGGTGATTAAGAGGTATGATAACGCGTACTGTTATGTAAAACTATGTTAAACAGTTCAAACTAGGCTTCGGAAGAGTTTATATGATAATTAGTTCTGTGTGAGGGGTCTACCGCCCCCTCAACCACCCGTTTCATTAATGCACCTACATTTATATAGAATTTTATTCGGTTATTGAAAAATAATTCTGTTTTTAAAAAATATTTTATTAAAATTATTATTTAAACAAAATATATTTTATGATAAGGCTGAATTTTTCCATATTTGAGAAGTAGTATAACACTAAATATTCCAAAAAAAAAAAAAAAAAAAAAGTTAAAAATGAAAAAAAAATTGATAACTTTATTTTTATTTATCGCAGATCGATGGTTCAACGATTAGTTTTAAAGGTATTGGTGAGCTCTTTTGAAAGATACCCATCATGAAAATTTACACCCCTCGAGAGGGGACTTCCCCCAGGGGGGAGGCGAGGCATACACAATTTTTTTTGCAGTTGAATGTCTCTATTACAAAAAATATATATTCGTTTCGTTTGGTTTAGTGCAGTCTATAGATATTAAACTCTACTTACCTGCAATTTCCCTCATAGACGTAATGTATTTGAATACTTTTGAGTCTCCCTGTACACATTTGTTTCATCTCAACAAAAAGCTTACTGTAGCAACCCTATATGATACACATTTAGAATATCAAGTTTGGAATTTCTGCTACTAATTGTTCTTGAGATATTCTGATAACAGTGACACAGACAGCATGATAACATATATTACCAAACATAAAAAAGCAAACAATATGTTTCATATGTTATTAAAATACATCGCATATGTGCGTATCAATTTAGATTATGCTCATCACATACTTTCTTAATCATTCATTTCAAAAAATAAACAAATAAGTAAATATTTTTAATAAAATTATGTCATTATGTTATTATATCAAATCCCAATTTTAATGACAGATATAATTTAGTATTTATTACTTTATATTTAACTTTTAGTATTTGTAGTCAGATAAATATTATTTTGCATTCACTTGCTTAATAAATGGGCTTACGTAATTAACGTATAATGAATAATCTAAACATAAACATATAATTCTTCTCCCGTACTACTTCAAAAAGCTTTCATAAATCTTTTACGACAAAAGTTAAGTAAAGAATATACATTATGCATAATGACTGCTTTAACATTATTGATCAATTACTACAAGGAGACACTTGAGGCCATATATTTAAATTATATTGAAAGAATTATTGATTACTATTATTTTCATTAGTATATTTATGTATGAATGCTATGTATGATGTGATATAAAGTAGTTAACAATAACAGTTATTATACCGTTGTAAACATTTCCATTAAAAAACAATATATAAAATTGTATTTTGTTGTAGGGCACACCGGGGCAGAATGGGGTGCTTAAGGTTTGAAGCAAGGTTTTAGGTCTAAGATACTAAAAAAAAACCTTATCTTATATTAAGAAATAGTTCCTTTATTCATTTTGAAATAAAGTGTAGTATACAAAGTTATAAAAAAAAATTAAGATATATACATATTTTTATTAAAAACTAGCAGGCTACGCCCGCTTCGCTGGTCACTATTTTTAAATGAATCACAAAAATTAATGAATTCTCAAAATTGCATTAATTTTTATCATGTGATAAAAAAAGAGAAAAAAAAATTCTGATCAGGAAAAATGTCGCACCGGGTCCCCACTGCCTTCGGCAGCGTAGACCCGTGCGCTGCGCGCACGTATTCCTTCACCATCCTTATGACTTCTCAAAATTCCATGTTATTACTCATAAACTTTCATTCTTAAGAAAAGGAATTAAAAAATATATCATTTAGCATCGGGTAAAAACTCACACCGGGACGCCACTGCCGTCGGCAGCGCAGACCAATGCGCGCTGTGCGCGCACGTTTGAGGGTATACGTGCGCTGTACACGCATATTCCTTCTCAACTCAAACTTTTATTATTAAGAAAAAAAATTAAAAAAAAAATCTTTTATCAACGGGTAAAAACTCGCACCGGGTCCCAAACCCATGCGCGCCTATTCCTTCCCCACCGTTCCAGCCCCTCCTAATTAACTTGCATATACCAATTTTGAACGGTCTTACTCAATTAGCTGAGATGCAAAAGAAAACCTGATCAGGACACTTTAAATTGTAAATCAGGTGAAATCTCGAATTCCACTTTCGATAATGTAAAAGAACTTTAAAATATCTTTCGAATGATGTATTAGAAATAATTTAATCATAATTAGAATATGAAATGATGAAATTTAAAAATATTACAGCGCCATCTGGCTGTAGAAATTTTTGTAATCTATTGTTCCATTCCAGATCAACAAAGCTTTCAAATGATGTATTACTCATGAAATTATTTTAATTAGTAGATGAGATACAAAAGAAAACCTAATCAGGAGACCTCAAAACGTGTAAATCGGGTGAAATCTCCAATTCCATTTTCGATAATGTAAATGTACTTTAAAATGTGTATCAACTAAAATAAGCTTTCAAATGATGTTTTACTTATGAACTTTTTTTAATTAATAACTGAGATACAAAAAAAAAAAAAAAAAAAAAAAAAACTGATTCAGGACACCTCAAAACGTGTAAATCTGGTGAAAACTTTCGATAATTTAAAAAACTTTAAAATATCTTTCGAATGATGTATTACAAATAATTTAATCATAATTAGAAATTGAAATATTGAAATTTTAAAATGTTACAGCGCCATCTGGTGGTACAAATTTCTGTATTCCACTGTTCGATTCCAAATCAAAAAAGCTTTCTAATGATGTATTACGAAATTATTTTAATTAGTAGCTGAGATACAAAAGAAAACTAATTCAGGAGACCTCAAAACGTGTAAATCTGGTGAAAACTGTCGATAATATAAAAGAACTTTAAAATATCTTTCGAATGATGCATTAAAAATAATTTAATCATAATTAGAAATTCAAATATTGAAATTTGAAAATATTACAGCGCCATCTGGCGGTAGAAATTTCTGTAAACCACTGTACGATTCCAAATCAAAAAAGCTTTCTAATGATGTATTACTTATGAAATTATTTTAATTAGTAGCTGAGATACAAAAGAAAACCTAATTAGGAGACCTCAAAACCTGTAAATCGGGTGAAATCTCGAATTCCATTTTCGATAATGTAAAAGTACTTTAAAATGTGTATCAAGTCAACAAAGCTTTCAAATGATGTATTACTTATGAAATTTTTTAATTAATAACTGAGATATAAAAGAAAACTGATTCAGGACAGCTCAAAACGTGTAAATCTGGTGAAAACTTTCGATAATTTAAAAGAACTTTAAAATATCTTTCGAATGATGTATTAAAAATAATTTTATCATAATTAGAAATTGAAATATTGAAATTTGAAAATATTACAGCGCCATCTGGCGGTACAAATTTCAGTATTCCACTGTTCGATTCCAAATCAAAAAAGCTTTCGAATGATGTATTACTTATGAAATTATTTTAATTAGTAGCTGAGATACAAAAGAAAACTAATTCAAGAGACCTCAAAACGTGTAAATCTGGTGAAAACTGTCGATAATATAAAAGAACTTTAAAATATCTTTCGAATGATGCATTAAAAATAATTTAATCATAATTAGAAATTGAAATATTGAAAGTTAAAAAAATTACAGCGCCATCTGGCGGTAGAAATTTCTGTAATCTATTGTTCCATTCCAGATAAACAAAGCTTTCAAATGATGCATCACTCATGAAATTATTTTAATTAGTAGATGAGATGCAAAAGAAAACCTAATCAGGACACCTCAAAACGTGTAAATCGGGTGAAATCTCGAATTTCATTTTCGATAATGTAAAAGTACTTTAAAATGTGTATCAACTAAAATAAGCTTTCAAATGATGTATTACTTATGAACTTTTTTTAATTAATAACTGAGATACAAAAAAAAAAAAAAACTGATTCAGGACACCTCAAAACATGTAAATCTGGTGAAAACTTTCGATAATTTAAAAGAACTTTAAAATATCTTTCAATTGATATATTAAAAATAATTTAATCATAATTAGAAATTGAAATATTGAAAGTTAAAAAAATTACAGCGCCATCTGGCGGTACAAATTTCTGTATTCCACTGTTCGATTCCAAATCAACAAATCTTTCAAATGATGCATTACTTATGAAATTATTTTAATTAGTACATGAGATACCGATTCAGGAGACCTCAAAACGTGTAAATTAGGTGAAATCTCGAATCCCACTTTTGATAGTATAAAAGTACTTTAAAATATCTTTCGAATGATGTATTAAAAATAATTTAATCATATTCAGAATTCGAAATATTGAAATTTAAAAATACTACAGCGCCATCTGGCGGTAGAAAATTCTGTAATCTACTGTTCAATTCTAAATCAATAAAGCTTTCAAATAATGTATTACTTATAAAATTATTTTAATAAGTAGCTGAGATACAAAAGAAAACCTAATCAGGAAACCTTAAAACTTGTAAATCACGTGAAATCTCAAATTCCATTACTTATGATAGTCGGTTAATGGAAGGTGACAGAAATTTTGTGGCGTCTACTCTTGAAATTCCATTCAAATAAGTTTCAAAATGACATATTACTTTTGAAATTATGCTAATTAGAAGCTGAGATACAAAAATAATATAAACACTATTATAAAACGATTTATGTCTGACTTTTTCGTGGTTTTCTCCGAAACTTGGGTAATTCCGGGCTAAATACTGTTCAAAATCCATAGTATGAAATTTGAAAGGAGTATCAGAATTCGAAATTCTGCAAAATATAAAAGAATAAAGGCGTTCTGGGTTTTCCGTTGTTTTCTCCGAAACAACCGTTCCTTTTCTACGTTTTTGCCCCTCCCCCCCTTTCCGTCCCTTCTAATAATTTTACACTTGAAAATATCCGCAATCGATTTATCTTTCCTTGAAACCTAATAATAACAATTTCAAACGCTGTAACTCTTTTTATTTATTTATTTATTTTTATTTATTTTTTTTTTTTTTTTTTTTTTTTTTCTGGCCGTTTGCTTGCCCCCCCCCCCTCCCCTTCAACCCTTCCTAATAATTCTACACTTTCAAAAATATTCAGAATCGAAATATCGGGCGTTAAAAACACCAATATTACGAAATTTCAACGGCATATCTCAATTTAAAATAGTTGAAAATATAATACAAAATTTAATCTCATTTTTTTGTTTATCCACATATTTTCATGAAAATTGAACAGTAGCTTTATAATATGCTGTCTAGGCCGAATATGAATTCAAATGTAACGTGAATTAAAATTTGAAAAAAATTGAAAATTGCAATATTTTTCCCTACTACAAAACACGTGACATCTTGATCGGTTGCAATCATTTCCTTTTTGATGACATGACAGACGATGGGTCTTCATTACTGGCATTTGAAATGATGTTGCCACAGAAAATTCATACTTTAGTTAATTTTAAAAAATCTAATTGTTGTACCGATAAACCACTTGCACACTTAGATTCAGAAAAAATGCCCCTTTCATTTGGTATCGAAATTGTAACGATCGGACAAATATTTCTAATTTATTTTCCACTTTTTCTGCTTTGAGATCGCTTTTAGATTAGACATGAGTGGACATTTTAATTAATATCTCCACAACTAATTAAAATTTTTAAATTCTGTTTCGAGGAAAACATCGGAAAGGCTCCAGAGCATCGGTATGTCAATTTTTGTACTTCTGCGTTCAATAGGGGCTGAACGTATAAAAGAACAGACAGACAGACAGACAGACAGACAGATAGACAGACAGACAGACAGACAGACAGACAGACAGACAGACAAACCTTTCCTTTTATTATTATAGATTAAAGTAACTCAATCAACCCCATTCTGCCCCTTGCATGGGGCAGAATGGGGTACAATGGCTTGTGGAATATTATAGATAATTTTTGTAGTTAAAGTATTTCGAAGTTCACATATCAGTACACTGAATATAGTAAAAAAAAAAAAAAAAAAATCTTCGGGGGTATACCTGGGGGTATGGCCAGTAACTTTAATAAATTCAGAGTGACTCAGAAGACGGTAAGATTTTTTTTTTTATTAAATTAATTAATTTAAAAGACCAGTTTGTTAAAAAAAAAAAAAAAAGAAAAAAAAGAAACCTCCTTATTTTGAATAGTAAAATAGTGTTTATTCTCCACAAATTTAGGTACAAAGTATTAAGTAATACACTTCTTATGGTTAGCAAAATTCACATGTGAATATTGATTCATCATCGTATTCTTCAATACCTGCACATGAGTTGTGTGCCCACTTTTTTGCATTTAAAGCATGACACCCAACACTCATTTGATGTTGAATACAGATCATCACAATACAAATATGACGCGTCTTCGTCTTCCTCAGAGCTTTCATCTGAGCTGTCCTCTAACGCCTCATCCTGTTTATTTGGTCTCTGCTTCTTAGGTTTAGGCTTTTTTCCAGTACGTTTCTTCTTAACTTGAGCGACTTTCTTTCTCTTGGCAGCACTCAGTTTCGCTTCTTTAACCAGAAACTTTCTCTTTCCAGTATTCTCTTTCTCCATCCAGTTCTGACCCGCTCGTTAAAATTTTAAAAAAAGTCACGTGACATTCAATAACCATTTACGTTTCGATCATTGCATCATGGTTTAATAAATTTTAAAACATGACTAATTTAATGAAATTAAAGTTAATTGGGAACAAGATACGGAAAGAAAACTTACCTTGTTTCGAAAATTTCCGAATATTACAGTAAGACACACAATTTATAGTCAAAAGTTGCCAAAGTGATTTAATTAATTCCAACAATCAGATAAACGCTACTCATTAATGTCATGCATGCATCTGAGGCTCGTGAAGCTTTGATGTGCTACTCTAGTGCCACTGGCTGGAAATACATGCTGTATCCCGTTCTACCCCAGTTCCCCATTCCACAACGGTGTCCCCTACAGTTGAAACTGAAAATTATCTTAAGATTTTTTTAAAATGTAATCATCGAGGGTATTTGAAGCATTCTGACAGCTGTTTTGTTTTAAAATTATACTAATATCTGTGTCACTATGCATTCATACATATATTTATGTGTGCACACAAAATTGGAAATAGTATTTCTTTTGATGAAAATTCATTGGTGAAATTTTGAAATAAAATTAGTACAATCAATTTTATGAAAAAAAAAAAAAAAACTTGTTGTATATGATTTTAATATAACGGATTAAATAATATAAAATAAATCAATTTATCTTCTAAAAACTCCGTTAATTTAGTTGAACTACACCTATTTACTCTACGTTTTCAGAAGAAAATCGACACAAAGAATATATTTTATAAATTACAGTTTTACAGAACTTTTCTATACATACATGGAAATTTCTATATGTATTCATTGATATATGTTTGTATTAAGTGTAAAAAAAAATTCTTGAAAACTAATTGAATATTCTGAACTTTATTTATTCATGCATTTTATTTCATTTTATTTATTTATCGAACATTTTATAAAGGTTTCTGGATGAGTAATTTATATTCTTTCACAGGTTTTGCATTCTTGTAGCATGGCAATATATTTTGAAAATATTTTGGTATTATGTCGAAATTAATGGATAAATTATATTTTTATTATTATTATTATTATTATTATTATTATTATTATTTTTTCATTCAAAATGTAATGCAAAATGTTAGCCCTAAAACAGATAAATGTTAATAATAATAATAATAATAGCAATAAAACTTACCAGTGTACTATTAATAACTTAAATTACAAAGCTAATAGTTATAGAATATGGCTAAATCAAACAAAACTTTGTGAACTTTTTGGAAACGTAACGTTCTGTATTATTGTTTTGATGAATTTAAGCCCCATTTTCTTTGCTTCGCAAGTGTTTATTTGAGCTGATATTGTGTACCCAATTCTGCCATATAATCCTTATAAATATGTAAAATTCATTTATTGTGCTAAATTTAATATATTATATATTATACATTATATATTATACATTATACATTGTATATTATATATTATACATTAAATTTTATTTTTTTTTTATTTTGTATAACATACATATGTGTATTTACTGCTACTAAAAATCATGTTACGATTGGAGAAAAAAAAATACTTATTATTCAATGATGGATTGCCCTATCCATTAACGGATCATTTGACTTTATAGCAGGAGTGGATATGTCCTCTTTTATTTCTACCACTATTTTTATGCAATATTGTCAAACTTATTTAATGGAAACATTACAAAAATACATAAGGATTTTTGTCTGAAATAGTGGTAGCAAATATGGTGTACATATCTCATTCCTGCTTTCAGACGGGAAAACCTAACATACGAACTGTGCTGTATTCTCTGATAATAAGAGAACAAAATGGAATGTGAATACATTTCAAATTGATAACATATACATCAGATTTGTATGCTTGACTTGTAGTCCGCTTGGAAATCTTCGTCAGATAACGGCAGATAGCACATGAGAGAATTATAATACGAAGAATTGGAGAAAACACCCAGAGCCTTCGGGGGATTCGAACCCGCTCTCCTACGCCCGAAGGCGATTAGCAGTGTGCTGACATATCAACTCGGCCACGGAGGGCCCTGTATACATTTTAATCGATATATGATCATCACCACTAGACATTTATGGACAAAACGAGTTGAGTGGTTCGATGGTAAGAGAGTGTTCTATGAAGGACGGATAAACATTCACGATGAGGATCCCATGTTAAAGACGATTTGCGTACAGAAGTTGAAGTGGAGATAATGAATAAGCGAAGTTTCACCATTACGACATTGTCAATGTATTTTTTTTTTTCAAATTTCCTACTCATTTCTTCACCAAATTATGTTTTATTTCTTTATGAATTTCAAAATTGGTGGCGGCATCTTCCTACGACGAAGATATGCAAGACATGTGCCCCACTGTTACCAATGTTTTAACAATGGTGACAACTATGCTTAAAAATACCAAAAAATTTTACTTTCTTATTCAATAAAAGTGTTTTTATAAAAATAATTTTTATTAGTTTAATTGGCAGCTTGAACTTACTCTTGGGACTGCTGTCATATATATATATAATATATATATGAATAAATATAAGGAACGTTTTGGATAATTTGAAAAAAAAAAGAGATTTCTTTATAACCAAATGTAGACTGCAAAAATTGAAGTAAAAGCCAATAAAAGTTTTTTTTTTTTACTTTTTATTCATTTTTTTTTTTTTTTAAGTCTAACTTAAAAAGGTTAATATATATTTTAGATTTTATTTCTTCTTAATTATTTTTTTAAATGTTCCATTTTGAAAAAAAAAAAAAAAAAAAAAAAAAAAAAAAAAACTCATTGACTTAAAATGACCATAAAAGTTTCGCTGCAGGTATTATATAAATTTTTGATATATTCTTTTTTTTTTTTTTTTTTAATTATCCTAAATACGTTTTTCTATTTTATCGGTTAATACGGATTTAAATTAACGTTAAAATTTTTTTGCTAAACTTCGATTTCGTTTTTACATGTTCTGACTGCACATAACATGTCGTATGTAGTAATGAGTCGTGTGATTTTTACACATAAGATGGTTTTCATTTTATATCTTCTTCTAAATTAAACAATAAAAAAATCAAAGAAAATTTTTTGTGCTTTATTTTTATTTTATTATAGCTACAGTAATAATTTAACGATAGCAATTTTACTCTTTAGATGAGGGAAAACAGAAACAGGTTCTTTTTTTTTTTTTTTTTTTTTTCAGCTCATTATGTTCCATCATATTATAGAGATGGTGAATTTGGGTAGTCTCGAAAATTTCCACTCTCGGTTTTTGTTTTACGTTTTTACTCATTTTGAGGTTTAGGGAATTCAAAAATCATCTAATCCACATGGATGTCATCTGTAGAGTAATCCGTTTGTAGTTTATTGATTTGATAAATTATTAAACAGTGTTCATATTATCTCAAGAAAAAGTTATCAAAAATATGTTAGTTATCTCTTATAATACTGACAAGATGCCTAACAATTTTTAAAGTTCTAATTGGAAAAAGTCGTAAGTTATTTAAAATTTACTTTTTTCATGCATGGGATAATTTGACAAATATTTGCAAAAAATATGTATTATGAGGTTGAGATCGAAATTAAATAGGATTTATAAAACTCTGGGGCTGGAGCTAAGCAATGGGGAGTTTAGTCCTAAGGGTGGTCTATAAATGCGCCATCGCAATTTCGATTCTTTGTTTCGAGGATGGCTCTCCACTTCGGTAGCTCCCACAGTTATTAATTTTCTACGGAAAATACAGATCATTGCAGTGAAGACGAAATTTTCGGGAAGCACCCGCAATTGAAATTCAAAAAAAGTCTTTGGTAATGAAACATCTAACACGAACACTGTAAAAAATAGGTTCTTAAAAAAAGGTATATATTGTCTCAAAATAGCCCCGAAAGAATATATACTTGAATTTAATAACCCATGTACTCATTTTTGAGTATATTGACATGCTCAAAAATGGGGTTGACCAATAAGAATCCCAATATCCCCATGTTTGACATGTCAATGTACTTAAAAAATGAGTACATGGGTTTTCCAATTTACGTATATATTGTTTCGGGGCTATTTTGAGACAATATATATACTTATTTTTAAGAATCTATTTTTACAGTGAAATACTCTGATTTGGTCCTTCAAATACCTCAGCTCCGTGTATTATGAGAAATATTTTCGTCTTTAATGTTTCGGATCAGTTTTAAATCATTATTTATGATAATTGGATTAATATCATTAAGTATTGTTCTGAAATCTTAGTAAGTAATTGGAATCTTACGACTTTCTTAAATGAGATTAACAGGGTAAAATTTTGCATAAGTACGATTCATGAGGATTATTTTCATCATTAAGATGCTGAAGTAGATTTAAAATATCAATTATGTTATTAGCATGAATATCATTGACTATGAACGCTCTAATTCTTTAAAAATAAAATTCTTAAGATATTAAGTATTTATAGTTTCCTTTACAAAGAGTTATTCTAAATGGTTTCTTAAAGTGAGCTAAATTGTATCAAAATAGCTCCGAAACAATATATACCTAAATTTGAAAACCCATGTACTGATGTTTGAGTATATATATGAGTATATATATAAAAATGTTTATTAAATAAAAATCTAATTTGCGAAAACATGTTACGATCTAAGATTTACAAGGAAAGGAAAAAGAAAACACTGTATTTTAAAATAAACAGTTTCTTAAACATTAAAAAAACATCTATACAATAAACACTTTATTTATTATAAGTAAGACATGTAAAACACGGGAATATCGGGATTCCTATGGGTCAACCTCATTTTTAAGCTTGTCAATATACTCAAAAATGACTACATGGGTTTTCAAATTTAAGTACATATTGTTTCTGACCTATTTTGAGAAAATTTAGCTCGTTTTTAAGAAAATATTTTTTACAGTATATGATATGACAATACTTCACACAATCTTGCATTACGGTATTGAAAAAGAAAATCTATATTAGGACAAAACACTTTTTTTTCCCCTTAACCTTTCTTTCTTTTTTTTTTTTTTTTTTTTTCAATAATACATATCAATGAAATACACATTAAACATTCTGTGCTTATATTTTCAGAAATAACTTTTTTTTCCGATATGCTTATAAATTTTAAAAACACAAAATTAAAATTATTTTATTATATTTTCATTTTTATCTCTTCAAATCTTATAAAATATTATTACTAAGTAATTCAAATAATTTTTATTCGCATATTTTTACAGGGTCCGTACGCTCCTACATTTACCTTGATTTTTTCAAACGCTAAATTTATATTATAAATTTTGTTATAATAGAAGCCTAAAAAATTCAAAACAAATTTATCGTCAAAAAATATTGGTGTAAGACTCCTACATAAAAGGCGTGGACTTATGAACCCTGTTTCATACTAATATGTTTTGTATCTACTTTAACAATAAATAAATTTTATTTATTCATAAAAATGCTTATTAAATAAAAATCTAATTTACGAAAACATGTTACGATCTAAGATTTACAAGGACAGGAAAAAGAAAACACTGTATTTTAAAATAAACAGTTTCTTAAACATTAAAAAAAACATCTATACAATAAACACTCTATTTATTATAAGTAAGAAATGGAAATAATATGATTCCATCAGTCTGCATTCAAATAATTTAACAATGTAAGATTCAGCTGATAGTAGCTGCAATGCTATTTACATTCTGTGACACATCTATTGACAAGATAGTAGAATGTATAAGCACATTTACTTTTATTTTTCAGAAAAAGAAAAAAAAAGAAAGTGAAGAATATAAGTGCATCACAAATCTGAAATTTGTATATTACCTTAATGCATCTCCTGCAAACGAAATTAAGATAAAATGCTTCTTTTCATGCAGATATGTTTTTTTTTTTTTTTTTTTTTTTTTCATTACCCTACTGCCGTAGCTAATGGAAGTATTTTATTCGGTCCAAGAATTCGATATTGAGTTTCCACCTGATTTACGCGTTTTAACGCTTCATGAGTCCAAAAAAGTAGCATTTGGTCAGTGTGTGTGTATGTGTGTACGTATGTGTGGAATTTTTCTGGCTACCATATCTCCGAAACTAATAAATATAGAACTACGAAACTTCACAATTGATATAGGTCCGGTGTACAGATGGATTTTAAAAATTTTGGTGAAAATTGGAAAACCGGAAGCGGGTCATCTGAAACCGGAAATGGGACCGTAAGTCCGAATCTCAAAAACGACTCTAGCGATTTTCTTCAAAGTTGCTATAAAAACACTCTATTAGATGCTCTTTCGAATGATATAGTTGGTTAGTTTGGTGAAATTGATTGGTTTCCTGTATAAATAACCCAATTTCAGGTCTCACAAGTGCGTTCCTTTAAAAACGGCTGTACGGATTTTTTTTTTCAAACACGCCGTATTAACTCCCTTTTAAATATACGCTTGTATGTAATTATTGTTTTCCGATCAATAATTGAGAATACCATTTTTTGGTAAAAGTTGGCTGTAGCGATTTTCTTGAAAATTGTTTCATTAATCCATTTTATTTACCCTTTCTCATGTATTACGTGGTTATTACAAGAATATTAACGCTCATCCTGATTAGGTAGTTCAGTTTTAGATCTCGGAAGTTGGTGTTAAAAAAAAAAAAAAAAAAAAAAAAATCTTTTTTTTTCTTTTTGTTATTTTTTAACTCGCTATGTAAACTCTGTTTTTTATGTCTTTATACGTGTATCAAGTTTCTCTTACTGGAAAATTCCAAAAAATGCATATCATATCTCAAAAAAATGCATGAAATACGTGTAATATTAGGTAATGGAAGTCCTGTGGTTGTTTCACACCAGATTTTTTTTTATTGCCATCGTATCAGTATTCAAAAGAATCTCTATAGGAAATAAAGTCTTTATTGTACGACTGATATAAATGTTAATCCTGATATCGTTTGTTTCATTTCATAAGTACATTTCGAATGCATTTATATTAAAGGTAATTTTTAAAAGATATTTAAAGTTTGTTTATAATTATAATCGAACTATAATAGATTATAATTGTTTGTTTATAATCTATTTTTTTTTTTCATATGTGAGAAATTATTTAAACACGGGATTCGTTTACTGATATTTTTTACATGTAAATTACATTTTAAACATTTAAGTCAAGTGGAAGCTATTTACTGTAAATCTCAATAGCATATTTTAATATTTTCTTAAAATTGATACATATTATTTCGACTTACTGTAGACTGCTTTGAAATGAAATTTGTACTTGTTGCAGAACTGGTATAAAGTGTCAGCGTATCACTTTTCAAATACTTTTTTTCGACAACTATTTTTAGAACACTTTTTTTACCTAAACAGTAGAAATTGTATATCGCATTTTGTAAAACATATACAAATGAAAAAAAAAAATGTCCAACGTGCACTTTATATACATTATTATAACTCTTGAGTTGTACTGTGAAAACTCTTCCCTCTTTTGAATGCACCGTTGGCCAGAATATTCTTTAACCATTCAAATGTCCATTTTTTTTAAAGCGTTATCATAACACTGCACATATCATAACATTTGTTTCAAACACTTTGTTAGTCTTAAAGAAAATGTCTTAATTTAGTTGCATACTGTTTATCACAATACTTTGAAAATATCTAAAGAATTTTAGTTTGTGTTTGATGTTTATGATAATTATATATCGTCAGAGCAATTATCATCGCAACTGAAGCAATAAACTATAAGTTTAGATAATGACTGTAATTTTTATTATATTGCATGATTATTAACCCTTTAACTTGTTCAATAAAGTTTTAAATGAACATTTGTGACTAAATTAATTTGTATTTAAAGAAAAGAAAGAATAATATTATAGTTTTAAAAAATTAAAGAACAAGCTTTTATAGAAATGTGAACTAAAAAGCACAAAATATCTATCTTAGTATTAAAAATCAGGATAAGAGAAAATCGCGTGAGTGACACACCGTAATATTTACATACATTTAAATCTTTAATTAAAATAACTTAGAATTAAACAGAAACCATTTTTAAAAAATCTCCCCTGACGGGGATCGAACGCTGGACTTTTAGGTTCGTAGTGCGGCGCCTTACCTCAGCGCTACATCGTTCACGTAGAGAAGGTATTTTTTTACAATATAAGTTTTTTGTTTGCTCCCAGAGCAGTTACAAACAAACATACATACATACAAACATACATATAAGCATACAAGCATACATACATGCAGGTGAAGCTAATAAAAGCGTGTTAAAAATAAGATATGTACTCGTGATAAAAGATAAAATTTATTAATTCATTAATTTCTTGAAGGGAAGAATACCATCAGAGTAAAACATCAAGGTTTTGTAAATGGAAATTAATCATATAAAATTAAAATATTAAATAAAAAGTAGATGATAGCGGAATGGGATTTTTAATATAGGCTATTACGCAACTTTCTAATGCTACGTTATTATTTGGCATCTGTTAAAACAATGAATGTGATATTTAGAAGTATTTAAAAATTCCACGATACATACTGATCACGGGCAACTATTTTTTTATTTTTATATAATCATGTACTCTGCTGTCTCTGCAATTGAGAAATTACCTTCGTACATTTTATGTAATATCTATACATAACTAAATGTTTAAATATATACCTAGGGGTATAATACGAATATACAACATACGATTACAATTTTTAGAAAAGTACACCTCTTAAAGAAAAAAAAAGGTGTAAGATAAATTTACTTTGAAATATAATATAACAACGCTGCTCGGCATGAAAATTGCCTCTGACACAATTTTAGCATATTCTTATGTAAAATGACCTCCTTAATCCGAACATGACGACCATTTTTCTCTATCACGCACCGTTTTATAGCAATGGCCCCCTATTTTTATCATTTTTTGGTGATTTTTGACTTTTAGGGGGGGGGGGTATTTTAACCTTGAAATATTTTCTGAGGGGCTACAGAGTTCTAAAAAATGGACATTTCTGACAAGGGAAAATTTTTGGAGGGGGGGGGGAGATTTGACACTGAAATTGTGCATTATATATCTTACATACTTTTAATCTCTTACTGATGTTATTTTTTAAACTTTATACATTTTAGTTTTTAGATGTTAAATTAATTATTTTATATTTTTCAAATCAAATTCATGGTCATAAAATTATCGAACAGGGAAAGAAATTGAGGGAAAGGGTGGTGTATCTTGAAAACGGTTCGTGACTGGGCGAAATTAGAGCCATATTCGGATTCAGGGGGGCATTTTTCATAAGAATCAGCAACAATGGTATCTTAATAATTCTACATCTTAATAATTCGTTATAATCCCAGATTACAAATTTGCATTGTAAATGAGTTTCAATAATAGCAGACATTTGAATTTCCTTCCCATAAATCATTCTTTAAAAGCAAAAAAAATAAATAAATAAATAACTTATAGAGAATGTTTTTGTTTTCGTATAATCGTATTAAAGGACGTATGGTAGCAAACATGTTTACTTGGGTTATAGAACATGATGTTACAGTGCAATATTGGAATTCATGTAATCAGATTTACAAAATCCATTTTATACAGAATTAAAGTGTTAAGCATAGTTTTTAGTTAAATTGTAGAATAATTGTAAACTATAAAACCTAAAAATTAAATAAACCAATAACATAATATATTTGCTAACTAGTTACAAATTTTTAAACTAAATACCTTTAAAAAATATTTATATTTTTTTTATTTATTGCTTTTGTATTTATTTCTGATATAGAATATGTATTTCTTAAAAAAATAATTGTAAAGATTTTATTCCGTGCGTAGGACAGCAGTGCGTATTCAAATAATAATAATTATTATTAATATTATTATTATTTATTATATTATGCATATTTGTATGCAAAATTTACAAATTACAGTTGTTGCAAAATGTTACAAAAGTTGCAAATTGTCATTTAATGTTAAAATATCACACAAATAACATTTCTTGTTTCTTAAATATTCTGTTACACACATGCACGTCTTCTCTATATCAAAGCAAGTTTTACAGTTGTTAAACTATTACTTTATTTCTAAGCTTAAGAAAACGTTAATTAATAACTGCAAATAACAAATCGAAATTTATAATAATTGGTAAAATTTACGTTATAATTAACGTATTTTAATTTATTGATACAGTGTGTCATAAAAATTGCGGAAAAAACCGCTAAAAGAATGATTATTCAAAGGATTACTTCTAGAATTGAATGAAACTATGTTACAAAACATAGCGCATAGTAACGGATACATAAAATACTTTAAACTGAAAAATATATTATAAAACTACATTATTGAAAAATAAATTGATTCTGTAAAATATTTATTTATTTTTCACTTAAATTACGATTTTAAACGTTGTTCATAAATATTTAGATTACTTTCTTGTTTAATTAATAGAAAAATTTGTTTTTTGTTATACCGAATATGAAATTGTAAACAAAATATTATGAGAAGCAGTAGAATATAGAAAGATATTAAAACTTCTTCACACACCATAAATTTTAAGTCAGCACAACCGAGTCTTGCTTTTGCCTCCAAGGCAATAGCACGTATTTGCACCTGATGAAGAAAGGCTACGTCCTTTCGAAACCGGTTGTGCTGACTTAAAATTTATGGTGTTTGAAAAAGTTTTAATATATTTCTATTGATTATACGCCAGTTTTCGTATTTAGCTTTTAGCAGTAAAAAATTCCTTTGAAAAATAGTAAGCATCGAATATTTCTTTGGGAATGTTCACCAAAAATAAGTACTGATATATTGTTTATGAAATAATATTTTCTGTTATTCTTCATAACTATTTAAGAAAAATCATTCAAAAAAGAAAAAAAAATATGTTCATGAATAAATGTATATAGGATGACCTAACACTTAATACCATTCTCTGATATTCATTTATAGAAACATAATTCTGAATCAGGTAAAAAATGCGGGATTATTGTATGTAAATGCACACTAGGTTTCAAATAAAGTTTTTATTTTAAAATTTTCATTACACTAAACAACACTTCTAGCTATGTTATTTATTTAAATACATTAATAAATTTCCTGATAACTCATTATAAATGAAACATTTGATAAATTAACAAAATGGAAATGCTGTAAAATTGCAACAGCAATTTATTTGCATTTTATGATATGTTTAAATGTCCTTTTAAATGCCATTAAATCTACGCGCACTGGTAATTATTTTCTCTGGTATAAAAGTGTTCAGCATTTTCGTTATGCTTTAGTTTTACAGTTTAAAAATTCTGGAATTACTTACAATTAAACGTATAACTCTAATTAACGTAAAATATCATACATACTTCTCATGCATTTTAAGATTATGTAAACGTATAAAAGCTATTTACATTTTATGACCCACACTATTATCACAACCATTTACAAATATATGGCACAATAAATAATATTTTAAAATTGCATTTCTAGTAATTGTGATTACAAATGTTATGATTTCATTGGAATATATTATTTGAAACAAACTGAT
Source organism: Salticus scenicus (assembly GCA_963930645.1). Lineage (NCBI taxonomy): Eukaryota > Metazoa > Arthropoda > Arachnida > Araneae > Salticidae > Salticus > Salticus scenicus. Next base: position 76,479,536 of record OZ005654.1, on the reverse strand, counting down.
TACCACGAACTCTGTTATGTTGTGAGTTTTGATGAAATCTAATCTCTTTGTTTGCTTCAAATAAATCCACTTTTTATCGTAATACATGAAATGTATTTATGTTTTGTCATTCAAAATTTATAAAAATATATTATTTTTGGATGCTCAATATAAAGTTAAACTATTTAATAAGATAGGAATTATATATAAATATATATATACATGCATTTAACGAATTGTAATTTTTGTGATTTTGAAAAAAAAAATCTATATTTCTCGACCCTTTTTATTTTATAAAGAGAAGATCTATTTTGATGTGTTATAAACGGGATTTAATGCTATAGATTCAAAATGCTATAGATGTGATTCTAGATCTATTTCTATATTCTATTTCAAGAATGGTATGAGTAATGGTTCTTGCTTTAAAATAAGAAAGCCGTTTTTTGTTACATGAAACACGCTTACATATTTGCCTTTGAAATTCCACGCAATAAATTTACATGAAAATATGTAAAACAAGAACAGCAGAGATTGTGGAAAAAAATGAAATTTCAGAAATATTTTGTGTGTATATATACATATATATATATATACATTATTTCACATATATACTTTTATAATAATTAAAAATAGAATTTCGTGCACAGTCTTTATTTTGTATTTAAATCTTAATTAATGAGAATCAAAAAGTGGCACTGTAAAATTATTGACGAAATTCATTTCTCTAATGGCGCAATTTCTTAATTTTCGGCAGCTTCTAGTATATTTCCATGATTAATCATAATTAATAATGGAAATGTACTGTACGTTTCAACACATATGTTCATTGGTGGAAGAGATACGGAAGAAATTGAGCCAGTAAACACCCTGTATTAGAAAATATCTATACATGATAGAGAAAAATTGGAACTAGTTCCGGTTTCACTACATCAAAAATTGTAAATTTCGGCCAATAGTATGAAATGAAAATTTTAGATATTGACTTGTGTAATTTAAGATTGTCTGTTGACATAGTCCACATTCCACTTATTTTCTGCAGAAACTAGTATTACTATGAGAAATTTAATATTAATTTAAATTTTAAAGCCTATTGAGATTTCCATAAATTAACAATTGAATACCATTAAAAATAATATATTATAATACCTATTCGACTAATATTTATTTTATTTATGTAAAATTAGTTTAGTAAATTAGCAATGGTTTTATAGTTTCTTTTCGTAACTCTGCGTACATAATTTATTCGTACAAGGTATTTTACATATAGTAAATAAAGAAATATTTATACAATATTCTACATTTAACATAAAATAGCAATGCATTCAAAAAAGCAAAATATATAATTTATTTGTGTTTACAGATCAGACTGTTCTATTTTTAATCTCTCACGATATATATTTAAAAAATAAATATTAATTAATACTTTAAAGAAAATGTCAATTGGAAAAAAAAAATGCAAGTCTGACTTCAAATACAATCTTAACACGTTTTGTTAATTACATGAGCAATTAGTAAATGCATGTATCATTTAATTTTTTATCGAAATGTACTTTTCAGTGACCGGAAAAGTTTTTAGTAAATAAAGTCTCTTGCATTTTATTTAAAATGTAAAAATTTAACTGATTAATTATCTACATAAACATGAACACATTTTGCTTTCTTTTGACTGCGTAAAAAGTCATCGTTAAATCCCTTTATTAGATGGTGCAATTAAGTGGAAACAAAACACTTCGATATTCTTTTTTTTTTTTTTTTAAAGAAAAAATACCTTACACTTACTACTTTCTTCAAGCTAACTCTATGTATAATTAAACTTTCGAAAAACTTATGTTTCATATTTGATTTTCTTTCTTTTGTTTCGAATAAATTTTTAATGAATGCATTCAGCATAAAAACAAAAAAAGATATAACCGAAGTTAATGTATTGGCGATTCAATCGAACTATTTTATTTAATTAGAAAACATGTACAAATTTCTTCTAAGGTTCCAATATTTACCATTTTTTTTACATTTTTTCTGTTTTACGATTTTCGAAATAACAATAATGCATAATATATAACGATACAAAAATTATATAAATATAAAATTAAATTTAGTATCATATATCTGTTAATCTTTCGATAAAAACACAGACAATAAAATTGCGTTGTAAGTGAGGTTCGGTAACTGCAGACGTTTGAATATCTTTACCGTAAATCATTCTTTAAATGAAAAAAGAAAAAAAAATCGTAACTTGTAGATTAAGTTTTTATTTCCGTATAGCCGTATTATGAGAGATATGGTAGCAAGTATGATTAATCATGTTAGATAAATTGAATGTCAAAATACACTGAATATTCAGAATTCACGTTATGAGATTTACAAAATCTATAATATAGTGAATTTCAATGCTATGTATACTCTTAAGTAAATTGTCGCCTGTTTGCAAAAAATGAAGCCCTAAAAAACAAACGAACCAGAAACATAATATATTTTCAAATTAATTGGAAAATTTAAAATAGTTGTCTTCAGAAAATATTTATATTTATTATTTACCACTTTTTTATTTATTGTTGATATATAAGATGCAATTATTTAAATAATAATTGTAAAGAAATTATTCGGTGCAAGTTAGCAGTGTTCATTCAATTTTTTATTATTAAAATTATTATTGTCACTTTCTATGCGAAAGTAAAAAAAAAAAAAAAAAAAAAAAAACAGCAAACATGTACAAATTGTCTTTTAATATGTAAAACACAAAGCGTTTAATACACACTATTACACACATGCGCATATCCTCTTGATCAATGCATGTTTTACAATAGTTAAAATATTTCTTCGTTTCAAAGCTTAAGAAAACATCAATTAGTAGAAGCACGTAACAAATTAACACTCATAAATATTGGTTAAATTTTATTTTATTGTTACAGTGATTTCCGAAAATTCAGGAAAAATCACAAAAAAGTGTGATTATTCAAAAGATTACTCGTAGAATTGAATGAAACTATTTCACAGTACAGTCGGTAACAAAAGTATCCGAACCACTAGCAAAAATTCCTATATAATAAAATGCTGTTTTGTTAAATAAATCCTTGTCGAATCCTGTTCTTATGTCAGTCTAAGAACATGACAAGGATTTCTTTAACTCTACTTTTTAACTTTTTATATAGGAATTTTTGCTAGTGTTTGGATACGTTTGTTACCGACTGTACTCTTTAAAAATGGGAAGGGAAATTTCGCTCAAATTGAGCCATTTTTCACTCAATCGACATGTCGAAAGGCAACTTCTCATGTTGAGGAAAATCCTCTCAAATCATTGAGCTTTTATGGGTGGTTTAGATTTGGGTTAATTGAAGCAATTTAATTTTGGAAGAAATTGTACCAGATTACAGTGAAACTGTTTGATGTTGGAAAAAATATGATTTCCTTCCACCGGTATCGAACTCGAGTACTTTTCCGTGGCGTACAAACGCGCTACATTACGGTACGTTTACATGCTGAAAAAACTTGTATAGCCGTTGTCAATCATTCTCAAATGGAGAAAATATTATTTGTCAATTTTGATTTAATTTATACATAGCATAAATCTATGAGAAACCTAATCAACTTCCTAAAAATAACACCATTGTTTTAAAATTGAGGAAAAATTTTTGTAAACAGAATCTTTATAATAAGCAGAGATTTTTGGATCCTGCAAATTAGTTATATAAAATTTAGCACGTTTAGAAAAATAAATTCTTTCACGCAAAGTTGCAGAATTACTTGAATAACAGTGAATGAAAAAAAAGTAACGGGGCAGTCATTGGGGACTGCCGATAGAAGTGAAAACTAAGTAACTTATGAATTCCATCGTCGAGCTATTAGATTATTATTTTTTAATTATTTTTGGTTTGTAAAGAAGTGTTAATATTGTAATATGACTAAAATATATATATTTTTTTTATTTATTTAAAAATTTATATTGAAAGCAAAAAGAAGAATATAACAGTCTGTATAATAACACGTGCTTGTACTTTGTGAACTATGTATATACTCTGGAAAAAAGTACATACATACATAGAGTATTGAACTAGAAAGAGACAGATGCCAGTAGCCAGTATACTACTCGTATTAGTATACATTTTATACACACACACACACACACACACACACATATATATATATATATATATATGCAGCGGCGTGCGCTACATATATGGATATATATGTAGAGAGATATACTCCTTGTATATATATATATATATATACATAATGTATACTAATAACGCACGGAGTTATATCTATGTACATATATATACATAGTATACATATAGCTCATGGAAAGCGTTCGGTGACTATGACGCGAGTTCCATGATTTTTGTTTAACCGTATGAAGTGTACTTTTTTACATCGGAATTTTTGCTAGTGTTCGGACACTTTTGTTACCGACTGTACTATTTTGTTTATGCATATTATTCCCGATGTTGAGTTTAATTATATTTAAAACATTATGGCACCTTTTTTTGAACGTTTTACATGAATTTTAATAAATTAGTTTCAATGAATACAATAAAAATATTTAAAAACTTTAAGCAGAAAAAAAAAAAATCTACATTATATAATGCATTGTTCGTTTCCTTTATATTGCCCATATTTAATTAAGAAACAGTTTTTAAAAGACATTCACTGTTCATTTTAATATATACGTCTAAGAGAGAAAAACGCCGAAGACAGTAGAGACTCCAACCGAGGCTCATGTTCGAAATATTTTTTCTACGCACGCGCAGAGAGTTCGGGTAAGGCATCGACACCCAGGAAAAACATTGGGATAGGGAAGTCGATGCCGAAGACAACAGTGACCCGAAACGCAGTTCAGTCATAATTCATTGGAATTTCGTTACAGAACTATATTTTTTACAGAATTTATATTCATTTAAACATAATGACAAATGAAGTAACTGAAGTCCTGTAATTTGTAATAAAATACCCTTCCGATCGGCAGCAAAATTATTCGAACGCTAGCAATAATTACTATTAAAAAAAGTACAATTAATACTGTTTTGTTAAAAAAATCCTAGTCAAGTCATGTTCTTAGACTGACTAAAAACATGACTCGACATGAATTTATTCAACAAAGCAGAAATAAATGTATTTTTTTTTTATATATAAGAAATATTGCTAGCTTTCGAATAATTTTGCTGTCGACTGTAAATGTTTTAAGAATGATCTTTAATATAATATCAATTACTAAGTTTATAAAAAATGCAATGTAACATGAAGAAAAAGAATTAACATTTCTAGGTTGAAGAAAAAGTTAAAAAATTACTTTATTAATATTAACTAAAAATATTTTTCTTTACTTAAAACCTGTATCATTCTGCTAAAAGCAATTTTTTTTCTTTTCTTTTGTATTGTAGTATACCTTATTAAACAAATTCTACTTTTAATGCATGAATATCGTAAATTAAATTTTTGTTTAACTGCGAGGAAGGCTTGTCGGACGCCCAAGAAAGTATGTGAGCCCCGAGACTCACATGAAATTATTTGGAACCTTTCCATTATAGTGTAAGAGCAGTGGAGCCACCAACTGAGGTTTATGATCGATTTTATTTTTCTGTGTACGCGCAGAGAGTTCGGGTAAAGCATTGATACTCAATCACCACATATCAAAATAAGAAAGTCGCTGCCGAAAACAACATTGACCCGAAACGCGGTTCGGACCAAATTCATTGGAATTTCATTGCAGAATTATATTTTTTCAGATTTTATATTTATAAATGATTCATTTAAACATAATGAACAATGAAGTAACTGAAGTCTGGTAATTTGTTAGAAACACCCTTAAATGTTTTTAAAAATGGCCTTTAATATAATATCAATTACTAAGTTTATAAATTACGCATTGTAACACGTAGAAGAAGAATTAATATTGCTAGGTTGAAGAAAATATCTTATTATATTACTTTATTAATATTAACTAAAATCTTTTTTCTTTACTTAAAATATGTATCATTCTACTAAACGCAATTTTTGCTTTCATGTTACACTGCATATATTGTAGCTTATAAAGCCACAATAATTTTTAATCTCAGCAGAGAATTTTATAATGGTACATTAAATGAAATTGCATATATTTATTACAATAGAGAAATATTTTATTCATGTCGATATCATAACACCATTTTTCTAGCTATCCATTAGAGTATTCATCAGCTATATTAGAATTCCCATTAGTATTATTTTCCATTAACTTAGTTAATGAATGATCTTACTTAATTAATGTACAGTCAGCCAAAAAAAACGCCACCCACCCCCCACCTAATTTCTTCGTAAATTATCGTAGAACCATGCGACTGGTACCGATCAGTTTGTAATAACGTCTAGTTTATAATGTTATAGTTAGAATTTACTTAGGGGGTCGTCTACATGATATAACTGACATCAACTTCATTTTTTTTAATGGTAACCCCCCTTTTTTATAATTTATTTGAATTCTTTGGATCAAATCATCACGGAAAATGGTATAGTTTATATATTTCGCTCAATTTTTCATACAGTTATAAGCTGTCAATTGAAGCAATTGGGGATGCTAATGCTAAATTTTTTATTCGTTAGAATGAAGTGACCCAAACATATTCCATGCAAATTTTTGCTAAAAAAACATTTTTTGAATTATGAAAATTATTAATAAATTCATATTTGAAAAAATTATGAATTATGACCTATATTAATTTTTGCACGAATAGAACGGGCATCATCAAAAACATGGGTTACAGCTCCTTCCTAACATTATTTTTTGAGTTACAGTGATATTTCACTTCTTATTCCTGTTAGGGGGCCGTCACTTGTTATAATCTGTATCCTCTATAAGTAAATGTTTGTATATAATTTGACGGAAAACTATTTTAATTTACCTTTATGTTATTTTTATTGTTTCCTAAGCAATATTTCGATGTCTATTATACAAATTGGCATATTTTTGTAAAGTTATCACAATGTAGACGATGGATTGTGAAAGAATTTCAAAAGAAAAGAAATCCCGCCTCTGATTCGCTGAAACACTATTTAAAAAAAAAAAAAGACTAATTTGCATATTCCTATTTGACTCTATATGTGACGCTGGTATGCATAAATCACAATGGTATTTCTACATCGATTATTGAAGACAAAACTTAAACGATTTAATTACAAATATGCAAAATTATTTTGTTTTATGTTATAAAGTTTTAGAAAATTTGTGAAAAGGCGTGGCTTACGGTACAAGAGAGGAATATATCCGATCCTAATATGTTAAATCTTTCTTCATAAGTATTAAATATCTTTTTCAAGTTTTTCGCTGCTAAAATTCCATTTTAACCCTGTTACACTTTTTTTTTTCGCATTTCAATATTCAAGAGTACGTACACCTCTAATTAAATATCACGTTTTAGAAAACACGGTACAGCGAAACTGATTGCATGAAACAGCAATTATGCATTCGACAATCGTTTTATTATTATTATTATTATTATTAATTTTAAAATATTTTTTACCATGAATTTTATGTTTAAATTTTGTTGTGACATATTTGCATTTGGTTACTGTACCGTTTGTAAGCTTTGTGTTATTAATAATTTATCCCATAATGCAACATAATAAAATATCAAATTTCTATTAAAAGTTTTTTAATACAGAATCAAATAGTGAAAAATTGCTTTTTTTTTTTTTTTTTTTTTTTTTTTTTTTTAAGTTTATAAGATCTATTATTGGAACATAGCTCAATAGTATTTATTTTCAATTTCCTAATCACGAAATCAAAGTCACAGTTATTATGGAATAAAAATTTAAAACAAAGGAATAGTCTTATTACTTTCAAATATATAGATATTGCTCTTACAGAATCCTGAAATTTCATTTAAAAGACTTTAATCGTCTAAATTTAAAAATTCAAAATAAAATAAATTAATCTAAATGCTTTTAAAGTTGAAACGGGAAGATTTCAAAATATATGAAAATTGGCAATTGTGTTTTGAACATTTTGGTGCGGCAGATATTAAAAACAATATTTTAATGATGAGCTGAACCTGAGCTTAAGAGAGGGCGGATCCAACTATTTAGCACAAGTGATATCACTTGACTAAAACCAGAATAAACAACATTTTAATTTATTCGGGGTATTTTTAGCCCACTGTGATTCCTTTTTTTTTTTTTTTTTAAAGAGAAATTTATCTTACTTTAACATAGATTTTTGCTATTTACCGCTATCCACATGTGACCTTCAGCATTAGCATTTCAACGAGGAGTCATCATCTTCTTCCATAGCAAATTTTAAATAAACTTAAAATCATATATATTTGTGAAAATCTAAACAGATTTTTCTTACTGAGAAAGTCATTCCACACTGAAATACATGCGTAATCGGTCACTTATACGCCAGTTCACATACAATATATTGGTAGGTAGGTAGGTTGGGTTTAATATCGCACTAGTACTGCGCTATGGGTAATTGGCGACGGTCTGGGACGCACCCCTAGGATGATCCGGAGACACGCCATCGTAATTTTTATCGTTCACGGAGACGATGGCTTCCCTGCTTCTGATAACATAGTTTACTGTTCAGATTACTTATTTATTTATTTTTATTTTATTTATTTATTTAATTATTATTATTATTTTCTTTCTTTCTCCCCCCCCCCCTTTTTTTTTTTTTTTTAATAGAGTAATGTAACATTTTGACCTTTTCAACTGAAGATTTAGATTAAGGGTAGTCAGCCTTTCTACACCCACCGTCCACTTCGGTATCTGTGTTAAGAGTAAAATTTTAGAACATCCCGTTAAGTAGTAGGATTTATTATTTTGCATATTAATTTGTTACACATTATAAAATATAAAAGCAAATGAATATCGTGGAGATTTATGTACGAGTTTTTAATAATGTCATGAAAAAAATAATAATTAATTAAAAAAATAAATAAATAAAAATAAAAAAATCCGTTTTAATATTTTTAAAAAGCCAATTAAATTTAAAAAAAATGAAAGTACTGCAGTATCAGAACAAACTCCTATTGTCACTGTGAAACGGCCTTGGGAACGAGGTTGAGTGCAACCGTTTCAGACAATTGTACGGCAGCTTGAGTTAAAATAATTTTGAATTTTCAAACAAATTTAAAACCATTTACCCCTTTTTTTTTCTTTTGATAGAAATTTTAATATATATTCAAGCTATTTAATTTTCTTCGTATGAAGTGAATTAATCGATGTTTAATCAATAGAAACCAATAAAAATCTTTTAATTCATAAACTAAGTGAGAGAGTTCTGTGAATTAGTCATTTTTTTATTTTATAATTAACATTTCTGAAATTTTTTTCCGGTGTGAAACTTACTAAATAATGTATACTGGGTGGTAGATCATGATTTATATTTTATAAATGTATAGACGGACCCCTAATACATTTCCACGTGTAACTCTTTTTAGAATTGAGGTATGTTTTCCAAACCGTCTTGATCTCAGAAATCTGAATATGAAGTCAAAAATAGGGGATGCCATTGAAAAAAATGAAGTTAAAGCCAGTTTTAATATGTAGACGGCCCCCTAGGCAAAATGTAACTATACGGTTTTAAACTAGACGTTATTACAAATCGATCGGCACCAGTCAAATGTTTCTACGATAATTTACGGCGAAATTAGGTGGTGGGGGGGGAGGGGGGGGCGTTTTTTTTTTTTGGCTGACTGTACAAATATTTTAAGTAATCTGATCATAAAGATGCAATAATTTTCCCACATCTCTGACTTAATTTAAGAGCCATCTATAAATCTTTTACGACAAAAGATTTGCAAAATACATCTGTTTTGAATAATGAATGTTTTAATGTTATAAAGTAATTAAGCTATTGGAAAGCATAAAGGATACAATAAATTTACATAATGTATAGATAGTTATTGATCAGAATAAATGACATTCTAGTTCACTTAACTGAATAATATTTGCGATGTGATATAAAACTTTTCATATTAATGCACAATGATAAACATTTCTAATTGACATGAGAAATAATTTAATACAGAAATTTTATTTCATTCAAAAGTGTAAGTTAGGTCATAAAATAATTATGACAGTTTAACATTGCAAGAACATTACAAGGCAAAAATATTCAACACTCTACTTTTAAATGTTTTTACTTTATCTCGACTCATCGAATTAGCTGTGTTCATCAATTCCCTCTAATATGCTTAGTTAAATCCTTTCTTATCTTATATCTATATCATTGGTTCATGTATTTTGTATCAATTACTGCCGAACATAAGTTGCAATTTTGATATTGTCAGATAAATGCCCCCTTTTGCTTTTCACTGAGGGTCAAAAAATTTAAATAATATACGAGGACATTTCCGGAGAATGCTATTATTAACCTCCACGATATTCCAGTCTGTTTGATCTAGAATTTTAATTGGTGAAGAAGTCTATTTCTGCGTTTCCCTTACGTTTGCATTCTTAATAAATAAATTCGGAACCGTTCTTGACTATTGAGTGTATGAAGCAATCACATTGTAAATATTTTTTCTAGCTGCATTTTCAACACATCATAGAACAATTCTGGTATTACCTCTGATTATTATTACGAGGGTTGCCTTTTATGTTTTTACAAACGACCAATAGAAGGCGCTACAGAAATTTGTCTTTAGGATATTTGTAAAATTCACATTTTTTCTTTTCTTCTTTTGTCTTGGAATCAGTGGCATCTTAGAAATCGTCTGTGTATTTTGTTTACTGTGAGTGTTTAATAGTTGCAAGTGAGTAAATAAAATGAAAGTAACTCGTGAAGGTTTCCGTTGGATGATTTTTTATGATTTTAAGAAAGGCCTCACTCGACAAGATTGTATAGTATCGCTTCGTGAAACTTCTGGTAATGAAGCACCCTAAAAAAAGACTGTTTACAATTGGTTTGCAGAGTTCCGTCGTGGTCGTGCGCTCGTCAGTGATAAATCTCGTGAAGGAAGAACAATATCGGTAGTGATTCCAAACAACATCTATGCTTTGCGCAAGATGATTGAAGAAGGTTGGCATGTCACGTATCGTGAGGTAGAAGCATCCCTTGACATATCACAGACTGCAATGCATTCGATTTTTCGTGAACATTTAGCTGTTAAAAATATTTCTTCCAAATGGATTCCGCACAATTTGACAGAAGATCAAAAAGTAGCTCGTGTAAATTGGCGTAAGGAAATGCTAAAAAAATTCAATTGGGGAACAGCAAAATCCGTATACAACACACATCGTTACAGGTGCCGAAACTTGGATATATTCGTATGAGCTGTTTGGGTGTTACCGGATCAACCGAATCCTACGAAAGTTGTTATTTCACAAAGCACTTCCAAGAAAATGATTGCTTGTTTCTCGGCCTTACAGTACATATAGCAACCATTCCGTTCATTAATCGAAAATCTGTTAACGCTAAATGGCATACAGAAATTTGTTTGCCAATAGTCATCAACGAAATCAGGAAAAACAGCAAAAATCACCGCATCATTTATCACGACAACGCCAGCTCCCACACAGCCCGTGAAACAATTGATTATTTGAAGGATAAATATATCGAATTAATGTCTCATTACCCACATTCCCCTGATTTGTCTCCCAACGACTTTTTCTTATTCCCTTATGTCAAACGAAAAATGCACGGGCAGCGATTTTCATCACCTCAAGAAGCTGTTGATGCCTTCCTGAACCATGTTTCTGAGGTATCAACTCCACAGTGGAAAAACTGTTTCATGAATTGGTTTGAACGTATGGAAAAATGTATAAATCTTAAAGACGAATATTTTGAAAAGCAATAAAACAGTTTGTTCCCAAAAAATTCTTTTTCTTCCTACTTTTTCTAGAAACTTAAGAGCAACCCTCGTATATGCGTTCAAGAAAACTCAGAGATTTCTCTAACTTTGACTATTTATTCTCTATTTCGGTTATTATAACGATATTGAAATGTTTTCAAATCGATATATAATTTCTTACTGCAGGCTATAGCCCAAAGAAAACTTCATATTCTTTGCATCTAACAGACATACATATTTCCTTACCTGCTTCGGTAAACGAAATTTCAGCAGATAAAATTTGCCTAACGACAAAACAATGTGTGGAATTGTCAACGTTGAAACATTTTTCACTATCTGCTGCTGAGACTTGGCGACATTTTGCGATGTTTTGCCGGCGAGTTGTAATACATTCTGATTAAAATGCGTTATTATTATTATTTTTTATCAATATTCTAAACCAGAAATCTGTCAATTTATACTGTAGTGTTTCATGGATTGTTTACCATCTCAAATTCTCTAAGAGCTTCTACCAGTTTTCTTATGTTTACCATATCGGTCCTTCCATGCGTAGAGTTTAAAACGCGAAATAGTGTTTTAAAAATAGTTGACGAAGCTTGTACGCGCGTGGATGTTAAAATCTTAGTATTAGCTCTAAGATTAACTAAGTCGCTGTTTATTAGAACAGGGGCATGACTCATTTCCAAATTGCTAGTCTTTTGTCTAATGTCTGGAATTTTTTTTTTATTATTATTATTTCCAAATTCTCTGCTCTTGAATATCGTTCCACGGCTCTACGGATTTTCTCTAAATTTGCCATATTAATCTTCTTTTTAATACCCTTTCCTACCTAATTTATAGCTTCCGGTGAACAAAAGAATTTGCCAATTTTTGGCGAAAATCTGAAGTGGGACTAAAAATCGGCATCTCAAAATGGCTTTAACGTATTTCTTCCAATTCCTTTTCTGGATCTCTTTTTAAATATCCTATCGCATGTATTACCCGGTTACTACAGGAGGTTTGACAGTCATCCTGATTCCTAGTTCAGTTTTAGATCTCGTAAATTGGTGCTTAATAAAACGGCTGTACCATTATTTTTTCAAACTCGTTATGTATGCATTGTTTCATATTCTTTTACGACAAATTTATTAGTTTGCTCTTACTAGAAAATTGTTAGACGTCTCATTTTTCAAATAAATTTTATGTTTATGTTTTTGGACCACAGATATCTCGTAAAATAATATATATTATAAAATTATATGGGTAACAGAGTATAAAGGGAATCGTGTACTTGATACACACTAGATTGTTTTAAATTAAAATTTTGTTACTGTTTCATTAATATTATCGAGGAAAATTAGTTTGAGGTAAGCAAAATTTTTTTGTTTGTTGAATGTAGAATATTGTATATAGAATGTACATTATTTTATCACTTTGTATATTTTTCTGAAAATATACTTTAAAATGTATTGTAATGTTTATGAATATATGTATTTTGAACATATTTTAATATAACTATATATTTAATTTAGCTGTTACCTTGTTTTTTCTCGCAATGAAGAGATATAATTTTATAATTTCATGGTTATAACTCTGCTGAAACATATATTTCATTATATTTATTTTTATAGTTATTATTATTATTATTATTTTAAATTATGCTAAATTTGTCTTTGTAATTTCTATAAGTGTAATTTCACATAATATACATAAAATATTTTATTGAAATTAAGTTTAGTATGAAGTTTAGTTAGTGGGGGATTTTTCTAAATTTGCCTAATTTCACTATCTCCAAACACTCACTAGACAATGCATGTTAAAAAAAAAAAAAAGGAAAATGTTCTTAATCTAGCTATATATCCACTGGCACTCGTAAAATGTAAACCATAGTATTCAGTATACCTTATTAAAACTTATGCATTTGCATCTATTATGTTTTTTTTTTCTTTTTCCCAGTCTTGATGTCTGTATGAATATATTCCTTCATTCACTTTTAAAAACAACGTATTTATAGTTCTATAAATTATGCATTTCATGAAAAGGATTTATTTTTATACTAGCAGGCTTTGCCCGCTTCGCTGGACACTATATTTAAATGATTCCCCAAAACAGCTTATCATTAATAATAATAAAATATCCTAAAAAAAAAAAAAAAAAAAAAAAAAAAAATCATTGAAATCCGTCAAAATCTAATTTTAGGTTCCCCAATGCCTTCGGCAGTCCCTTACCTGCTTTTTACTCCCCCTCCCTCGCGGTTACAGTTGAAAGTTTTACAAAATCTCATCAAAGTGCATATTTCGCACACTTAATTAACACCCACACACCAAAATTCGCCATTCTTAGGTAATTTGGACGGATTTAAGCTTCAAAATGTGGTTTTTGACCCGCCCGCCCCAAGAGGAATGGGAGGGGGGTAAATTTCCAAAATTACTTTATATTGCATGTTGCATACACATACCTAACCGACACATAAAAAAATTGAGATCATGAAATTATTTAAAGCTGAGCTATGCTTTAAAACTTTTTTTTTTTTTAAATCTCTTCCCCCGTTCTTAAAGGAGGGGAGGAGGAGGGAATTTCGCAAAATCTCTTCATACTGTGAGTTAGATACATATAACCGTCCCTTACATAAAAAATGTCCAACCTTAGATAATTTAGTGCAGCGTTACGCATGAATACATGTTTTTGCCCCCCATTCTCCAAAGGGCGGTAGGGTGGAATTTCATAAAATCCCTTTGTAGTGTGTGTTCAGCTCGATTTCCTCGTGTGTTGAGTACCCTTCTTCCAAAAATTTTCCCTTCCCTCCCCCCTTAAAAATCCAAAATTCCAAAATCGCAGAAAATAATATTTTTGTACTCAACTCTGGTCTTTCCATCTGCAATTTCTTCACCGTTAAATAATTTGGAGCCGAGTTAAGCCTTCTGCTCCCCAAGGGAGACAGGGGGGGGGGATGATTTTGCAAAATTCCGTCTTAGTTGGGGGGTCAGGCTCCGAAAACCAACCTGGTCACTAAAATTTGTGACCCTCTTTCCCACAGAATCGTCATGGCAGTGTTGAGTCAGTGAATCATTGAGTTTACTCTTTTATATGTACAGATTTGTTTATATTTTTTATGGACTACTTGGCTTAAGGTTGCTGTCACAAAAATAGAGTGCTTGGCGAAAAATATCCTATCTACTTCAGTATTAAAATTAAAAATATACAAAGGATTATCAACAAATAAAGCTCTTTAATACAGATCTGAATTAGCTTTCATTTTCTTATTATTTAATTTTGGTAATGGCATCATGTTGTCATGTGCCTAAGCAAATTTAATATTTATTATTTTTTTTTATTATTATTCGCGTGAAATATTCTTTGGCAACAATTAAAAATTAAAATAAATTATTTTAAAGTTTTATTATACAAGAAATATTTATATTATATAGAAGATTAATTAAAAATTTACATTTTTTCCGGTATAAATAGTAGCCTATGTCTTATTCCAGACTATTATCTATCTCTGTACAAAATTTCATCCAGATCCGTTTAGCCGTTGTGGCGTGATTAAGTAACAAACATCCATCCAAACTTTCACGTTTATAATATTAGTATAGATTAGTTATCATGTGCATGTGCCAGATTGAGTTATTTTGCTGTCAATTTGACAAAATTTTAATTTTAAATTTCAAATCTCTGTCGTTCTTGGCGCTTATTGTATTTGGTGATCAAAAACGTAATATGAAAATATGCATGCTAGATGTATATTTTCGTAATATGCATTGTACGAAATATTGTTTCATATTATTCATTACTCTCTTAATATAAGTTGTTAAAATAACCATGATTTTTGAAAGGAATTAAATTATGTTCGCCAAATAATTTCTCGATATTTTTTTTTTTTTTTCTGCTAAGGATGACCGATATCAAATCTATTCCGCTGCAACATATTAGTGTCTTATATCAGATACTTTATTTAGACATTTGACTTCAAATTGTGATAGAATATTTATCATTTTCCTTTTAATTAGTATATTAGTTGGATATTTATTGTGTAAATATCATCTTTTGAAATGAAATGTTTGTGTTTTCAATCGAATATGGAAATTTGCCATTTTTTTTTCCCCTAGAGTTTTGAAATTAAAAATTCAAATTTTGTCAATTTTACAACGAAAATAACTTAATGTAACGCATGGACATGATAATTAATACATACCTGTACCTAAATATGGGGATTAAAATCGGGAAATAATTTTCCTCGATTTTTAATAATTTTTTACAAAAAATCCAATGGACGTTTAGCATAGGAAATATTTTTCTTGCATCCACGAACGGTCAGTGACATCATCACTTCGCTTGCGTATTAGCACTTTATCAATGTGTAAAAGAAATTTTTAATTAAAAATGACGTCAATTTTTGTGAGATGCGTAATTTTTTTTTATAATTTTTATCGTTCACGTTTAGATAAATGTATTTATTTTCCTGTTGAAAAAAATAAATAAGTTCGTTTTTTTTTTTTTTTTTTTTTTTTTTGGCAACAATTAAATTATGGATAAATTTAAATGGCTAATTTTTTGCTATTATTAGCTTGCAAAATTGCTATTTTATGCATAAAAATCGCAAAAACAAATTTTTTTTCGGAATAAAAGGTAGACAACTTTTTAAGTTAGGGTATAAGCTATCTCCATAACAAATTTCATCGAAATCCATCGAGCAGTTTTAGCGTGAAACTCAGTCAAATAAACGGACATTCACATTTATAATATATATAAGATTATGGTAGATAAAAGGAAATATGCATTGTCATTCTTTGCTCATAAATATATTTCAAAACAGTTTCATTGTTACTGTAAAATATGCATCCTCGAAAAAGCAAAGATATTCTTCCGTTCATTGCCCAAACTGGAATAAATTTTAGTTCATTTTTTAGTTTTACTATTTGAATCCATAAAGAAAATATTTAAATACATGATGAATATCAGAAATTCAAAAATTTTTACTTCCTGTTATTTAACGTTTTATTTTCTTGAATTTACGTTAAGTCATATTTATTAAGAGCATGTGTTTCAATCATAAATGTTATTGTAAAAACAGATAATTTATTTGGTTTTAAAATATTATAAGAATAAAATAACTATAAAATCAAATGAAAAAGATTTGTTAAGTATATTTTTATTGTAAATTTGTTAAATAATAATAAAAAAAAATCATAATAATCTGTTAAACTTCTGCATATCACTGCAAAAATATTATTAAGTTTTTTTTTTTTTTTTTTTTTTTTTTTTTTTTAAACAAAGATATATTTTTTATTATAATTACAGTGAAGGTATAGAAATATTTTATATTAAGTTTTGTATTTATTTATTTATTTATTTATTTTTTCGCAGGTGATCTTTGAAAATAATTCAAATCAAATCACACTTCTTTATTTCGTTATTTATTTATTCGCAGTCGAAATTACTTGCTCTTGGCACAGGTATTTTCGAATGGTTTGAGAACAGAAGGTACCTTTCTAGAAAAAAATGTGGATAATTTGTCTATGAAAGTCTATATAATGTAAGTGTAGAAGTGTAGCGATATTTCTTACTCTATTTATTAGCAATGGATACTGTACCAGTAGAAGCTACATTTTAATTTAAACTTTAAAAGAAAGCTTTTTAATTCCTGGTCATATTCACCTTGTAATAAAATTTGACGCTACAAACATCTACTATTTATTTTTTTTTAATATAATTATTTTAAGTTTACAATTTAAGTTCTAGAACAAGAGAATTACTCAATTGAAATAAGCACAGAATTCGGATTTATTGTAAAAATTCTGAAATTATGTCTAGAACTTAAGTTCTAATATGAGATGAATTTTATTCAAAAATTGAAAACATTTTTGTCACAAAGATTTAATAGTACCTACTGTTCTCAAATAAATGGAAAATTACTGTATCATGAGCTACTAATCTCTATTGTGAACAAATATTTATTCATATTGACGACTGTCATGCAATTTTTAAAATATACTACTTAAAAATGCTTATTGCTTTGGACCATGTATGCTACGTGTAAAAAATTTGAAATTAAAGGGTTATTTTTAGTGTTATTTCTTGTTCTTTTGAAAAACGTAAGGCAGATTTTGTTTGCTTCAAACTTATTCCTTCACCTATTAATTTCATGTAACTGAAATCTAGGATACAGAGTTACTACGGGTGTTTGCCACTGTCACTAGAAGATGTTTTCCTTGACATACAGTGTCATTTAATTCTTAGGGGAGAACGAAAAGTAGAACCAAGACAGTGTTTATTTCTTTTTTCCTTTTAAATTTTTAAGAAAAAGAAAATGTATCTTTTCAAAGCAAATGTAGCAAATTACTGGAAGGAATGGTGGTCAGCCTTGTATTTACAAGATTATCACACATAAGTGGATGACTAAAATGTTGTTTTTTAGATATGACTCATTTAAAAAAAATAATTTGTTATTAAAATCATTAAATTTTCCAAAGATAAATTGTTTATAATTTACGATATTATTTAGAAAAATTTTTTAACGCATTAATTAAACTGAAAGTTCCTATCGTTAATTGAATTTATTAATAAAATTTTCAAAAAAAATCAGATTCTGGCGCATTTAAGCCCATATAATGAAATAATTCTACGACTATGCCTATAATGGTTTTAATTAGCATTTTTTTGCTGTGCGGCTATTTACAAAAAAAAAAAAAAAAAAAAAACGTTAATTAAGTTGTCTCACTTAAATTACAGTTAAAGTTTCTAAAATTTTGCAGTATTTTGCATAAACGTACATTATGAATGTAAATTTATCGTAAAAAGATATCGTCCAGTTTTCAAATTATTTATCATACGAACCTAAATATTATTGAAAATCAAAATTCTACTTTACGTGAATCTTAAGTTATCGGAAATTAAAGGTTTTTAAAGCCTATTATAATACAGGAATATTTCACGTAATTTTACATTATGGCCTTAAAAGAAAATATTATATCAGGGCAAAATGTAGTTCTTTTCTTTGATTTTTTAAAAAATACAAATCAATAAAATATACATTCAAAATGTTATGTCTATATTTTCAGAAATACTTTTTTTTTTTTAACTTTCTGAACATATATATGTCAGAAAAGAATTGTAATCATGTCAAAGATCCCAGTTTGAGATTTTGGTGTTTCTACATGTTTTGACGTTCCTTGAATTCATATTTACAATTTTTTAAATGATGTATGTGTGCATGTGGTTTTTGTATGTGAGTGAATACAATATCGTCTAAACGCTTTGTTGTAATGAGCTGAATGTTGAAACGTATGTTATAGGTCACAATAGTATGAATCCTATTGATTTTGGTGAATCTAGCATTTAGAGATTTTAAACAGGGACACAAAGAAAAAGTTTTCATCATTATGGTCTACGGGTTAGTCTTTTTTTTTTTTTTTTTTTTTTTTTTTTTGCGATAGCGTCTGAAAGTCTTATTCGATTGAGCTGAAAATTTATACACATACTATAGGTCACCGTTGCAAGAAATACATGAATTTTGGCGAATTTAGCACGTATATACATACATATATATATATATATATATATATATATATATATATATATATATATATATATATATACACTTTAATGGGACAAATTTATATTCATATCACCATCACAATAACTATATGAATTTTGGGCTATGTAGCAGTTACAGTTCTTTAGAGGAACATAAAGAAAGTTTCTTTACCATTATACCCTATGGGTCCAAGTGTCTAAACGCTTCGTTTAAATGAGATGAAAGTTAGAACTTATGTTGTAGGTTACTGTAGCACAAACCCTATTGATTTTGGTGAATCTAATTCGTATATATATATATATATATATATATATATATATATATATATATATATATATTTACAGGTAGAGAAAAAAAAAGAATTATTATACACTATAGGCCCAAATGTTTTAAAGTAAGATTGCAGTTAAGTGCCTTTCTTGAATGAGCTGAATTTTGGTACGTATATTATAGGGCATCGTAGCACGAACCGTATTTATTATGATGAATCTAGTTGGCATAGTTTTTTTTTTTTTTTTTTTTTTTTTTTTACCAGGACACAGAGGAAACACATTTATCATCATGGTTATCTCGAATTCTTTAAAGTGTGATGGTGTCTAAGTACCTTATCCGATTGAGCTGAAAATGGTGTTATATGTATATCACTGTTGCACAAACTGTATGACTACTGGAGAATATATCACTTATAGTTTTTTTTTTTTCAGAGACACAAAGAAAACTTCTTTACCATTGTGGCTTATGGGCTCAAATTATTTAAACTACGATATTGCCTAAATGCTCTACACGATTCATCCCAAAATTCATATGCATGTTATAAGTAGCCATCGTACGAACTTTAGAGATTTTGGTGAGTGTCGCACGGATAGAATTTTACAGGTACACAAAAAAAAATATCATTATGATCTGTAGAACGATAAAAAAAAAAATACTCATACAATATAAAGAAACAATACTCTACATAGAAATATAGGATATTCTATGTAATACTCTATAAAGAAATCTACTCTTATATCTCGTTATAATTTCCTCTTTTGTTTATACAACGACTTCTCTTAATTTGATTTATTTAGACAACCGTTTTTTATTTAATGTTCGGTAAGTCGAGTGGACTCACTTCAGATTTTTTTTCGATATGCTTATAAATTTTTAAAAAGCAAAATTTAAATTATTTCATTATACTTTATTTTCTTTCTCAATGGTTAATAAATAATTTTTTTCAAATAATTCAAATAAATTGCATTCGTATTTCATTGTCAAAATATGTTTTCTAGCTATTTAAACGATAAATAAATTTGTTTTATTCATAAATATGTCTATAGAATAAAAATCTAATTTGTAAAAACGTATTTTGTTAAAATATTTACAAGGACAGGATAAAGAAAATGTGATTCTTTAAACGTTAACATTCTTTAAATTTCCTGGATTTAAATTACATGAGGAATTCATTAAAATTGTTCAAAGAAGCATAAAAATACAACGACAATGGCGAATAAACATACAAATAGAATTACACGAACTTTTCAGCCACGCTATCCTTTATATATTATAAATGTGAATTTGAGTCAGTTTCACGCTAAAACTGCTCGATGGATTTCAATAAAATTTGTTATTGAGATAGCTTATACCCTAACTTGAAAAGTTGGCTACCTTTTATTCCGAAAAAAAATTTGTTTTTGCGATTTTTATGCATAAAACAGCAATTTTGTAAGCTAATAATAGCAAAAAATTAGCCATTTAATTTTATCCATTATTTAATTGTTGCCAAAAAAAAATCGAATTTATTTTTTTTTTTTTCAACAGGAAAATAAATACATTTATCTAAACGTGAACGAAAAAAAAAATATAAAAAAAAATTATGCATCTCACAAAATTGACGTCATTTTTAATTAAAAATTTTATTTACACATTGATAAAGTGCTAATACGCAAGCGAAGTGATGGCGTCACTGGCCGTTCGTGGATGCAAGAAAAATATTTCCTATGTTAAACGTCCATTGGATTTTTTGTAAAAAATTATTAAAAATCGAGGAAAATTATTTCCCGATTTTAATCCCCATATTTAGGTATAGGTATGTATTAATTATCATGTCCATGCGTTAGATTAAGTTATTTTTGTTGTAAAATTGACAAAATTTGAATTTTTTATTTCAAAACTCTTGGAAAAAAAAAAATGGCAAATTTCCATATTCGATTGAAAACACAAATATTTCATTTCAAAAGATGATATTTACACAATAAGTATCCAACTGATATACTAATTAAAAGGAAAATGATAAATATTCTATCATAATTTGAAGTCAAATTTGTTTTCAAATGTCTAAATAAAGTATCTGATATAAGATACTAATATGTTGCAGCGGAATAGATTTGATATCGGTCATCTTTAGCAGAAAAAAAAAATATCGACAAATTATTTGGCGAACATAATTTAATTCCTTTCAAAAATCATGGTTATTTTAACAACTTATATTAAGAGAGTAATGAATAATATGAAACAATATTTCGTACAATGCATATTACGAAAATATACATCTGGCATGCATAATTTCGTATTACGTTTTTGATCACCAAATACAATAAGCGCCAAGAACGACAGAGTTTTGAAATTTAAAATTAAAATTTTGTCAATTTGATAGCAAAATAACTCAATCTAACGCATGCACATGATAACTAATCTATACTAATATTATAAATGCGAAAGTTTGGATGGATGTTTGTTACTTAATCATGCCACAACGGCTAAACGGATCTGGATGAAATTTTGTACAGAGATAGATAATAGTCTGGAATAAGACATAGGCTACTATTTATACCGGAAAAAATTTAAATTTTTAATTAATCTTCTATATAATATAAATATTTCTTCTTTAATAAAACTTTAAAATAATTTATTTTAGTTTTTAAGCCAAAGTGTTAAGCCAAGTAGTGTTAAAATGTTAAGCCAAGTAGTCCATAAAATATATAAACAAATCTGTACATATAAAAGAGTAAACTCAATGATTCACTGACTCAACACTGCCATGACGATTCTGTGGGAAAAGGGGTCACAAATTTTAGTGACCAAATTAGTTTTCGGAGCCTGACCCCCGAAATAAGACGAAATTTTGCAAAATACCCCCCCTGTCCCCCTTGGGGGGCAGAAGGCTTAACTCGGCTCCAAATTACTTAACGGTGAAGAAATTGCAGATTGAAAGACCAGACTTGAGTACAAAAAAAATTATTTTCTGCGATTTTGGAATTTTGGATTTTTAAGGGGGGGGGAGGGAAGGGAAAAGGTTTTGGCAGGAGGGTACTCAACACACCAGGAAATCGAACTGAACACACACGACAAAGGGATTTTATGAAATTCCACCCTACCGCCCTTTGGAGAATGGGGGGCAAAAACATGTATTCATGCGTAACGCTGCACTAAATTATCTAAGGTTAGACATTTTTTTATGTAAGGTACGATTATATGCATCTAACTCATAGTATGGAGAGATTTTGCGAAATTCCCTCCTTTAAGAACGGGGGGAGAGATTAAAAAAAAACAAAAAAACTTTTAAAGCATAGCTCAGCTTTAAATAATTTCATGATCTCAATTTTTTTATGTGTCCGGTTAGATATGTGTATGCAACATGCAATATAAAGTAATTTTGGAAATTTACTTCCCCCCCTTTCCTCTTGGGGCGGGCGGGGCAAAAACCACATTTTGAAGCTTAAATCCGTCCAAATTACCTAAGAATGGTGAATTTTGGTGTGTGGGTGTTAATTAAGTGTGCGAAATATGCACTTTGATGAGATTTTGTAAAACTTTCAACTGTAACCGCGAGGGAGGGGGAGTAAAAAGCAGGCAAGGGACTGCCGCAGGCATTGGGCAACTTAAAATTATATTTTGACGGATTTCAATGATTTTTTTTTTTTAAAGATATTTTATTATTATTAATGTTATGCTGTTTTGGGGATTCATTTTAATATAATGACCAGCGAAGCGGGCAAAGCCTGCTAGTATATATATACAAATATATATACACAGATAGGTAAATAGATAGATACAGATATATACCGCATACATATATCAATTTAACAACTTGTTATCTTAGCTATTTTGAAACAATCATATTTTTCTAGATCCTATATAATTTATAATGTGATTATCTATTTTGATGAATTATATACAGCATTTATGTACCGTTAAAATATTATGCATATGCTTCGATTTTTTTTAAACTTATTTTAAGACTATTCTAATTAATATAATATTTTTTTCTTTGAAATAAGAAATTTGTTTTTGGGTTACATAAAACAATCTTACATATTTTTCTGAGAAAATAAAAGGAAGAAATTTACTTGAAAATAGATTAAAAAAAAAAAAAAAACAGAAGAGATTGGGAAAGGGTGAAATTTGATAAAATGTAATTGTTTCCATGAATATTTTATAGGTATATTTATGTTGACATATATATTATTCCATTTGTATACTTTTAATTTACATTAAATTTAATGCACATACTTTATTTTATTGAAATCTTAAATTAATGAGAAATGTAAAGTTGAACCGAAAACTTATTGATGAAATTGCTTTCTCTATCAACGCAAATTTTTCATTTTCGATAGTTTCTAGCATGTTTCCATGATTAATTATAATTAATCATGGAAACATACTACGAAAGCTTCCACAAAATTATATTGGTGGTAGTGTTTCTGAAGAAATTGTGTTGGCCGTCACCCTGTATTGGAAAAAATCTATACACCATACAGATAAATTTGTTTTGGATTTGGTTTTAACACACTAAAATGCACGAAGGTGAGCTAATATTATTAAACATAACTTTTATTTGTTAATTTGTGTAATTTAAGATTTTCTAGTAAACGTACTTTTCAGATTCCACTTATTTTCATCAAAAATTAGTATTACTATAAGAAATTTAATATTAATTTAAATTTCAGCAACTGTTGAGACCTAAAAAATGAAATTTTATATACCATTAACACAATATGTTATCCCAGTCGACTAATATTTGTTTTATTTATGTATAGTTAGTTCAGTATCGATGGGTTTGTATTTTGATTCCATAACTCTGCGTATATAGTTTATTCATAGTAGGTATTTTATATCTAGTACATAAGGTAATATTTCTTTAAAATTCTACATTTAACATCTAAAATCATTGCATTTAAAAGTGTGAAATATTTAATATAATCGTGTTTTATAAATCAGACTCTTCTATTTTAAATCTCATGATGTGTATATTAAAAATATCCTAAATTTTGTTTAAAAAAAAAAAAATACAATTTCAACTCTAATTACAATCTTAAAACTTTTTCTTAATTATATGAGCAATTAGTAAATGCATGTATTATTTAGTGTTTTATCGAAATGTACTTTTAAATGAGCATGTATTTTTTTTTTTTTTTTTTACCGCTTTTTCCTGTAAATAAATGCTTGTACATTTTATTTTAAATGAAACGTTTACTGATTAATTATCTACATAAACAGAGACACATTTTTCTTCTTTAAATTAGAAAAAAAAAAAAAAAAAAAAAAAGAAAGAAAGAAAAAGTTATCCTTAAATCCAATTATAAGATGGTGCAATTAAATGGAAATAAAACGCTTGGATGTTTCTTATATGTATATATATATATATATTATTTAAACAAAACAAAAAAAAAAAAAAAAAAACTTTGTACTTCCTCTATATGCTTATTCTATGTACAATTAAAATTTAGAAGAACTAATGTTTGATTTTTAATCTTCTTGCTTTTTTTCAATTAAATTTTTAATGAATGCATTCAAGTGAAAAATAAGTAAAATATAACTGAAGTTAATTCACCGGGGATTCAATCGAATGGTTTTATTCTTGAAAGAAACAAGACTAAATTTCTTGGAATGTTACGAAGTTTAATATATTTTACATTTTTCAGATATAACAATTTTCAAAATAATGATAAGATATCATCCATAATAGTAATAAATATATAAATAAAACATGCATTTAATCTCAACTATCTCTTTATCATTCATTATAAGCACAGATTATAGATTTGCGCTTAGATGAGGATTAATAGTAACAGAGATTTGAATTTCCTCCTCATAAAGCATTCTTTAAATGAAATAAAGACAAAAAATCTTAACTCATAGATTGTGTTTTCATTTTTTCTATAACCGTATCATAGGAAGTATGGTAGTAAACATGATGACTTAGGTTATGGATGATGTTTTGAAATTTCTGATGAAAATACACTGGATTATCGGAATTTATGTAATCAGATTTCTAAAGTACTTTTTTATAGTGAATTGCAATGTTAAGCATAGTTTTAAATTAAATTGTAGCATGTTTTCAAACAATAAATGCCTAAAAATTAAACAAACAAATAAGATATTATACTTTCCAATTAGTTGGGAAGATTTAAACTAGATAAATTAATATATATATATATATATATATATATATATATATATATATATATATATATATATATATATATATATATATATATATATATCTATATATATATATATATATATATATATATATATATATATATATATATATATATACATATATATATATATATATATATTTGTTTTTGTATTTATTGTTGATATACAGGGTGTTCCTAAACTCATGGGCCAAACGTTTAGAGTAGGTAAAATACATAGAGAGAAATATTTTATGTATAGCAATAAAGGGTCGGAAATGAAAAGTGCAGACGGAAAAACTAGAAATGCATCTCACTTTAAAATGTAGAAAAAAAAAAGGCGCGGGGGGAGGAAGGGGGGGTTAAAAATTTATAAAAAACAATATGAAAAAAATCGCACAATATCAAGTGTGTGAAAATAATAATAATAATAATAATAATAATAATAATAATAATAATAATAGTACTAGCGCCAGTCAAAAAATAAACGAAAAATAGACAAAAAGAGGAAACTGGAGAGGAGGAGGGTGGGTTCAGGCCTCTCAGAAGATTTTCATTTTCGACCCCATATTGCTATACAAAACGTGCTTCCTCATTTGTATTTTACCTAACTTTAAATTGTGTCCCATGAATTCCGAGACACTCTGTATGAGATGTATTTCTTTAAATAATATTGTAAAGAAATTATACGGTGTATAGGACAACAGTGCTCATTCAAATATTTAATATTACAATAATTAATGTTATTATTTTATTATAACTTTGTATGCAAAAGTTTAAAAAAAAGTAATAAATACTTACAAACTTTCATTTAATGTTTAAAATATAACACAAATATCATTTCTTGTTCCTTAAATATTCTGTTACACACATGCACGTATCCTCTGTGTCAATGCAAGTTTTACAGTAGTTAAAATATTTCTTTATTTCTAAGCTTATGAAAACGTTCATTAATAACTGCAAGGAATAAACTGATATTTATAAAAATGGTTAAATTTACGTTATAATTAAAGTATTTAAAATTCTTTCTACAGTGTTTCATGAAAATTACGGAAAAATCACTAAAGGAGGGATTTATCAAAAGGTTACTTCTAGAATTGAGTGAAACTATGTTGCAGTACGTAATGCAAATTAAAGGATACATACAATACTTTAAAATGAATATATATATATATATATATATATATATAACTGCATTAATGAAAAATAAATTGATTCTGAAACATATTTATTTATACTTTTTTTTTTTTTTTTTTTCACTAAAATTACAAATTTTAACTTTTGTTGATAAATTTTTAGATTACTTTCTTTTTTAATTAAAAGAAGCTTTTGTTGCTTTTATACTGAATATGAAATTTTGAACAAAATATTATGAAAAGCTGTAGAATATACCTTAAAATTAATAGTAAACACATAATTTTTCTTTGGCAATGTTTACCAAAAAATAGTACTGATATATTTTTTTTTATGAAAAATTATTTTCTATTATTGTTTATAATTATTTAAGAAGAATCATTATTATTATTATTATTATTATTTATATGTAAATAAATGTAGGGTGGACTAACCCCTAATACAATTCTCTGATATTCATTTATAGAAATTTCATTCAGAATCAGATAAATAAATGCGGAAATATTATATGTAAATACACAGTAGGATTCAAAATAAGTTTTCATTTTAAAATTATCATTACGCTAACCAACACTGTGTTATTTATTTAAATACATTAATAAATTTCTTGATAACTCATTATAAATGAGTCATTTGATAAAATTAAGAAAATGGAAATGTTGTAAAAGTGCAACAGCGATTTATTTGTATTTTATGAGATGTTTAAAAGTTTTTTTTTAAATACAATTAAATCTACGCGCACTGGTATTAATTTTATCTGAAATAAACATTTTCAGCATTATCGTTATATTTTATTTTAAAGTTTAAAAATTCTCTGGAATTACTTATAATTGAATGTATAACTGTAATTAAAGTAAAATACCATACATATTTCTGATAAATTTTAAGATTATGTAAAAGTGTAAAAGCTATTTGCACATTACGTCCCACACTTTTATGACAGCCATTTACACATAAATGACACTTTAAATAATATTTTAAATTTGCATTTTCAGTAGTTATGGTTACAAATGTTATAGATTTCATTAGAATATATTATTTGAATAAACGGATCCCCACCTACTCTGCTAAGTAATGCGTTTTGATGAATTATAATCAGAAAATGTCTATCTTTATGTTTGCCTTCATATAAATTCACTTTTTATTGTAATATATGAAATTTATTTATTTTCTGTTATTGAAAATTTATAAAAACTAGTATCGCCCAGTGGTCGAAACTCAACCACTTTTTTTGCAACGTAACGCAAATCAAAGTTATTGCCTTGTCTTAAACGAAATTAAATTGCAACACAGCTCCGGCAATTGTTTGTCGATAGGCACTCTAACTGGATTGTACTATTTGTTCTTGAGATATGCTGATAACAGACACACACACAGGCTATTAGCTAAAAACATTATTTTCGGATTCAGGGGACCTCAAAACGTGTAAATATAACAAAAACTCACGTTCGAAAATTTGACCCTATATACAATATTTTCTTATGGGTAAGAGAAAGTAAAAAAAAAAAAATAATAATAAAACAGCATTAATGAAGAATAAATTGATTCAGAAACGTAATTATATATATATACTAGCTGACCCGACAAACGTTGTTTTGTCATATAAATTATTTCTAGAGAATATTTTGCTAGAAAAAAATAACTAACTTATTGTAAGTGTGTAAGGATGTGGTATATAAGTGGAAATAATAGTAAACACATAATTTTTCTTTGGGAGTGTTTACCAAAAATTAGTATTGATATATTGTTTACGAAAAAATATTTTATGTTATCCTTTATAATTATTTAAGAAAAAACATTTAAAAGAAAATGCTCGTAAATAAATGTAGGATGGATTAACCCTAATACCATTCTCTGATTTTCATTTATAGGAATTCCAATCAGGATCAGATAAATAAATGCTCAATTTAATCGGTGTTATTTATTTAAATATATTAATAAAATTCCTGATAACTCATTATAAATGAATCATTTGATAAAATTAAGAAAATGGAAATGTTGTAAAAGTTCAACAGCGATTTATTTGTATTTAATGAGATGTTTGAGATGTTTTTTTTTTTCTTTTTTTAAATACAATTAAATCTACGCGCAGTGGTATTAATTTTATCTGCAATAAACATTTTCAGCATTAATATTATACTTTATTTTTAAAGTTTAAAAATTCTCTGGAATTACTTACAATTGAACGTATAACTGTAATTAAAGTAAAATACCATACATATTTCTGATACATTTTAAGATTATGTAAAAGTATAAAATCTATTTGAAAATTTCGCCCCACACTTTTATCACAGTCATTTATACATAAATGACACATTAAATAATATTTTAAAATTGCATTTTTAGTAGTTATGGTTACAAATGCTATAGATTTCATTGGAATATATTTTTTGAATAAACGGATCCCCACGAACTCTGCTACGTATTGCGTTTTGAGGAATTATAAACAGAAAATGTCTATGTTTGCCTTCAAATAAATCCATTTTTTATAGTAATGTATGAAATATGTTTATTTTCTGTTATTGATATATTGTGGTATAATCAACACAAAATTAAGCTATTTAATTAGATGGCCATTTTATCTTTATATATATATTTCTTTTGTGCGTGTGTATGTCACTGAACTTCTCCTAAGCGGCTGGACCGAGTTTAATGAAATTTTTTGTGTGTCTTTAGGTGGATTCGAGAATGGATTAGATTTACAAAAAAATTGATAAATTGATTAAAATTGATAAAATTTGAATTTTTAATCTCAAAACTCTGTCATCCTTGGCGGAAAAAAAATATCGCCATATCATCTGGCAAATATATTTAATTTCTTTCAAAAATAATGGTTATTTCAACAACTTATATTAAGAGAGTAATGAATAATATGAAACAATTTCGTACAGTACATATTACGAAAATATACATCTGGCATGTATATTTTCGTATTACGTTTTTGATCGCCAAATACAAAAAACGCCAAAAAAGACAGAGTTTGGAAATTTAAAATTAAAATTTTGTCAATTTGTGAGCAAAATAACTCAATCTAACACATGCATACGATAACTAATACATACCTATACCCAAATACGGGGATTAAAATTGAGAAATAATTTTCCTCGATTTTTAATATTTTTTATAAAAAATCCAATGGGAGATTAACATAGGAAATCTTTTTCTTGCATCCACTGACGGTCAGTGACGTCACACTTCGCTGGCGTATATTCTATTGTAATTCCAGTTTGTCCCGACAGTTGGTGCTGCAATCAAATTCAGGAAAATATTTCGTAACTTCGTGTTATTATTGTTATACAAAAAATTGTGTCCTAATTGAAATATTACATCAAGATGTAATTAGTGTTTGAAGGGTTTTGAAGCGTGCATAAAAAACTATACTTTTTGCAAATTTAGTGCGGAATTGGAGTGAGTATTTTATATAATTTTCTATCAAATTTACACGCGCGTTGATTAACAACCACACTAACCTACAAATTTATTTGTGTGGCTAATTTATTATATTTTATTTATTTATTTATTGAATGGAACACCTTTAGTATCGGATCCCTTTGGCAAAATTTGAAATTTCGCACCGAAATAGCTCGGACGCTTCTCGCCAAGATCTTTAGTTCAACAATTGAGATAGCCATTTCAATTCATCGCAAAAATGGCTTAAAATATTTAAAGTCACCAAAAGGGACCCACACTTTTGTGCGTGTGTATGTCACTGATATTTTATTTATTTATTTTTTGAATGGAACACATTTAGTATCGGATCTCTTTGGCAAAATTTGAAATTTGGCACCGAAGTAGCTCGGACGCTTCTCGCCAAGATCTTTAGTTCCACAATTGAGATAGCCATTTCAATTCATCGCAAAAATGGCTTAAAATATTTAAAGTCACCAAAGGGGGTCCCAATTTGTGGCTTAGATTTAGACAATCCGTGCTTTTCTCACGGCCAATTATATGTCGCGTGTTCCAGGGTTGGAAAACCTTCGAATTTGTTTGTGTATATTCCTCAAGGATTAACCAAAAATATTGTACATCCAATGGCATTACGATAAATTAAGTTTTTGTAGATTAAAAAAAATATACCTGTTATAAAATAAATTAAGTTTCAACTTTTTCACCTTTAATTAAAACGAGTTTAAGTTTTTATTTAATACGAACTCTATATTTCACTTCGCTCATACTATACACATACTCACATGCATCGATTGATTGAATTGTGTTAAATGTACATGTAATGATGTTAGATATTGTAATAACTTTTTGATAAAAATTTTCATCAAATCGGTCCAGATTGTTACAGCTTATTCAAAAAAGACGGAATTTTGATGTGAAATTCGTTTCTATCAGAGATTCTCTCATAAATTGAAATATTTGCCGTATGAAATAAAATTTTGTGCTGTTCGACATTCAGCGGAGCTTTTAAATAACAAGTAGAAAGTAGCAAGAAGCAAGTAGCAAAAATTTCGGTAATTATGTCTTTTACGTTATAATCGGAATTCACAGTCACCGTTCACAGCGCTCCATACCTGTTTCACTTATATACAGTCGGCAGCATAATTTTTCGAGCTCTAGCCAATAATTCCTATATTAAAAAAGTACACATAAGACTGTTTTGTTAAATAAATCCTTGTCAAATCATGTTGTTAGACTGACTAAGAACATGACTCGATAAGGATTTATTTAACAAAGCAGTATTAAGTGTACTTTTTTTAAACAGGGATTATTGTTAGTGCTCGAATAATTTTGTAGCCGACTGTACCACATTCTTGCACACTTACTATAAGTTAGTTATTTTTTTCTAGCAAAATATTCTCTAGAAATAATTTATATGACAAAACAACGTTTGTCGGGTCAGCTAGTATATATATATATATATATATATATATATATATGTAAAATAAATTTAACAAATTGTAATCTTAGCGGCTATCCAAATCTATATTTAGAATTTACATTAAGAATATATTACGTAATGCTTTTTTTTTTTTTTTTTTTTTTTTTTTTTCATTAAAAAATAAGAAATGCGTTTTTTGTTACATAAAACACCCTTGCATGATTTTCTTTGAAATTCAAAACAAATAATTTTCTTGAAAATAGATAAAACAAGAACAGCAGAGATTGAAAAAAAAATTGAAATTTCTTAAAACTGAATCGTTCTCAGGAATATTTTGTATGTGTATTTATACAGATATATACATTATTTCGCTTATAAAATTTTAAAATATTTAAAGCTAGAATTTAATGCATAGTCTTTATTTTGTATTTAAAATTTAATTCATGAGAAATAAGAAGAATAACTGTAAAATCATTAATGAAATTCATTTGTCTAATGACACAATTTCTTCATTTTCGGTAGTTTCTTGTATATTTCCATTATTAATTATAATTAATACCGGATATATATTATACGTTTCACCATATAATTATATTAGTGGAAGAGTTACGGAAGAAATTGTGTCGGTAGACACAATTTCTTTTAGATATCTTACAGATATTTTCTGTATTAGAAAATATGTATGCTTGATAGCGATTAATTGGCGTTAGTTTTGGTTTCAACACACCAAAAAACGTGAAGTTTGACCAATGTTATACAATCAAAATTTTAGATATAGACCTGTGTAATTTTAAATTGTGTGGTTAACACAGTTCACATTCCATTTATTTTCTACCGAAACTTGTGTTTTTATAAAGCAATTAATATTAATTTTAATTTTAAGATCTATTTTGAATCCAAAAATTAACATTTGAATAACATTAAACATAGTATATTATAACTATTCGACTAATATTTGTGTTATTTATATGTATAATTAGGTTAGGAAAATAACATTGGTTTCATAATTTATTTTCGTAACTGTGCGTATATAATTTATACCTAGTAGGTATTTCACACATACAGTAAAGGATCTCTGTTTCAGAAAGCATGGGACCTGGGGTATTTTGGATAAAGTGTTTTTCTGTAATTCAGAACAGTTTAAAATGCATAAAAATGGTAGGTAATAATTTCATAAATAGCAACGATAAACATGAATAATATATATAAACACATTATCTATAGATTCATTCATTTAATAAATTACTTCCAGAAAATAAATATTCTTAATTACAATTTTAAACTATAAATAATAATAATAATAAATGAAAAATAAATAACAGACTTATATAAAATTTAATTTTTGACTTGAGTGTAAAATCCTTTTATTTGGATTTTGGAAACATTTCTGTGGTAGCTTTTTGCTTATAGTGTGTCTCTTGTACTAATTAATCATAAATATTTCATATATTTTTAGCACATAATGCTACATTGAGAAAAAATTATGTAACTGTCATTTAGAATTTAGATGGTGGATCTAGTAAAAATAGTTCCATATCATTCTTATAAACTCTAGTTCCCTTTGAAAGCTAGTTCTAGAAACCCCTATTATAATTCCAGAAAGTTTGCCAATATTATCGATTTCAAACTTATTTAATAATCTCTTCATTAGATGAGATTACAAGAGGTATGCTTTAGGAATACTATAATCTTGGTTTATGACACAAATCTAGAAAATTAAGCATGAATTTCTCGCAGTAAAAAAGATTCAGAATATTGTTTCATCACCTAGAAATATATAGACTAGAAATTCTTGATCATTTCGTTCATTCAGTTTATTGGCGTGTCTTATATGCATAGTTCGGAAATTTATATTTCTAGTTTAAGGATTTAGAAAATGACCACTTATTCGTTCTAGATAAGAGTAATATATGTATATATTTTTTTTCCCTCATCGTAATTATTTTATGAAATGAATTATGGAATTTAATAAAAATGATTTAAATATTTTATAAAATTGGGATTGTATGCATGCAACCTGAGTTCAAGGATAAACTTCATCTGCTATTGGGCACATTAAAGAGCATGCATTATTAATGTTTATCTATTTAGAAATACTATAAAAATTCATTTTCTAACCTAAATTTGAAAAATCATCAAGTAATTATTTGGAAAATTTTGTACTCACCGTATTTTCCAGAATAATACCGTAGCATAAAAGAAATTCGGTCCAAAAATATAACTCTGACTGTTACTATTGTAACTTTCATACTTAAATTTTACAATAATTAAAAATTTTGATATTTGGCATTTTGCATTCTGGTTTACGGAGCATTCTGTTTAAAGGAATTCCGGATAACGGACCCTATACTGTAGTAAATAAAGAAATATTTAAAAATATCTAAAAGCATTGCATTCAAAAGAGAAAAATATTTAATCTATTTGCGTTTATATATGAGACTGTTCAATTTAGTAGCTCTCACGATATATATATTTAAAATAATTTGGTTTGGCACTCACATGACTTTCTCTTACCCTGAAACTTAATACTATATATTAGGGTGGTTCGAAAAAACTTTTTTTTTAAATTTCACTTCGCTATAGTGCACAAAAGTTGCCATTGGTATAGACATGAAAAAACCACAAATTATTATTTTTTAATAAATTTATCTTCCGGTCGCGCAATGCCATCAAAGTTAGCAAAAAAATGTGAAAAACCTTAATTTTTCGTAATTTTTTTAAGCACGCCAGATGGTTTTAATTGCGTTCCTATACCAGGAATTAACTACTTAAAGTATGTAAAATCAATATATATGCACTTTTTATACATTTGTTTCATATCTTCCGGTCGCGCAACATTATACAAAAAGAGCAAAAATAGTAGTTTTAGCAAAATTTTAAAGTTTGTCTGTTTAGTACATTTTAATCATACGACTTTTAGAGATGATATAGTTTAATTCTATTACAATAGTATATTTAAAATCCAAGCATATAAGATAAACGTGGCTATAAGATAGGCGTGGCGTACGTGACGAATGCCAGCGATGCGCGCGCAGCGCTGCCAGTAGCAGCCATTATCGTCTCCCGTTATTTTCTTCAGTCTGCTCATGCCGCTAGCTCTAGTCAGTACTAGATTGTGTTGTGCTTAAGTCCGTATTCCCAACTGTTACGGAGTACAGAGTCATCTAGCTAATTAGTTCTTACTACGAATCATACAGTAAACTCAAAAAGTCGTTTCATCGTGACAAAGATAAACCAGCATTCAAACTTAAACTTGACAATTTCAAGGAGAAAGGATACTCTCTTTTTCATCTCGCGGCGTGTAAATGTGCAAGTACATAAACCTTAATTCCAAAGGTGGGGTTTTTTTTCTTCTTTCACAAATGCAGTTCACACTTAGAGGATATACTCATGTATCTGGAGATTTCTTACATGAACAGTTATTAGCAACAATTACACATTTACACGCCGCGATATCAAAAAGAGAGCATCCTTTCTTCTTCAAATTGTCAAATTTAAGTTTGAATGCTGGTTTATCATTGTCACGATGAAACGACTTTCTGAGTTTACTGTATGATTCGTAGTAAGAACTAATTAGGTAGATGACTCTGTACTTCGTAGCAGTTGGGATCGAGGCTTTGTCATAAAAACCGATAATTTTCTTTGCCACTGTTCAGGCTTCTCTTGAAAAAGATACACTCTTGTTGTTTATTGTCACAGCTAGGTTGAATCTCTTGAAAGCAGCAGCGAAGGACATCTTCATGAGTAGGAAGCTTGTTGTGTAACAAGTCTCGTGGATGACCAAAAATAGGGCACTCAAAATCTTTTCTAGTTATTGTACCTATACCAACTTTCTTTGGCACATCGATTGTACCAATAACTGTCGTATCCATGTACAAACACTGAACGCAAAAGTAGACAGAAAAATAAGGACTTAAGTACAACACAATCTATAGTACTGATTCGAGATAGCGGCATGAGCAGACTGAAGGAAATAGCGGGAAACGATAATGGCTGCGACTGGCTGCGCTGCGCGAGCATCGCTGGCATTCGTCACGTACGCCACGTCTATCTTATAGCCATGTTTATCTTATATGCTTGGATTTTAAATATATTATTGTAATAGAATTAAACTATAGCATCTCTAAAAGTCGTATGATTAAAATGTACTAAACAGTCAAACTTTAAAATTTTGCCAAAACTACTAATTTTACTCATTTTGTACTATGTTGCGCGACCGGAAGATATGAAACAAATGTATAATAAGTGCATATGTATTGATTTTACATACTTTTAGTAGTTAATTCATGGGATAGGAACGCAATTAAAACCATCTGGCGTGCTTAAAAAATTATGAAAAATTAAGGTTTTTCACAATTTTTTGCTAACTTCGATGGCATTGCGCGACCGGAAGACAAATTAATAAAAAAATAATAATTAGTGCTTTTTTCATGTCTATACAAATGGCAACTTTTGTGCACTATAGCGATCTGAAATATAAAAAAAAGTTTTTTTCGAACCACCCTACTATATATACATGTTTGCGATTATGAGGTAAGATAACGAGTACTGTTATGTAAACCTATGTTAAAACAATTCAAATTAGGCTTCGGAAGTGTTTTATATGATAATTAGCTCTGTACGAGGGGTCTACTGCCCTCCTTAACCCTCCTTTTCATTACTGCAGCACCAAAATTAAAAGTTCAATTAAAATTATTCAGACAACTGTCACATGCAGCATTCCTTGAAACTTGTGAATCTTGACCAAACTTTTCGAGAAAACGCATATTAACTTCAAAATACAACTTTTGAATCTCCTGAAATTATTCGTTTTTAAGTTACTCTAAGACGCACAGAGAAAGATCAAATGTTAAAAAACTTGACTTTGGTAATCAGGAAGTTTCAAAGCGTCTAAATATGAAAAAAAACAAGCGAAGAACATTTAGCTTAAAAACATACATTATTTATCATTTGTCTATGAGGAATTCGTTTCAATTCTTGAGCAGCTTTCCTGGACATGGTAAAACATTATAGTAAACCTCTTCCACTAACAATAAAAAAGAATGTTATAGCTTCAATATTTACGGCCCTGTATATCTTTTGAAGATTATGTACAAACCACGTGGTGCCCCTAAACATAATCATATAGTAATAATACACGGCACAACCTGAAATACACTGCCACCAATTTTCAATTACTGTCGCACTATAATCTAGTCCTTTTGTGTAGCCTTGTAAACGAACAGTGAATGGTATCCTTACCATTCTTCATGAGACTTTTTTTACGCATATAATACGTATATGTTCATTCCATTTGGTTTAGTGCAGTCTATAGACGTTAAACTCTACTTGCCTGCAATTTCCCCCATAGACGTAATGTATATGAATTCTCGTCGGTGTCCCTGTATATGAACCATTTACTTCAGTTCAACGAAGAGCTTAGTGTAGCATCCCTATATGATACACATTTAGAATACCAAGTTTGGACTTTTTGCTATTATTTGTTCATGAGATATGCTGATAACAGGCAGACACACACCCACACACACATACAGACCAGCCACTAAAAACATGATTTTCGTATTCAGGGGACCTCAAAACGTGTAAATTTAACAAAAATTCAATTTCAAATTTTGACCCAAAAAACAATACTTTCTCTACCTTATGTTAAGAGAAAGTTAAAAAATAAAAAAATAAAATAAATAAAATAAACAATTAATACTATAAAGAAAATATCATTTTGGAAAGAAAAAAAATGTAAATCTAACTCCAATTACAATCTTAACACGTTTTCTTAATTATGCGAGCAATTAGTAAATGCATGTATTATTTAAATTTTTATCAAAATGTACTTTTAAATGACCAATTTTTTTTCCCGATTTTTCTTGCAAATAAAGGCTTCTGCAGTTTATTTAAAACTAATAAATAAGTAAATAAATAAATAAATAGCTGATTAATTATCTACATAAACATGAACACATTTTTCTTTCTTTTGACTGAGAATAAAGTCATTTTTAAATCCCATTATTAGATGGCGCATTTAAGTGGAAACAAAACACTTCAATGTTTCTTTTCTAAAAAAAAAAAAAAAAAAAAAAAAAAAAAAACTTTACACTTACTAATTTCTCCACTTTTTTTCTATGTATAATTAAACTTTAGAAAAACTAATGTGTGATGTTTAATTTTCATTCTTTTATTTTGACTAAATTTTTAATGAAAGCATTCATCTAGAAAAAACAAAAAAGTAAAATACAAGTATAACTGACGTTAATGTATTGGCGATTCAATCGAATGGTTGTATTTGATTAAAAAACATGTAGAAATTTCTTCTAGTATTCCCGCGTTTACAATTTTTTTACAAATTTCAAAATAATAATAATACATAATACATAATGTTAAAAATTATATAAATACAAAATTAAATTTACTATCAAATATCTATTAATAATTCATTTAAAAAACAGACTATAAAATTTTGTTGTGGTTGTGGTCATAGCCTCCTTCACTCTGTGCTATGTTATGAGACAGCATGTCTGAAAAAAAAAAAAAAAAAACTCAAGTTGCACAGCACAGTAACACTCTACGCTACTTCATTCACTCTCTGGGAACACTTTGAGACTTGTTGCCCGACGAGATATTAGAGTAGACCTCGGACTAGTAGCCTTTTTGCTTCCGAAGATCACATTCCCACCATTCCACCGTTTCATTCGCCAAACTTATATTCCACGGCAACCAAAGCAAGTTTACTCCATTCCTATTTTATATTTCGATTTGGGAGGAATTAAACACAAACCACAACCTACACTATCTGAAGTGAAAAGCAGGTAATCTAATCCTTGTTATTAATAGAAAGCTGTTCTGTTTGATTTTTATTTGGAACTTTGGTGGTAAGAGGAACAAACAGTTTAAAATATGCAAAATCTCAAGAACCAGTTGCTAAGAGAGCGATTATCTCCAAAAGAAGGCGTTTATCGGCAAAGGAAGGTGCAAAAAGCGCAGTGATGTTCCAGAAATTTTTCTCCATAGCCAATACAGGGAATTCGTACTCCACCATTGAATAGTGCTAGCAGTAGAGTTTGGTTTTCCTATTAGTACGGCAGGCAGCGCTTCATTTTTGATAGTGATTTTATACCGACCAATTCTTATTTCAGCAATTGTTTAGGTATCAACAGTAACCAAAATCAGCGTCAGTCGTCGCACGCGCGGAGGGGGTAGGAGCAGGAGGGCCTCAA
Organism: Salticus scenicus; assembly: GCA_963930645.1. NCBI lineage: Eukaryota > Metazoa > Arthropoda > Arachnida > Araneae > Salticidae > Salticus > Salticus scenicus. The sequence continues at coordinate 76,440,699 of OZ005654.1, read as the reverse complement.
ACTCGTAAAAAAAATAAATAAATAAATAATTTTTAAAGTTATTTTATACCGCTCCAAACTTGGTTTAGGAGATTATTTATACACTATACAATAAGAAATAAACCATCAGCCACCTGTGAAGTGGTGTATTAAACGTCAGTCGTTAGGCAAAACCTGCAAATTGTCTTTTAAAGTTATTTTATACGGCACGAAACTCATATATATGATATTCCATGCATCAAATAATGGGAAAATAACCGTCAGCTGGTTTGGCAGTGGTGGAAAGACCGTCAGCCGAGGCCATGAATGTAGTAACATAGCGTAGAAAATCCGACACACAGTCTAGTAATTTACATGGCTAAATTGATGACTTATATCCGTAAAACAAAAAGCTGGCGATAATATAATTATTATTAGAGTTGAAACTATCGCATATTGGTCCGTTCATTCCTCGGTTTCATATAGAAGTGTTGCCAAAATACGCTATTTTTTAACATTCTTTAACATTTCACTCTGGAATGTAAACATTACGTGATGCGCTTTATATATATATATATGTATAGTCTACTTTTATTTCCTTTAAATTTATTTTATATACTGTATATATATATTTTTTTAATATATATATATGTAATTTTAACATTTTAAAAAATTTTCAGCAAATAATGGAAAACAAAAATAATAACTCTATTTGAAATCCATTTTTCAAGCAAGCTTTTAAAAAACTAAATTGGGACGAGAAAAGCATAAAAATTGATGGAGAATTTATAAAACATTTGAAATTTCTAGTTGACATTATACTGTTTGCTTCCTCATTTTAGGAGTTGCAAGATTTGCTTCAAGAATTTAACAATAACTGCAAGCTGCTTGGTTAGAAAATGAACTCCAATCAGAGACTATATATATAAATGTATATTATATAATTTCAGTTCGTTCAAGCAATCTACGAACTGACTCAGCATTCAATAAATTTCATAAATTTGTTAATACCTCAAGCGGCAAAGATACTTTGCACGACGCCGTCGGATTAATACTCTAAATTGCCAGCGACAATAATCATGATAATATAAGAATTAGTTTATCTCAATATAATTCAATGACAGATGCTTGCACAAATTCTAGAAAAGAACGACGAACTTCGGATACAGTAACATTTGATTTGCATGCTTATGATAATAAACCTAGAGTATTAGAAGCTTTAGAGCCGTTTAATAGCCTTTTACAATTAATAGCTCCAGATAATTTTCACATATTCAAATATGTCGATTTGAGTTGGTTAGTTTCTCATTACCTCAAACACCATCCTTGGTGGCTTATAACAGTTTAATTCATTTTGATACACTTCCTACACAAAAAAACTTCATATTTAAATACAATGGAAATGAAAGTGTATTTACTGGAATTTAAATATGAAAAATCCATTAATCCTGAATTCACAAATAAAGAAGTATTAGATTTATTTGAAAATATAAAAAAGTATCAGCATCTAATACTAGATGGCAAGCATGACCAAACTGTACAATTTTTTATGATTTATATTAATTTAATTAATTATTATTTACTACTGTGTCGAAGCATCAGGAAGCCAGATATGGAATTGTTTAAATATATGATACCGAAAATAACTAATATATATATATTTGTTTTCAATCAGTAAGATTTTTCACGACACACAGTCATTTATCATGAAAAAATAATAAAACATGCATCAACCATCCAGGATTAGAGTTAAAACTGCAAGAAAGATCATATAGAGTTAAAGATCTGATAAACCGTTTTCCAGAATATCTGTAGATCTAACGTTGGAACAAACAATAAATGCTGATGCTGTGAACTGGTTAACGAACATAATTCATTCCATTTCAGCTCGCCAGCGTTGGTATAGAAGTCACAACATTCGCACAGCAATTATAATTCACGTAACAGAAAATCCAGGCTTAGAAAAAAGTCAAGACATTACTGCAGATCTGAAAAAAGTAGAATAATAAAATATGCTGCTCAACTTGTGAATTTAATATTTCACTTGAAAACAAATGATCCTTTTTCCAATAATTTTTATGTTAACATTTTATTCAATCTATCGAGTGGTCAATCAGTGCCAAAAAATGTAGCTAATTTTTCTGAACATTGAAAGTCTAGGGAATGAGCAACGAGAAAATTACATGGCTAAATGCAGTTTTAATCCTCAAAGATTTGAAAAAAAATATTGCTAAATGTAAAGTTTCAACTTTTGCGGATACTATCCAAAAGAAAACAATGACAGTGTCTGGTAAATTAGTTTAAGTGCGAATGCAACGCGACTTATGTGGCCAGTTATGCTTACTTGCTTTAAATGATACATTAAATATATATATATATATATATATATGCTATTCTTACTGATCTACAGGGTGCGGCAGCTATTTGAGAACAAAGTATCGTCCGTAGAAAAAGGGAGCAAACACTATAGATATATCATTTAATGAACATGGAACGGTGTGTACACAAGAAGTAGGACCTAATGCACGACACCATTCAATAAATACAACATCAGCTGCAATAACAACCTCAACACGCTGTTGAAACCATCCGCAGGCAGAAATGAGGTGGACACTGGGAATATTTGTCATGGCATCCACAATAGCTGTCTGGAGACACCAACGGTGTTATGTGGGTACTTATTAGAGACCCTTTCAACAACGCCCCAAGCGTAATAGTCCAAAGAGTTAACATCAGGTAAGCTAGGGGGCCACATGCGTGGAGTGAAGTGATCATGAAAATTGTTTACCATCCACTCTTGTGTTGAATGGGCCATATCGGCTGGTGCAAAGTCCTGCTGAAAAACATATGGCCTGGCACGGGCTAGAGCAATAATCCAGCGCTTCACTACCGTGTTCAACACATCGGTATAAGTAACTGCGTTGATTCTGGCACGTTGTAAAAAGAAATGTGGAGGCATGACGTCACCTTCATTCCTCGCGATCCCTAAGACCATAACAGACTCAGGAAATTTAGTGTGCATGACAGTGGGAATTTCCTCTTGTCTTTAACACAGCCAAAGATTATTTATCTGGTTGATTTTCTGGTCCTGGACGAAGTTTTTCTTGTCTGAAAAAAACCACTGTGTTTCTGTCTGTTCCTGATGTTTCAGCTTCTTTAAGAGGCTCTTTGCTCTGATTACTCGATTCTCCCTGGTTTTCTCGGACATGAACTGTCCTCTCCGCATTACATACGACTTGTAACAGAGGTCTTCATTAACTACACGGGGAATTGTGACCTCGCTGACCCACAGATTTCAGCTGAGTATCCCTATGGACTTTCCACGGTCCTCTTCGATGGCAGCTTGAACAGAATTGATGAATTCAGGTGTCCTGGGAATGTCTGAGACCTGGCAATGATGTTTCCTGTGCAAAACAGTTGTCATATTAGCATTGGCAACCCTCAGTTCTCTCTGAACTCTGAAAACGAATAATCGGGCGACTTTCAGAAATACAGCTATTTCAGAAACTGAGTATCCTGCAGCCAAGGAGACGTTAACAGCGTGCTTTTTCCTTTCCTGAGTTAGAATAGGTTCTGCCATGTTTATCTGTAACAAAAATGGTTATTTAAAGATGATATACAGGCCATTGTATCACTTATAACGTGTGTTCTCAAATAGCTGCCGCACCCTGTATTACTTATCCATTAGCGATGTGTCACCTTAATGGAGCTATTTGTAAGACAGAAAAATCGGTATTATTGAATATATTAGATTAGGAGTTTTCTCCTGTAATTTGGGGTGAATTAAAAGCAAACAACATGTCGCCTCGCATAAAAACTATCCTTTTAATGTCATCTAAGCAGGCAGATGTTGACAGCAGCCCTTTGGAGGCTTCAGCAAGCGATGTTTTAAGATAAGTTTGCAGTTCGTTTCCTTCTTGCACATAACCACAAATATCAGTCCTCTTTTTTTTCGTAGATTTTGGCCGTCCTTGACTGAATATCTAATTGATGCCGAAACAGTAGCTTAAAATCGTTGCACACACATCAGTCTTGTTGTTGCAATCGTTCGAAAACAGAGTGAGCAAACAATATAAAAGTATATGGATTATAATTAAATTCTACAATTTGGGCATCTGACAACTCATCTATTATCAAAAGGTAAAAAGAAAAAAAATATAAAGAATTGTTTAAATTTACATTAATGAAAAAGAAATTATACAAACATGAGTAACACAGCACACTTTAATACTTATTAAACTTTAAGTAATACAATTGAACCTGAAAATTATACAAATGCTATGTTCGACACAATATAAAAATAAAATTGAAGAAAGGAAAAAAAAAAAAAATACAATGTGAAGAAATAAAAATGAAACCCAAGAAGATAAAATAAGATTATTTTTTTTTTTTTTTTTTTTTAGTTTCCAAGAGTCTAAGAAATGCATTCAGAATATATATATAAAAATAAACTGTTCATTATACATTGTTTAAGTTATGTTACCACATAAATTGGGTAATGGTTTTATACATTTGGCACAAGTGTATGTTGTCATAGGCCCGTTAAAATCTACACTCTTCTCGATATCGTACATGTCATTAGGCTTAATCTTTGTGATCTTATATGGTCGAAGAAATTTTGTTTTCCTTTAAATCCAGGAGCAAAATAGGCGCGCGATTAACCGCAACAAGATCACTGAATTTAAATTTAAAGGCCTTCTTACGTCGGAGATTGTATATTTTTCTGTTTTCATTTAGAACCATTTAAATTTGTTGTTTAGTCTCATCTTATAATCCAGCTGAGCATCATTCATTTCAGATTGAATTTCAGCGTTGATGAGGTCAGAAATGTTGAGAACGTTCTTAATTCGCACTTTGAAACTGACACTAAATCGGTGGCAGTGCCTATGTGCGGCATGTTTACAAGAGCATGAGTAGCAGGGTCCCTTAAAATACGTTTGTAGTATAGTTTATTAAACAAATTCTGCTTTTAATGCATAAATATCATAACAGAAAATTTTGCTTAACTGTGAGGAAAGCTTGCCTGTGGCCCAAGAAGTTATGTGAGCCACGGGATTCGCATGAAATTAGTCGGGCCCTTTATATTAAAGTGTAAGAGCAGTGGAGACTCCAAACGAGGTTAAAGTTTGATTTTTTTTTTTTTTTTTCTGAGTACGCGCAGAGAGTTCGGGTAAGGCATCGACACTCAGACACCTCATATAGAAAGTCGCTGCCAAAGACAACGCGGTTTGGACAAAATTCATTGGAATTTAGTTGCAGAATTATATTTTTTTCAGCTTTTATATTTATAAATGATTCATTTAAACATAATGACCAATGGAGTAACTGAAGTTTGGTAATTTCTTATAAAACAACCCTTAAATGTTTTTTAAAATGATCTTTAATATAATATCGATTATAAAATTTATAAATTACTCATTGTAACATGGAGAAGAAGAATTACTATTTCTAGGTTGAAGAAAATAAATAAATATATCACTTTATTAATATTAACTAAAAGAGTTTTTCTTTACTTAAAACATGTACCATTCTACTAAAAGCAATTTCCTCTTTTATCTTACAATGCATAGGTTGTAGCTAATAAAGTTACATAAACTTTTAATACTAACAGATAATTTTATAATGATACATTAAAACAAATTTAAGCATATATTTATTACATTAGGGTAATATTTTATTCATGTCGATGTCATAACACCATTTTCTTAGATATCCATTAGAGTATTCATCGGTAATATTAGAATTCCCATTAATATTATTTTCCATTCATTTGGTTAATGAATTATCTTACTTAATTAATGTATAATTAATTTAAGTAATCTGATCATAAAGATGCAATTATTTTCCCACATCTCTGACTTAATTTAAGAGCCATCCATAAATCTTTTACGACAAAAGATTTGTAAAGTACATCTGTTTTGAATAATGAATGTTTTAATGTTATAAAGTAATTAAGCTATTCGAAAGCATAAATGATACAATAAATTTACTTAATGTATAAATAGTTATTGATCAGAATAAATGACATTCTAGTTCACTTAACTTAATAATATTTGCGATGTGATATAAAACTCTTCATATTAATGCACAATGATAAACATTTCTAAATGACGTGAGAAATAAATTAATACAGAAATTTTATTTCATTCAAAAGTGTAAGTTAGGTCATAAAAAAAAAAATTATGACATTTAAACATTGCAAAGACATTACAATGCAAAAATATTCAACATTCTACTTTTAAATGTTTTTATTTTATCTCGTCTCATCGAATTAGCTGTGTTCATCAATTCCCTCTAATATGCTTAGTTAAATCCTTTCTTACATCTACATCATTGGTTCATGTATTTTGTATCAATTACTGCCGAACATAAAATGCAATTTTTATATTGTCAGATAAATGCACCCTTTTGCTTTTCACTGAGGGTCAAAAAATTTAAATAATATACGAGGACATTTCCGAAGAATGCTATTATTAACCTCCACGATATTCCTGTCTGTTTGATCTAGAATTTTAATTGGTGAAGAAGTCTATTTCTGCGTTTCACTTACGTTTGCATTCTTAATAAATAAATTCGGAATAATACAATAAATTTACTTAATGTACAAATAGTTATTGGTCAGAATAAATGCCATTATAGTTCTTTTAACTGAATAATATTTACGATGATATAGTTAATTATTCACATTAATGCACAATTATAAAAATTTCTAAATAACATGAGAACTAATTTTATGAGGAAATTTAATTTCACTGGAAAGTGTAAAATATCACTACAGGGTATTAGCTCATGAAATTTTTATGACATTTTAACATTGCAAGAACACATAGTACTTTTAAATATTTTTAATTTATTTCACCTCATTTGTGGTACTGAATGTGCTGATTTGGGTAATATTTTTTAAATTGAATTTGTGCTATATTTATATGGTTTGAAGCCTTAAATTCGAAAATCAAGTTCTTTAGTTATTCATCTGTAAGTTTTTTGACAGTGTGTGGGTCCTTTATTAACATAAATCAAAAATATTGGCAGGAAGTATAAAAAAGTGATTATTCGTTTCAGTGAAAGAATTTTTTTTTCTATTTCTTCGTATCTCATTTTTTTTTTAGGTGTACAACAAAATGGTATTTATGTTGAAAATCGGGTATAAAAATGCATTGGTCAGATTCGTCTGCAACATAGAGAGTTGTGCAGATGTTCTGAAACGACATTTTAGGTCACAAGAATTCCTGCATGTATTTTTATAATTTTTCCCGCAATGGACTTTAGGAAAATCGAATGAGCTATGTTGATCAATTTTCCTCTGATGCTTAGTTAAATTCTTTCTTATACCAGTAGCTCTGTTTCGTGTACTTTTGTACCAATTACTGTCAAACATAAGATGTAATTTTCATATTGTAAAATAAATGTACCATTTTGCTTTTCATTGAAGGTCAAATTATTTAAATATTTTACAGGAACTATATCATCAAGATGCAATTATTGACCAGCAGTATAGCCATATTTCTATCTGTGTGACCCCCTACCTCTATTCTCTTTCAGCGTGCCCCTTACTTTTGCATTCTAATCAAATAAATATAAAGTCAAACCCGTTCTTGACTATTAGGTTATGAAGCAATTATATTGTAAATGTTTTTCTAGTTGTACTTTCAACACCTCGTACCGCAACTCTGATATTTCCAACGTTTATTATTATATGTGTTCTAGAATACTCAGAGATTTCTCTAACATTGAATATTTATCCTCTATTTTGCTAATATTAAAATGTTTTCAAATTGATTTATAATTTCATACTGCAGGCTATAGTAACTATAGTAACATACTGCAGACCAAAGTAAACTTCACATTTTTAGCATCTACCAGACGTACGTATTTCCATAACTGATTTGGTAGACGAAAATTCAGCAGATACGTTTTGTCTGAATACAAAAAGATAGGTGAAATTGGCAATGTTGTAAAACCTTTCAGTATCTGCTGCTAAGACCTGGTGACTTTTTTCGATGTTTTGCCTGCGTTTTGTAATACTAATTTTTGAAAATTACTTATTATTATTAATATTACTATTATAATCAAATGCTTTTTTAACTATGAAATAATTACTGTTATCATATTTAATGGAATATTTTTTTTAAATATTTTATACTAGTAAGTTACACACAAGTTTCAAAATTCCTTTAAATATAGTTAACAACGGCGAAGGTAAAGCCTGCGAGATTAATTATATAAAAAAGTTTAAATATTAATTAAGCTTATATTTAAAGTAAAAAGGGGGAAAAAAGGAATTTGAAGCTGTATCTGGAAATTTTCATTCACCTTTAGTACATAAATTATTCATAAATTTTATTTGCTAATTTATCCACGTGTATTTCCGTGTATATTTATTCGGGGAAAAACAGTAAAATTACAGCAATTCCCCGGATGAAAATGAATAACATTTTTTCCTTCAATGATCTTTTTACTAAATCTATGGTTACTACAGGAAATTCCACAGTCTTCCCGATTAAGTAGTTCAATTTCAGATCTCGGAAATTCATGTTTCTTAAAACAATTCTGCTATTTTTATTTTAATTACTATGTAAACATTATTGTATATTTTTTTACGACGAATGTATTAGTTTGCTTTTACAAGGAAACTGTTTGTTGTCGGATTTTTCAAGCCACTTTTAAGTTTTCGGACCACACGTATCTCGAAAAGCAATATATGATAAAATCACCTGTGTGTTTTATAGTGTGTAATGAATGTCGTCTGTTTGTTACGCACCAGATTCTTTTAACTAAGAATTTTGTTATTGTTTCGGTAATATTACAGATGAAAATCATATTCAATTAGGAAACATTTATTGTGTGTTGAATACAGAATATTGTGTGCATAATGTACATATTTTTAGCACTTTCTACATTTTGTTGAAAATATACTAAAGAATACATTGTAATGTTTATGAATATATACATTTTAAACATAGTTTAATATAACTATATGCTTAATTTATCTATTACACTGTTTTCTGTCACAATTAAGAGACAAAACTGTATAATTTATTGATTAAAACTCTGTGCAAACATATTTTGACCTTTAAAAAAAAAATATATATATATATGCTACATTTGCATTTGTAATTTCTGTAAGTGATACACATAATATATATAAAAATTTTATTGAAATATATTTTTAGTCTAACTTAAGAGTTTATTTCTGAAAATGCCTAATTTTACTATTTCTGCCACACACACGCACACACATTATAAACAACACATGAATAAAAACTGAAATGCTCTGCTTTATAGCTATATATCCACTGACACTCGTAAAATATAAAACATTGTAAGCAGTGTACCTTTTTAAAATTTATATATTTGCATCTATTACGTTTCTTTTCCCTTCCAATCTTGATGTCTGTATTATGAATATATTCCTTCATTCCCTTTCAAAAACAACGTATTTATGGTTCTATAAAACATGCATTTGATAAAAAGTATTTATTTTTATGTTATGGTAGATAAAAGAAATATGCATTATCATTCGTTGTACATAAATATATTTCGAAAGTTTCTTTGTTATTGTAAAATATATATCCTCGAAAAATATTTTTCCGTTCATTGCCCATACTGGAATAAATTTCAGATCATTTTTATTTTGTTTTACTGTTTGAATCCATAAAGAAAATATTTAAATACATAGTGATATTAATAGGATGAATATCTGAAATGTAAAATATTTTACTTTCTAACTTACGCTTTACTTTCATGAATTTACGTTAAGTCATTTTTGTCATTTTTATTAAGCGCAGGTTATTTAGTCATAAACATTTAATGTCAAAACAGATAATTTAATTGATAATTAAAATAGTATAAGAATAAAATGACAATAAAATCAAATTAAAAAGATTTATTAAGTGAATTTTTAATATAAAATTTGTTAAATAAAGAAATATATATATATTTCTTTGAAAGTTCTTCAGATCACTGCAAACATACTATTGAATAAGTTTATTTATTTATTTATTTATTTAAATATATATATATATATATATATATATATATATATGGTTACAATGATGGTATAAAATTGGTTTATATTTAGTTTTATAAAATTAATCTTTTTACAGATAATCTTTAAAAATAATGTTGTGAAACTAGTTTTAACCATTTTATTTCTTTATGTAATGTAAATACGCTTCAAATGTTAATGGTATTTAGTCTCCATTTATTATTTCGTTTCGCCTATTTAACAAATTCCCCTAACTGAAATATATATAACAATGTCTTTTAGTAAATTCTGAAATTCTTCATGCAATTTTTAATTGAAATATTGGTGGGTAGAAAATATATATTATGGAAAATTGGTTTTCATTTTAGCAATCTGACAACTAAAATTTTCCAGTCGATACGTTAAACTGTTGTTTATTTCACCAATATACTTAAAATTCAAAGTTTTATAATTATATATATATATATTTCAAAGCATGGTCGAAATTAATAATTTTAAGGTTTATCTTCAAATTCATAGTTTCACTTTTAAATCAAGTTAAGTTATGCTATATTTTAGTACTTTGTAAAAATCATACCGTGAAAATATAATACAATTTTGACTCTATTCAAGACGGTCGTGGGTATGAAATTTATCAAAACATAATCGTGATCGATACCAATGCCTAAAGATTTCATCTCCATGTTAAAGAAAGTTCAGCATATAAGTTTCAACGTAAAATGTGTCTTTATTTGTAAATAAGTTGGTGAAATGTATGTATTTGTCAGTCTACAGGTCGATGAAGTCCTCCTCGAGGTGATTTCAGTCTGCCTTGTTTTCTGCAATTCTCCATTGGGCTCTTCCAAACTTCCAATTTTTATCTCTCCAAAGATACAGCGGTCAAACCAACAAACCAGGAACAAGTGCAGCATGAAAACAGGAATTTAAAAAAACGAAACACATAAGGTGAAATAATACATTAAAAAAATAATAAAAATTCTGGTTTGATAATAAAGACAAAAACTAAAAGAATAGGGGAAAAGCTCAAATAGATAAATAGAAGCATAGCTGCTAACTTTTTAATTTATTTCGTAGCATTGATAGTATCAGACTTTATTTCATACCGCAATTTAGAAGAGTGACGTGATTCTTATTTAATGTGATATTGGTGAAAATTACTCTACAAAAGAAGTCCTGTGAATGAAATTATGGTACTAACAACACTGTAGAATTAAAAGAAAAAAAAAATGACAGCTTTGTAAAAGTGACTGCTAGAAAATGGAACAATTACAAGGGATTAAATACAAAATATAAACGAACGAACGACAGAAAGTTTTACGAGTAATTTTCCAGTCATCAAAGAATTGTGACAAACAAGACCCGTCTATTTTTTTAACACGTTGATCGCCATGTCAGCCATCGGTGACTGACAGTGTCAAATATGATATAAAACCGCGTCAACCATCGGTGGTTGACAGTGTAAAATATAATATAAAACTAAAAATATTACACTGTTTCAAGTAATTACTTAAAATTTATTTACAATTTACTTAATTTTTATTTATTACATGATAATATCATTAAGGAATTTTAATGGGTTTTATTAAGAAATCGCGTGGCGATCAACGTGTTAAATGTTAAAAGCTTCAAGGAAACCCAACTGGGATAAAAGGAATACAAGAAAAAATAATGTAAGTTCAGTAAAATTCAAACAGGAGCTATAACATTATTAATGAGAAACCATCCGTATATTTAAAATTTTATATGCTCTTTTATTCTATTCTTCAATCGCCTTCTAGTTTGGATAATAGAACCAAAATAGTATGATAAACAAAGGATAATATAAAGTTCAGATAAGCTCGCAGTAGTAATTAGTAATGGGCATTATATAACTTAGGACAAATAATACAATTACTGCGATACAGCCTATTAACAGAGTAATATATTACTGACAAATCACTATTAAAGAATTACGCATCTATTTTTTATTTCTTTTCACAGGGAACTCTTTGGCATTGGGCCAATCTAATATTTTAACAGGAAATGAATGATTCAGTGCGATAATTTCACGGGTGTTCAAAATACCTAAAAATATCAAAGTTTTTATATCATTCAAATAACATTTTCAAAGAATATTTTTGATTCTGTAGCCAAAAAATTAATATTAGTCAAACAATACTGTCATCTAATATTTTCTGACATACTGATTATCACACAACTGTCTAATATTTTCTTGTATGTATTATTTTAAACCGTGTATTATTGAATATTAGTTTAGACTACACTCATATTCAGTAACGGGATATTAATTTAAATTACTATGAATAAAGTATTAGCTTAGAGAAGGTGATTATTTGAAGGACTGCGTTTGAGGATTTTGAGTAATATCGCTTATTGTGGATCGTTTGCTTTTGTCACTTTCACAGTCTCGTGAGATTAGGAGTATCACAGCAAGGAAAATGTTTTTGCTTTTATTTGAAATTGGTGATAGTACGTGTTACAGCTAAAATGGAATCGAAAATGCACAATCACACGTAGTGTTAGCGAATAATTTGTTTAATAGTATATTTTAATTTTATATCCCAGTTTTACAATTTGGAAGTAAGTGCAATCGATCCCTTATCCTGAAAACGAATTTGTTAGAAATTTTAATCATGGCTCTATTATTGATGGCGCGAATGAAGTGGAAGCTTAAAAACAATCATTATTATAATAAAGAGAGGAGAGGTAACTTGGGAAAAAATTCAAAGAGATAGGTTCATCAAGATAAAAGATACACAAAAAGAGGAAAGAAAGAACAATTTAAAACGTGTCGTTACAATGAAAAAGGAGTTTAAAGAGCTGTTGGACAAAATTTCAAACTAATAGGAATAATAATAATAATAGTAGACACTGATAATGAAAAACATTAAAGGGCAAGTAAAAGAAGATATTATTAGGATAAATGGGGTAATGAAACATTTAATGAACTTTCAAATCTACAAGCTTAATAAGATAAGTCCCGCACAACTGTAAAATAAATAAAATTTTAGTTTTAAAAAAGTTTTTACTTTGAAAAACTAGGCAATGATCCTTTCAACAGATTTTCAAAGCGACAGGGTCAGTAACCGAACCGCTGTAGGCGGTAGGGATAAACAAAAAATAAAACAAAGGAGTAGCCTAGAACATTAATATTCAGTCCCATAATTACCTTTACACTCGTCTGATTCAGGATAACAGTAACTTGAATTCGTTTTCAGAGAAGGCGAGCCATTTTCCAAATCGTAATTGGATCAATAGTACTTTAGTCTAGAACGTACATAAATAACAGTATTGTCTTTATGTAGATAAATATTATAATAGAGAAGATTTAATTTACAATAGACTTATATTTTTATTTATTAATACAGCTTTTAAATCTGAAAATAATAAAAATTAGGGACACTAATAAAATATATAATCCTTTTTTATAAATGATTTTACTACAATTGATAAATTCTTATTTAATATGAGCGTAATTATAAAAAAAAATGATAAGTTACACGTATATTCTCTTCATAGAGATTACCAAACTGCAAATTAATGTTTTAGCATAAAAGTATAATCTATAGAATGGCATGCGCAATTATATCTTTTTTACTGAACTGTAACAAAAGATTTTATTTTCTTTAAGCCCTGCACTCATATCTAAACCTTGATGAACGATAGAATTTCTATTCACAGAATTTTATGATCTAAAGAAGCAAAATACTTCTCTTATTTCACGCAATAGAAAATATTTTATTAAATTTATTTTATACAGTCTGGTAATTGGTCGAAAATTGTGTGCGCAACAAATAGTATATTGAAATTTAGCATAATGGACGAATGCTTTTTAAAATCCACTTCAGAATATTTCTAACTGTACACTTAATGCACCAGAACTTTTTTGTGAAACCTCGTAAAAATATCTATAAGATTTTTTACAATGTTCTTTAAAAAACTGCTTTTCTGCATATGAAAAGTACATGTTAACTTTATTATGTTTATACAGTCTAAAATGTTGAAAAGTTCCATTAAGAAAATTTGCTCATAAACGTAATGTATTTGAATTGTTTAATACATTTTGGAAATCTGTCTGTAACTATTTGACTAAAAGTTTTTAAAAGGCATTCTCTGCTGATGTCTGTTTTTAATTATGCTGATAACAAAAATCACACACCGACACTTACTTACTATGTGGATACGAAATGCTAAAAATGTTGCTTTTTCGATTCTGGAAACATTAAACTGATTTTTTTTTTCAAAAATCTTTTATCGAAATTTACCCTCCAAAACAATATTTTCTTTACCATGCATAAGTAAGGAAAATTGAATTTGTAAACGTCTGCTTGTTCGTGAGGAATACAGAAATGTTAAGACGCGTTAAAAATAAATCTTTAATCGTTAAATAGAACATATCAATGCAAATTACATTAATTTTAAAAAAAGAACCTGGAATAGTGAGTGAGCATTGTTACCAACACTTTCTAATTGTACGTACTTGTTGTATCGTGTAACGTTCAATGTTCTTTTCCTACGTTATCACACAACGAACATATATGTTTAAAATGCTTAAAGATAGACTAATTAAACTCATAATCACTCTTAAACATTGACGGAAAGTGTTTAAATGCGTAACTAAAAAAAGAAAACGAAAATGCAGTACTACTTAGTACTGTCTGAATATTTAGTGTAGCCCTGGAAATCTGTAGTTTAACCATATCATATTCCATACAAAACATTATTTTAGCATATTAACTATAAACGTCAATTTCTTTATGATTTTTGCAGTAGAAATTTATATAAATGTGATTTATAAAAATGTCTGTCCTAAAACGCAATTCATTGGTATTTTTTGGGTCTACATGTACACAAACTAGTTGTACATGACCTATTAATGCCCTATGAAATAAGGAACATTTCAAAGTGAACGTAAATAACATATATCATTTTTTCAGAATTTCTGAATATATTTAAGGACACTGGAGGGGGTTAGACGGACAGATAGACAGATGGACAGTCGGACAGACCGGTACAAAACTTCAAATCATATTCACATTTAAAAATTGTTAGAAAGTATTAAAAATGTTTAATGTAAACGAAAGTTCAATTCCAGAAAATTTCCAATAATACCCTTTAATGCAACTAAATATTTTTGTGTAGTCCTGTAAATCTTAATACTAATCCTACTATATCCTATACAAAACAATCTTTTGTAGGCTATGAGTTACATATTTTAATTTCACTAAGATTTGTGCAAAGTATTTATATAGGGTTTGTACCTCTCATAGAACGCTGAATACTGGAATACTTTCGGGTGTCTCTGTACACAAAACAGCAGAGATATTCAGTCCATTTTAAATAGGGAACATTAGATAGTGAATTTGAATAAAATATATAAGTTTTCTAGAAATTTCATGAATATGTGTGGGGGATAGTGCGTGGACATAGAGACCGGAAGTCGGACAGACAAACAAACTGAAACCATTAACACTTTCCAACCTGGTTTGAAAGTTTTAAAAATTGAAAAAAGGAAAATTTGAAAGTTTTTTTTTTTTTTTTTTTTTTTACTTTTTTTTTTTTTTAACTTCTAGACAATATATAAAGATATTTAGAAATTGTGCTCTCATGCTTTGAAACGTAACTCCCTTACTAAGAAGGTTTATTTATAATAATTGTGACTCCTCTTCAGATAAAAAATTACACCCCAAGGAATTATTAAGACGTATGTCCCTCCCTAAACAATTACTCATATTAGTTAATCATTAATCATTACTAGCTCCAGATTAAAGATTTCCAAAGTATGATAGATCACAAGTTGTTTTATTAAACTTAAAACTGATTTAATTTTTAAAAAGTCAGCAATTAATCAGTTGAATTTATAAGAAAATTTGTAATATTAATTAATTGCATTTTTATACTTATTTTAAAAATTACGACAGAAATAATAATAATAATAATAATAAGTTTTTTTTTTTTCGATACGTATTATATATCTTATTTTAGCAATATATCTAAGAGAAATGAAACTAGTTTGTATTTTGAAATCAATAATTTGATACAAACAAAATTTTTACATTACAAAAAAAAAAAAAAAAAACGAAAGAATAGAAATAAATAAATACCACACTTGATAATAAATGTAAATAGCATTTTAGATTTCTATCTTTTCTAAGAAAAATTTTCAATATCACGTTTTTACAGGAAAAAATATTAAACCGCTTTAATACTGCAGTAAAAGCAAATAAATAATAATAATAATAATATATACATAACTGTAATTTTGGGATCCATAAACTATTTTTACAAATATTTTTTATTAAATGATAAGTGTTATATTTCATATAAAGTACAGCTCGTTTGTCATAAATGCTAAAGAATATTGCAGTCATTCCTTATTTAAGCGAAACGTATAAGAGTAATGATTCCGTTTACTTCTTTCAAGCTATTCTGCAGACTTCGAAAATATTTTATTCAGCAATCTTACACTGAGTAAGACATTTATTAGGAGGTTAAATGAAAAAAAAAATGTTTTATCTCTCTTGAGTGCTATATTATTTCGCACGTTCTTTTCTGTTATTTACGATATTAACACTAAGTGAATTTAACATTCACAGGTAGTTTTTAAAGAATAATATATATTGTGTAGAAAATTTCAGTTTTAGTTCATTTATTCTGTAATTTGAAGTTTGTATCTATGACTGCTATTTTTTTTTTCCATATAAATAAATAATCTGCCTATATTTTGCAAATAAAACCAAGGATAAAAGAATTGTACTCTAATAATTTCTTAATATTTACTATGTCGTTTTCAATTCAATTTAAATTAAATTGTGCCGAAGAAATGTGTAGAATAAGACACATTAGATATCAAACAGAATACTTAATTTTGCAGATTTTGTATTAAGTAAGAATTTAATAAATAATTAAATACATTTTTAAACTTAGTATTAATAACCCAAAAATGTGCCATATATAAGCTATAGCATTATCATGAAATATATTTACCTAATTTACACCGTTTAAAACAAAAACGAAAGTATTTGTCAATAAATCGGTTTAAAAGATATTACGTTTAGAAAGAAATTCAAATGTGTCTTTAAATTTTGATATCTATAAAAAAATGACATTTTTGAGAGAAATATTTGTTAAAAAAATACATTATTTCTAATTTAAAATGAATACTTAATCGTTATCAATAACAATATTAAGCGCTTCTTTTAAATAAAAATAATTTTTCACTAATATATATATATATATATATATATATATATATATATTTATTTATTTATTGATAATAAAATTGTATTTTTTAAAATAGAATAAATAAATATTTTTTTCGGCAAAAGTTTATAATTTGATTTTTATTTATATATATATTATTTTTACTTGTCAATCTATTTGTACCACATATTTAAATTTACGTACCCCACGTATCTTTCTAAGAGGTCTTAGCCCGTATTCAAGTGAGTTAAAATGTACACTGATGATTACACTGATGATACTAAAATAAATCAAAGGATTTTATATTTGTAATATGCTATACAATTTAATAACATATAATTTTATAAGCTTCTATTTTTTATTTATTTATTTATTTATTTTTTTTTTTTACTGTTTATTTTTTAATATATATATATATATATATATATATATAGGGTGAAGTGAGGCAAATGTAACAATGGGGTTAACATAACATAGGGTTGTAACTCTAATGAAAAACTAAAATTGGAGCTAATATTCATATGTCCGCTTGCTTGAACCTGTCTTTGCTATATTTAGTCTTTGGAAACTGAACTGAATCAAACATGCACATTCATAATTTTAAAAGTTTAAAAAAGTGCTGACATTTGCACTCTTCGACAGAGTGCAAATGCCAAACTTTACAATTTTACCATTTCTCTTCTTGTGATATAATAATTACAGTTTGAGTAAACAAACTGCGTTTAATATACAGAATTTGATTTTAATTTCAAATTTGTTTTATTTTTTGAGCGTTTATCTTACCACTCATAGTTACACTTCCTCCAAAAATTTTGCACGTGGGACGATATAACTACTCTAGTTATGCTTACCGCAAGCACCTTGTAAGTAACTAATTTTTTGCTTTACTTAACTTTAGGCCCAAATCAAGAGCTGAAGAAGAAATGTCACCAAATGAAATTGTAACAATTATTCCTAATCCCAAATTCTGACATAAGAAAGAACTTCACTTTGGGTTTTGACTTCTACAAAATTTAATAGAAACAATGTAATGTTTCTTATTTTTGATTTTCTTTTTAACATTTTTTTTTGTTTGTTTGTTTTGATTTCTTTATAATTAAACAATTTAATATTATATGTTTCAAATGTAAGATATTTCATGAACACAACGCAATTTATTTACAAAAAATATTCTAAATGTATTTTGTACATTTTTAATTTTCTTACAATAATTCCAACGACAGCACTTAAAATACATAGTGTGAAAAGCTACCAGCAAATCAGTGCCTTAAAAAATTAAGATATCAACAAAAGAATGGCTGTTTTTTACATGCATGTAGTTCGTTACAATATTTTCAATATTTCCTTCAAAATTTTTAATACATAAACAAAGATATTTACTCAACACCTAACGAATGATGAATGATTTCCATACTACATTAACATTTTTGTTCTTAAGAACAATATTTAATTGAATTCGATTATTCGTTTTCCTCTATCACGTGATTGAGCAGACGACGGTGGGAAGAGCCCATAAGAAAATAAAAGCTAATTCAGATCTGTATTAAAGAGCTTTATTTGTTGATAATCCTGGGTATATTTTTAATTTTAATACTGAAATAGATAGTACATTTTTCGCCAAGGACTTTATTTTTGTGATAGCAACTTTAAGCCAAGTAGTCCATAATCTGTACATATAAAAGAGTAAACTCAATGATTCACTGACTCAACACTGCCATGACGATTCTGTGGGAACGAGGGTCACAAATTTTAGTGACCAGGTTGGTTTTCGGAGCCTGACCCCCCACTAAGACGGAATTTTGCAAAATACCCCCCTGTCCCCCTTGGGGGGCAGAAGGCATAATTCGGCTCCAAATTACTTAACGGTGAAGAAATTGCAGATGGAAAGACCAGACTTAAGTACAAAAAAAATTATTTTCTGCGATTTTGGAATTTTGGAATTTTAAGGGGGGGAGGGAAGGGAAAAGGTTTTTGAAAAATGGTATTCAACACACGAGGAAATCGAACTGAACACACACTACAAAGGGATTTTGTGAAATTCCACCCATACCGCCCTTTGGAGAATGGGGGGCAAAAACATATATTCATACGTAACGCTACACTAAATTATCTTAGGTAGGAAATTTTTTATGTAAGGGACGATTATATGTATCTAACTCATAGTATGAAGATATTTTGCGAAATTCCCTCCTTCTTCCCTCCTTTAAGAGCGGGGGGAGAGATTTAAAAAAAAAAAAAAGTTTTAAAGCATAACTCAGCTTTAAATAATTTCAGGATCACAAATTTTTCATGTGTCGGTTAGGTATGTGTATGCAACATGCAATATAAAGTAATTTTGGAAATTTACTCCCCCCCCCGCCCTTCCCCTTGGGGCGGGCAGGGCAAAAATCACATTTTGAAGCTTAAATCCGTCCAAATTACCTAAGAATGCCGAATTTTGTTGTGTGGGTGTTAATTAAGTGTGCGAAATATGCACTTTGATGAGATTTTGTAAATCTTTCAATTTTAACCGCGAGGGAGGGGGAGTAAAAAGCAGGTAAGGGACTGCCGAAGGCATTGGGGCTCCAGACTCGACTGTGACGAGCGGGAATACCGCTACAGAAAGTAGCAGGAACTTAAACTTAAGATTTTGACGGATTTCAATGATTTTTTTTTTTAGATATTTTATTATTAATGATATGCTGTTTTGGGGATTCATTTCAATATAATGGCCAGCGAAGCGGGCAAAGCCTGCTAGTATGTATTAAATTACATAAAATATATTTTTTTAAACTACACTTCTGCCCATTATTTTCGAAATTTAAATAAAAATTGTATGTTAAACTTAAATTCTGCATGCCATTAATTCATTTCTGAATTCTGGATTTTACAATATATATATATATATATATATATATATATATATTTTGCTTTATACTGTTTATAAATCTCTCTCTCTCTCTCTCTCTCTATGGGTATATATGTGTATATATAGACATTCTAATGAAGTAGTAGAATGCAGATAAGCTGATGATGAAAGGCAATTATAATCATCAAAAATCTAAATAACACAATAAATAACTAAAATAAATGTAGCCAGTAACACCTTTGTGAAAACTATGAAAATTTAACCAGTAATAATTTTAATTAAGGTATGAAAGCAGTCATAATTATCACCGGAACATGATCACCAAATATTCTTTAGAATTAAAATATAATAAATTGAAACGGATAAAGATGTCCGTTGATAACGTCCTTCAAAATTAATGAACTGATTTGGAAATAGAGAGTGAAGTTTCATATAGATATTACTCGAGATTCCAAAGTATCCATGTAGATCAAACATAAAGAAAAAGACTTATTAAAGAAAATTTTATTAAATATTCAATTAGTGAAAACTATCACTCTAAAGGAATTAAAATGTAGGATAGCAGATTTTTTAAGTTTAATATTAATGGGGTGACCATTATTTCCCCCCTATATCTATATAATCCATGATTTCATCGATCCAACACCATGAACGAATATATATATCGTAAATATTTGCATGCATATAACCCTAGACAAAAATACTAGTGAACGGATTTACGCGCAGATAATCATAAAATGATTCGTATTGTCCGGCTAGATTTAAAGGTATTGAGCTTCTCCTTAAATGAACTGAAAGTAAGTTAGTATTCTAATAATATAATGTGTTATGGTGATATCCATATTTAAATAATCTAGTTACTATTAATATTAATTACTACTATATACTATGTCCGCTTATATTATCCTGAGTAATGAAATTGAAATAAATCTTTAAGAAAAATAAAACTTGCATGGGCAAAACAATTTTGAGAAAACAGTTGTCAAATAAATTTAAAATTATTAAATGCAGAGAAGGGAACTCGAGATTATTCATTGCTAATCGTTATGAATGCTCGTCAGCATTTGTTTTATTCTAGTATAGACTATATTACAAGTTCCACTACTTCATTCTTGAATTTTAATTCTTTGAAACGTGTGGAAACTTTTGTCATATTTTTAACAACCCCATCTGGTTGCAAACTATACTAAATCTTCATGTTGGCACTGTAGTAACCAGGTTTTAACAACTGATTTAATTGGTTTACTTATATGTGTTATCTATTTTTCACTTGTCGCTCAAATAGATGATCGTATGACAAAGACTGCATTGCGTAAATAGGAGACTTGTAATGAGATTATTAAAACAAGGAAAACTGAAAAAAAAATTGGAAACCAGGCAGTTGTTTCGGTAGCATTTAGTGTACCGTCTTCAGTGCAGTTCATTCTCATTTCTTTATGCATTGAAGACGGTACACTAAATGCTACTGAAACAGCTGTCTGCTTTCCAATTTTATCTCTTTGGCGTTCTAGACGTTTTTGTTTTCCTTGTTGAACAGACTGCATTTATTTATTTACAGAATTCATGCGTAATTCGTTTTTTCATAAACGTACGCACGCCCTAATGAAGCGCTGCAACAGGCATTGGACATTGGAACCAAAACACTACGGTCAAAAAGACGTTTCCAAAGAAATCAGGAAATTTTACCAAGTTTTTTTTTCTGATTTCAACAAAACTGCCTTACTGAGTTTAAACATTTTGAGATATTATAATTGATCGATTTTATACTTGCAAGAGATACATTTAAACATAGTTTTAGAGAAACGGTTAAAATCCACCAATAGATAATGACATAAAAAAAATAAATCACTGTAACTTATAAAAAAAAAATATATATATAATGTTTTAAAAATACCAACTTTCATATAAAATAATTAATTAAAAAATAAACAATAGGATATATTTTTCCATTAGCGTATTAAAAAAAAAAAAAAAAAGAAAAGAAAACTTCTTAGCATAACAATTTTGAAATAATTGATGTTGAACTGTAGTTAAAAAAAGTTAAGAGAAAAAAAAATATAACAATGTATCACTTATAATACTTTTTTTCCTCAGAAATACTCTTTATTAAAAGTTTTTTTTTCTCTCTCTCTGTTAAGAGCGAAACTGAAATATATTTATCTTCGCACCTCTTAAAAAATACAGATGTTTTTTCTTTGACATGCAATTAGTAAAATACTTTATAAAAAAAAAAAAAAGAAACTGAAGCAAGCTCTTAAAAAATTCTTTTACAGTTATACTTTCCTTTTCATTTCATTTTGAATATCTCTATTATTAAATATGTCGGAACAAAAGATAACTATAAATTCTTTAATACAATAAATTATTCTTTCTTTCATTTTTTTTTTTTTTTTTTTTTTTTTTTTTTTCAGTGGATAAGCGTTTTATAATTAAGACGTTTCTCCCATTCAGTTTTTATAATTTGGTAATTCAATGTTAAAAAAAAAAAAAAATACTATATTTTTCAAAGATCACTATATTTTTTCCATTTTATGAAATCAGTACAGAAACATTGCAATCGACAAACTATAGAAAAAAAATTAATAATTAATAATTAACCAAATTTTACATAAGTTATTAATTAAAATTTATTTAACACATATCATAAAAAAATTATAATTAAAAATATGTTTCTATTCCTTAAAAGCAATATATTGTTTTTCTTTGCTTATTTGAATTATTCACTGTAAGAGAAAATTTATTCAACACAAATTCCATTTCCAAAATATACAAATCAACCGTTTTGTTTCAAACTAGCGGGCAAAATTCATAAATAATCTTGTTGGAGTATATGTGGTCTGTGTACACATCAAAATTTAAGCAAATCTGGTCTTACATACGCGTTTTATTTCCCCATCATAATATAGGTGTGGAGGAACTTGTAATCGTGAAAATGTTAGACCTCGGTGTTTTGAGCTTTTTACCATTTTGAGGCTTAAGGAATCAAAAATTAAGAAAATCGGTATGGTGTCCGTCTGTAGGGTATTAATGGGTTAGTGAATTAACGTGTTAGTGTATAAGTCTGTTAGACTGTTAGTTTGTTAGTCTGTTTACACGATATATCAAGAACAAATGATCACAGAGAGGGAGAAACAGTTTTAAACTATCACTTATGATACTGGTAAGAACTTTATTGATTTGAAATATTTTAATTTAAAAACTTCGAATTTTATGAGATTTTTAGTGTGGAAGAATAGGGCAAAATTTTGCTTAAATGTGCACTGACAGAAGTATATTTTTACTGTAAATATGCCAGACCAGTTTTAATATACCAATTCTAAGATTCTAAAACGGAAGGTGGCCGCTTACCACTATGCAGCGGTTTTCCATCGTTTTCAACCTTTAGAGACACTGATGACACTGTGGAGATTTAAAAGAGTTCGTCTCTAACGATTAAGCCTACTCCATTGTTTATTGCATTAAAAAAAAAAAAAAAGGTCTATATCTAATGGACATAATTCAATGTGAAATTTTAACTTTAAAAACTTCGTTAATATTCGAAATTTGCGAGTTTCTTAATTGGCCGAATCGGAAAACTTTTAAAATATTATTTAGGACACTGGCATGAACATTATTGACAAGAAAATTTCTAATTAAAAAAATTCGTAAGGTATTCGAAATTTACGGTTTTTATTATGGCAGAATACTGCAACATTTCGCATAAACTTTTATATTCAAGAATATTTTCATCATAAAGATTTCAGACCAATTTAAAATATCATTTATTTTACTGGCATGCTTATAATTGACTACGAATACTATTATTTGAAATTTTCGTTTTCGAAATTTAAGATATTCTTAATATAGCTGAATCGAGCAACTTCCATTTAAATTAGTATTATGGAGGTCATTGCATTGTAAATAATATGGAGTTGCATGAAAACAAAGTAAAAAGACTAACATTAGTAAAACTAATTATGAAATTATGATAAGGTAAATGCATCGAAATGAACGGTGAGCAGACAATTTTCATAAGTGTTTCAGTCTGTCGAAAGACTGAACCAAATTCATTTTTCTCATTGTATGCCTTGTAGTAAAAATAAATGAGAACAAATATGTAATAGAGGACTGAGTAGAGTCCACCTATGTCAACTTGTTATATATGGATTTGAAACTCTCAAGTTATTATCAACTTGGTTAACGAACTCATGAAACATATTTGTAAGATAAATCCACTCTCTATCTTTCATTTGATTTGGTTCATTATGTTAGATGTTATCGTGATGACAAATTTTACATTATATGTATACTAAGAGGGGGGGGGGACAATCTATGTGATTACAAATGTCCGATGTTAGAGGAAAAATAATTCTTAAAAGGAAATATGAATATTTTACTCCAAAACAAAGGTTACTGCATTAAATATACAAAAGATAACTTACATATAAGTGATACATACAATAATTTTATTAAAATATGTAATTTTTACATTTTTTATATATTAAATGGACGAAATTTTTATAGCGTAAAGGGCACATATTTCAAAATTAATTCACTGAGAATGTACGGGATTATAAAATATCCAAAAATATGTAAATGAAATTCATATTAATTTACTAATTTTTTTTTTCTTTTGAAATGTTATACGTATAAAACACATTTGCAGAACTCTTTTATAACTCTAAATACATTCCAAATACAAACTTTACAAATATTTCTGAAATTTAAAATTCCACTCTTCTAAATTCCCTCGATATTTTACTTATTCATTTATAATTCATTTCAGATAGAAAGACTTCCCCTAAATCAAACTTTACATTAAATCATGTTAATAGATATATTTTGCAAATTTATTCACAGTTAACATTCATAATCTGGCCATAAGTCATTAAACATTTAACATCATCTGTCATGACATAAATATGTTTCATAATTTCGACCATATTACCAAAGTTTCTCTTTCATGTAACATCATATTAAATCAAGTTCATAAATTCTCTTGTAAAATTTATTTATAATCCGCTGGTATCATCTCGTTGAATCTAAGCAAATATTTTGTTATATTACATATTAAATTCTCCAGTGTGCTTTAGAAAAGGATTAAAATTAATCCAAAATCTGAATGAAGATAAATTAACTATAATTCACTATTAGCTACTATTAGAACCGGTAATGGAGTAAAAATTTAAATATAAGTTTGTACATTATGGGGGAACTTTATGCACTAATTTTCAATGTATAATTGTTTCTATCGCAGTAACTGTAGGAAGTCAGTGCATTATCCAATAATAATAATAATAATAATGATAATAATAATAATAATAACAGTTATTTTCATTATATAGAATTATTCAACATATACTTTTGTTCAAATGTATAAAAACCTGCAGTACGATTACTAATTCTTTAGGTTTCTGGCCTGATAAATGTATTTTATATATATATATATATATATATACTATATATCTTTTGAATATCATATCTCCAAAACTAAGGAAGATAGAATGACGAAACTTCAGAATTAAATGAAGTGGGACCGTAACTCTAAAACGGATCTAACGATTTTCTTTAAAATTTCTATATAAACACTATTTAAGGTGTCCCTTTGTATGTATTAATTCATTAGTTCAGGAAATTTCATGGACGTCTTGTATAAATAGGTAAATATTAAGTCTCGCAAGTACGTTTGTTTAAGAATGATTCTCCTGATTTTCCCTCAAACTTACCCTGTTATCTCACTTTCATACGTTCTTTCGTATGTAATTGTTAGATTGTGAGAGCAGATGATTTTGCCAAATTTGAGTGAAAATCGTCTGTGAAAGTACCTAGAGTTAGTTTCTCAAAAAAGCATAAATCGATTTTTTTCAAATTCGGTACATAGAAACTTTCAGATGTTATTCATATATATTACTTGGCTACAACAGGAAAATTAACAATTGTACGGATTAGAAAGATCAGTTCCGAATCTGGGATATTTATGATTGAAAAAACGGCTCTACCGATTTTTTTAAAACTATGTTTATATATATATATATATATATATATATATATTTGCAGTTTACATATTAAACAATGTATGTATTAGTGCAAGTATTATATATGTATTAACAACTGAAAAAAATCTGCAAATCGGCATTGATGCTGGCTACAAAAAGTCTGCTATAATTAAATTATAACAGAATTAAAAATAACCTTAATTCTTCTCCAATTAATATTACTTCTTCATTAACCCCTAAAATTAAATTCACTAATAGCCTTCCTTTCTGTAATTAATTTAATAATTTTAAACGTTATATTTCTCGTAAATTCAATATGCTTATCTCTTCAAGTTCACCCTTAACATTTAAAATTAAATGATCGCGATCAAACTAGACCCTCTGGAGGAGTTTATAAAACCCCAATATAACTGAACAATGATGTTTTTTTCTGTATCGGTTAATCTAAAAGAAACTTATCGGTTAATCTAAAAGAAGTCAAGAGCATATCCGAAATGTCAAAGGGAAAAGTTCAGCTCTAGTTCACTTTATTTACGATAACTCAGCTACACCTCTTTGGGAAAAAGCAGCATTTATCTCTTCTCCACCAATTATATCAGAATTAATAATTTTAGAAGCAGTCAATATAATAAAACATCATAATTCAATAAATTCTAAAGATGCTGTTTTCGTACCAAAATATGGCATTTCTTAAAAAAAAAAAAAAAAAAAAAAAAACTGTTAAAAGTACAGAAAAAAAACTGGCAGCTGGAGTGCCAGTATTTCTCCGTCAAATATACAGTTTAAAACCGTAAAATTGTGTCACTAACATTTATTTTACACAGGAATCCTGTAAATCAAACAGGTTTTTTGTTAAAAGTACAGTTTTGTCCTGTATATTTGACGGAGAAATACTGGCACCCCAGCTGCCAGATTTTTTCTGTAGTTTTATCAGTTTTTTTTTTTTTTTTTTTTTTTTTTTCTTACAGTGTACAACCGCATATTTAATTCAAATTTATCTTTTCAGTGGACTGTATGTCTCAATATGTTCAAATAGCTAAAGCTTTTTAATACTCCCAGATAGCCTTTAACCAGTCTTGAATTTCTGTTACATTTGATGCTAGTCCAGATTCTCTGGTTTCTAATTCAACTTCTGAAGAAATTCCTTCAGTTATTCAATTTTCAAGGTGATTCCAGGTTACCATAAAAAAGCACCAACTATGGGTTACATACAAACGAAACGCTTGCAACTTTGATGACGTAAATTCTGCAAGTTTTTTCCAAATACAGTCGGCAGAAAATGTATCGGAACACTAGCAAAGATTTTTTTGTAAAAAAAGTACACTGAATGCAGTTTTGTTAAATAAATCCTTGTCGAATCGTGTTCTTACTCAGTCAAAGAACACGATTCGACAAGAATTTATTTAACAAAACAGTGTTAAGTGTGCTTTTTTTATATAGGAATTTTTGTTAAAAGCTCGGATACTTTTGCTGCCGACTGTAGTCATACATTTGGAACTCTTGAAAAGGTTGCAAACGGCATTGCAAACGGAAGTGTTTCATTTGTATGTAAACCTAACTTCAACATTGTAGCTCCAGGCTGACTTTTTGCTTTCCTCCGTTATGTATCCTGTTAGTGCCAGTACGCCTCTTCAGATACTACGCAACGGCGTTTTCATACAAGTTCCTCAACATTTACATTTTTCAAGTTGTTCCATGTTATCACAGTAAAGCTCCAACTAAATGCATGTTTCTTAACTGTTCCAGATTTCAAGTTGCTCTATGTTGACCCAGTAAAGCTCCAACTAAATCAGATAAACTAAAAAAGGGTGAAATAATTAGTCAAAAATTACAACAGATAATTTCTCAAAATATAAATAGAACAAACATTCAAAAGAAAAAAAAGAAAGAAAAAAAAAAGAATTGTTTGTGTTAATGAGAATTTTGTTGAATCGCCAATGATTTAATATCCACAAAATTCTGATATTGTTTACTTTTAAAAATTGCATATCTATTAAACTGTATCTTCATTTATACTGCTTTTACATGAAATTTATGGGTACTTTTAAAAAATCGTTGTTTTATTTCCCCTTAAAAAGTTTAAAGTATTGTAAATAAATAACTCTATATTACAATATTTCATTTACGATACTTGTAATATAGGGAAGGAGCTCTAGTGCTCGACATGCTCCAGTAATTGACATCTTCCTCGAAATAATTAATAAATAAGAAAAAATTAAAAGCAAATGATTTACACACCAGAATTTTAACATTGTATGTCAAACACGGGAGCATAGAGTGGCTATTACTGGTCACATGAAAAACTATGTGTCAAACACAGGGGCATGAGGGGTCAATTACTGGTATTAAGGAAAACTGGCAGTGTCAATTGCTGGAGCATTGAATGCGTGTAAAATAAAAGTACATTAAAAAAATAATTATTATCAAATGCGTATATTTTAACATATATGTGGTTTTGAAAGTCTTTCATCCCATATACATTAACTTAAGATTTCCATAAATTGTTTCTGATGACTAAAACATTAAAAACATAATTTCTTTAAAAGTGTCAATCACTGGAGTACTTATCCTACAATATTTTTTAAATATTATAATTCCATACTATCCATTTTAGAACAACAATTTCAATTTTGCATATAAATCATCTCAAAATCATCTTCCCTAAACAAAAGCGGCAAACTGACTAAATAACAAACATTATATGCATGTTACTTCAAATGATGATACTTAAAATGAATTAGCAAAATATCACTACATTCAGATAATTACAATCCTGCTACAGATTAGTGATGTGCGTCTGACTTAAAATTCCATATCCCTAATAACTATAAACGCATTATCCATTAACTTAATAATATTTACTTAAAATAGTAAAATGTATGATAATTGTGATTACAAAATAAATGAAGTTAATAAAAGCATTTGGAAAATTAAGCCAGATGTAAATGCATAATCTGGCTAAAAACTTATAAATATTCTATTACATTACTTATTTAAATCGGTGAAATGACATAAATCTTTTCCTAGTATGAGATTTTAAATAATCTCGAATTTTATGCACAGATAAATTTAGCGTTATTCAACAATTGTTAGAATACAACATATTTATATCAGTAAATTTTAAATATGGATGTCTTTTATTAAAAAGCAAATAAATATTTGCTTTGAAACAAATTTAAAACTTGTAATCATTTATTATACAACACAATAGAAAAACAAGATAACACCAATTTTCTAACATTATAAAATAAATGAAAAAATTAGTAATACTGCAAGGTTGCCATAATTAAACTGACAGAGTTTACAGTGTTCTGTAGAGTGATCTAATTGCGCGAGTGGCGCCAAATTTTGTAGGATGATTTAACAAGATAGGGGGACGATGAACTGCACTAAAAGAATATTAGTTCTAAAAGTCCCCGCTAGGGGATATGTAGTGTTGTGTAAAAGAAATGAGAGCAGATTCAATACTGAAATAAATTTACCTTTTATTTAGCACATTCCAATCAGGTTGAATGTGTCCACCGTTTTTGTGGACCACATATTGCATTCCATGTACAGTATTCACAACATATCTGCAGGAATCTCACGTACATATCTGCAGGAATCCGAAAAGCATTTTAGGCTGATCCATTGGCAGATTCTGTTCAGTAAGTTTCTTAATCGTCAACAGATGAAACTTCCCAACGCTCAAAGTTACCGATCCATTTGAGGTAACGACTGAACAAGTCCTCAGTAAGTGGTTTGCAGATAAAGAAACTTTATCACCGTTTAAGTTTTTTTTTTTTTTTTTTTTTTTTTGCTTTTTTAAAAATTGTTACCACATGGAACTTGAATTAAATTGTTAAATGTACCGAATAGAAGGTAATTTTATTTCAATATTGATTCTGTGTTTTTTAAAACTCTCGTTTTTTTTTTTCTTTTTTTTTTTTTTTTTTTTTTTAGTGCTAGAGGCCTATTTCAGTCGGTACAGTTGTCGAATTTTTATACGTCACTCTTAATTAGTGCTAAGGGCCTATTTCAGTCGGTTTATTGAATGGGGATTTATTGAATGAAGTCCCCCCAAAGCACAACTTTGACATGAGTCCCCCCCAGGCCCAACTTACACATGAGTCCCCCCCCTAGGTACCCCTATTTCAGTCGGTACAGCGTTGTCAAATTTTTATAATACACTCTTAATAGTGCTGAGGGCCTATTTCAGTCGGTTTATTGAATGGGGATTTATTGAATGAAGTCCCCCCAAGGCCCAACTTTGACATGAGTCCCCCCCAAGGTACCCCTATTTCAGTCGGTACAGCATTGTCGAATTTTTATAATACATTCTTAATAGTGCTAAGGGCCTATTTCAGTCGGTTTATTGAATGGAGATTTATTGAATGAAGTCCCCCAAGGCCCAACTTTGACATGAGTCCCCCCAAGGTACAACTTTGACATGAGTTCCCCCAAGGTACAACTTGGACATGAGTCCCCCCCCAAGGCACACATTTCACATGAGTCCCCCCCAAGGCCCAACTTTGACATGAGTTCCCCCCAAGGTACAACTTTGACATGAGTTCCCCCCCAAGGCACAACTTTGACATGAGTCCCCCCAAGGCCCAACTTTAACATGAGTCCCCCCCAGGCACAACTTTGACATGAGTCCCCCCCAAGGCCCAACTTTGACATGAGTTCCCCCCAAGGTAAAACTTTGACATGAGTCCCCCCCCAAGGCACACCTTTGACATGAATCTCCCCCAAGGCACAACTTTGGCATGAGTCCCCCCCAGGCCCAGCTTTGACATGAGTCCCACCAAGGTACAACTTTACATGAGTCCCCCCCAAGGCCCAACTTTGACATGAGTCCCCCCCAAGGTACAACTTTGACATGAGTCCCCCCCAAGGCACAACTTTGACATGACCCCCCCAGGCCCAACTTTGACATGAATCCCCCCTCAAGGCCCAACTTTGACATGAGTTCCCCCCAAGGTACAACTTTGACATGAGTCCCCCCCCAAGGCACACCTTTGACATGAGTCCCCCCAAGGCACAACTTTGACATGAGTCCCCCCCAAGGCACAACTTTGACATGAGTCGCCTCCCAGGCCCAACTTTGACATGAGTCCCCCCCCAAGGCCCAACTTTGACATGAGTTCCCCCCAAGGCCCAACTTTGACATGAGTCCCCCCCAAGGCCCAACTTTGACATGAGTCCCCCCCAAGGTACAGTTTTGACATGAGTCCCCTCACCAAGGCACATCTTTGACATGAGTCCCCCCAAGGCACACCTCACCCTCATTGGGAAAAAGAGAAAAAACTTTGTTTTGCGGCTATAAGACAGTTTGGACTTCCAACGTTATTTGTTACAGTATCTGCAGCTGAAACACATTGGTTTGATTTAATGAAAACTTTATCATGGAATTTAGATCGTCACGAATTAACTAAAGAAGAATTTGTCGATATTAACAAGTTTAGCAGTAGGCCTCTGGCACTAAATTAAAATCTGTCAATGCCAGATTTTCATGTTTTAAATAATGAAATAATGTCGTGTCTGTATATATTTTTTTTTCAATGGAACAGCTTCAGTTTGGCAAAATTTGAAACTTGGCACCGAAGTAGCTCGGACGTTTTTCGCCACGATCTGTAGTTATGCATTTACGATAGACATTTAAATTCATCGCAAAAATTTCAAAATATTTAAAGACGCCAAAGGAGTACCATACTAAAGCTTTGTCTTTTTTATTTTTTTTTTTTATTTATTTATTTTTTTTTTTACACTTCGAAAATATTTTTCCCCTAGCGGTGTTTTTTGGAACTAATACTTCTTTAGTGCAATCCTTCGTCCCCCGTCTTGTTAAATCATCCTAAAAAATTTGGTGCCATTCGCGCAATTAGATCACTCTACAGAACACTCTAAACACTGTCAGTTTAATTATAGCCAACCTGCACTTAATTAAAATGTTATGCATGCACATACATCAGTTTAACATTTTATATCTATACTAGCAGGCTTTGCCCGCTTCGCTGGACATTAAATTTAAATGAGTTGTCATTAATATTTATTAATAACATAAGTTCTCGCTGTGATTGGTAGAGGTTTTCTCGCTCGCAACGTGAAGCGTCTGGGCCCCCACTGTCTTCGGCACAACTTACCCACTTCTTACTTCCCCTTCCTCAGAAGGTGAGTTCGAAGTTTTGTAAAATCCCACTAATGTACATAATGCGTACACTTAATCAATATCCACACACAAAAATTCGCCATTCTAAGATAATTCAAAGCGAATTCAAACGGAAAAACGTGTTTTTACACATGCTTATTGCCTTCCGATTCCGAGAGGGTGGTGGTGGTGGTGGTGGGGGATTTCGAATTTCGTAAAATCCCGTTACAATAAGTGCCGGTTGCATACAAACAATTTTTTCACAAAATTTCGTGACCACAGAAGTCTTTAATAGAAAATATTAAAAAAAAAAAAAAAAAAAGTAAGTAAAGAAAATATATAGACACGACATTATTTCATTATTTAAAACATGAAAATCTGACATTGACAGATTTTAATTTAGTGCCAGAGGCCTACTGCTAAACTTGTTAATATCGACAAATTCTTCTTTAGTTAATTCGTGACGATCTAAATTCCACGATAAAGTTTTCATTAAATCAAACCAATGTGTTTCAGCTGCAGATACTGTAACAAATAACGTTGGAAGTCCAAACTGTCTTATAGCCGCAAAACAACGTTTTTTCTCTTTTTCCCAATGCGGAGGAGGTATGCCTTGGTGGGGACTCATGTCAAAGGTGTGCCTTGGGGTGGGACTCATGTCAAAGTTGTATCTTGGGGGGGACTCATGTCAAAGTTGGGCCTTGGGGGGACTCATGTCAAAGTTGGACCTGGGGGGGGACTCATGTCAAAGTTGTACCTTGGGGGGACTCATGTCAAAGCTGGGCCTGGGGGGGACACATGCCAAAGTTGTGCCTTGGGGGGGATTCATGTCAAAGGTGTGCCTTGGGGGGGGGACTCATGTCAAAGTTGGGCCTGGGGGGGACTCATGTGAAAGTTGTGCCTTGGGGGGACTTCATTCAATAAATCCCCATTCAATAAACCGACTGAAATAGGCCCTTAGCACTAATTAAGAAAGACCTATAAAAATTCGACAACGCTGTACCGACTGAAATAGGGGTACTTTGGGGGGGGGACTCATGTCAAAGTTGGGCCTTGCGGGGACTTCATTCAATAAATCCTCATTTAATAAACCGACTGAAATAGGCCTCTAGCACTAATTAAGAGTGACCTATAAAAATTCGACAACTGTACCGACTGAAATAGGCCTCTAGAACTAATAAATACAAAAAGCACAGCTTTAGTATGGGAACCCTTTGGTGACTTTAAATATTTTAAGCCATTTTTGCGATGAACTGAATTGGTTATCTCAATTGTGCAATTAAAGATCTTGGCGAGAAACGTCAGAACTACTTCGGAGCCAAATTTCAAATTTTGCCAAAGGGATCCAATACTAAAGCTGTTCCATACCGAATCTGGGTTGAAAACGGAAAAAGGGTAAAATAAATTAGAAATATCAGACCTATATTTATAAATTTGATACCAAATAAAAGGGGCGATTTTTCTGAATCCAGGGGTGCAAACAGGATTTCGATGCGACAATTAAATTTTTCAAAAATAACTAAAGTATGAAATTTAAGTGGCAACGGAAAAACGGAAAAAGGGGAAAATGAATTAGAAATATCTGACCTATCGTTACAAATTTAGTACCAAATGAAAGAGGTGAATTTTCTGAATCCTGGGGTGTAAACAGTTTTTCGGTACGACAATTAGATGTTTTAAAATTAACTAAAGTATGAAACTCAGATGGCAAAACTTCATTTCAATCTTTCATAATTTGTAGTGCGAATCACGCGAATAAAAAAAAGTCTTTATCTTAAAAATGTTTTTTTGCATTTTATTTTTCCATTCAAAGCGTTTTAGTAAAAAAAATATTTATGGCGCATGCGCAGGCGTTTTTTACCCACAATTTTAACACTATTCATAATTTTGAAAATTTCTATAGATATAATTTCAAGTTGGGTGAAGACCTAAGTTTCTGTCAAGCGCCGTTGAATTCCGTCCAGCCGTTCTCGAGTGATGCCCGGACAAACGTGTTTTAGTCTTTTACCCCCTAGGGGGGGAACGGGGGGGAATTTCTGAAAAGTTGATAGATATAATTTTAAGTTGGGTGAAGACCTAAATTCCTGCCAAGTGTCGTTGAATTCCGTCCAGCCGTTCCCGAGTGATGCCCGGACAAAAAATGCGACATTCGGACACGATGACACACACACACACACACACACACACACACACACACAGGCAAAATTTTCTGAAGTCATTTTCGGCTTTCATAGGGTGTGAAACGTGAAGATATCGCAAAATTTTTCGATTCCGACAAATTTACAGACAAAACTCTGATTTTATTAATATAGATTCTCTTATATATTTTTAAAATATTTATTAAAATAATAATGATTTTTGCAAGATCAAATATTTTCAACGAAATCTTTCAGATTTAAACTTACATCAAGTATGCTCATAAAATATTATACATTGGATTTTATAAATATCATACAGTTAAAAAAAAAATATATATATATATATACAGACACGACATTATTTCATTATTTAAAACATGAAAATCTGACATTGACAGATTTTAATTTAGTGCCAGAGGCCTACTGCTAAACTTGTTAATATCGACAAATTCTTCTTTAGTTAATTCGTGACGATCTAAATTCCATTATAAAGTTTTCATTAAATCAAACCAATGTGTTTCAGCTGCAGATACTGTAACAAATAACGTTGGAAGTCCAAACTGTCTTATAGCCGCAAAACAACGTTTTTTCTCTTTTTCCCAATGAGGGGGAGGTGTACCTTGTGGGGGACTCATGTCAAAGGTGTGCGTTGGGGGGGCCTCATGTCAAAGTTGTATTTTGGGGGGGACTCATGCCAAAGTTGGGCCTTGGGGGGACTCATGTCAAAGTTTGGCCTTGGGGGGGACTCATGTCATAGTTGAACCTTGGGGGGACTCATGTCAAAGTTGTACCTTGGGGGGGACTCATGTCAAAGTTGGGCCTGGGGGGGACTCATGTCAAAGTTGAGCCTTGGGGGGACTTCATTCAATAAATCCCCATTCAATAAACGGACTGAAATAGGCCCTTAGCACTATTAAGAGTGACGTATAAAAATTCGACAACGCTGTACCGACTGAAACAGGGGTACCTTGGGGGGGACTCATGTCAAAGTTGGGCCTGGGGGGGACTCATGTCAAAGTTGTGCCTTGGGGGGACTTCATTCAATAAATCCCCATTCAATAAACCGACTGAAATAGGCCCTTAGCACTAATTAAGAGTGACCTATAAAAATTCGACAACGCTGTACCGACTGAAATAGGTGTACCTTGGGGGGGGGGGGGACTCATGTCAAAGTTGGGCCTTGGGGGGACTTTATTCAATAAATCCTCATTTAATAAACCGACTGAAATAGGCCTCTAGCACTAATTAAGAGTGACCTATAAAAATTCGACAACGCTGTACCGACTGAAATAGGGGTACCTTGGGGGGGGGGACTCATGTCAAAGTTGGGCCTTGCGGGGACTTCATTCAATAAATCCTCATTTAATAAACCGACTGAAATAGGCCTCTAGCACTAATTAAGAGTGACCTATAAAAATTCGACAAATGTACCGACTGAAATAGGCCTCTAGCACTAATAAATACAAAAAGCACAGCTTTAGTATGGGAACCCTTTGGTGACTTTAAATATTTTAAGCCATTTTTGCGATGAACTGAATTGGTTATCTCAATTGTGCAATTAAAGATCTTGGCGAGAAACGTCAGAACTACTTCGGAGCCAAATTTCAAATTTTGCCAAAGGGATCCAATACTAAAGCTGTTCCATACCGAATCTGGGTTGAAAACGGAAAAAGGGTAAAATAAATTAGAAATATCAGACCTATATTTATAAATTTGATACCAAATAAAAGGGGCGATTTTTCTGAATCCAGGGGTGCAAACAGGATTTCGATGCGACAATTAAATTTTTCAAAAATAACTAAAGTATGAAATTTAAGTGGCAACGGAAAAACGGAAAAAGGGGAAAATAAATTAGAAATATCTGACCTATCGTTACAAATTTAGTACCAAATGAAAGAGGTGATTTTTCTGAATCCTGGGGTGTAAACAGTTTTTCGGTACGACAATTAGATGTTTTAAAATTAACTAAAGTATGAAACTCAGATGGCAAAACTTCATTTCAATCTTTCATAATTTGTAGTGCGAATCACGCGAATAAAAAAAAGTCTTTATCTTAAAAATGTTTTTTTGCATTTTATTTTTCCATTCAAAGCGTTTTAGTAAAAAAAATATTTATGGCGCATGCGCAGGCGTTTTTTACCCACAATTTTAACACTATTCATAATTTTGAAAATTTCTATAGATATAATTTCAAGTTGGGTGAAGACCTAAGTTTCTGTCAAGCGCCGTTGAATTCCGTCCAGCCGTTCTCGAGTGATGCCCGGACAAACGTGTTTTAGTCTTTTACCACCTAGGGGGGGGGAACGGGGGGGAAATTCTGAAAAGTTGATAGATATAATTTTAAGTTGGGTGAAGACCTAAATTCCTGCCAAGCGTCGTTGAATTCCGTCCAGCCGTTCCCGAGTGATGCCCGGACAAAAAATGCGACATTCGGACACGATGACACACACACACACACACACACACACACACACACAGGCAAAATTTTCTGAAGTCATTTTCGGCTTTCATAGGGTGTGAAACGTGAAGATATCGCAAAATTTTTCGATTCCGACAAATTTACAGACAAAACTCTGATTTTATTAATATAGATTCTCTTATATATTTTTAAAATATTTATTAAAATAATAATGATTTTTGCAAGATCAAATATTTTCGACGAAATCTTTCAGATTTAACCTTACATCAAGTATGCTCATAAAATATTATACATTGGATTTTATAAATATCATACAGTTAAAATATATATATATATATATATATACAGACACGACATTATTTCATTATTTAAAACATGAAAATCTGACATTGACAGATTTTAATTTAGTGCCAGAGGCCTACTGCTAAACTTGTTAATATCGACAAATTCTTCTTTAGTTAATTCGTGACGATCTAAATTCCATTATAAAGTTTTCATTAAATCAAACCAATGTGTTTCAGCTGCAGATACTGTAACAAATAACGTTGGAAGTCCAAACTGTCTTATAGCCGCAAAACAACGTTTTTTCTCTTTTTCCCAATGAGGGGGAGGTGTACCTTGTGGGGGACTCATGTCAAAGGTGTGCGTTGGGGGGGGCCTCATGTCAAAGTTGTATTTTGGGGGGGACTCATGCCAAAGTTGGGCCTTGGGGGGACTCATGTCAAAGTTGGGCCTTGGGGGGGACTCATGTCATAGTTGAACCTTGGGGGGACTCATGTCAAAGTTGTACCTTGGGGGGGACTCATGTCAAAGTTGGGCCTGGGGGGGACTCATGTCAAAGTTGAGCCTTGGGGGGACTTCATTCAATAAATCCCCATTCAATAAACCGACTGAAATAGGCCCTTAGCACTATTAAGAGTGACGTATAAAAATTCGACAACGCTGTACCGACTGAAACAGGGGTACCTTGGGGGGGGACTCATGTCAAAGTTGGGCCTGGGGGGGACTCATGTCAAAGTTGTGCCTTGGGGGGACTTCATTCAATAAATCCCCATTCAATAAACCGACTGAAATAGGCCCTTAGCACTATTAAGAGTGACCTATAAAAATTCGACAACACTGTACCGACTAAAATAGGGGTACCTTGGGGGGGACTCATGTCAAAGTTGGGCCTGGGGGGGATTCATATTAAAGTTGTGCCTTGGGGGGACTTCATTCAATAAATCTCCATTCAATAAACCGACTGAAATAGGCCCTTAGCACTAATTAAGAGTGACCTATAAAAATTCGACAACGCTGTACCGACTGAAATAGGGGTACCTTGGGGGGGACTCATGTCAAAGTTGGGACCGGGGGGGACTCATGTCAAAGTTGTGCCTTGGGGGGACCTCATTCAATAAATCCCCATTCAATAAACCGACTGAAATAGGCCTCTAGCACTAATTAAGAGAGACCTATAAAAATTCGACAACTGTACCGACTGAAATAGGCCTCTAGCACTAAAAAGAAAAAAAAAATGAAATTGCTAAGAGTGTCCGATATTAAAGCTGTGCCGAAAATAGTCCCCAATACAAATATATTAATTACGTTTAAATTATTCAATTTAAAAAAAAATCGTTTAAACTGATATCATAGTAGCATCATATTATTATAATTATTATTTATTTTTTTAAATATTAATTTCAATCAATCGATTGAGCTTTCAGGTTTTTTTTTTCCATCGAGGCGAGGAAAGCATGCTTTTTTACTAACGAAAGAAAGTCTTTGTCTCTTGCCTGTGTGTGCTATGTACTTAAAAATTACCATAGTACGTATAGCTCTTTCCACTTTTTTTTTCTAAATGAAAGAATGTGTGCAGATTTGCAATTTTTATTGTTTCAATATTTATTTTAGGTTTTTAAAAAGTGCGATTTTTTGCGTTTTTCCCTGATATTTTTCTTTAAATTGTAATTTCATGTTGATGTCCATAAAATAAAAAGATTTAAACTTTCCATTTCCTTTATTCTTTGGGATGTCTGAAGAACAGGGTACGATTCGCTAAACTGGTCGAAAAATCTCCAAATATGAGACTACAATAATTTTTCGAAGTATCGCCAAAACTTGTTTACGTTTTGGCAACCCCATGAATTTCACCGCCGCGTGTAAGGAAATTGGCGAGAAAACAACCTTCATTTGTAGGCGCCATCTTGGATTCTGGCAAAAATAACATTTGGCGTCGTGGTGACGAAATTTTGGGTTGGCGACGGGACAGTACCCTGTTCTTCAAGATTCATTTTTTTTTTAAACATAAAAAGAAACATTTATACATGAATGTTAAATTTAAAAGTTATACCTGTATAAACAAAATATCTGTTATAAAGCTGCCTTCATAATAACTTTAAAATTTTATTCAGTTTTATTTATTTTTAAATTTTCAATTTCAATTAATTGAATAGTATTGTATGTTTTTCCCCCTTAATTTTATCACTTGCAAACTAAAGTGGGTACAGTTTTAGTATAAAATCCCCTTGGAGACTTTTATTATTTTTTTACCAGTTTGGCGATGAATTAAAATGGCTGTCGCAATTGCGTAAGAAAAGACTTTTGCGAAAATCGCCAGAGCTACTTCAGAGCCAGTTTTCAAATTTCGTCAAGGTTGTCCTTAAGATGTTACATAATGTGAATGCATATTTAGGTTATTTTAAATTACCGTGTTTCTAATCAACATGATGGTCCTCAAATAATTGAATGTCATGTATATTTTCTTAACAGCTGTAAATAACGGTACTTAGCAATGGCTTTGATCTGCTGAAAGTAGAGCACAGCTTTAATATGGGAGTCCCTTGCCGAAATTTGAAAATTTAGTAGCTCGAACGTTTCTCGCTAAGGTCATTATTTACTCATTTAGGTTAGTCACTTCAGTTCATCTCAAAAATTGGTAGAAGTATTTGAAATCGCCCATACACTTATTACTACAGTGGACGAGACACCAGCAACTTTTTTATGTAGCAAAGATCACTTTTAAAAAAGTCACATGACTACAGTAAGCCAAACTGGTCAACATTGAAATATTAATAATAGATCTATGAAATCGCCAAGGTGATCCCATACTAAAGCTGTGCCAAAAATATTCGCTAATCGAACGATGTCTAAGTATATCTCTAACGTGTACCAGTTATGATTAAATTTTGTCTAAACGGTACGAGAATAAATAATTAAGTAAAATACGTGATGATAAAAAAAAAAATCGTGAGTAATGTTTAAGCACGAAGACTCAGTTCATACGTTATTTGATCATTTTATTGAAAACTGTATCATAAATGTTATACCTTTAGAATTTTTGCATGCACGATTTTAAAAAATAGAAAATATTTAAAACATAAATTATTGTCAAAAATAAAAATTGTCAAAATGAAAACTATTGTCATATATTGATTAAAAAACTCCTCAATAAAAATGTAATCAAACAATTTTTTTTAATTAAAAAATTATGCCAAAATATCTAAATTAATTAATAAAAATACATTGTCAACATGGCGACAAAAAAAAAAAAAAAAAAAAAAAAAAATCAAAGTCGATCTAATATTAATGCTGTACAGACTCGCGAAGTATGAAATCTGGACAGTCAAACATGATTTTTATTTTGAAACCATTCTTTGGATGATTTTGGTTTGACAACATTAGCATTTCATCGTATAATATCAATTTGGTTTTCACAATAACTTGGATTCTGATGAATTAAAATTTGTAGAAATTGTTTTAAGAGTTAGGAGTTTCAAATTTTAAAGGTTAATAAGAAAAGAAATACAGTTCGAAAATTTCGCACGGGTTTGCTTGTATGTAAGAACACGGCCCTACTAGATCACTCCTCGGCGCCAACGTGCCAACGTCGTGAAAGCGGCCATAACAATCGACGATTTTTCCGGAATCAAATGCATTGGAAATTAGGGTTGGCGCACAGCGCCGCCACGGCAGAACTAACTTAGTATTGTATATGAAGCTGCATAAGTTTTTTCCGTTTGCAGAGCATTTAAATTGATTTAATTAAATTTAAAATGCAGTCTTCGATACGCAAAAATATGTGAATCATAAAAATAATTGTGGCAATAATTTTAAACCAATTCTTTGAAAAATAATAAATGATATTAGTCGTTTTCTCCTAAATAAAATATACTCTTCTTCAATTTTTTTTGTTTTGCATGAAAGAAATGAAATAAGGACTAGAAAGAAAGAGAAAAAAAGAAAACAATCATTTAAGATTTTTTTTAAAGAAAAGATAATTAAGAGGATACAGATCTGTACCCCTTCTTCATGAATAGCAAAGTACACAATAGTACACCATTTTACAAGATACAATGCTTTTTTTCACGTTTGTTTACAATTGGAATTGATAACACAAACTGATTTTCAGGGTTGGCAGCGAGCGCCATCTACTTGATTCCGCGGCATGCATTGATCTTTGCAGTTTTGTTATGGCCGCTTACGACGTTGGCGCGTTGTCGCCGAGGAGTGATCTAGTAAGGCCGTGGTAAGAATTAAGAAAGGATCACCTCGTATCGTCATATGATTCTTAATATCACAAAAACTTTAAGACCGTTTTTCGATTTCTATAGACTACAACCTTGAAAGCTTAAATACTTTATTAACCCATTAACGACTGAATTAATTTTGCAAAACATTATTAGCTGATTATTTCACTTCTATATTTATATAGACAACTGACGGTAAAATACATTAACTTAAACAATTCTTCTAATAGTTTTAAATTTAAAGCCTATCCTCATTTATTGACGTTTAGTGTTCTAGCGAAGAAACTTCGAGATAGAAAAAACTTTGAGATAACAGATTAATTCCCTATTATATGTTGACAAAGATCTCGAAAGTAAAGTATTATATATTAGTATTCAACTTGATTTAGATTAGTATACCTTGGCAAAAAGCAAATATATGTGCGACGAATGAAAAATAAAAAAAAAATGATTACCGAAATTATGGAATAATAATTAATAGTAGGCACATAAAACATTCAAGGATGATTTAGAGTGACGCTATAAACTGTCACTAAAAAGCAGAAAAAGTTCCAAGAAACCACAAAAAATATACATGCTACTTTATTAGCTGTCCTCAAATGAGGACACTGGCCACTAATGGGTTGAATTATTAACAAGGCATTTCTAATGTTCAATTTTCTTAAAAAAAAAAAAAATAATAATAATAATAATAATAATAAGGCGTTTTATTAAAGGTTATTGCTCTAGCTTTTAAATTACTTTCTTTATCATTGTATTCTGGCTAATTCCGTTTTGCGAGATTTTTAATTTAGTCAAATTAAAAAGCAATTTCTTAAAATAATAAATATTTTTAAAAGGATTTTTACTTAATAAGAATTTATAGCCAATCTAATAAATATCCAATTATAACAAGCTGTAATCTTCAACATTTCCTTCAATGATTACAAATTAAAGCAATTTAGAAAAACCACCATTAGAAATATATAAAGACGAGAAAATATCA
This sequence comes from Salticus scenicus, assembly GCA_963930645.1. Lineage (NCBI taxonomy): Eukaryota > Metazoa > Arthropoda > Arachnida > Araneae > Salticidae > Salticus > Salticus scenicus. The sequence continues at coordinate 76,398,547 of OZ005654.1, read as the reverse complement.
TTTCGATATTAAAATTTCTGATCCGTTAAAAAGATTTTTTAATATCTTAGTAATAATGTTTTTTATTCGTAAAAGACTCAATTCTTTTTTTTTTCCTAAATCCTTAATAAGGTTGGTATATTTAATGAGGTAGTTTGAGGAAAGTTATTGGTTTTCTTCAATTTTATTTTATTTAACTTTTAGTCATTTAACTTGAAATGTCTTTTTTCCTAACACATTAAAAATAAAAATAATTTTTTAATTTGTGTAATTAACCTTCAGTCGTTGTTGATTCTTTAATGCGTTTTTCTTTTTTTTTAAATCCCTATGTGAGTTATTACTTTCATGTACATTCAGTAGAAGAAAGTATTGGATTCGTAAAAATTTTCTACCTCGGGTTTTTGACGGATTTGAGAGCTGTAGAACACGATTTGACCATTTTTGGAAAATGTCTGCCTGTCTGTGTGTGTTTGTGACAAAATTTTGTGGCAACTGTATCTCAATAACTACTGCACAGAATTTCATAGAAAATGGTATGTAGTTACACCTTGACAGAAATCAGTGCCTGTCAACTTTTAGTAAAAATTGTCTTACAGGTTGCGTTACCATCCCGCTTTTTCTAAATTGTTAACATGGTGCTATAGGACAACATTTTCTATAAATGTGCATAAAGAGAATTATTTTTTAATAACAATCATGAAATTTCCAAGAATTATTTATAACTAGTAAATCTATGCGTAACTTTTGCACTTTATTTCTTTTCTTATTTACCTTTAAAATTTGAAACGTTTGAAACTTATAAATATTATACCAATTTCACCACCTAATTAAAATTTTACTTTACCAAAAGCCAAACTATTATTAGATCCAAATAAATATTGTGCAATAGTGAAACCAGAATTATTCAAAGGAATGTTTCAAAATTAAATTCATGGTTGATGACTTAGTTTTCATATTTCCACAGACAGTACGGTTTTAGTAAAGGACACCCATGACGCCTTTTAAATTTTTATCGCCAAGAATGAAATGACATTTTATTTATTTTGGCGTAATTTTTTGTTCAAAAAAAAAAAAAAAAAAGGAAAAGAAAGAAAGAAAAAGGAAAAATCCTATTTTCATTATACTTTTTATTATTGCGTTTTTTAGTCAGTTTATAATAATAATTCATATTCTGTTTATATCTTTAAAATATTGCTAGGTTTAAAATGACGCTTGCAAAGGTTCTCAAGAAATAACTTTTAAATATACATTTCCCATAAAATAATGTCATCATACAAATATCGTTATGTTTTCTTATTAGATCATAGAACTGAATCCACGTGCTTAAATATAGTTCATTTTTAAATATTATTTTTTATCCTCGCGTATTTTATTATTTTCACCACTATCGTATCGTTTCAACAAACAATAGTTGAAATTGGTCCACTTTAGAGAAATATTATATAGATAGAAATAGTCAACAGGGAACGTTTTTTTTTTGTGTGTGTGTATGTAGGAGCATCGCCTTCCCTCCCCCCCCCCCTGAAAGGAAGTCCGCCCTCGAGGGAAATACATTTTCATGATGGGTATCTTTCAAAAGAGTTCGCCAATAGCCTTAAATGAATGGTTAAACCATCAGTTTGCGATAATCTTCTATAATAATTTAAAATAAAGTTAACTTTTTTTTTTTTTTTTTTATGTTTATGTAATATGGATAATAAAATGAACTTTTTTGGATATTTAGTGTTATACTATTTCTCTAATATGGAAACGTACAGCATTATCACGGAAGATTACTTTATTAAATAATACTTTTAATATATATATATATATATATATATATATTTTTTTTTTTTTTTTTTTTTTTTTTACTGAGTGAATTTGCATAGGAAAATATAGAAGAAAGTCATATGATGGTCACAACATTGTAGTTACTTTTTACATTGAAGTCCTAACGTTAAAAGTTGAGTTTTTCTTTCGTAATATTTTACGGTCAAAGTGGTTATCTGCATTACAAATAAATCTAATAATCTTGTGTTTATTAACTGCTTAGTACCTATTAGTACGAACGCTCGTTTTATTTCTTACAGACAGCGCTTTTTCCATAATTACTAATTTTTATCTATAATCTTGAATGAAGGTGCAAACATCTTTGTTTCTATTTAAAATATATAAATCTGAAAACCTGTCATTGAATCTCTCTGGATCTTTAATCCGGATAATTAGATTTAATCAAAAATTGGCACACTTATTAATTAGAACAAAATCTAGCTAACACTGTATTTTTTCTCCCAATCGCATAATTGATTCAAAATATATTAAATGAGAAATCTATTTTAACTTTAAAATTATTAAAAAGAAAAATACAATTTTATTTAAAAAAAATTATTAGAAGAAATAAATATATTTCTCTTTATGTTAAAATAATAATAATAATAATAATTAATGTGCAAATATTTTCTCTAAAAAATTAAAATAAAATTGTGAAAAACCGTGATAAAGAAAATGAACAGTTTCAATTTTGGAACTATTATCGAAATTTGTAATTTGGCACCGAAGTAGTTCGGGTGCTTCTCGCCAAGATATTTACTTACGCAACTGAGATAGCCATTTTAATTTATCGCCACTAGGACAACAGAAATTTAAAAAACATTCAAGGGGCTCCTGAGAACCTCCTAATAGCTTTAACAATCCGCGATTGTAATGAAATGCTCGCCCTCTGGTGGGCTAAGGTGAAATTATCACACCACTGCATATCCTCATATTATGCAATCGACTTTCCATGATGAAATGGCGGAGAAAGAATAATAATTACACGTGGCTGTCATATTTACTAACAACTGCAGTGTTCAGAGAGCGCCATCTATCGATCATTACAAACGCGGATAGCCATCAAAATATTAGCTATAATTTAATTGTTGAAAAAATAAATAAATAAATAAATAAAAAGTTACGAGTTCATTTCCTTTCTACTTAAAAATAAATACATTTCATTAAACGTGAACGTAAAATAATTTTAAAAAATTAAATTACACATCTCACAAAAATTGACGTCATTATCACTTTAAAAATTTTATACACATTGATAAAGTGCTAATGTAGTTCTATAGCTATAATTTAACAGAAAATTTAAAAACATGGTAAATAAATTTTCTTTATCTCATAATTAATTAATATTTCTTTAACAAATAATCCAATGAACGATTAACATAGGAAATATTTTTTACTTGGTCCCAAGGGCGGTCTGTGACTTCCCACTTTGGTTTTGTGTCTATCTTCTACACATATAAGGAGAAAGTTTAAGAACTGGAAAAAAGTTTGATTTTCGGTTTTCGATGAATTTATACATTTTCAGATTTCCGTGCATATCAATTAACTGAAATTGCCTACATATTTATAAAAACAGATTTACGAATGTATAAAAATAAAGTAGAAGACACGGAAAATTTTTCGATTTTCAGTTTTTGATGAATTTACACTTTTTGAGATTTCCTTGCATTTGGTATAACTGAAATTGGCTATTTATTTATTTATTTATTTATTTATTTATTTATTTATTATTATTATTATTATTATTATTATTATTATTATTAAGTGGACTTATTATTATATCCTCTGCATATGTAAGAAGAAAGTATGAGATTCAGAAAAAATTTAGATTTTTGATTTTTGATAAAGTTACAAATTTTGAGATATCCTAAACTCATATCGACTTTTTCTAGAAAGTATCTGTCTTTTTGAGATCGAACACTGTACCTTATGAACCAATGGACTTAATTTAACCGAGCTTGATGTTTGGTTGGACTTTGGTTTGACATGGTGCCGATTTGCTCTTGAGCAATATCACGGAACAGGGGGCGCTTCGACGTTGCGATTTCCTCTCATTTCAGGAAAGGCTCAACTTCTATAGTGCACCAAACTTGGAGAATTATATTTAATAAAAATTTTCTGATTCCCTTCGGACGCATATCGATAAACATTTGCCGCAGCTGTGCTAGAATTTAATTCCGTTTAGGGGAAGGCAATAACTTTGCTTTACCTTGCTTTACAGAAAACTGGTCGCATTTCGACCACTGGGGATGCTAGTCAAGCAGAAACGGTCGTTTTGCCAAGCCAAGCTCAGAGAAAAGCAAAACAAACAAACTACCACTAACACAAAGCAGAACGCGCCAATAATAAAATCGACAGAAATAACCCAAGATCGTTAAATGCTTATTATACAGAAACCAACTTTCCCATGTTAAATCGGCAATTTTTTTTTTTTTTTCCGTAAAGTTTTAAATATTGAACGAACCAAATATTGCAGTAAAATGAAACAAAAAGTAAAATATTCGTATCAACAAGATCTTTAATGTGAGATAAAAACGAACTTTCTAAGTTAATAAGTAAAAAAATGGGAGCATTTTCAATTTAGCGTAAAATTAGATGTTTTGACAACTTTTTGAAAAAATTTCTTCTTCAAGAAATTTTTTTTAAAACAAGCTAGAGAATTCATAAATGTGCAGAATTCTTTGAAAACTGGTTTTTCAGATAGACAATTACTTAATCTAGGAACTTTTATAATATTTAGCTTTTAAAAATCAAAATTTCGTATCTTAATTGCTGAAAAACTGTTAAATATCGCCAAAGAGACATAAATCGCCAAATATGAATTTGCTTCATCTCAGTTTACCCGAAAAATATTAATTTCAAATTGAGCTGCTTTTTCTTTTTATAAGTTATTTTTTTAACCAAAGAATCTTTGCTTTTATTATTTTGTACAATTTTAAATTTTATATCCCTGAAAACAGAAATGAATACATTTTTGAATAACATTTGTTTCAAATCTATAGCTTGAATTGCTGATTTTTTAATATTTTTCATACCTTAGAATAAGAAAGTCAGTACACGATACAGTATCCAATTTTAATATCCTTCAATTCAATCTGGCAATGATAATTATGATGCATGAAGATTTCTACTTCCTTCTATATAGTATACTAGCAGGCTTTGCCCGCTTCGCTTGTCATTTTATTGAAATGAATTTCGACTTTCGGTTTTTAATGGATTTACACGTTGTAAGAGCTCCTGAAAACAATTTGACTATTTTTAGAAAATTTCTATTTGCGTGCGTGTGTTCTATGTGTGTGGCGAAAGTTTTGTTCCAACTAGATATCAGGAGCTACTGCTCAGAATTACATATAAATTTATATGCAACTGAACCTTGATGTATAATAGTGTTTATCAATATTTGGTGTCAATTGCTCAACATGGTGCTGCTATACAGTGATTGCCGCAATTTCAGAGAAGGCTGTATCTGAGTAACTAATACATGGAACTGCATAAATTTACAAATAAATTTACATTGTTACAAATTATAGTGCTTATCAACTTTTGTACCAATATCTCAACATGTGGCGCTGCTATACAGCGATTTTCGCAATTTAAGGAAAGGTTCTGTTGCATATAATGAAACAAAACTTGATATGTGAAAAGGCCATTATGAGACATTATGCTGATTCAATCTCGATGCCTATCGGCCGATAAGTGGAGCTCATATACTACAATTTTTTTTTTTTTTTTTGAACTGAAAGGATGCCATCTGCATGGTGAAAATTTACTTCCGTTGGACATTTTGTGCAACAATACCTCTCTGAGTTGATAATATTCAGCATTCATAATGAAAAAAATAATAAATAATTTGTGCTGCGTTAATATGCATAGGAAAATGTAGAAGAAAGTTTTGTGATGGACACGACATACTAGTCTGCATAGAAAACCCATGGATAATGTCTAGCAACCAGAATTATGGAAGGTTTAACGCAAAGAAAACTTTGTAATACTGTTTAACGCAAAGAACAACATCGCACGAAAGCTGAGTTGAAATCCAGGAAATATCTGATGTAAAGTATCAGGTTAATTCCAGTAAATATAAAAACTATTGGGAGTACAAATTAATTCGGTCCGTTTTCAATAGATGGCTCTGGCTGATTTGTTTACTGAATAATGATAGATGTTTTTGGCATTGTTAGAAAGGTTTGACCTTTGTCAACCATATTCAGTCAACGAAGCTTCGAGTTTATACAACAACATTGGTTTTTTGAGCATTCAATATGTCGAGTTTTGTGCTAAAGAAACAACATTTGCGGGAAGTTTTGATTTTCTTTTTTAATTGGAAGAAAAGTGCCGCTGAAGCGCATCGATCGCTTGTGGAAGTTTATGGTGAATCTGCGCCATCTGATAAATCATGTAGAGAGTGGTTTCGACGCTTCAAAAATGGTGATTTTAGTGTCGAAGACAATGAGCGCCCGGGCCAGCCGAAAAAGTTCGAAGACGCCGAATTGGAGGAATTGCTCGATCAAGATCCGTGCCAAACGCAACAAGAGCTTGCAGGATCGTTGGGAGTCACTCAGCAAGCAATTTCCGTGCGCTTAAAAAAAAATGGGAATGGTTCAAAAGCAAGGAAATTGGGTCCCATACAAGTTGAAACCGCGCGACGTTGCGCCCCATGTGGCAATTGTCGTTAAAAATTACTTGGAAACGTTGAAATGGGAGGTCCTACCCCACCCGCCGTATTCGCCAGACCTTGCTCCTTCTGATTATTGGTTGTTCCGACGGATGCATCACGATTTGGCTGGACACAGCTTCACTTCTTTCGAAGAAATTCAAGAATGGCTCGATTCATGGTTTGCGTCCAGAGAGGACTCATTTTTCACAGATGGAATCCGAAAATTGCCAGAAAGGTGGACAAAAGTTGTGGCTACCGATGGACAATACTTTGAATAACATGTTTTTTCATTTTGATAATAAATAAAATGTTTTTTTAACGAAAAAAAACGGACCGAATTAATTTGTACTCCCAATATTAAAAAAAAAAAAAAATGATATCTACAAAAAAGACACTTAAAATGTACAAAAAAGCCAAGCTCAAAGAAAGAGAATTGATTAAAGTTGTGTCTAAAAAGGGTGTGATATCAAATTCCCAAGCTTACATTCAAATACTTATTTAATATTCCCTTTTAACTAAATTTTCACATGTGAATCAAGTGCCTTATGATATGTTGATAGAAATCCTTCTTTCCTGTACTAAATACATCATAGCGTGTTTCTAAAAAATATTATTATTTTTATTTATGTATGATGGGCTTGGCGGCCATCTTTCAAGTAATGAATAAACATTCACACAATTTGAAAGAAGTTTCTTAAAATATATCTCATATAAAATTAATTTTGCTATTCCATTCAGCAGAGACGGAAATATTTCGATAACATGATTTCTTATAAGTATTTAGTATTAAGTGCACTTCCATCCTATAAATGCCGGGAATAAAAGAATATAAAAATTTAAATTAACGTAAAAACATGAAGGAGGGGGGGGAAGCATAGAAGCTTCCACCCCCGTTATATTTATCCAATTTGAATTTAGCTTCTTGGAATAAATATCTCGTAAAAATAATATGGTTATTCCATTCAACAGGAGTTGAAATATTCAGATTAAAAAAAGAAAAAAAAAATGCATTAAAAACATCGCAAAAGCCCCGTTAAGCACACAAGTTGAATCAATTTAAGTTTTAACAGTGTAAAGTTTGGCACACTCCCATCCTCCCATCCTATAATTATTTCCCATTGCGCAGCACTAGTGCGATATAAAACTCAATTAACCAACCAATCAATCAACTCATCCTATAATTGATGAGATGAATTCAAACTAACGTAAAACTTTGAAAGATGGCCGCCAAGCCCACCATACATAAATAAAAATAATAATATTTTTCAGAAACACGCTATGATGTATTTAGTACAGGAAAGAAGGATTTCTATCAACATATCATAAGGCACTTGATTCCCATGTGAAAATTTAGTTAAAAGGGAATATTAAATAAGTATTTGAATGTAAGCTTGGGAATTTGATATCACACCCTTTTTAGACACAACTTTAATCAATTCTCTTTCTTTGAGCTTGGCTTTTTTGTACATTTTAAGTGTCTTTTTTGTAGATTATAATTTAATCAACAACACTTTTTCGGCTTTTAGATTTTGTTTGTGTTGAAGCACCAATTTAATTTGAATATATTGCTTATTTTTAAAAATTATTGTTTAAAAATGGTTTTTTCTTGCACTATTGCATTTTTGCTGAGTTTTGCCATAAAAAATTATATGTTTGTTTTTTAATATAAAGATATATATATATATATATATATATATATATATATAACAATTGTTTATTTTTTTATTTTTTTATCAAAATAATTGAATTCGTATATTGTACCTCAGTAAATTTGTTGGAATTAGTGGGTGTTACGATCAAATTAAATTTAGCGATCATTACATCTATACATTTTGATTTAATTTAATTTTATTTCAAATCACGGGTAAATTAGACTATTTCCATGTTACGTCATATAGCCCTCATTCTTGACCACTACAGGGAAAATTCCAAAATTACAATGATTACATTTATATTTGATAGGAAAATGTTTGTATCCTATAGGTAAATATAAAGGGAAACGGAGAATCAGAAATAAGCGTTAAGGGAGAGAAATAATAGATGATTTAGCCTCTAACCCAAAAAACGTTCAATGCCAAATTTATTTTTTCTCAATACATTGCTACAATTATAATGTCATTCCCCCCCCCCCCTTCTAAATAACATTTAAACATATTTCCTTATTTTATTTGTTTGAAATGACTCTTAAATTCTGTTTTTCTCTAATACATTGCTGCAAATGTGATAAAAAAAAAAAAAAAAAAAAAAAAAAAAAATGCTATATCATCTTTATGCTCTTTTTCCATTTTTTCATTCATTTCTTCGAACCAAGGAGAAAATTTATTTTTTGCATTTCAATACCTTTTTCTAGAAATGATGTCAATTTTGAGCGTTATTTCCCGGAAACTCGGTTTTTTATTATTAAGAAAGTAATACGCTCGTGTATATATATGTTGAATACATAATACCAATTTACACACAATTTGTGCACACATTTCTGTCATAGAAATATCGCACTATATCAAAACTCTGATTATATGAATGGTTATATGATAAATGTAAGAAGAAATCAATGCCATTATCCCATTCATTCACTTAGAAATCAAACTTTCACTAAGCATACTTTCTGAAATTGACAGAATATTAATTAAACCCATTCTCGAAATGAATAATGTGATAACTTCTTTAAATTAATGATAAAAATGGAGTATCGCTTATATTTTTTGTGTTTGGGTTGTGTTCATAAAAACTGAACTTCATAATATATATTACTACTAGCTACCTTTGACAGCTTCTCTGGTCATTACATTTAAGTAAATCCTTTTTATAAAAATAAATCTATTCTTTTTTACTTTCTCTTACCCATAAGAAAGAGAAAGTATTGTTTTTGGGTAAAATTTTCGAATGCGAGATTTTGTTATATTTACACGTTTTTAGGTCCCCTGAATAAGAAAATCATATTTTTAGCAAATGGTCTGTGTGTGTGTGTGTGTGAGTCTGTGTGTGTGTCTGTCTGTTATCAGCATATCTCAAGAACAAATAGTAGCAGACATTCCAAACTTGGTATTCTAAATGTGTATCATATATAGATGCTACAGTAAGCTTTTCGTGAAGATCAAGCAAATGGTTCGTGTACAGGGACAATCAAGATAATTGTAATACATTACGTCTATGGGGGAAATTGCAGGTAAGTAGAGTTTAACGTCTATAAACTGCACTGAACCAAATGAAACGAATATATATATTTTGTAATAGAGATAGTCAACTGGGAAAAAATTTTGTGTATGTGTAGAAGCCTCGCCTCCCTCACTGGGGGGGGGGAGTCCCCCCGCGAGGGTAGTAAATTTTCATGATGGGTATCTTTCAAAACAGCTCGCCAATACCTTTAAAACGAATGGTTGAACCATCGATCTGCGATAATTTATTGATTTTTTTCACTTTTAACAAAAAAAAAAAAAAAATCGTATTTTTTTTTTTTTTTTTTAATATTGAGAATAAAATTGACTTTTTTTGAATATTTAGTGTTATACTACATCTCTAATATGGAAATCGTCTGCATTATCATAAAATATAATTTTTTTAAGTAATAATTATTAATATATAATATATTAATATATAATATTATTAATATATAATAATTTTAATTATTTTTTAAAAACAGAATTATTTTTTAATAACCTATTTAAATTTTATATAAATCTAGGTGCATTAATGAAACGGGGGGTTGAGGGGGGCGGTAGCCCCCCTCACACAGATATAATTATCATATAAAACTCTTCCGAAGCCTAATTTGAATTGTTTAACATAGGTTTACATAACATCGTTATTTTACCTCTTAATATCCAACCTGTATTTATAGTATTAAATTTCAGGGTAAGAGAAAGTCGTGTGAGTGACACACCAGATTATTTTTATTCTTTTCTATACATTAATATGCAAACATGAAATTTGTCGTATGTTTTCAAAGTATTATTTATAAGAGTAGGAGATTAAAAGTGGCACTGTTCGATAGGTATGGTTACTGTGAGTTTGAGAAAAAAAAATATTTTACTATGTCAAGAAAGCATTCGAAAATACCTTTATTTTATACATTTTTTTTCTGTTTATAAACGTAATCTTTTTAATAAGAAACCATTACAGTGCTAGCATTTAAAGCAATAAGGACAAAACTTAGAATAAACAACATAAACTGCAATAATACTCTTCCATTTCTATGCAGTTCCAAAAGTTCATAAGGCCACTCTCTGTTACTGGCCTATTGTTTCTAACATTGGTACGGCTTCTTATAATCCTGTCAATTAATCATCTTATAATATCGTCTTCTTTCAAGATATCTTTCTCATTTAACTAGTACTAACCTTTATACAGTAAAAAACTCGTATGACTTTGTGCACAAACTTAAACGCATCTCCCTCTAACTATGCTCTGATTTCTTTAGATGTTAAATCACTTTTTCCTAATGTTACTATTCAGGGCGCTATGGTTTGTTTAGAGAGGAGATTATGTGAATTTCATTATTCTTCGGTTGAAACTGAGGAGCATGTGGATTTAGTTCATTTATGTACCAGGCAAACTGATTTCGATTTTAATGATATGTATTATTCCCCAAATGAGGGTATGGCTCCCTCTCCTGGACAGTCCTCTCTCCTTTCCTTTGCTACATTTATATGCACTATTTTGAAGAAACAATCTTCTGTCTGTATAAATTTGCTTACTGGTTTAGGTATGTTGATGACATTTTAATTCTTTTTCCCTCTGATGTCGAATTTTCCGGTTTACATTCTTTGGTCAGTTCGACTGACCCATGCATGCAATTCACTTTTGAGATTAAAAAGGATTACTATTTGCCTTTCTTTTAAGTTTATGTGTCTAAAGACAAGGATCGGTTCACAACCACTGTCTTCAGAAAACCATCCTCTGTCTGTCTTTTACCGCACGCTCTCTCTAACTACCCCCCTCAACAAAAAATGTCTGCTTTCTGAACTTACGTTTTACGTGCCTTACAGATTTGTTTTGATCCGTCTAGTGTTTCGAAAAAAAATTATTTATTTAAAATCACTTGCTCATTTTCGAGCCTCTAATCCCTCTATGATCAATAAAGCTCTATATAAATTCAAGAATCCTAAATGTTCTGTTCCCAAACTGAACGATCGCAGTCTTATCTCAGTTGTTTTACCTTTTTATCCCTTGCTTTTAAAATTTCTAAAATTCTTTCACCGTTTGGTTTTAAAGTCATTTACAAACCAGTTAATAAAATTAAATTATCTTCTCATAAAGATACCATTCCTACTGAAAACCGATCTCCAATTTATTTAATCCTGCAATTTAAGTTCGTTTTGCAATTTAGGTTATATTGGTCAAACTAGGAGGCGTTTGAAATATAGAATAGCCGTACATCGTCGGAATGTTCCTTATGAAGAGATTTCCAAATCTTCTATTGTTTCCCACTGCTGGGCTCATAGCTATCGTTTTGATATTTTTAAATCTGACGTAACTTCATCTACTGTCTCCTCTTCCCATTTGGTTATCCATGAAGCTGATTACGTATTTAAAAATTCGAAAAATCTTGTTAATATGTATTCATTTATATTTTTTTTTTCTTTTCAAAGCACAAGAGTATTGTATTAGCACTAAGAGTCTCTGCACTCTGCTCTCTCAGCTCACCATTCCCTGATTCGTTTTGCTTATTAACCCATTTGGGGCTCTGCCCACCTATTTGCTGCTTTCCCTTTCACTGAATAGGAATATTAATAGTGCATAACACAAGACAAAACAGAAAAATATTACAGTAAATTCTCATATTCAATGTCTACATAATATTTAAAAGCACTTTTTTTTTAAATGAAATATGTTAAAAATGAGTAACTTTTTTCAAAATAGAAATTTTTTTTTATATCTAGACCATTTTGTGTTACAGCTTTAGAATATGACCACGCCCCCTTTGACGACTTTTAAATTTTTGTCACTATTTGGCGATGGATTTTTTGCTATAATTGTTTGTTAAAAAAAAAAAAATCTGGAGTGACTCCACTCGACTTTCCGAACATTGAATAATTAACAGTTTTGTATATAAAGTAAAGAAAGGGGAGTTGTTAAACAAACAAAAGAGAGAAAACCATAATAGAGTGTTTGAGTATTTTTCTCCATATATTACACGACGTTTTATTTAAGGCTACAGAGCTTTGAGCCCATAGATCATAATAATAAAGAATTTTTCGTTGTGTCCCTCTAAAAACCTATAAACGCTATAGAATCACCAAAATGCTCATAGTTAATGCAGCAGTGATTTGTAATATTCATATAAATTTTCAGCCTAATTGAATAAGGTGTTTAGATCCTATCGCACTTTTAAAAATTTGGTCCCATAGGCCATAATGATAAAGAATTTTTCTTTGTGCCCCTGTAAAAAAAAACTGTGAGTGCTAAATTCACCAAAAGTTCTACAGTTCGTGCAACTGTGACCTGTAACATGTGTACATTTTTTTCCTCTGATTAATAGAGCGTTTAGACGCTATCTCACTTCTAAAAATTTGGCCCCATAATCCCTAATGTTAAAAATTTTTCCTGGTGTCCCTGTAAAAAAACTATAAGTGCTAGATTCACCAAAATGAATAGGGTTCGTACTATGGCGACTTACAATATACTTACCAACTTTCAGCTTATTCAAACAAAGCGTTTAGACGCTAGCGTGTTCACTCACACACATACACTCACACATACATACACACATACATACATGCATACATACATCATCGTAAAAGTAGCGAAAAAGGACTCAGGGGACCTCGAAACGTATAGAAACATCAAAATCTCAAATTCGGATTTTTGACATGATTACAATACTTTCCTCTTTATAGTGTTCGGAAAGTAAAAAATGTAGTACAATTTTTTCTAATGCCTATAATTTCTACTATTGAATTTTTAATTAATTTAATGCAATATATAATGCTGTATATATATTTCTAATGTAGAAATAGGTAATAATTTTACACGTTTGAAAATATCTGAAAGATAAAAAGTTTCTTAATGTTATTATTTTAATTTGGAAAAAATCATACAGCTTGAATTTTTGATTAACCCCTACCTGCTTCTTAAAACTGCAAAGGATAAAATGTACTCGAGGAACAGATTTTATATCTGTCGTCCTTGGCGAGGAAAAAAAAAAAAAAAAAAAAAAAACTCACCAAATTTTCTGGTGAACATATTTGATTTCTTTCCAAAATCATGTTATTTTAAAAACGTATATTAAAACAGCAACCAATAATATGAAACAATATTTCGTATTATATATATTAGGATAATATACTTCTGGCGGGTAATTAAGTTTTCCGTCGCCAAATATAAAATTCCCCAAAGACGACATATATAAAATCTATCCGCGATTGTAATGAAATGCTCGCCCTCTGGTGGGCTAAGGTGAAATTACAATAAACATGGTTTAATTCGAATTCCATACAGCCGCCATTGCTTGCCGATATTTAGTTTCACATGTATTTATTGAATAAAAATGAATAAATACGGTAAAAAAGATAACACATACTTTTGTGTGCCACAGTGTAACTCCAAAGGATCAAGAAATCCAGAATTGAGCTTCCATTTATTTCCAAATGACAAATTTAAAATTTCAGTTGCTTCGGCTAATGGAAGTAAAGAATTAATCAGATGATTTGAAATTAATATTTGTTCAACTTCAGTTAAAAATCTACTTCCGATCGAACTTTGAATAAACTGAAGTATTTTTTCCAAAAGCAATCAATTTTCCATAATGTAATGGCGGAGAAATTATAGTACGAATATTAAGTAGAATAACAAAACACTAATGGAACACACGTGGCTATAATGTTTACTAACAACTGCAGTGTTCACAAAGCGCCGTCTATCGATCATTACAAACGCGGATTCCGAAATGTAAAATTAAAAAATTATCATTACGAAATTAGAAGATGGAATTTGACTCTATGCCAAAATATATTATCCGAAGTATATTCGAAGTTTTTGTAAAATATATTTTTAAATAAAAAAGTTAAAAGAAACGATATATTTTTAAATAAAGTATGCTTTTTAAATAAAAAGATATAAAAAAAAGGATTTAGAAAAAAATTTATATATAAATATATATATAAGCAACGTAAGAAATTGTGCAACATTGACATTTATTTTATTTTAGTACACCATTGGTCACATTTGAATTTTCCTGTGGAAAATGACGTCATAAGTTTGAAAGAACAACGATTTCAGAAACATTTTATAAGATGACAAATAGAGTACCTCTATAAACACCACGTTTTTAATCGATAATTTCGTTAATTAAAATGGTAGAATTTTTTAACTGAATGAAATGTCTACCTTTGAGAATTCAGCACATATTGATACCTCTCATGATGCGGAGATCACTGCTCTCCGTGAGGAGATGCGGTCGCAGACAAAAAAAAAAGAAAAAGACAACAGCGAATGTAACATTTTAATATATAGAGAAATAATTGTAATAATAAAAATAATAATAAAAGTTCAGTTTAAACTTATACTTTTTTTTATCATCCTTATATAAAATATTGACGCGCAAACAGTTTTTTTTTTTCTTTTTTTAATGTTATATGCTTTCTCATATAAAATTTTTATGCAAAATTAAGCACTTTCAATATTTTCAGATTTATAAATTATACATAGTGCACACGACAGAGTATGATTTATTTTTTCCTTTACTTTCATAAAGACCCTTAATTCAACATTTTTTAATTCTTATTTTTTATTTTTTATTTATTAATTTTTTACTTCAGAATGTAACCATTTGATAAATTCTTTGTAGCAATTTGCTCTCGAATAATAGCTAATGACCACTTTAGTAAATTGCCATTTATAAGAGAATGTAATCTTCATTTTCATCGATAACAAATATTATAATTTAAAGAGAATAAAATATGCTTTAAAAAGGAAGTAATAAAGTTATTTTATCATGTTAAAATTATGATTGGTTTTTTAATCTTACATTTGAGGTTTAACAATCATGACATTTTTCTACACATTTGGAGAATGTTTAAAAAGGATTGCTGCTTATAAATGCATTTTAATTTAATAAATCTTTTTATTTTTTAATTATCATTTTCTTCAGATTAAACGGACATTTTTCTGGATATAAAAATTAATAATAAACTTATATTTTATATAAATATTTCCTGAAAAAAAAAAAAAAAAAAAAGAAAGAAATTCAAATAAATAAAAGTAAAAAGTGCACACTGAGTAAAATCCAAAACGACAAAACTCTACAGAGAAAAAAAATATATACAGCCTTCATCTAGAAAGAATAAGTGGTCATTTTCTGAATCTCTGAACTAGAAATATAGATTTCTGAGTTATGTGTATAAAGTAAACAAATAGACTAAATAGACTGAATAGACGAAATGATCGAGAATTTCTAGTCTATACTTTTATAGATGGTGAAAGAATATTATGAATATAAGAAATATTAATAATCCTTTAGATTACGAGAATTATTCTCGCTTCATTTTCCTAGAATTGGGATATAAACAAAAATTATAGTTACTAAAATTTCTCTTTTGTGTTCGCATTCATTTGCAGAGATTTTTTAATAGCTTTCACCAAAATATTATATGTAAACGCTCTAGAATAGTAATAGATGTTATTACTTACAAACTTTGAATAAACACCATAAAATGCAATAAACTCGCAACAATTATTTCGACCCGAAACAATTGTTGCGAGTTTATTGCATTTTATGGTGTTTATTCAAAGTTTGTAAGTAATAATTTTTACAACGCCAATTTTGTGGTGCTTTTTTATTAAATACTAATAGATGTATCTAAAGCAAGATAGGAAATGGAACTAGAATTTATAAGGATGACATGAAAGTATTTTTTTTAGACCCAGGCTTTAATTTCTAGATTTCAGTTACATATTTCTTTTTCAGAGTTTCTATGTTACAGGATTCAAGTAAATGAGTATATGACCAAAATAAAGGAACAAAACAACATATCATGAACCTGTAATGATACATACGATATAATGAAGGAGGATTTATAATCGATGGAAAAAAAAAAGAAGCCTAGAGAGGATAAGATCAGGTACACTGAAAACAAATTCTGTAACTGACATCTAGAATCCAGATTTTGGCTCTAGTAAAAACAGTTCCATCCTTATAAATTCTAGTCCCCTTTGAAAGCGAGTTCTAGAAACCACTATTAGAATTCTAGAGTGCTGGCTTATATTATCGAGGTCAAATTTATTTAAAAAAATTATGCAAATAAATGTGGAACAAAAGGCGAGTTCTACCAACTATAATCTTGGTTTATGACGCAATTCTCGAAAACCAAGCCGTTTACAATTTTCTGAGTATAATCAATAGAAAATGCTGTCGATTTATTCCCCTATATCCTACTTTCGTATATTCTGCGACAAATATAAGAAAAATAGTAAGTAAATTAATAGTAGGCTATATAGATTTATTGTTGTTGTTTTTAGAAATAACTTCTAAAAGATAAAAGTAGAATAAATGTAATTAAACTTTTCTCACAAATATAATGTAAAGTATTAATATCTCAAAATAATTAATAAAAATGTTTGAATAATAATATAATGTTTAATTATATATTTCATAATTTTTATCACTATATAACTTTAATAAACAAAATAAAAAAATATCTTATTGTTTTTAGAGATGGGTTAAAAAACAAAGGAAATCTGATATAGGATTCTTCCTCTAATTTGATTTATTTATTTTGATTTAATTTAAATTTTGGTGATTTCATTTCATGAAAATGTTCGAATTATGTTATTTGCACTAGAATTGCATAAGAAACTAATTTTAGAAAAACAAAATGAGTAATTTATATTAATTGGACATGAACAACAGAAGTTGGTCCACAGTACCCGGGTTGGGGACCATTGTGCCCCGATGATGGGACACAGCGGTCCACTTTGTGAGTGCACACAATTTATTTTTTTATTCGTAATATATTAGAAGTATTGTTATAAAAAATATTAGGACATGTCAAGAAAGGTCTAAATAATGTTTGCTAATTTTCTCAAGTACCTTGCTTTTTTTTTTATTTTTGGTGAAAAAAAATTAAAAGTGTAAAAGTGGTCCACTTTGCCCCGGTCTGTTCTATACATATATTTAATGTAAAACTTTTATTGCCATATTCATATAGTAACTCATTTAAAAGAGCATAAAATGCAAAAGAGCTTTTACATAATTTAGCTTTTTATGTGAAACTAATTTTCATATACATATGTTTAAAGATATCAAAGTATTATCAAATGTATGCACTTTTAAATTTTTTGAATTAAAGCCCCCAAAAGAACTGAAAATTTATATATATATATATATATATATATATATATATATATATATACTATATTCGCTTAATTGATACTGGTAATAAAGGTAAAAGAAACTTGTATGTTGTGGCCACCAAAAGACTTTCTTCTATATTTTCCAATACAAATTCACTCAGTAACAATATGGAAAAAAAAAAAAATAATAATACGGATTTTTTTTCCATTTTTTTTTTCGTTAAAAGTAAAAAAAAAAATCGATAACTTTGTTTTAAATTATCACATATTTATAGTTGAACCATTCGTTTTAAAGGTATTGACTAGACCTTTCGAAAGATACCCATCTTGAAAATTTCCCCCTCCCCGGGGGGGGGGAGTGATGCCCCCACATGTATAATTTTTTTTCCAAATTAACTACTACCATTATCAATAATTTATATTAATTTTACAATCACAGGTTAAGAATAACTCTCATTATGCACATTTATACGTAATTTTGTCCTATACTGTCATGTTAAAAATTTAGAAAAAATACGATCGCAACGCCACATGTTGAGCGATTGATTCCCAAATCTAATCAGGGATTATGTCAGGAGCCAACTAAATACCAAGTTTGGTTAAATTTCGTTAAAAAAAAAAAATGTTAAAAGTAAAAAAATCGATAACTTTGTTTTAAATTATCACAGATTTATAGTTCAGTCATTCGTTTTAAAGGTATTGACGAGACCTTTCAAAAGATACCCATCTTGAAAATTTACTCCCCTCGAGGTGTGACCTTCCCCCCCAGGCGGGGGGGGGGCGAGGCTCCTACACATACAACAAATTTTTCCCAGTTGACTATCTCTATTATAAATAACTCCTGTAAATTTCATAATGATTACTAAAAAATAATTCTCTTTATGCACATTTATACAAAATTTTGTCCTATATCATCATGTTAAAAATGTAGAAAAAGCGAGATGACAACGCAACATGTAAGACAATTTTTACCAAAAGTTGATAGTCACTAATTTATGTCAAGGTGCAACTACATACCAATTTGTATGAAAATCTGTGCTTAAGTTCCTGAGATACAGTTGCCACAAAATTTTGTCACACACACACACAGACTGACAGACAGACAGACAGACATTTTCTAAAAAAGGTCAAATCGTGTTCTACAGCTCTCAAAACATGTAAATCCATCAAAAACCTGACGAATCATTTTATGAATCCAATACTTTCTTCTATTGAATATAGAAGAAAGTAAAAACTATATAATATACTAGCAGGCTTTGCCCGCTTCGCTGGTCACTAAATTTAAAGGAAACTCTTTTCTATATAGCTTTATAAAAATAAAATAAAATACTAAAATTGCTCAAAAGCTCGCTTCGGATCCCTGCTGCCTTCGGTAGCGATTTGGTCATCCGCTAAAACTCGGGCGCTTGTCCCTATTACCTGAGACAATGGTTTACCAATAGGCTTGCATTAAGTCCTTATTAGATAACAGTTTCGAAATAGATAGTATCGAAAAAAAAATGAAGTATCCCCTTTATATTTGAATCCCAGTTACATATGAACAACACTATACGTGGTGCACATAATATTTGCTTTTACGTTATTTCCTATGTTTATTTTGTTTATCCCCGATCAACCATAAAAATGATAACAATTTCACGCTAAATATTATAATATGCTATGACCGGCTACGTCTGTTGCATGAGACAATTAATTTTTTGTGGTTATTAGTATTCATGGTTTGTAAGCATGATCATAGTACCGCCTTAATATAGCTCTCTTTGGCGACTTTTGAATTTTTGTCACCATTTTAGATTTTATCCCTTGTAAAAATAAGACTTAATACCTTGTAACAATATGCTATAAGCGCTATTTCTGATATATTTTAGACAACTAAACTTTTAATGGTTATATATATTTCCCATTAAGCATATTTTTATTTTCATTTATTTATTTAAATATTGATGAAATTTGAACTTCAATTTGGTCTAGTGTTGTACAGGCTGTATACTACACGTTTGTGTTTGTGAAAGAAAATTTATAAAATACATACATTAGTTAATTTTAAACTAGTATGTTGTGGCCACCACAAGACTTTTTTCTATATTTACCTATACACATTCAATCAGTAACAATATTAAAAAAAAAAAAAAGAAAGTACGATTTTTTTTTTCTAAGTTTTTTTTTTTTTCTTTTTTTTTGTTAAAAGTGAAAAAAATCGATAACTTTGTTTTAAATTATCACAGATTTATAGTTCAACCATTCGTTTTAAAGGTATTGACGAGACCTTTCGAAAAATACCCATCTTGAAAATTTATCCCCCCCCGGGGGGGTACTTCCCCCCCAGGGGGGGAAGCGATGCCCCCCCCCATGCAGAAAATTTTTTTCCTAGTTACATACTACTATTATCAATAATTCATATTAATTTTACAATCACAAGTTTAAAACAACTCTAATTATGCACATTTATACGAATTTTTGTCCTATGCTGCCATGTTAAAAATTTAGATAAAATGCTATCACAGCGCCACCTGTTGAGCTATTGATCCCCAAACATAGTCAGCACCAGTTTATGTCGGGGACCAACTAAATACCAAGTTTGGTTAAATTTCGTTAAAAAAAAAAAATTGCGATATTTTTCCAAGGTTTTTTTTTGTTAAAAGTAAAAAAAATCGATAACTTTGGTTTAAATTATCACAGATTCATCGTTCAACCATTCGTTTTAAAGGTATTGACGAGATCTTTCGAAAGATACCCATCTTGAAATTTTGCCCCCCCGGGTGGGAACTTCCCCCCCGGTGGGGGGGCAAGCGATGCCCCCACATGCACAAAAATTTTTTCCTAGTTAACTACTACTATTATCAACCTGATCTTTCGAAAGATACCCAATGTGAAAATTTACCCCCCCTGGGGGGGTATTTTTCCCCTAGGGGGGGGAAGCGATGCCCCCCCATGCAGAAAATTTTTTTCCTAGTTACATACTACTATTATCAATAATTCATATTAATTTTACAATCACAAGTTTAAAACAACTCTAATTATGCACATTTATACGAATTTTTGTCCTATGCTGCCATGTTAAAAATTTAGATAAAATGCTATCACAGCGCCACCTGTTGAGCTATTGATCCCAAAATCTAATCAGCACCAGTTTATGTCAGGGTGCAACTAAATACCAAGTTTGGTTAAATTTCATTCATTGGTTCGTGAGATACAGCGTCCACAAAAAAATGATACAGACAGACAGACAGACAGACAGACATTTTCTAAAAACTATTAATTCGTGTTCTCCATATCCCAAAACATGTAAATCCATCAAAAAGTGGACTTCGAAAATTTTCGCGAATCCAATACTTTCTCTATATTACATATAGAAGAAAGTAAAACAGTCCATTGGTTTTTCTGGGTTTTATCGGGTTTAATCAGAGTATTTTTGGGTTTTATCAGATTTTTTAAGAATATTTTCTTCCTTCCTTTAACATCAAGTATGTCATTCATAATAACATAATTTAAAACAACTCTAATTATGCACATTTATACGAATTTTTGTCCTATGCTGCCATGTTAAAAATTTAGATAAAATGCTATCACAGCGCCACCTGTTGAGCTATTGATCCCCAAACATAATCAGCACCAATTTATGTCGGGGACCAACTAAATACCAAGTTTGGTTAAATTTCGTTAAAAAAAAAAAAAAAAAAAACCATTCGTTTTAAAGGTATTGACGAGATCTTTCGAAAGATACCCATCTTGAAATTTTGCCCCCCCGGGTGGGAACTTCCCCCCCCGGTGGGGGGGCAACCGACGCCCCCACATGCACAAAAATTTTTTCCAAGTTAACTATTACTATTATCAACGAGACCTTTCGAAAGATACCCATCTTGAAAATTTACTTCCCCGGGGGGGATTTTCCCCCCCAGGGGGGGAACCGATGCCCCCCCATGCACAAAATTTTTTTCCTAGCTAACTACTACTATTATCAATAATTCCTATTAATTTTACAATCACAAGTGTAAAATAACTCTCTTTATGCCCATTTATACGGAATTTTGTCCTATGCTGCCATGTTAAAAATTTGCATAAAATGCGATCACAACGCCACCTATTGAGCGAGTGATCCCAAAATCTAATCAGCACCAGTTTATGTCAGGGTGCAACTAAATACCAAGTTTGGTTAAATTTCATTCATTGGTTCGTGAGATACAGCGTCCACAAAAAAATGATACAGACAGACAGACAGACAGACTGACATTTTCTAAAAACTATTAATTCGTGTTCTCCATATCCCAAAACATGTAAATCCATCAAAAAGTGGACTTCGAAAATTTTCGCGAATCCAATACTTTCTCTATATTACATATAGAAGAAAGTAAAAATCTAATTGTCCGATCGATAAGCTGTTTAATCCGTTGGATTCACAAAAATTGCATCTTTCATTTGGTATCTTATTTGTAACGATACGACTGATATTTCTAATTTTTTTAATTTACTTTCCTCATTTTAAATACATGTAATTTTTATTGTTCACGTTTTTTACTTCCTTATACAAAGTATAAGGAAGTATAGTAATCCCGATTTGCGAAATGGATTTTGTATTTCACATTGCTCGAAAACGAATGATCGCTGAATGTTGCTAATTTATACGTGTGACTTTCATGATGTCTAGTTGCACACCTGCAAGTGTCATCTTAACACGAGCTCTCGTTTTAGAGATATAAGGGATTTTACACGATTTTTCGTGACGTCTGTATGTGTGTGTGTGTGTCTGTGTGTGGGTATGTCGCATAACTCAAAAACGGTTGGAAGTAGAAAGTTGCGAATTGGTACATAGGTTTGTTATAACAACTAGTTGTGCACCTCCCTTATTGGACTTTCTATGATTTTCCGTTTTGGAGATATTTAGGAAAATTAGGTTCATAATGACAAAAATTTGGCCATAATGTATCAAAAAACGGTAATAACTCAAAAACGGTTTAGACAAATCTTGCAATTTAACTGACTTTCCGATTAGCTAGACATTTGAAACTTTCAGAAAAGCTCAGAACACGTTGACAATGCATTTTTTTAATATTTTTAGCCAACTGTTTCCGATACATGCTGCCTTCAGCAGCGTTTATGCGATTCAACAGAAAATTTATTTAACTAACTTCCCGACTAGCTAGACATTTGAAACTTTCAGATTAGATCAGAACACGGTGAAAATGCATTTTTTAAATACTTTAAGCCAACTGTATAGGGTCCCTGCTGCCTTCGGCAGTGTTACCTGTTCAAATCTTGGAATCGATTTGTAACTAACTTCCCGACTAGCTAGACATTTAAAACTTCCGGAAAAGCTCAAAATACGGTGACAATGCATTTTTAAAATATTTTTGGCCAATTGTTTCGGGTCACTGCTGCCTTCGGCAGAATTTACATGGTTCAACAGAAAATTTATTTAACTAACTTCCCGACTAGCTAGACATTTGAAACATTCAGAATAGTTCAAAACACGGTGAATATGCATCTTTTTAATACTTTTAGCCAACTGCTTCAGGTCCCTGCTGCCTTCGGCAGCGTTTATATGGTCCAACAAAAAAATTATTTAACTAACTTCCCGACTAGGTAGACATTTGAAACTTTCAGAATAGTTCAGAACATGGTAAAATTCCTTTTTTTAATACTTTTAGCCAATTTTTTCGGGTCCCTGCTGCCTTCGTCAGCGTTACCAGTACAAATCTTGCAATCGGTTTTTAGCTAACTTTCAGAAAACTCAGAACACGGTGATAATTCATTTTTTAAAAATATTTTTAGCCAACTGTTTCGGGTCCAATGTCAATGTTTTTTAACATTATGTATATTTCTAAAAGTGTATAAGGAAGTCATGTGGTGCCCACATCAGATTTTTTTTTTCCGTCGAAAAAATAATGATAATTTTTTTGGCAACAATTAAATTAAGGAATAAAATTAAATATTTTAAATAAATGTAATTTTTATTGTTCACGTTTTTTTTTTCTTTTTTTCTGTCCAAAAAAGAATAATTTTTTTTGGCAACAATTAAATCAAGGATTAAAATTAAATGGCCAATTTATCAGTTATTAGAAGGTTTTTATTTTAACATTTTAATTAATTAAAAGAAGACTAAAACAAAATTCGAAAATCCGGCTTCGAGGTGCATCAGGGGAGGTCATTACGAATCAACATGCAAATTTTTGTAGCTCAGCCATCAGCCGTTAGGAACACACCTAAACTTTATTGAATAGCAATAAAGTTCAAATTGACTCTAGAAAACGTTTGTATGGGAAATAGAAAAGGGCTGTTTTTAGGGTTTTCCCGAAAATTATTCGATTTTTTCTCGCCTTTTAAACCTTTCCTAGACCTCCACTAACATTTCAAGACTAAGATAAGATAAATCCGTTCAGCCGTTCTCGAGTTTTAGTGAGACTAACGAACAGCAATTCATTTATATATATATAGATTAAATACAGTAGAACTTCGTTAACGTGAATCTCAAGGGGAATATTTTTTTTTCATATTATTCGTAGTTCATGCTATCAGTAACTCAGAAACTGATCTTCATTGTTACGGGGATTGTTGAAACAGTTTATGTTAAAAGTAATTCACTTTAACCCTTTCAGGGGCACTAAGTAAAAATGATTGAATTTCCTTTTAAACATATATATATATCATAAAGTAAACATCCCCTACAAGTCATATTTGATGAAGAAAAAAATTCAGCAGGTGTTGATTTTTTTGTGGGTGGTGGCTAGACGTTCTAGCCACTGCGCACATACGTCATGTACAGTCGGTCAAACAAAAAACGAAACACCCCCACCTATCTCCTTACCTAATTATCGCAGAAACATGCAGTAGGCACCAATCATCAGGAAATTATGTCTACTTTTTTTGTATGTAGGAAAAAATGACATTGGGGGTCGTCTACATATTAAAAATGGGTCCAACTTTGAAAATTCGAATGTTAACCCACTAATTTGACGACAGAAAACGATTCTAGAGCATCAAAATAGCCTAGATATAAATTTGCACGAAGATATCAACATTGGTTCCTGAGATATTTAAGGTTTTTCTTTAGGGGGTTATCTCCAAGTTTATTTTTTTATCATTTAAGTCAGATTCAACGAATTTATTAAAGCTCTCTTCTATCATTCATCTACAAATTTCTAAATACATCAAAAGGAATATAATTTCAATGAGCATAATTAATGTGGAAATTTCGAACTAGAAGAAATATTCTGTCCAAAAATGTTAACAAAGGAGGGTCTATTAACACCTGTGTGTGTGAAGGGGAGGAGGAGGGGCACCGGCATTCAAAATTGATGTTTTATTATCGCATTTTCAAAAGATTTTAATTGAAATTAGATTTCTGTTATGCTTTTTCGAAAATGGTTATAGGGATTTTGATGAAAGTTTGGGGTTAAGTGCTTTCGGGATACTAGACTTACCACCATCTTCAGAAAAATTTGCGTTGGCTGTTAACCCCTTATCGGCCAATGGCAACAAATGAAATAAATTGGGTTTATTCGGAAACTGATATAAGGATTTTGATGAAAGTTTTGCGTTAAGTGCTTTTGAGTATGCTTAAACCATAGACTATGGATAGACTACTTGTCTATGGCTTAAACGAATGGAATTATCCCCATCGTCCTAAAAGTTCGTTATCGCTGTTAACCCTTTAAAGGACAATTGCAACGTATATCAGAAATCGGCTTTACACGGATGTGGACTAAGCAATTTTTATGAAAGTTTGAAGTTAGGGCTTTTTCATGAGAAAAAAACAATTGTATTTCATTTTCAGATAAATTAGCGTTTACATTTAACCCTTTACCGGCCAACTGCAATACATAGCAAAAGTTGGGTTTATTCAAAAATGATTCTAGGGATTTTGATGAAAGTTTAGGGTTAAGTGTTTTCGGAATATTAGACTTACCATCATCTTCAGAATTATTTGCGTTGGCTATTAACCCCTTAACGGACAATTGCAACAAATGAAATAAATTGGGGTTATTCGGAAACTGATATAAGGATTTTGATGACAATTTTGCGTTAAGTGCTTTTGAGTATGCTTAAACGAATGGAATTATCCCCATCGTCATAAAAATTCGCTGTCGCTGTTAACCCTTTAAAGGACAATTGCAACGTATGTCAGAAATCGGCTTTACGCGGATATGGACTAAGCAATTTTTATGAAAGTTAGAAGTTAGGGCTTTTTCATGAGAAAAAACAATTGTATTTCATTTTCAGATAAATTAGCGTTTACATTTACCCTTTACCGGCCAACTGCAATACATAGCAAAAGTCGGGTTTATTCAAAAATGATTCTAGGGATTTTGATGAAAGTTTGGGGTTAAGTGTTTTCGGAATATTAGACTTACCATCATCTTCAGAATTATTTGCGTTGGCTGTTAACCCCTTAACGGCCAATTGCAACAAATGAAATAAATTGGTGTTATTCGGTAACTGATAAAAGGATTTTGATGAAAATTTTGCGTTAAGTGCTTTTGAGTATGCTTAAACGAATGGAATTATCCCCATCGTCATAAAAAATTCGTTGTCGCTGTTAACCCTTTAAAGGACAATTGCAACGTTTGTCAGAAATCGGTTTTACACGGAAATGGACGAAGCAAATTTTATGAAAGTTCGATGTTAGGGCTTTTTCGTGAGAAAAAAAAACAATTGGATTTCATCTTCAGATAAATTAGCGTTTACAGTTAACCCTTTACCGGCCAATTCAATACATAGCAGAAGTTCGGTTTACTCGAAAATGATTCTAGGGATTTTAATGAAAGTTTGGGGTTAAGTGTTTTCGGAATATTAGACTTACCACCATCTTTAGAAAAATTTGCGTTGGATGTTAACCCATTATCGGCCAATGGCAACAAATGAAATTGGGTTTATTCGGAAACTGATGAAAGGATATCATGAAAGTTTTGCGTTAAGTGATTTTGAGGATGCTTAAACGAAGGGAATTATCCCCATCGTCAAAAAAATTTGCTTTCTATGTTAACCCTTTAAAGGCCATTGCAACGTATATCAAAAATCGGCTTTACACGGATATGGACTAAACAATTTTTATGAAAATTTAAGTCAGGGCTTTTTCATGAGAAAAAACAATTGGATTTCATCTTCATATAAATTAGCGTTTATAGTTAACCCTTTACCGGCGAATTGCAATACATAGCAGAAGTTGGGTTTACTCGAAAATGATTCTAGGGATTTTGATGAAAGTTTGGGGTTAAGTGTTTACGGAACATTACACTTACCATCATCTTCAGAAAAATTTGCGTTGGCTGTTAACTCCTTATCGGCCAATGGCACTAAATGAAATAAATTGGGTTTATTCGGAAACTGATATAAGGATTTTGATGAAAATTTTGCGTTAAGTGATTTTGAGTATGCTTAAACAAATGGAATTATCCCCATCATCATAAAAATTCGTTGTCTCTGTTAACCCTTAAAGGACAATTGCGACGTATGTCAGAAATTGGCTTTACACAGAAATGGACTAAGCGATTTTTATGAAAATTCGATGTTAGGGCTTTTTCATGAGAAAAAACAATTGGATTTCATCTTCATATAAATTAGCGTTTACAGTTAACCCTTTACCGGCCAATTGCAATACATAGCAGAAGTTGGGTTTACTCGAAAATGATTCTAGGGATTTTCATGAAAGTTTTTTCGGAATATTAGACTTACCACCATCTTCAGAAAAATTTGCGTTGGCTGTTAACCCGCTATCGGCCAATGGCTACAATTGAAATAAATTGGGTTTATTTGGAAACTGATAGAAGAATTTTGATGAAAGTTTCGCATTAAATGCTTTCGGTGATTCTTAGATGAAGAAATTATCCTCACTGTCATAAATATTCCTTGTCGTTGTTAATCCTTTAAAGGCCAAATGCAACGTATGTTAGAAATTATCTTTATACGGAAATTGAGAAAACGTTTTTTCTGAAAGGTTGCAGTTAGAGCTTTTTGATGAGAAAAGACGATTGGATCTCTGCTTCAGACAAATTAGCATTCACAGTTAACCCTTTACTGACCAACTGCAACACATAGCAGAAATTGAGTTTACCTGGAAATGGATATAGCGATTTTGATGAATATTTCGGACTAAGTTTTTTCGGGGACTGCTAAAACGAATGTTATTCCCTCATCTTCAGAAGAAAAAAAAATAACGTTCTCAATTAACCCTTTATCGGCCAATTGCAACATATGACAAAAATTGGGTCTACTTGTAAATAGGTATAAGGATTATGATGAAAATTTGAGGTTGCATAATTGATTAGAATTATTTTATTCTTCAGAAAATTTCTTGTTCTCTGTTAAACCTTTAAAAGCCCATTGCGACGTTTGCCAGAAATACGGTTTACACAAAAATAAACATAGCGAATTTCATAAAAGCTTGGAGTTAGGACTTTTTGATGAGAAAAAGCTTTTGGAAATATCCTCATCTTTAGAAACAATCGCATTCGTTGTTAACTCTTTATCGACACATTACAACATGCGGTCGAAATTGAGTATATTCGGAAATGGACAAAGCGATTTTTATGAAAGTTTGGAGTTACGGCTTTTAGATGAGAAGAAATGATTGGACTTATCCTTATCTCCAGAAAAAATCGCGTTCTCAATTAACATTTTATCGGCCAGTTGCAAATTATAGCAGAAGTTGGGTTTATTTAGAAATTTATATAGGGATTTTGATGATAGTTTGGGGTTAAAAACTTTCTGTGTGCTTAAAGAACTGGACATATCCTTATCTTCAGAAAAAAATTGTTCGCAGTTTACCATATATCGACCAGTTGCATCAAGTTTTAGAAATAGGCTTAATCGGAAATGGATATAGCGATTTCAAATAAAGTTTGTGTTTAATGTTTTTAGGGATGCAAAAATGTTTGGACTTATTCTCATCTTTTGAAAAAAATGGCGTGATCAGTTAAACCATTATCGACAAATTGCAAAATATCGCCAAAATTCGGGTTACTCGGAAACGGATGTATCGATTTTGATGAAAGTTTGGGATTAAGTATTTTCGGAGGTGCAGAAAGTTTGGATTTATACAGAAAAATTAGCGTTCGCTGTCATAGTATATGGTAAAAAAGGATTCGGGTTCCAGTTCATGACTTCATTTGTTATTTTGTTTAAATTTAGTACGAGAGAATGTAATCGATTCAAGCAATATTTGTGTGTATCGAAATATTTGGTAAATAATGAGGCAGGTTCAAGTCTATAACTGTATACTTATTGTGTATCTTGTTTTCTTTCTTTCCTTTCTATTTATATATATATTTTTTAATACAATTTAATTTAATCAAAGGTAGCTGATATTTGTGCGTGTTGAAGTATTTGGTAAAGAAGGAAGCAGGATCCAGTCCATGATTGAAAATAGAGATATCTTTTTTAATGAAAATGCCTAAATTCAAATAAAACTAGGTGATATTTTCAAATGCCTTGCTAGTCGTTAATTTAGTTAAATAGCGATTGCAAGTTTTGTACTGGTAACACTGCCGAAGGCAGCAGGAACCAGGAACAGTTGGCTAAAAGAATTAAAAAATGCATTTTCACCGTGTTCTGATCCATTCTGAAAGTTTCAAATGTCTAGCTTTTCGGGAAGTTAGTTAAATAAATTTTCTGTTGAATCATATAAACGCTTCCGAAGGCAGTAGGAACCTGAAACAGTTGACTAAAAGTGATAAAAAAATGTATTGTCACAGTGTTCTGAGCTATCCTGAAAGTTTCAAATGTCTAGCTAGTCGGGAAGTTAGTTAAAAATCGATTGCAAGATTTGTACTGGACAAACAAACAAACAAGAAGCGAAGTTAATAAAAATAATTACAAGATATAAAGAACTTTTATATACCATGTTTTTAAATTTTCTGTTGAATCATATAAACGCTACTGAGCGCAGTGGGAATCCGGAGCAATTGGAAAAAAGTATTAAAAAAATCCCTTGCTATCGTGTTTTGAGCTATTATAAAAGTTTCAAATGGCTATCTAGCCGGGAAGTTAGTTAAAAGTAGATTGCAAGCTTTGTACTGGTAACGCTAACGAAGAGAGCAGGGTCCCGAAGCAATTGGTTAAAAATATTTAAAAAATGCATTTTCACCGTATTCTGAACTATTCTGAAAGTTTCAAATGTCTAGCTAGTCGGAAAGTTAGATAAATAAATTTTCTGTTGAATCATATAAACGCTGCCGAATGCAGTAGGGACCTGAAACAGTTGACTAAAAGTATTAAAAAAGTATTGTCACCGTGTTTGAGCTATCATAAAAGTTTCAAATGTCTAGCTAGTCGGGAAGTTGGTGAAAAATTGATTGCAAGCTTCGTACTGGTAACGCTGTCGAAAGCAGCAGGAACTCGAAGCAGTTGGTTAAAAATATTTTTAAAATGCCTTTTCGCTGTGTTCTGAACTATTCTGAAAGTTTCAAATGTCTAGCTAGTCGGGAAGTTAAATAAATTTTCTGTTGAATCATATAAACGGGTAGTGACCTAAAACAGTTGACTAAAAGCATTTAAAAAATGTATTGTCACCGTGTTTTGAGCTAGCCTGAAAGTTTCAAATGTCTAGCTAGTCGGAAAGTTAGTGAAAAATCGATTGGAAGCTTCGTACTGATAACGCTGCCGAAGGCAGCAGATACCCTAAACAATTGGCTAAAGGTATTTAAAAAAATGCATTTTTACCGTGTTCTGAACTATTCTGAAAGTTTCAAATGTCTAGTTAGTCGGGAAGTTTGTTAAATAAATTTTCTGTCGAATCATATAAGCGCTGCCGAAGGCAGTGGGACCTGAAATAGTTGACTAAAATTATTAGAAAAATGTATTGTCACCGTGTTGTGAGCTGTCCTGAAAATTGCAAATATCTAGCTAGTCGGGAAGTTAGTTAAAAATCGATTGCAAGATTTGTACTGGACAAAAAAAAAAAAAAAAAAAAACATACAAATAAACAAATAAACAAACAAACAAACAAGAATCAAAGTTAATAAAAACATGGTAATATGGTAAAATATTACAGGGAGTTCAAGTATTTTCTCCCCTTGCTTAATTTCACGCTGTTGCACTTCATATAATTTTAAACCATAAATCGTAATGATATATAATTTTTTGTCGTGTTCCTGTAAAAATCTATAAAGGCTATCTTTACCAAAATCTATACAATTTGCGCGACGGTAATGTATAACATGTGCATAAATTTTCAGTTTAATAGAATAAGGTGTTTAGATACTATCGCATTTTAAAACGATTGGGCCCATAGACCATAATGACAATTTTTCTTTCTGTCCTTGTAAAAAGAAAAAAGAAAAAAAAAACTATACATGCTAGATTTATCAAAATCTATACACTTTGTGCGAGAGTGATTATTAACATTTATAAAAAAAAATTTAACTCAAACGAATAAGACTTTTAAATGCTGTCGCATTTTTTTTTTATTTGGATCTATAGACAATAATGATAAAGAATGTTTTGTTGTGTCCCTGTGAAAAACTATTAATGTTAGATACATCAAAATCTATACACTTTGTGCTACGGACATTTATAACACGCGTATTAGCTCAAAAGAAAATGGTATCTAGACGCTATCGCAGTTTGAAAAACTTGGCCCTATAGGCTATAACGATAAAGAATATTTCTTTTTTGTGCCTGTAAAAAGTACTTTTAAGTGCTAGATTCACCAAAATCAACAGTGATCGTGCTATGGTGCCATACAATAACTTACTATATTTCAACTTATTTGAACAGAGGATTTAGGCACTGTCGTATTCACTCACACACATACACCCATTCATAATCGAAAACTAGTAAAAATGAATTCAGTGTAATTCAAAAGTATAGAAAACCCATAATCTCAAAGGTCGGGTTTTTTGTCACGATTACAATACTTCCTTTACATACGTAAGTTCGGAAAGTAAAAATCTGATCTCTCAGCTATGAAGTTCTGTCCAACTCAAAGAAATAATTTATTCTGTAATAATATTATATTATTTTAATTAGTTAATTTATATTTCCAACACTATTAATAATAGCGACTATATAAATTAGAAATCACAATTCTTCCAAAGAAAATTACGAAAACATTATATAATATAATAAGGAAAGAGATAAATTAAAAAAATAAATAAATAAATGTTAAACTACATTTTTAAATTGCATGTCTAATATTATAATACAATTTATTTCAGAATTAAATTCCAATTTATTTCAGCTGAAAAAAAAAAAAAAAAAAAAAAAAAACATTGTTGAAATAATTAAAAATATATGAAAGTGAATTAAAACTTTTTTTTTCTTAATATCGTCTGCAATAAAATTCAAAACTGATTGTTGTGAATGCTACTTGTAAATACAGTTTGTAATCGTTATATGGCCCCCAAACTTGATCTTCAATCAATTTTCTGGAATATCTCGAGAACTATTTGGTCCAATGAGCTGCAAATTTGCATACGCGTATTTTTATGTGCTAGAAATCGATATCTGTTAGAAAAATTATAGGTCACAATACATAATTTTTTAAAATATTAATTTAATATTTTTTTATTCTATAGATAAAAAACATTAAAATCTTAGTGAAACTCATAAATATGTTTGGAAAACCTGTTATTAACGTCATAAAAAAAACCAGGTAAAAAAAAATAAAAATGTAGGAGATATGAATAAAAATGTGTAATCAGACTTTAACATAAGAAGCTCGAAAGTTTAGACGTGTATAACTCCTAAACTTATACACCACATGACTTCCAAATTTATATCTGGGGATGAAATTGATTGTAGAATCGATATCTGAAATCAAAATTATATGTTACCATTGAAAAAATTAAAGTTTGACACGATTTCAATATGGAGACGACCCCTTAAGCTATTTTTTTCCAATTAGCTTAAAAGAGAACAAAATTCCCTGACGAAAGGTACCTTCGGTGTCTTTCTACAACAATTTACTGATGAGTTAGGTGGGGGTGTTTCGTTTTTTTTTTTGACCGACTGTACCTTAATTTTTGAATGGAAATAAATATTTATATATTTAAGGAATAAAAATTGAAACTATGCCTTGAAAATGTAATTATAATAATACAATGTAACAATAATTAATTATTGCTTAAATTATAATGCTTCTTTATCATTTTTTAATGATTTATTATACATATATACACATATATATGGGCTGTTTAAAATTTATTTAGAAACCTTGATGCATTAGTAATAAGAAAATATTATTCACTATTTAAGGAATAAAAGTTATAGTAATTCAATTATATCTATAGCTGGGCAAGCGTTTTATTCCCATAAGAAGATTTATAGGAATAAACCTTAAAACTTCTTCTATATCTATTGGAGTAAAAGATTTTCCTAACTGGGTAGCATACAAGTTTGTTTGAAAAACTAAATCTTCCCAAAATGTCATTGCCATAAACATAAAAAATATTCCAAGTGTTGTTGGATTACTAATATCAAGGACCTCAGGTGCAGGACCACTTTCTTCCATAAATTCTGGAACAGACTGGCGAACTTGAAAATTTTTGCTCCAATTTACTCGCCCTCTTGAGCTAGAAGGACCTTCTATTTCACTGGATTGTTCATCTTCCGAACTTGAAACAATTTCTTTCTCAGGTAAATCTGGAACATATTCCTCATTATCACTTGTTCCTGATCCAGATACTGCAGAATCATCATCTGAGTGTAGCTCTTCAAACAGAGCAATAGCTTCATCCAAAGATAAGCCTTTTTTATGCATTATTGTGATAAAAATTAAGATATATAAATTGAATTTAAGATTATTTAGAGAAATTAACTAAATTTAAAAGCTATGGAAATAAAAATTTATTTTTAAAAATCACAATATAAGAGCAATAGAAAAAATCAGCCTCTCTCTATACTGTAAACAGAAATACTGAATAGCTTTTTTGTAAGAACCCTCCCACGCTCATTTACATCTGTATTTACATTCTGCTATCCCTTACTGTTTATATTTATCACAGTTCACTAACCCCAAAAGACCCTCTTTGTTTATCTCAAAGGAAAAGAAATTGAGATTCTTTTCCCCAGCACAGCCTGTCTTATGGTATCTCACCTGGCATATGTGCGCGGTGGCTAGAGGGTCTATCCACCTAAAAGATGCTCCTAAAAATCAAACTAAAATTAATGATCTAAGATAAT
This sequence comes from Salticus scenicus, assembly GCA_963930645.1. Classification (NCBI taxonomy): domain Eukaryota; kingdom Metazoa; phylum Arthropoda; class Arachnida; order Araneae; family Salticidae; genus Salticus; species Salticus scenicus. The sequence goes on along the minus strand of OZ005654.1, from coordinate 76,364,697 downwards.
ATGTAAATCTGTTGTATTTAAAAGGTGCATTACAGTATATTTACACTACCAAATACTTTTGAATAAAAAATTATTTTTCATACTAATATATATATAATAGAAACTTCAAAATTTTTTCTCGCAACTTGTCCATTTAAAAAAGTCACAGGCACATCCTGCTTAAAGTTACTGTAGAGCTTCCATCTCTATTTCACTTTTAGAAGTAAATATTAACTTTTCATAAAAGTGGATAGAAAAAGTAGCCACTGCACACCTAGAGAAAAATTTCTAAAGTAGGTGGATAGACCCTCTAGCCACCGCCCCTGAAAGGGTTAAACGTGTTCACTTTAATGATGTTCGACTGTACCTAAATTCGAAATGTTTATATAAATTTACATTTTCATATTCTTTTATTCACTCAGAATAAGAAATTTTAAAAATATACAAAATTTCGTATCATTTTCATTACTCTTTTTTATACACGGTCTGTCTCAGCAGCCCTGTTAAGAACTTCTATGAAGAGGAGTGTACATCTCCAAGACTCAGACAGTACAGAATATATAATTTTTTTTTCGAAAGAAAAATTGCATTAGAGTGTAGCTGAATATTGAAACACAATACTACACACACAAACAAACAACAACAAAAAAAAAAAAAAAAAAAAAAAAAAAAAGCATAGATATATTCGTAATGTCCAATGTTTTTAATCTATACTAATACATAAATGCGAAAGTTTGGATGGATGGACGGATGGATGGATGCTTGTTACTCAATCACGCCACAACGGCTAAACGTATCTGGGTGAAATTTGGTACAGAGATAGAGAATAGTCTGGAATAGAACATAGAGTACTATTTATACCGGAAATTTGATTAGATTTTTTTTAATTAATTAAAATATGAAAATAATAATCTGGTAATTGATTTAATATAAGCCATTTAAATTTTTAATTGTTGCCAAAAAAAGTTTACGAGATATTTTTATTTAGTTATTGTTTTCAACATAAAATGAAATATGCTTTTACGCGAAAAATAAAAAAAATACTAAATGTTAAATTGGTCGATGAGAAAATGACACTTTATACTTTTAAAATAAAATAATAATATTACAAATGTAACATATTTCTTCTGAATTTTATTTCATAGCATTTTTTTATATACCTCAACTTCAGATTTTTTTTTTGTACGGCGGATGTAACACGCTTGGCATAAAAGCTAATTCAGCATTATATCAAAGATATTTTCTTATTGATAATTCTGGACAATTTTTTGAAATTTTGATGCTGAAGTAGATCGGACATTTTTCGCCAAGGAAAAGATAGAAAGAAATACGCAAGCGAAGTGATGACGTCACTGGCTGTTCGTGGATGCAAGAAAAATATTTCCTATGTTTTACCATTGGATTTTTTGTAAAAAAATATTAAAAATCGAGGAAATTTATTTCCCGATTCTAATCCCCATATTTAGGTATAGATATGTATTAGTTATCATGTCCATGCGTTAGATTAAGTTATTTTTGTTGTAAAATTGACAAAATTTGAATTTTTAATTTCAAAACTCTAGAAAAAAAAATGGCAAACTTCCATATTCGATTGAAAACGCAAACATTTCATTTCAAAGGATATTTACATAATAAATATCCAACTAATATACTAATTAAAAGGAAAATGATAAATAGTCTATCATAATTTGAAGTCAAATTTGTTTTCAAATGTCTAAATAAAGTATCTGATATAATATACTACTATGTTGCAGCGGAATAGATTTGATATCGGTCATCCTTGGCAGAAAAAAAAAAAAAAAATCGCCAACTTATTTGGCGAACAAAATTTAAATCTTTTCAAAAAACATGTTTATTTTAACAACTTATATTAAGAGAGTAATGAATAATATGAAGCAGTATTTCGTACAATGCATATTACGAAGATATATATCTGGCATGTATATTTTCGTGTTACGTTTTTGATCGCCAAATAAAAAAAATAAAAAAAAAAAAAAAACGCCAAGGACGACAGAGTTTCGAAATTTAAAATTAAAATTTTGTCAATTTGACAGCAAAGTAACTCACTAGTATGCACACGATAACTAATACATATGTATACCCAAATATGGGGATTAAAATCGGGAAATAATTTTCCTCGATTTTTAATAATTTTTACAAAAAATCCAATGGGCGATTAATATAGGAAATCATTTTCTTGCATCCACGGACGGTCAGTGACGTCACCACGGAGTAATAAAGACAGGAGAAGAAGGTAACGCTGAAATTTTGTGATGTTGTTTTATAATGTTTACAGATGGCGCCAGCGTACAATACTTCCTTCTCTCCAGCTTCGCAATGTTATTCAATGGGGAAATGTCTCGTTTTAATTATTTTTTTAAAAATAACTAGCTGGAACCCGTCGAATTCGACGGACACTTTATTGTCCGTAATGTTTCAAAAATCATCGCATCATTATTTAAATGTAACAAGTTAAAACATCTAATATAATTTACTACATTTCGCTTAAAAGAAAATCTGAAAAATGCTTATAAATAGAAATACTATATATGACATCACTTTCTACAAAGTACTCGAAATAAACAGATGCTATCTTTCATTTTCTATTTCGTTTAATACTAAGACTATATGTTAGCTGACCCGCCCGGCGTTTCCCTGGCCCATGATACCTTAAATGAACCTTAAATTTGTATTATTTTATACCTTTAACTGGATTTTGTTTGAATTTCTGTTTTTAAATGAAAGCATCACGAAAGAAATAAACATCTGTAAAAAAACAATTACCTTGAACCGAACGAAACTCTGCCTTGTGATCCCGGTGCTTGCGCAGCGCATGGCTAACAACATAAAAAAATTCCCAAAGAATAACCTGGAACCGAACGAACCCACCCGGCAATGCACGGGCCCGTGATAATAACCTTAAATGAACCTTAAATTTGTATGATTTTATATCTTTAACTCGATTTTGTTTGAATTTCTATTTTTGAATAAAAGCATTGCGAAAAAAAATAATCAGCTGTAGCAAAAAAAAATTACCTCGAACCGAACGAAACTCTGCCTTGTGATGCCGGTGCCCCGGCATCGCATACGCGAGCCGCTAATACCATGAAAAAATTCCAAAAAATTAACCTGGAACGAAACGAACCCGCCCAGCGTTGCCCGGGCCCATGATAATAGCCTTAAATGCACCTTAAATTTGTATGGTTTTGTATTTTTAACTCGATTTTGTTTGAATTTCTATTTTTAAATGAAAACATCACAAAAAAAAAAAAAAAAATCATTTGTAACAAAAAAAATTATTTCAGACCGAACGGAACTCGGGTTTGTGACCCAGTTCCTGCGGCACGTATATGCAGGCCGCTAATAACATGAAAAAATTCTCAAAAATTAACCTTGAACCGAACGAACCTCTGACTCGTGTTACCGCTGCCTGTGGCTGCAGCACCGTATAGCAGGCATGCTACGCACGCGCTGCAAAATCCACTTTCCTCCACCAGGGAGCGCAGTATGTTGTATACGAATATCACCAATCTCCTTGAATTTCCAAGGCCTTTCAAATAAGGTGTCACATGGTGGTGTCAACTGCAAAATCCTTTAATTACACTTTCCACCACTAGGGGGCACAGCGTGTTCTATACGAACAACACCAACGGTCAGGAAATATCAAGACCTTTAAAATAAGTTGTAACATGATAGGGTCTACTGCAAAATCACCTAGTTCCATTTTTAACCACCAGGGGGCGCACTATATTGTATACAAACATCCCCAATCAACATGAAATTTCAAGACCTTTATCAACAATCGCCTTGAATTTCCAAGACCTTTCAAATAAGGTGTCACGCGGTGGTGTTAACTGCAAAATCATTTAGTTGCACTTTCCACCGCCAGGGGGTGCAGCGTGTTCTGTACAGAATCACCAACGGTCAGGAAATACCAATACCTTTAAAATAAGGTGTAACATGATAGGCTCAACAACAAAATCACCTAGTTCCATTTTTCCCCACCAGGGAGCGCACTATATTGTATACAAACACCCCCAATCGACATGAAATTTCAAGACCTTTAAAATGAGGGGCTACATGTGTGGGTCTGGAACGGGTTTTCCTCTCAAACTAATTTCCCCCTTTCCCCCCACCTCTAAATCTATTTTTCCCCCTTTTCCCACCTTCAATATCGAAAATTCCAAATTCGCAGAAAGTGATTTTTTAGTATTTGACTCTAGTCCCTATATGTACAATTTCTTCACTGTAAAGTAATTTGGAGCTGAGTTTAGCTCGTAAACGTGTTTTTAACCCCTGCCCCCCCCAGGGGGGGGACCTTTCGACTTTTTTTATTTTTATCTTTTGATAACATATCTACAGACCGAGACCTTTTTTAGACACCTCAACCAAGTTTTTACACCTAGTTATAGAGGTTTGAGTGAAGGAAAATCTTGAAAAAATTGAATGTAAAGTTCATTCTGCACGCATAACTTTCCTCAAACTCAACGAATTTAAGCAGTTAATAGCTCAAAAGAAAGAGCTTGATCCACTGAGTGTTCTTAGACTTGTGTCAACAGCCTACGTTAATTAGAACTCTAGTTATAGAGGTTTGAGTGAAGGAAAATCTTGAAAAAATCTTGAAAAAATTGAATGTAAGGTTGATTCTGCACGCATAACTTTCCTCAAACTCGACGAATTTAAGCAGTTAATAGCTCAAAAGAAAGAACGTGATCCACTGAGTGTTCTTAGACTTGTGTCAACAGCTTACGTTAATTAGAACTCTAGTTATAGAGGTTTGAGTGAAGGAAAATCTTGAAAAAATTGAATGTAAAGTTGATTGTGCAAGCATAACTTTCCCCAATCTCAACGAATTTAAGCAGTTAATAGCTCAAAAGAAAGAACTTGATCCACTGAGTGTTCTGAGAGTGAAACGATCAAGATCCATTCATTAGAAGAGGAGCTATGAGCATTCGAATTGCTTGAGTCAATGTGTCCCATAAGAAATGTACAGGGAAGAATCGAGTTTGAGTATAACTTGAGTAAGGTGGAAGTTGAGTAAATTTCAATGATTGATGACATATCTGTGTCTAAATATCTTTCATTTAAAAAAAAAAATGAAGGAAATCGGCCGGATAGAACGGCCAGACGGACTGACTTTAGTTTTCATAAATTTTTTTAATATATAAGATATCAAGCTGAAAAAAGTTCGATTGAAAGCAAATTTCATTAAATAGAGTATTCTAACCAACATGTTTTTTTAAAGAGCCATTTTATACTAATTTTACTTTGAAAGAGAGGTTTTAAAAAATGACGATCCTTATGAACCGAAGCTAGCTAAAACAGACAATTGGGAGGAAGGAGAATGGATGAAATTTTGTAAAGAAAAAAAAAGAAACTTACTTTAGGTGCAGAAAACACGAACTCGGACAATATTTCTCTCCTGGGGCTTTTTTTTTCTTTCTTATCACTATCATAGCCTGTTTTACAACTAGGAACGAAGCATTTATTTGAAACATCTCAATTATGCAGTTTTAAGAACTTACAAAAAATTAAGTTGCTTAAAATAAAAAATTTAAAATGTACTCCAGCAAAATTCTATTGAAAACAACACTATATCCGCGCCGAGGTAGGAAGTAATGACAAGTGGCGCCCTCAATATTTACCAAAAATTTACATCACAGTTTCGTAGCTTTCTCCCATTGGACCTTCAACTCCTATTAATATTACTCCGTGGACGTCACACTTCGCTTGCGTATAGGAACAATAATCGCTTAAATTATATTTTGGTCTAAAACGGCAAAAAAAAAATTCAAACGTCGCCAAGGGCATTAAGGCTGTACAATGATCAAGTTTACATATTAATTAATTTATTTATTTTTCTATATACCAACCACTATTAACTAAGCATAAAGTATATATAACTATCACGGAGTAATATTAATAGGAGTTGAAGGTTCAATGGGAGAAAGCTACGAAACTGTGATCTAAATTTTTGGTAAATATTGAGGGCGCCACTTGTCATTCCTCCCTACTTCGGCGCGGATGTACTGTTGTTTTCAATAGAATTTTGCTGAAGTACATTTAAAATTTTTTATTTTAAGCAATTTAATTTGTTTGTAAGTTCTTAAAACTGCATAATTCAGATGTTTCAAATAAATGCTTCGTTCCTAGTTGTAAAACAGGCTATGATAGTGATAAGAAAAACAAAAAAAAAAAGCCCTAGGAGAAAAATAAAGTCCGAGTTCGTGTTTTCTGCACCTAAAGTAAGTTTATTTTTTTTCTTTACAAAATTTCATCCATTCTCCTTCCTCTCAATTGTCTGTTTTAGCTAGCTTCGGTTCATAAGAATCGTCATTTTTTAAAAGCTTTCTTTCAAAGTAAAATTAGTATAAAATGGCTCTTAAAAAAAACATGTTGGTTAGAATACTCTATTTAATGAAATTTGCTTTCAATCGGAATTTTTTCAGCTTGATATTATTTTTAAAAAAATAATTAAAACGAGACATTTCCCCATTGAATAACATTGCGGAAGCTGGAGAGAAGGAAGGATTGCACGCTGGCGCCATCTGTAAACATTAGAAAACAACATCACAAAATTTCAGCGTTACCTTCTTCTCCTGTCTTTTTACTCCGTGATAACTATAAAATAATAATAATAATAATAATAATAATAATTGTCTCATGCGATAGAAGTAGCCGATCATAGCATATTGTAATATTATATATGGCTTGAAATTGCTGCCATTCTATGGTTGATCGATTAAATCAAATAAATATAGGAAATAACTTGAGAGCAAATATTATGTACATCACGTATAATGTTGTTCATATGTAACTGGGATTCAGATATAAAAGGGCTACTTCAAATTTTTCGATACTGTCCGTATCGAAACTGTCTTATATGATAAGCACCCAAATGGAAACCCACGGGTAAGCCATTATCCCAGGCAATAGGGACAGGCACCGGAGATTGCAAGGACGAACAAGGCGATACCGAAGTCAGCGGGAACACGGTGGCGTGCTAACTCCGACGTGCCATCTCCGGACATAGTCAAAGTCCCTCTTTGTAAGGGATTAAAGTGTTGAAGGAATGTGTCTTAAAAGGATTATTTTATACTTGGCCCACTCCCTAAAGTCTATTGACCGGAAATGTAGCTAAGTTGAATTTTGGCGATAAATTTACTAGTTTCAAGTAATTTGAAAAATTCCCATATGCGCGAATAAAGTAAAAATACAAGAATAGTACGAGTTACATGCGTTCTCAGATTCATACACAGCTAGGTAGAAGTGTCCAGTGATTTTTTTTTTTTGTTTTTATGTGAGCGAAGCGAACATACGTGCGTGATAGTGATCAGGGCCCGACTATGCTTTTTGTAGACCCGGGGCACTAATGCTATTTGGAGGCCCCCTCACCCTGCTCTAAAGAGCTCACCAAAAGAACCCATTCACAAAAATAAAAATAAATAAAAATACTACATTTTTAAAAATTTCCCTTCAATTATACCTTCTATTTCCTCATTTTTTTTAGCAACCTGTAACAAAATCATTAGTTTTATGTTTTTATGTTCAATACAAATGAAAAACTGAAGCACACTGATCAGCCAATGTTTAGGAAATTAGTCACAAAATTTAATAATTGTTTAAGCTCTCTAACAAAATATAGAAAGAAAAATTTAATCAATTTTTGTTTTTAATAGACATATAATGAAAAAAAAATTGTACTGTTACTTCTCAACTTTTGAAAATGAGGCCCCCTAAATTTGGAGGCCCTGGGCCAGTGCCCCGTGTGCCCGTGCCATAATCTGGCCCTGATAGTGATGGCTTCGAAAACGAGTTACATGCGTTCTCAGATTCATGCACAGCGAGGCAGGGGTGTCCAGTGATGTTTTTATTGGTTTTCATGTGAGCGAAGCGAACATACGTGCGTGATACTGATTGCTGCAAAAACGAGTTACATGCGTTCTCAGATTCATGCACAGCGAGGCAGGTGTGTCCAGTGATGTTTTTTTTTTTTTTTTTTTTTTTTTTTTTTTCATGTGAGCGAAGCGAACATACGTGCGTGATACTGATTGCTGCAAAAAACGAGTTACATGCGTTCTCATATTCATGCACAGCGAGGCAGGGGTGTCCAGTGATGTTTTTTTTTTTGGTTTTTATGTGAGCGAAGCGAACATACGTGCGTTATACTGATTGCTGCAAAAACGAGTTACATGCGTTCTCAGATTCATGCACAGCGAGGCAGGGGTGTCCAGTGATTTTTTTTTTGGGTTTTCATGTGAGCGAAGCGAACATACGTGCGTGATACTGATTGCTGCAAAATCGAGTTACGGGCGTTCTCAGATTCATGCACAGCGATCGTAGGGGTGTCCAGTGTTTATTTTTTCTTTTTCTTTTTACGTCCGTGGTAGGGATTGCCGCGAACAGACTTACAGGCGTTCTCAGATTATCAAGTCAAAAAGGACGAAATCCCCTGCAAGCCCGGTCTTGCAATTTCTGGTTGCGCAAATGGGAATTTTTCAACACTTTAATCCCTTACAAAGAGGGACTTTGACTATGTCCGGAGATGGCACGTCGGAGTTAGCACGTAACCGGGAACACAAAGCGAGCTTTTGACCGATTTCATTTTTTTTTTTTTTTTTTTTTTTTTTATAAAGCTATATAGAAAAGAGTTTGTCAGTGAAGCGGGCAAAGCCGTCCAAAATTGTTTAAGAACTAAAATATTATTCAACAATTCGTCTGGAGATGAAAAAAAATTCATTTCTTTGTATAAAAAAAAAAAAAAAAAAAAAAAAAAAACTTAAAAATTTGAAACTCGTAAATTTTATGTTAATTTCACCACATAATTAAAATTTTAATTCACCAGTAACCAAATTATTATTAGAACCAGATTAATACTGTGCAATAGTGAACTAAAATCATACAAAGAAAAGTTTCGAAATAAAATTCATAATTGACGACCCAGTTTTTATACTTCCGCAACGCAGTACTGTTTTAGTACAGGTTCCCTATGAACGAATTTTAAATTTTTATCCCCATGTTGGCGATAACTTTTTATTTATTTATTTTGGCATTAAAAATAAATAAATAAATAATTTTTTCTGAGTATAATTTATCAGACTCTGTTTTGCACAGCACCACAATGATAAGGTCTCATTACATTACATATTATGATCAAACTGTCAGTTCCCACGCATACACATCAAAATTTCCACATGAACGAAGTCGCGGGTAACAGCTATTAATTCATATATAGTATGTATCATATATTAAACATTTTATGAAATTCATTACTTATATTTAGTTTTTATATTGTAACATATTTATAAAGAAACGCAGAAATTACAGAAACAATGTAAATTATTTAAAGTCATCATTTACGCTTACATCATTGTATTTTTTTTTTTTTTTTTTTTTTTTTTTGTAGTATCAATCATTGTGTAGTTACTGACATCTTATTTCCTTGACTTCTAAAATAAATAAATTTAAAATAATGTTTATTTCTATCAGGAAAATAAAAAAACATAAAAAACAAAACGCATTCAATTTTTTTTTTCTACTGATCATAAATAACTTTTTTTTTTTTTTTTTTTTTTTTTTTACTTCCTCATACAAAGTATAAGGAAGTATAGTAATCCCGATTTGCGAAATGGATTTTGCATTTCACATTGCTCGAAAACGAATGATCGCTGAATGTTGCCAATTTATACGTGTGACTGTCATGATGTCTAGTTGTACACCTGCAAGTGTCGTCTTAACACAAGCTCTGGTTTTAGATATATAAGGGACTTTACACGATTTTTCGTGACGTCTGTATGTATGTGTGTCTGTGTGAGTATGTGTGTGTGTGTGTGTGCATGTCGCATAACTCAAAAACGGTTGGACGTAGAAAGTTTCGAATTGGTACATAGGTTTGTTATAACATCTAGTTGTGCACCTCCCATTTTGGACTTTCTATGATTTTCCGTTTTGGAGATATTTAGGAAAATTAGGTTCATAATGGCCAAAATGTATCAAAAAACGGTAATAACTTAAAAACGGTTTGGACAAATCTTGCAATTTAACTGACTTCCCGACTAGCTAGACATTTGAAACTTTCTGGAAAGTTCAGAACACGTTGACAATGCATTTTTAAAAAATATTTTTAGCCAACTGTTTCTAATACCTGCTGCCTTCAGCAGCGTTTATATGATTCAACAGAAAATTTATTTAAATAACTTCCCGACTAGCTCGACATTTGAAACTTTCAGACTAGATCAGAACACGGTGAAAATGTATTTCTTAAATACTTTTAGCCAACTGTTTAGGATCCCTGCTGTCTTCGGCAGCGTTACTAGTACAAATCTTGCAATCGATTTTTAACTAACTTCCCGACTAGCTAGACATTTAAAACTTCCGGAAAAACTCAGAACACAGTGACAATGCATTTTTAAAATATTTTTAGCCAATTGTTTCAGGTCATTGCTGCCTTCGACAGAATTTACATGGTTCAACAGAAAATTTATTTAACTAACTTCCCGACTAGCTAGACATTTGAAACATTCAGAATAGTTCAGAACATGGTGAAAAAGCATTTTTTAAAATACTTTTAGACAATTTTTTCGGGTCCCTGCTGCCTTCGTCAGCGTTACCAGTACAAATCTTGCATCGGTTTTTAACTAACTTTCAGAAAAGCTCAGAACACGGTGATAATTAATTTTTTTAAATATTTTTAGCCAACTGTTTCGGGTCCAATGTCAATGTTTTTTAACATTATGTGTATTTCTAAAAATGTATAAGGAAGTTATGTGGTGCCCATATCAGATTTTTTAATTTTATTTTTGTATAAATGTATATATGTAATGCAATTTTGAAAAAATAATAAATAAATAAATAAAATAACAACATTTACTTTATTTCATTAAGTATTTATATTCAGTTTTTATGTTATTTTATATGCAGTTGAATAAAAAATTCTCGGATATAATGTAAGTCATTATAACGAACCATTTTCGCATTTTTGTTGTATACACCTTTTAAATTTCTATTTACAATTTTGATGTAATCATTAACATCTTTATAATTTTTATTCATAAAACAAAATGCATTCTAAAATCAATATAGCATAATTCATTTTCATTTACCAAAGATAAACAAAATTTCGCTCAATTATTTTTTCCCATAAAAATGTATAAGTAGTATGATCTTTAAAAAAAAATAATAATAATAATAACCATTTGTAACGCGTAATAACTATTTGTAATGCGTAAAAGAACGGCTTGTGGTCGACATCATTTCATTATTACTGATACGTGACTACCATTATAATTTGATAAGAAGCTTTTGTACGACTTTCACGATTTAATATTGAAGCAAAAATCTGAAAAAAATGATCCTCATATAATCAAAGTGATGTTGTTTATAACATTAATTTGCATTTTTTATACTTTACTAGCAGGCTTTGCCCGCTTCGCTGGTCACTATATTTAAAGGAAACTCTTTTCTATATAGTTTTATGAAAAAAAGAGAAAATAATAATACTGAAATCGCTCAAAAGTTCACTTTGGGTTCCCGCTACCTTCGGCAGCGCCTTGTTCGTCCTCGCATTCTGCGATACCTGTCCCTATTGCCTACGACAATGACTTACCCGTGGGCTTCCATTTAGGTGCTTATCATATATGACAATTTCGATACGGACAGTATCGAAAATTTTGAAGTAGCCCTTTATATTTGAATCCTAGTTATATATGAGCAACATTATACGTGATGTACATAATATTTGCTTTCAAGTTATTCTCTATATTTATTTGAATTAATCGATCAACCATAGAATGACAGCAATTTCAAATGATCGGCTACTTCTATCGCATGAGACAATTATTATTATTTTGTGGTTATATATACTTCATGCTTAGTTAATAGTAGTTGGTATATAGAAAAATAAATAAATTAATATGTAAACTTGATCATGGTACAGCCTTAATGCCCTTGGCGACTTTTAAATTTTTGTTGCCGTTTTAGACCAAAATATAATTTATGCGATTATTGTTCCTATACGCAAGCGAAGTGTGACGTCACTGACCCTCCGTGGATGCAAGAAAATGATTTCCTATGTTAATCGCCCATTGGATTTTTTGTAAAAAATGATTAAAAATCGAAGAAAATTATTTCTCGATTTTAATCCCCGTATTTGGGTACATATATGTATTAGTTATCATGTGCATGTGTTAGATTGAGTTATTTTGCTGTCAAATTCACAAAATTTTAATTTTAAATTTCAAAACTCTGTCGTTCTTGGCGCTTATTGTATTTGGTGATCAAAAACGTAATACGAAAATATACATGCCAGATGTATATTTTCGTAATATGCATTGTATGAAATATTGTTTCATATTATTCATTACTGTCTTAAAATAAGTTGTTAAAATAACCATGATTTTTGAAAGGAATTAAATTATGTTCGCCAAATAATTTGGCGATATTTTATTTTCCTACCAAGGATGACCAATATCAAATCTATTCCGCTACAACATATTAGTATCTTATATTTGATACTTTATTTAGACATTTAAAAAACAAATTTGACTTCAAATTATGATAGAATATTTATCATTTCCCTTTTAATCAGTGTATTAGTTGGATATTGTGTAAATATCATCCTTTGAAATGAAATGTTTGTGTTTTCAATCGAATATGGTTGGTTGTAGGATTTAAGGCCGATTGACTCCTGATGTGTCCTAGGCCTAGAGGGGGAATGCCCTCCGTGGGGGTCTTTCTAAGGGGTCCTAGCCCGTATTTACGCAAGTTTCGGAGGAAACCACGGAAAACTCCGAACGGCTAGGTCGATGAGCGCGACCTGGGATTGAACCCGGCACCTCCCATCTACCAGCTTTGCGCGCAGAACCGCTCAATCGAATATGGAAGTTTGGCATTTTTTTTTCTAGAGTTTTGAAATGAAAAATTCAAATTTATGTCAATTTTACAACAAAAATAACTTAATCTAATGCATGGACATGATAACTAATACATATCTACACCTAAATACGGGGATTAAAATCGGGAAATATTTTTCCTCGATTTTTAATATTTTTTTACAAAAAATCCAATGGGCGTTTCACATAGGAAATATTTTTCTTGCATCCACGAACGGCCAGTGGCGTGATCACTTAGCTTGCGTATTTCTTTCTACCTTTTCCTTGGCGAAAAATGTCCGATCTACTTCAGCATCAAAATTATAATTGTCAAGAATTATCAATAAGAAAATACCTTTAATATATTGCTGAATTAACGTTTATGCCAAGCGTGTTTCATCCGCCATACTAAAAAAAAAGAAAAATGAAGTTGAGGTATATAATAAAATGCTGTGATATAAAATTCAGAAGAAATATGTTAGATTTGTAATATTACTATTTCATTTTAAAATTATAAAGTGCCATTTTCTCATCGACCAATTTAACATTTAGTAATTTCTTACTTTTCGCGTGAAAGCATATTTCATTTTATGCTGAACACAATAAATAAATACATCTCGTAAACTTTTTTTGGCAACAATTAAAAATTTAAATGGCTTATATTAAGTTAATATAAGTCAATAAGTTTATTATTTTCATATTTTAATTAATTTTAAAGATTTTTTCAAATTTTTTTTTTCCTAAACCATCCCTGACCTATAAGAAAAAAAACAAAAAAAGAATGATCGAAATCGGTCAAGCCGTTTACGATTTTATAAAGCACATACAGACAAACATTCATTTTTATATATATAGATTATGCATAAATTTACATGAATCATTCATTATGCATATTTAAGAAAAAATCACATTTATATATATATATATATATTTGTTATATCTAATATTTCAGATAGAGTACAATTTTGTTTTACATTAATTTTGAATTTAATTTTTGGAATTCTAGAAATTCTTAGTTCACTATTACAACTTAAACAGAACAACGAGCATTTTCTTATTACCATGTTTTTATTAACTTCGATTCTTGTGTGTTTGTGTGTTTGTCAGGGACAAATCTTGCAATCGATTTTTAACTAACTTCCCGACTAGCTAGATATTTGAAATTTTCAGGACAGCTCACAACACGGTGACAATACATTTTTCTAATAATTTTAGTCAACTGCTTCAAGTTCCGCTGCCTTCGGCAGCGTTTATATGATTCGGCAGAAAATTTATTTAACTAACTTCCCGACTAGCTAGACATTTGAAACTTTCAGAATAGTTCCGAATAAGGTTAAAATGCATATTTTTAATACCTTTAGCCAACTGTTTCGGGTTCCCGCTGCCTTCGGCAGCGTTATCAGTACAAAGGTTGCAATCGATTTTTTCCTAACTTTCCGACTAGCTAGACTTTTGAAACTTTCAGGATAGCTCAAAACACGGTGACAATACATTTTTTTAATACTTTTAGTCAACTGTTTCAGGTCCCCACTGCCTTCGGCAGCATTTATATGATTCAACAGAAAATTTATTTAACAATTTTCCCGACTAGCTATACATTGGAAACTTTTAGAATAGTTCAGAACACGGTGAAAATGCATTTTTTAAATATTTTTAACCAACTACTCCGGGTTCCTGCTGCCTTCGGCAGCGTTACCAGTACAAAGCTTGTAATCGATTTTTCACTAACTTCTCGACTAGCTAGACATTTGAAAACTTCAGGATAGCTCAGAATACAGTGACAATACATTTTTTTATACTTTTAGTCAACTGATTCAAGTCCCTACTGCCTTCGGCAGCGTTTATATGATTCGAACGAAAATTTATTTTACAAACTTCCCGACTAGCTAGACATTTGAAACTTTCAGAATAGTTCAGAATACGGTTAAAATGCATTTTTTTAATACCTTTAGCCAAATGTTTCGGGTTCCTGCTGCCTTCGGCAGCGTTATCAGTACAAAGATTGCAATCGATTTTTCCGTAACTTCTCGACTAGCTAGACATTTAAAACTTTCAGGATAGCTCAGAATATAGTGACAATACATTTTTTTTTTATACTTTTAGTCAACTGTTTCAGGTCCCTACTGCCTTCAGCAGCGTTTATATGATTCAACAGAAAATTTATTTAACTAACTTCCTGACTAGCTAAACATTTGAAACTTTCAGAATAGTTCAGAATACGGTGAAAATGCATTTTTTAAATATTTGTAACCAAATGGTTCGGGTTCCTGCTGCCTTCGGCAGCGTTACCAGTACAAAGCTTGCAATCGATTTTGCACTAACTTTTCAACTAGCTAGACATTTGAAACTTTTATAATAGCTCAAAACACGAGAGCAATGAATTTTTTTAAAAATTTATCCAATTGCTCCGGGTTTCCACTGCCTTCAGTAGCGTTTATATGATTGAACAGAAAATTTAAAAACATGGTATATAAAAAGTTCTTTTTATCTTGTAATTATTTTTAAATATTTTGGCGAATTGTATGTAAAAGCAATCCAATCTTTTTTGCATTTAAACTGGAAAAGGGATATTATTCCATATTTCAACTGATACGAGAAATAAATAATATTCTTCATTTTCAAAACTGTATATATCGAAAACAATACATATACAAATTAAGTGATGTAGGAAAAAAATCGCACTTTCACAAAATAGGAATTGTAGTCATAACCTAAACGAGGAATTTCGGTATCGTTGGATTAGATATTTTGGTGATAATGATCACAAAATAAGCGAGACGAATTAATTCCTCGACGATAGATTCAGGTCCTACAATCCGAGTCCCTTCTCGCTCTTCGATGATTCTAACAAGTCATTTTTTTTTTCACACTTTACATTGTGAGTTTTTTTTTTTTTTTTTTTTTCGTTTTCCTCCCATGCTTTTTCTATGGATTTTTAGCTTTTTTTCCTTATGTTTTACACTCTCAAGATGCGGTGGTACACTGAGAAAAAAAATGTACCGCCTTTCTCTAGAATGAATATGTGACCATTTTCTAAATCCCTTAACTAGAAATATAGATTTCCGAGCTATGCGCGTAAGGCACGCCAACAAACTGAATAGACGAAATTATCGAGAATTTCTTGTGTACACGTTTTTAGATGGTGAAAAGATGGTGTTTTCTAGATTCTGAATACTGTACATATTCAGAATCATTTATATTGCGAGAAATTCTTGCTTGATTTTCTAGAATTGGGTAATAAACCAAGATCATAGTTGCGGAAACCAGCCTTTAGTAGTCTAATTTATTTACAGAGATTTTTAAATAGCTTTTCCCTCGAGAATATAGGCCTACGCTCTAGAATTCTAATAGGGCTTCTAGAACTCGCTTTCCAAGGGGACTAGAATTTATAAGGATGACATGGAACTATTTTTTCTAGAGCCACAATTTATATTCTAGATGTCAGTTACATAATTTTTTCCTCAGTGTAATGGTTCCTCAGATTACCTGATTTAACGCCTTAGGGTTTTTTCTTTTTGAGGCATATTAATGAACTAGTTTGTGTACTCCCAAATACCAAAAGTATTGGAAGAGTTCAAAAACAATTCAACTGTGATGACTATTTACAAGATAATTCCATATAGTATGAGGAACGTGTTCAACAACCGTCAAAATGGATGTCGTGTGACCCAGGAGTCATCTAAGGAAAATTTTTAGTGTGTTCAGAAAATTCAGCGAGTATTTTGAGACGCGCAAATGCGCATGAGACCGTGTCCCATTTTTTGGACAATGGACCTTATGCACGAGTGGCAACGGCTGCGGGTATTTACCTATTTCAGCGACTGGTATTGGCTAATACAGCAATAAACAAAAATTTTAAGCTCAGCGATTGGCGTAGAGACATTAATATACCCGCAGTGACGTATGATGCATAAAGTCCATTTCCACTCTTTGTAGTTTATTTTTTTCCGTCGCGCATGAACTAGTTTTCTGAGTAAAGGTTTTGCCTCTATTAAAATTTAAAATTGATCATTGAACATTTTTTGTAAGTACTACTTTTGTCTCTATTTTTCATTTTAAAATTGGAGACACCACGCAAATTTGTCCTCTCCTTGTCTGCAAAAAAAAAAAAAAAAAGTAAAAGAAAAATGTCGCCTTAGAGTATGTATTTTTTTTTCAATCATTACTTATATTTGAATCTATTATTCTTTTATTAATATAGCTTTTGAACTTTTACATAAATATTTATCTTTCGTGGACCAGTTACGGTTATATTTTGACTAAACAATACGGTAGGGACGTCACTGGAGAACAAATTTCTTAGATTCATAGTGTACAAAAATTAAAACTAGTACGTGTAATATTAATTATTGATTTTAAAAATATTTTTAAATGTTAATCGAGTTTTCAATTCATTTAAAATACTGCATTCCGCTTCCATTTGGGGTTTAGTCAAGAATGAGCGTCAGCTTTCGCGCGATTTCAAATTTCAGCGATGAAAACAGGACGTCATTTTGTTTTCCTAGTATGCGATTTGGCGAGAAAAGGACCATCACATTAGATACATTTGTCGTCTATTTGGCGCTTTTGTTTCTCATTCTTGACTTGACCCTCCTTTTGCTCAAAAAGAAAAAACAACAAAAAAATATATATATATATATATATATATATATACAGACACGACATTATTTCATTATTTAAAACATGAAAATCTGACATTGACAGATTTTAATTTAGTGCCAGAGGCCTACTGCTAAACTTGTTAATATCGACAAATTCTTCTTTAGTTAATTCGTGACGATCTAAATTCCATGATAAAGTTTTCATTAAATCAAACCAATGTGTTTCAGCTGCAGATACTGTAACAAATAACGTTGGAAGTCCAAACTGTCTTATAGCCGCAAAACAACCTTTTTTGCTCTTTTTCCCAATGAGGGGGAGGTGTGCCTTGGGGGGGGACTCATGTCAAAGGTGTGCCTTGGGGGGGAATCATATCAAAGTTGTAACTTGGGGGGGACTCATGTCAAAGTTGGGCCTTGGGGGGGACTCATGTCAAAGGTGTGCCTTGGGGGGGACTCATGTCAAAGTTGTAACTTGGGGGGGGACTCATGTCAAAGTTGGGCCTTGGGGGGACTCATGTCAAAGGTGTGCCTTGGGGGGACTCATGTCAAAGTTATACCTGGGGGGACTCATGTCAAAGTTGGGCTTTGAGGGGGGACTCATGTCAAAGTTGGGCCTGGGGGGGGGACTCATGTCAAAGTTGTGCCTTGGTGGGACTTCATTCAATAAATCCCCATTCAATAAACCGACTGAAATAGGCCCTTAGCACTAATTAAGAGTGACGTATAAAAATTCGACAACTGTACCGACTGAAATAGACCTCTAGCACTAAAAAAAAAAGAAAAAGAAAAAGACAATATTTATTTAGCAAGCTTTGTTAGTTTGATATTTTAACGCCCTATTTCATTAAAACTTTTTGAAAATCTTGATAAACCTAGGAGGCGAAATAATCAACTAAAACTTGCTGAATAAGGGTTACTATATATATATATATATATATATTTTTTTTTTCAATTCTCTATAAATTGAAAGCGTATTAAACTTTTGAGAACGTTTTTAAAAATCAATAGTTAGAACTACATGTATTATATTAAAATTTTGTACAGAATGAATGTAAGAAATTTGCTCTCCCAAGACGTAACTATCGTATCGTTTCAACTAAATTTAATCGTAATTGGTCCACATTAGAGATATATTTATCATATCAGAAAATAAGAAGTTTGAAAATTGCGTTTTTACTGAAATTGTCCAGTGATTTTATTCATGACGTTTTCTGAATATCATATTAGGTAGTTACTATCACACAATTGTTCCGCGCGTAACAGCCCTGTGCTTTAAAACATTAATGACCCGCCAATCCGCTGCCACGAAATTCCCTTTCCCCTCTGTTTTCCCTGTTAAAGCCACTGAGCTTTTGCTCCCTTTGGGGAAAATTACCAACAAGACCGAGGCAAAAATTTAGTGTCGTTGATTCGGGGAATAAACCAAAATATTTACCAATGTTTTGAGTCAAACATTTATATTCCTTGTTTGCACCGTGAAATAAATGTATTTTTTTCAAATGATAGGATATATTTTAAATATTAAAATTAATATATATAATGATCCTCATCTGCCATCTGTCATGAACGAATCCGGTTAGTACCGCTTCAAAACTGAAACTTTTGGAAGCCATTATTATTATTACTATTTATTTTATTTTTTTTCTGTTTGCTCAACTTACGAAAACATACATATAATATATTTTTTATCACACCTATTCTTATTTCCTTTAATACCTTGAAAACTATTCAATTGGAATGTTTAAAGGTATATAAATTACATATAACGGATCACTGGCTATTATAAACAACACAATTCCTGATAAAAACAAACCAAAACGGTTGCCATTCAGAAAATACAAATTCCAAGTGGATGACTCTTTAATCCCGAATGAATGACTCTTTGACCGTTTTATTTAAAAAAAAAAAAAAAACTCTTAAAATATTTCAGAAATATATTAAAGCCTTAAAACTCTTAAAATATTTGTAGAAACATATTTAAAGCCTTTAATTATTTTTATCAAGCTTCATTTTTTTTTCCAGCATAAAATTGAATATGCTTTTACGGACAAAATAAATAAATAAAAATAAAATAAATAAATAAAAATATTAAAATATTAAATTAGCTCATGCATATGAGAAAATGACATCTATTAAATAATAATAATAATAATTTTAAATTTTAAAGTTGTCGAAGAGATAAATAGAGCGTGAAATTTTCGCACGGTCTTACTAGCAAATGAATTAATTGAAGTGAGAAATAAATAAAATGAAATGATCATTTTTCAACTTTTGGCAGCGATTTTCTTTTTAAAGAAATACTGTGTATTTCTTCTAAATTAATCTACATAAACCTTACATCATTAGAAAAATCTTTCAAAACTGAAAATTTTTTTTTTTAATGTGAGATTTTAATTTTTTTCCGAATGGATCTGTCTGAAACACTCATTGAAAAACGGCGTCGTTTGGAAAATGAGAGGAAAAGAAGATGGTTACAAAGACAAAGTCCAGAGTCATTGGCAAGAATTCGACAAAATAATGCTGATATTCAAAGGCGACGGAGGAAACGAGAATCTGAGTTTGCAGCACAAATGCGAAGTCATGCTGATGTTGAATCCCATGATCAAAGAAATGAAAGAAATAGTCGTAGAGTTCAAGAAGTATTTACCAATGAGAATGATGAATTACATTACTGTGGACCAATGATCGATGTTTGTGAATTCTGTGGTTCGAAGAATTTTGCCGCTGAACGACCTCTAGACAAAAAATTCAGCAGTTGTTGCCGGAAAGAGACAGTTTCTTTGATTAAATCAACGGATTCTCAAGGAAATCAGTTGATTTTTCCACCAGTTCTTCAAGATTTGTTGATGAATCATGAGAACCCTGATTACAAGAATTTTAGAGATAACATTCGCTCTTATAACAGTGCTTTATCTTTTGCATCAATGGGAGCCAAAGTATTAAATTTCAGTGGAAGAGGACCTTACGTGTTTAAAGTTCATGGTCAAATATGTCACAGGACCAGCCATCTAGAACCACGCAGTGAACAATCTCGACAGTATGCCCAACTGTATGTCATAGATAGCACTCAGGCAATAGAATGCAGAGTTCTTAATCCTGCTAATCAACAATGCATTCCCCGTCTTCTGGACCAGTTGGACAGGCTATTCAGAATGACAAATCGATTTTGTCACACTTACCGTATGCTAAGGGACGTTGAAGCTCAAGCGATCGATGAAGCGAATGAAGCAGGACAAGATATTCCCATAGTGAATCTGGTATTTCGACGAGATCGTCATACTGATCAGAGTAGGTATAATGCACCTACAGCAAATGAAATTGCAATGGTTTTTGTTAATGATCATGGTGAGCCTCCTTTTGACAGAGACATTAGAATTTATCCAGTAAACCCAGAAAATCCAGGACAGCAGTTTGTCAATATCAACATTCTCAACCCTAACTTGGACCCAATGGTTTATCACATTTTATTCCCGTATGGCGAACCAGGTTGGCAACCTACCTGGACTTGCGAGGCTTATGAGGGTGCACAGACAAATAGAACGAGAAATAATGTTACTATGCTGCAGTAAAAAGCAGCTTTGTTGGCCATAAGAGAACACTTCAATCCAGTTATTAGTGCGGGACGACTGACACAGCAGTTCATAGTGGATTCTTACTTGCAAGTTGAAGCCAATAATTTGAACTACATTAAAACACACCAGCAGAAGCTGCGAACAGAATTCTGCCAAGGACTAGCAGATCACATTGAAAATAGAGTCAATAATGCACAAGCAGCTGGGATTCCAGTCATTCTTCCCTCATCATTTGAAGGATCACCAAGAAACATGCGTGAGAGGTGTGCTGATGCTATGTCAATATTTGCAAAATTTGGTCCGCCAGATCTTTTCATAACTTTCACAGCCGATCCTAAGTGGCGTGAAATTACAGAAAATTTGAGAAAAGGTGAAGAGCCAAGTGACCGTCCTGATTTGGTTTCACGAATTTATAACTTAAAGCTAAAATCCATTCTTGAAGATTTGATAGTGCATGGTGTTTTAGGAATTTCAACGGCTCATGTTTACACAATAGAATTTCAAAAGAGAGGTCTTCCACATGTCCATATTTTAATTGTCTTGCGTGCAGAAGATAAATTTTCATCGGTAGAACATATTGATCGTTTAATTAGTGCTGAGATTCCTGATCCTGGTTTAAATCGACGCCTGCATGAAATCGTCACGCGCTGTATGATTCATGGCCCTTGCGGTTCAAACAATCCTCGAGCTCCTTGCATGGAAGCTAGAAAGTGTAGAAAAGGTTTCCCAAAAGATTTTCAAACAGAAACTTTATTGAGTGCTGATGGCTATCCTAAGTATAAGAGATGCATGAATTCTACACTTGTTGTACGTGGAACCACAATGGACAACAGATTCGTTGTTCCTTACAATGCCTATCTGCTTCTGAAATATGATGCACATATTAATGTCGAAGTTTGTACATCTATGAGAGCAGTGAAATATATTTACAAATACATCTATAAAGGTTTTGACTGTGCGAATATAATTTTCAGTGCTGGGGAGATTCAAAACAATGAAATTGCAAATTACATTCATGCGAGGTATGTCAGTGCACCAGAAGCCATGTGGCGATTGCTCCAGTTTAAAATGCATGACAGGTCACATGCAGTTATGAGATTGCCAGTACACCTGCCAAATCAGCAGCGCATAATCTTTACAGAAGGTGAAGAAGAAGAAGCCTTACAGGCTGCAAGAACAGGGAAAACTAAACTTGAGGCATGGTTCGAATTAAATCAAACCAACCCGGATACTGAAACAATATTGTATTCAGATATTCCCTACAGTTACGTATACAAAAAGAACAAATGGCAAAAAAGACAAAGAGGTGGAAATAAGATAGTGCCAAGAATGTATGTTGTTAGTGCTAAAGAAGAAGAACGATTCTATCTACGGATGTTGCTTCTTCACGTACCCGGTGCTACAAGTTTTGAATTTTTAAAAGCTGTTGATGGTATTGTTTATGATACCTTCAAAGAAGCAGCATTTCACAGACATTTACTTGATTCTGATGAAGAATGGAATTACTGTTTGAGGGAAGCTGCTGTTTACCAGATGCCAAAACAACTGAGACAGACTTTTGCCTTCATACTGATTTTATGCAATCCTACTAACGCACTTGAACTATGGAATAATTATTGTTCTGATATGGCTATGGATTTTCAGTGTAACAAAAATGAAAGTTCTTTTAATCTGGCTCTACATGATATCAATGCAACTCTCAAGCAACACGGAATGACATGCGGATCTTTTGAACTTCCAATGCCAATAGGAAATCCTATTGAAATACAGCTTTACAACCCAGTCGAACAAAGAGAACTGGCAGAAATTCAGATTGCATCGCTTAATCCACAACAGTTAGAAGCCTTCAGAAAAATCATCAAAGCTATCGAAGACATAAATAAAATGGACAGGTATTTTTTCATTGATGGTCCTGGGGGTTCAGGAAAAACTTATTTGTACTCAACCCTGTTGCAATATATTCGAGGAAAAGAACAAATAGCACTTCCATTTGCAACTACTGGCGTTGCAGCAACACTTCTCGAAGGTGGGCGAACAGTTCACAGCGGTTTCAAGTTACCTATTCCTATTCTTGACACATCAGTTTCCTCAATGAGGACAAATACTTCAGAAGCTGAAAACCTTCGCAAAGCTCAGCTCATCGTTATAGATGAAATAACGATGCTGACAAAAGATGGTCTTCGATGTATCGATTCCCTTCTGAAAGAAATCATGAGCAGTGATAAGCCTTTCGGAGGGAAAGTTATCGTTATTGGAGGAGACTTCAGACAGACACTTCCAGTTGTGCCAAGAGGATCTACATCAAATATCATAGAAGCCTGTATCAAATCTACACCTTTATGGAGATACTTCACCCACCTTCCACTCATCTCAAACATGAGAAGTGCCGGACAAGAACAACACAATATTTGGCTCTTAAATGTAGGAGAAGGAACTCTTCCTAGCATCCCCGAATTACCCACCGATTCCATAGAAATCCCTGAACACATGATTGAAAATAACATCATCGAAGCAATTTACAGTCAATTAGCCACCATGCAGGTTGAAGAATTGGGAAACAGAGTTATTTTAGCTCCAACAAATAGGAAAACTCTGGAAATTAACATGAAAATAATATCAAGAATTGAAGGAGACCCACATGTGTATTACAGTGTAGATTCTATTGTTTCTGAAGATAATAATGATATATTAAATTATCCAACAGAGTTTTTACATGAGCAAACTCCTTCTGGCATGCCACTTCATCAGCTAATTTTAAAAAAAGGTATAATAGTCATGTTGCTAAGAAATCTTAATCCAAATCAGGGTCTTTGCAATGGGACTCGCTTATCAATACTTGAAATGCATGAAAATTTCATTTCTGCGAAAATTTTATCTCAGTGTCATCATGGTGAAACAGTTTTCTTGCCACGAGTTGATTTGTGTCCAAGTGATGTCACTCTTCCATTCATCCTAAAACGTCGCCAATTTCCTGTCATTCCTGCCTATGCAATGACAATAAACAAATCTCATGGTCAGACATTTCAGCATGTAGGAATTTATCTTGATGAAACAGTTTTCTCTCATAGACAACTATATGTTGCCTTATCCCGATCACGAAATCAATATAACATTAAATTTCATATTCAGCCAACAGACGCACAAGGACAGATTGGAAACAGCAGAAACTTTTTTACAAGAAATGTCGTTTTCAGAGAAGTTTTATAATTATTTGAAATTATTTACTCTTATATATCCACAATAATTGTTTTTTTTTTTTACAATATTTATAATTGTAAAATTACCACCATGATTTGCTCCGGCTAAACATCTTAAGTACTTTTTCACAACCCATTTCATTTTAAGTTATTTAATTAATAGTTAAATGCTTAAACTTTATTTTATACATATATTTATATATATTTCTTTTAACGCTATTTCATATATATCTTAACACTTTTGCGACCGCTGACGTAGATTCACGTCATTTTTGATGTCTGTAACTCTACCAGTGGGCGTTTCTTTCAGGGTTTTTATGTTACTTATTTCTGAAGAATATACCCAGTATTCAAATTTGTACAGTCAAATGTAATATTGTTGCGTACTCGGGGGTTCGTAAGTTGTCCGAGAATGAAAGGCGAGGCTTGCAAAAATTCAGTAATTTATTCACAGAAAGTTCCGGAAAAATACAGGTCTGTAAATTAAGTATCAGCTTCAATTCAATCAGTAAACACAGCTTAATTAACAACTGTCAACTGTAAATCCACAGTACTAACTGTATAGCAATAGCACATAAAGCAAGACTCATTCAAAGAGGCTTAGAACTCCTTGAAATGCAATGCAAGCATTAGCGAAACTGCTTGACTCTGATTTCAGACTGAACTGAACTGACTGCTTTGGCGAAAAACGCAGCCCTTATATACCCCTGTAGAAAAGTGTGGAATGTTCCAGAAATTTCTGTATCTCCTGAGCCAATCATATTTCAGCATCCATATTTGGTATATCACTAATAAGGATTTTCTCGCCAAGGTCACCAAAAAAATCCACAATTAGGGAAAAAGTCGCCAAATTTGGTGCCAAATCCATTACCTGCCTTATTGGAGATTTCTAATGCGTTTTTAAGGGAAAATTACGCTTTCTTAGTCTTTTTATAATATAATTATTCTTTTTATAATATAATATGCATTATTTTAACGCTAAAACAACTAGAAATGTCGAAAATTAACATTCTAACGATTTACTAAGCCTCTTTGAAAGAATTTCTTCAAGAATGAATACAATTATTTACAAACTCGCAACAATATGGATATAAATAATTTGATTGGGAAGAATATAATTATAATGTATATCCATTTGTAATATAAATGTGAACTTAGAAAATTTTGTAATGAAATATTGTAACTTGGGAGAATAACGCCCATAGGTGGACCTTACTGTCAAGAAGACAAAAGCACGCGATCGTGAAAGTGTTCAATGAGATTTTTAAAAATTTGAAAGAAATTTTTATAACGAAACTACCACCGTGCTTTGCACGGGCTGATCTTCTAGTTAATAATATAATTACGTTTAATTGCCATATATCTACTACAAAAATAAATTAAGAAAATTATCATGGAAATGCAATTGATTTACTGAGCCAAAATCTTTATTCACTGCATGCATACAACTGTTTTACCTTTATCCATCAGAAAGTTAAAAGATTTTGAAAGAATGTGTCAAATTATAATATAAATGTAAATAATAATAAATATTCCTGCACTTTAATATTATGCAGAGAATTACAGATGCATCCTATTTCTACAACACTAAATACATATATATTATATATTTTTTTAATAATGCAAATCTCAATGCATTAAGATTTATTGAAAAACTGCCGCAAAATTTCTATACCTTCTCTATTTTATTATTATGCAGTAACATAAGGTAAAATAACGAAAGGATTACCATTCTCTGTACCATTTTCCAATGGATCATCCAAATCTATATTCATCAACTCTTCAATGGATTCATTTGATATGCTTTCTATGGGAGGCAGTTGGGATAATATTTCATTTATTTGTTGGTCAAAAGGATCTTGTAGAGCCTGTTCATGCAGTGACATTTTTTCCAGGTTATCATGCATTTCATCCTTCATGCTATCTTTAGCTTTTATAAATTCTTCAGGATTTTGAATTTTAGGTGAATCTTTTTCTTCTGAATATTTTTTCCTCGGATAAAACTTTGAAGTATTCACCCGCATAATGCATTCATCTAAAACTTTAGATCTTCCTGGTTCTTGAATTTTAACTTCTTTTTTTTGTTTATTTCGAAGCCTTTTTTTGTTAGAAAGGCAGCATTTTGTTTCATTCCCACTTCTTTGATAGTTTTCTCCTTCATGAATATTTATTGTGGAGCAATATTGGTTACTTAACGTAGTAATTTCTTCATCTGAAACATGATTTTTTCTAACACAGGCCCGTTTTCTACATTTTTCCAGTCGTAATTTCTCCTTTTTTCTTTTGTTCATTAATATTTTATAAGTTTTGATTAATTTTGCACTTTTCAGCTTTAGTTTCTTAAAGTTATCGTACGAATTAGATGTCATACCAAACTTTTTCAGCACTTCCTTGCATTGTTTAATTCTTATTTCAAGCAGGAAAAGATCTACAATGGTCTTTTTAATTTCTGATGTAGGATCTGATACTTCATCATTGGAGGTAGTAAGAAATGTTTTACTGCCACTCTTTCTTTCTAAATTTGCTCTATTTTCGGAATCAACATTATTATGGGAAACTTCTTTAATTTTCAGAATGTCATTTTTTGAGTCATCTTGGCTTATATCGGGAATAGATAACTTTTTAAATAGAGTAAGTAAAGATTCTAACACTATGTAAGACTGACAGGCATTTACATTCGCAGATACTAGACTTGATTCAATAATACTAAATTTATATCGTTGAACAAAACAGTCTATTGTTAAAAGCTTTAGACGTAATTGTTCAAAAATAATTTTCTTTATCATAAATGAAGTTATCTGTTTTACATTATGATACGTTTCAACAACACTGAAGCAATCAGAACTGTTACGGTTTTTAAGAAAAAACATAAAATCTCGTATTTCTCTCAAATAGTTTTCGTTTCTATTCAAAGAAAATATAATATTTTGTGATGCTAACATACACTTTTCTTCTTGTATGCAATTGGAATATGAATGACAGATGTTTATTTGGGTTTTTTTGCAAGACTGCTCGCAAATACTATTTATGTCTCGCTTTCTTTTAATACCTGGAGAAATTAAGCTTAGTGACTTGCTTCCCTCGAAATATTCACCTAAGATTTCTGATGGTAAAACTCCTGATTGTTCATTTAATATTTTTGACTGCAAAACACCTGACAGTTCAGTAAACGTTTCTGAACTCAAAATTCCTAAATCTTCATTTAAAAATGAATTCACGTTTTCCTCATTATTGAAACAAGTATTTATTGTGCTATCCGATACTTTTTGGTGAACAACCAGATTAGCAAAAAATATATCTGAAAGCCAACATTCTTCAGTAATATTATCCACATCATTATAATTCATATCATGTAGTTTCATTCTTTTCAACCTATTTGAAATATCCTCCTCGTATTCAGGTATTTCTCTTTCACGCTTGCTTTTCTTAAACTGACTTCTTTCCATGATGTTTAGAGCTTGAATATTCGCATTTTTCTTATATATTTTCTTTAACAACTTCGAAAATCCTTTCTTGAATTTTGCTCTTCTTTTACGCTTACATTTCTTTGGACACTTTTTGTAAGATGATAAGCTTATTTTAGAGTCGGAGATTTCCTGTTCCATCATTTTTCTTCTTTTAAATTACATTTTCTTCATTTCGGAAAAGATATCTCATTCTCTGCCTGAAAAGAAATTCTGTATATATTAAGAGTTTGAAAACTGACTGTTTTAAAATATGAATATGTCTTATAGATTCTTCTTGTAACTTAATGCTCCAATATTTAACTGAAATTAAACTTCATTTAAAAAATAAGTAAATAAACCCTCCTATATTTGAGCGGAGAAACATAAAAAAAAAAAAAAAAAAAAAAAAAAAAATACACTAACATTAGGATTCGGAGGTACGTGTTTTATTATGGTTACATAATTTTTTTTTTTTTTTTTTTTTTCGAATAGTGAATAAATGTGTTTATATGTTATCTTTGATCTGTTTGCACTGCCAAGCCTAAACAAATTACTCGTAATCACCTGTAGTTTTCAAAATATGCCTGATTTTTAGTTCCATGTTTATGTATTGCTCGGTAACCTAGAAAATGATAATAAAAATACAAATTATAAAAAGAAAAAAAAAAAAAAAAAAAAAATTCGATAGTGTTTGTTTCGATACTGATTATTATTAATTTTATTTTCTTTTTATTTCAAAATAATAATAATAATAATAATTATAATTATAATAATAATAATAATTTTGATGAAATTCTGGCAAAAGCAGAATTTAGTTTAAGACGGAGGACTATAATTTTTTTTTTTTTTTCTCAAATTATAACATCGTTTTCAAATTATTAATATATATAATGATCCTCATCTGTCATGAACGAATCCGGTTAGTACCGCTTCAAAACAGAAACTTTTGGCAGCCATTTTTTTTCCGTTTGTTTAATTCAACTTAGGAAACATACATATCATTTTCATACATGTTTTGTATCGCACATATTCTTATTTCCTATAAAACCTTGAAAAACTATTCAATTATAATGTTTAAATGTCTAAATTAAGTATAACGGATCACTGGCTATTATAAACATGAACCTATAAATATAATTATGTAACTTCATGATTATAAACCTTATAAACAAAGCAAGACCATATAAAAACAAACCAAAACTGTTGCCATTCAGAAAATACAAATTCCATATGGACAACTTTTTAATTCCGAATGAACGACTCTTTGACTGTTTCATTAAAAAAACGCTTAAAATATTTCTAAAACATATTCATAGATATAGTAATAAGACATAGATTGATCAGCGAGGCCGAAAAAGTGATGCCTTTTTTTTCGGGAAAAGACGGCCATTTTACTCTCTTGTGGATGTCTTTCCCCGACTGAATATACACGGGAATACACACAGATAATTTAGCAAATAAAATGTATGAATAATTTATGTACTAAAGATGAATGAAAAAACTCCAGATACTCATTTTTCTTTCTCTCTTTTCTTCTTCTTTTCTTTTTCTTTTCTTCTTCTTCCTTTTTTTTTTTTTTTTTTTTTTTTTTTTTTGTATGGAATAACGACATTTAAAGAAATTTATCGTTTCTGTCTACTATTTCTGTCTGGTTAGAAGTTTTTATGGTCGAAAGAACTATTGGACTTATCCTCATCTTTTGAGATATTAGATTTAACCCTTTAATTGCCAATCGCAATGCAGTCGGACACTTTTGTTACCGACTGTATAGAGTAGAAATTTATGTTTACTCGGAAATGGTTATAAAGATATTAATAAAAGTTTGGGATAAGTGCTTTTTAGAGACCTAAAACAATTGGAACATCCTTAGCATCAAGAAAATTAGTGTTAACCCTTTAACTGTCAATCGCAACACGTAGTAGAAATTGAGTTTAATCAGAAACGGATATAACGATTTTGTTTAAAGTTTGGAGTTAAGTTTTTTTTTTTTTTTTTTTTTTTTTTTTTTTTAAGAACTAAAACGTTTGGACATATCCTCATCTTCAGAAAAAAATGTGTTAACCCTTTAACGGCCTGTCGCAACATATAATAGAAATTAGGTTTACTCAGAAATGGATATAACGATTTTTATAAAAGTTTAGGATTAAGTGTTCTTTTGAGAGATAAAGCGAATGGACATATACTCATCTTCAGGAAAATTTGCGTTAACCCTTTAACGGCCAGTCGCAACATATAATAGAAATTAGGTTTACTCGGAAATGGATATAACGATTTTTATAAAAGTTTGAGATTAAGTGTTCTTTAGAGAGATAAAGCGATTGCACATATCCTCATCTTCAGGAAAATTCGCGTTAACCCTTTAACGACCAGTCGCAACATATAGCAGAAATTAGGTTTACTCGGAAATGGATATAACGATTTTTATAAAAGTTTGGGATTAAGTGTTCTTTAGAGAGATAAAACGAATGGACATATCCTCATCTTCAGGAAAATTCGCGTTAACCCTTTAACGGCCAGTCGCAACATATAATAGAAATTAGTTTTACTCGGAAATGAATGTAATGGTTTTTATAAAAGTTTAGAATTAAGTGTTCTTTAGAGAGCTAAAATGATTAGACATATCCTCATCTTTAGTAAAATTCGAGTTAACCCTTTAACGACCAGTCGCAATATATATTAGAAATTAGGTTTACTCGGAAATGGATATAACGATTTTTATAAAAGTTTGGGGTTAAGTGTTCTTTAGAGAGCTAAAATGATTAGACATATCCTCATCTTCAGTAAAATTTGCGTTAACCCTTTAACGACCAGTCGCAATATATATTAGAAATTAGGTTTACTCGGAAATGGATATAACGATTTTTTATAAAAGTTTGGGGTTAAGTGTTCTTTAGAGAGCTAAAACGAATGGACATATCGTCATCTTCAGGAAAATTCGCGTTAACCCTTTAACGGCCAGTCGCAATTTATAGCATAAAATGGGTTTACTCGGAAGTGAATGTGACGATTTTGATTAAATTTTGGGGTTAAGTTTTTTTTTTTTTTTTTTTTTTTAGAGAGCTAAAACAATTGCACATATTCTCATCTTCAGGAAATTTTGCTTTAAACCTTTAACTGCCAATCGCAACATATAATAGAAATTAAGTTTACTCGGAAACAAATGTAATGATTTTGATTAAATTTTGGGGTTAAATGTTTTTTTAGAGAGCTAAAACGATTGGACATATCTTCATCTTCAAGAAAATTTGCGTTAACCCTTCAACGGCCAGTCACAACATATAGCAGAAATTGGGTTTTCTCGGAAATGGAGCGCGAACAGGTGGGCAAGCAGACAGGCAGAAAAACTAATTAATATCATAATATTTTCTTAAACCTTGTTCGAAACTGTAAGAAACGCTTAACACAACTAAAAATGAAATTCTAGTAATTTCGAATTATAGCCCCTAATGTAAACGAAATTCGACCAAACTTGTATTCAGTTGGACCTTGACCTAAACTGGTGCTGATTAGATTTCAGAATCAATCGCTCAACAGGTGGTGCTGCCATCCTATTTTTTTCTAAGTACTTAACATGACAGTATAGGACAAAATTTCATATAAATGTACATAATGTGAGTTATTTTTAACGCATGAATGTGAAATTTATATGAATTATTGATAATAGTAGTAATAAACTTGAAAAAAAAAAATGTGTGCATGTAGGAGCATTGCTTTCCTCCTGGGAAGGAAGTGCTCTTTCCCGGGGCCTGTGTAAATTTTCAATGTGGATATTTTAGAAAGAACTCGTCAATATTTCTAAAACGAATGGTTGAACCATACATCTGTATTAATTTAAAACGAAGCTACCGATTTCTTTTATTTTTAATGTTATATATATATATATACAGTCGAACCTCGTTAACGTGAATTACTTTTAACATGAACTGTTACCACAATCCCCGTCAGAATGAAGATTACTTTAGTTATATGACGATCAGTTACTGATAGCATGAACTACTGATAAGATGAACAGATTTTTGATCCCCCTTGAGATTCACGTTAACAAAATTCGACTGTATATCTTTTCATGTCTGCACAAAAAGGATTTTTTTCAGCATTTATTATTATAGTGCTTTAAGAAAAAAATCAACTGCATTCATCATGGAAAATATCTTTAATAAATTATAACTTAATAAATAATTTGTATTGCGTAAATTGGTATAGGATTAAATTGAGAAGAAAGTCTTGTGGTAATACTAGTTATAATATATTAAAACAAGCGGGTTTTACCTCTGCCACTGCTAACTACATTTAAAAGAATTTTGAAAATTCGATATTACTTACTAATATAAAAACTTAAAAAATATTAAAATTTAAAAAAAAGTATTTCATTAAAAATCAAAACAGTATTTAAACCATAATAATAACAAAGCAACTGATTATAAAGAATCATATTTTTCATAAATTAGTTAAATTTAACTTACTTATGAAAATTTATTCCACTTCCTTTCATAAATTTATTTCTACAATTAAAAACCGCGCAGTACTTCGGCATTTTCAATATATATCAACCATGTCTTATTACTATACCTATGATATCAACATTCTATTCCATTGTTGTTTTCGAGTTTTATACTCTCTCATCATGGCTGATGCCAAAAACTTTTTCGGCATCAAAAATCTTTGCACGTTAACATGGGGATGATAGATCTATGTATATTACTATATCTATGAACATATTAAAGCCTTAAAAATCTTAAAATATTTGTAAAAACGCATTAAAGCCTTTAAATATTTTTATCAAACTTCATTGTTTGTTTACATTGTAAGGTATGATTGGCGCCGAGTTTAGTACGCAAATGCCGCCAGTTGATTTTAGTTTTGAAATTAGTGTAAAATGATATTTGGGATAGAATGCTTGGTTGGGCAAGTAAAAGTCACCAGTTGAAATGAGTATTGAAATTAGAGTAGTCTAAGGTGATAATGTCGAGTCAAGATGAAATGTTCGGTTGAGAATGAGAAAGTCCATAGCTGGATCCTGGATATTTTGGCGATGTTGAGGGTGAGATAGCTGGTTGGAGGTATCGAGTAGAGGTGAATTTGGGTTAGCATGGAGTGTCTGTAGTTATTGGATAGTTAGTTAGAAAATTTGAAAACAGGATCTACGATAGTCTTAAAAAAAAGTATTTTGGTAAAATGAAGTGAATCGTTTTTTCTTATTATGAGGACTTTAAATACGCAAGCGAAGTGATGACGTCACTGGCCGTTCGTGGATACAAGAAAAATATTTCCTATGTTAAACGCCCAATGGATTTTTCATAAAAAATTATTAAAAATCGAGGAAAATTATTAAAAATCGAGGGAAATTATTTCCCGATTTTAATCCCCATATTTAGGTTTAGATATGTAATAGTTATCATGTGCATGCGTTAGATTAAGTTGTTTTTGTTCTAAAATTGATAAAATTTGAATTTTAAATTTCAAAACTCTAGATAAAAAAAAACTTCCATATTCCATTGAAAACATAAACATTTCATTTCAAAGGATGATATTACACAATAAATATCAAACTAATATACTAATTAAAAGGAAAATTATAAATATTCTATCATAATTTGAAGTGAAATTTGTTTTGAAATGTCTAAATAAAGTATCTGATATAAGATACTAATACGTTGCAGCGGAATAGATTTCATATCGGTCATCCTTGGCAGAAAAAAAAATATATATCGCCAAATTATCTGGCGAATATAATTTAATTCCTTTGAAAAATCATGGTTATTTTAAAAATTTATATTAAGAGAGTAAGGAATAATATGAAACAATATTTCGCACAACACATATTACGAAAGTATACATCTGGCATGTACATTTTCGTAGTACGTTTTTGATCGCCAAATACAAAAACGCCAAGGACAACAGAGTTTTGAAATTTAAAATTAAAATTTTGTCAATTTGACAGCAAAATAACTCAATCTAACATATGCACATAACTAATACATATATATACCCAAATATGGGGATTAAAATCGGGAAATAATTTTACTCGATTTTTAATAATTTTTTACAAAAAATCCAATGGGCGATTAACATAGGAAATCATTTTCTTACATACACGGACGGTCAGTGACGTCACACTTCGCTTGCGTATAGAGCACTTAAATGAACACTGGGATGTGCTGTTGTGTTGTCGGGCCTATATTTTTTGTCAACCAGCAGTTTTTTTTATTGTCATTCATATTTATTGATCGGGTAAAATTTTTGAAGTGAAAACTTCTTTAGGCGCGTTGAGCACTTTTGGGTGAACAAAAATCATTGAACTCCCGTCATCGTCACCTGACGCTTTCCATTTGAAGTGAAAACTTTTGGGTGAAGAAAAATCATTGAATTCGCGTCATCGTCAGCAAACGCTTTCCATCCTTGTATGATACAAATAATGTATCACACAATTAACTTGCTAATGTGATGTGTTAATAATTATATACTGTATATTGTTTTAAAATCTGGTGCGGCGTTACACGACTTCTCTCATCTCCGGGCACTGTCTCTATTGCAGTTAGACCTTACAAAACCGTGAGAAAGCCCAAAGCTGCCATTTTTCTCACATTTTTACAATCTGGTGCAGCTCTACACGACTTCTCTCATCTCCGGACACTGTCTCTTAAAGATTGCACCGGAAACGTTGCAGTTAGGCCTCACAGAACCGTGAGAAAGACCAAAGCCTCCATTTTTCTCACGTTTTTACAATCTGGTGCGGTTCTACACGACTTCTCTCATCTCCGGACACTGTCTCTATTGCAGTTAGACCTCACAAAACCGCGAGAAAGGCCAAAGCTGCCATTTTTCTAACGTTTTTACAATCTGGTGCGGCTCAACACGACTTCTCTCATCTCCAGCCACTGTCTCTTAAAGATTCCAGCCGGAAACGTTGCAGTTAGACTTCACAGAACCATGAGAAAGACCAAAGTCGCCATTTTTCTCACGTTTTTAAAATCTGGTGTGGTTCTACACGACTTCTCCAGAGCTTCCAACCTAATCCGGCAAATTGTTAGTACCGCCCCTTTCTCTACACCACTTAATTTTTAGAGTATTTTTCTTCTTAATTCATCGTAGATACATTTGAAGAGAATTTCTCTAAAAATTAAGTGGTGTAGAAAAAGAGGCGGTACTAACAATTTGCCGGATTAGGTTGGCAGCTTTGCTTCTCTCATCTCCGGACACTGTCTCATAAAGATTGCAGCCGGAAACGTTCCAGTTAGACCTCACAAAACCATGATAAAGGCCAAAGTTGCAATTTTTCTCACTTTTTTACAATCTGGTGTGGCTCTACACGACTTCTCTCATCTCCGGACACTGTCTCTATTACAGTTAGACCTCACAAAGAACACAAATTATAAAATATCGAAACACATTTGATTTATAAACAAAAATTGAAAATACATTTAAATGATCATGTGGTAACCATCATGATCTAAACATTGTTTTCAAGATTTATCGTTCACATTCCGTCATTTTTGACCGGGTTATATACTAGTTGAATTATATTTTCGATAAATTTTAGATTTCGATAAATGTCCAACGATCGAAAAATGACACCGCAAAATTCCCAGATTGAGACTAATAGTTCTCAGTCCTAAAAAAAAATCAATGGTGTATTTTGTTTTGTTTTTAGCGAAAAAGCTGAAATTTTTTCAGTTTGTCATTCGCCTTTATGCATATGTACAATATGCTTAAGAACTTTGTCATACTTTTACTAACAAGAAAATGTTCAAAAGTTGTCGTCTTCAAAAAATATTGAAAAAATATATGTGATTCTACTCTTCATAAAATACCAGAAAGTGAAAAAAATATCGACCACAGAAAAGCCAAGTACTGAAAACCAATCGCCAAACAGTTCATTAGAAGCATAAATTTTGTCTTTTTAATTAACTTCTGCCCCCTGTAGCGTGGGATTTTACATCTGGCAGCAATTGTATTTTTTTTTTTTTATGCAATAAAAAACGGGGGAGACTTAACCTCTAGAAACGGGCTCTTTTAGAATTTCACATTGTTATGTAACATTTGTCTTGAAATCGCTTAAAACCGTTGCATAGTGGTGAGCGGCCTCCTTCCGTCTTTGAATCTTTGAATTGCCAAACAGTGTGATATCTCCAAATATGCATAATTTTAATAATTTTTTGTGGTCACGGTAATTCATTTCAATCGATAATTTGTTCACTTTCTGGTGTTTTATGAAGAGTAGAATCGCATATATATATATATCTTCAATATTTTTTGAAGACGATACCTTTTGAATGTTTCTTTGTAAGGAAAATTTACAATTTGAAGATACATATAGTTTGGTTTTCTAAAGTCATACAATAACATATTTTAGGACTTACATACTCTTACTTTCTCTTACCCATATATACGGTAGAGTATTGTTTTTGGGTGAATTTTTCGAAATTGAGTTTTCATTATATTTACACGTTACAAGGTCCCGCGAATACAAAAATTATGTTTTTAGCGGTTAGTCTCTGTATATGTCTGTCTGCGTGTGTGTGTTTGTGTGTCTATCTACGTGTATGTCTCTGTGTGTTGGGTGGTCTGTGTGTATGTCTGTGTGTCTGTCTGTATGTCTGTGTGTCTGTCTGTGTGTCTGTCTGTTATCAGCATATCTCAAAAACAAATAATAGCAGAAAGTCCAAACTTGGTATTTGAAATGTGTATCACATAGAGATGCTACACTAAACTTTTCGTTGAGATCAAACGAATGGTTCGTGTACAGGAACACCCCCAAAAATTCAAATACATTACGACCATGGATGAATTTGAAAGTAAGTAGAGTTTAAACATCTATAGAATGCACTGAACGAAATGAAATGAATATATATATATGTGTGTGTGTGTATTTATAGGCGTAAAAACAAGTTTCATGTAGAATATGGTATGGAAATCATTCACATAGAAAATAAACAGTTTATTTACAAATAACAATATGTTTCCATAACAATATGTGTATTCCAATGAGTGCATAAAGAAGTCATGTGGTGTGCACGTCAGATTTTTTTCGTTTGTTTTTATACAGAACATTTAAAAGCATATATTTATTTATTTGTAAAACTATGAACTTCGCCACGACTGTAAAAAACTTTGATACATACTTTTATCACAAATACCTTTTGGAAATTTTACACCAGTGTATTTTAACAGTCCTGATAGTCAAACGCCACTCGAAAACATTAAAAAATCCTTTTCAGAGATAAGAAAAGATTTATTTCTGATAATTATCATACTACAGATGTTTATTTGTTAATTGAATTTTTAGAATCATGTAGAGAGAAAAAATAAAAGATCTGATGTGGACACTACATGACTTCCTTATTCACCTATTGAAAAATACATATTGTTACGAAAACATCGGCTTTTTGTATGGTAAGAGATTCATATAAAAGATTCCTAAATAAAAAGACAGTCCCAAATCCATTAATATTTCCGAAAACAAGCCGTGAAAACTAGTACTTATACCACAATAGTTATAATAGTGTTATATGCACCATAGAGCACGAATATTACTTGCTCAGGTATAGTATTTTACATCTTATCAGAGAGTCTGTCGCGTTAAAATGCACAACTTAATGTATAATGGTATTCACTCGAGTGTGACCTATTTTTGTTCTTATTGTCGCAAAGTAATGGCATAATATTATACATTTTACAAAAAAAAAAAAAAAAAAAAAGAAGAAGAAGAAAAAAGAAAGAGAAAAAGAAAAAGGTGAAAGGGCTTACTGATTGTCAAAATCATGAAGCACTATTTTCAGCCAAGTGTGGCTGCTAATTTAATCAAGTCAGTAAGTTCGTCAACAATGCACATCTTAGTCTTGAGATAACACTTGGAAAACCAATGGATAAATTTTGCGAAAAATTCTAATTTAACGTTGTCAAAGTTTGGAATTTTTAACTTCAATGAAAACTGTATTTTTTTTCTGTGTGTGTGTCAGCAGCAACCTTGACGACTTGGTTATGAATAATCAATAATAAATTTAAATAATAATAATAATAAATATAATTAAGACTTTTTTTATTAGCTTGATTCGCACTAAAATGTATGAAAAGTTTAAAATAAAGTATTGCCACCTAAATTTGATACTTTAGTTAAATTGAAAAATCTAATTGTCGTGTCAAAAAACTGTTTTTGAAATATTGCTCCTCTGGATTCAGAAAAATCGCCCCTTTCATTTGGTACCGAATTTGTAACCAGCCAAGCTCTTTTTAAAATGAATCAAAGGAATTAAAAAGAAGTGTTGCCATCTAAATTTGATACTTTAGTTACTTTAAAAATAATCTAATTGTCTTGTCGAAAAACAGTTTGCTCCTCTGGATTTAGAAAAATCACCCCTTTCGTTTTGTACCGAATTTGTAACGAGCCACGTAATTTTTTACAATGACTGAAAGGAACTAAAATGAAGTGTTGCTACCTAAGTTTACACTTTAATTAAATTTAAAAAATCTAATTTTCGTGTCGAAAAACTATTTGCACCCCTGGATTCAGAAAAATAGTCGCTTTCATTTGGTACCAACTTTGTAACGATAAGTGTGATATTTCTAATTTAGTTTCCCCTTTTTCCGTTTTTAACCCAGATTCGCCAGAAGGTTTATGACAGATAACGTAAGCTAAAAAAAAGTCTTTAAAAATAACTACAATAGAGACTGTTTCTGTAATTTACTGGAATGATCCATTGGTTTTTGGCACAAAACTATCTTGAAAATTCTATTAATTATTACCAAAACTCTTCAAGAGTTCAGTTTCTGTTCAGACTTCGAGCTAAATATACGTGTGTGAACAACAGTTCTTTATGCCTTTGATCATTGTTCCTGAAATATCGAAAATCCTGCTCTGTTGTGTAATTAGCGCTGTTTACTTGATGTTCTGGTGCGAATGATTGTTTTATTGGATTTTTTCCAGAATATTTGTTGATAACTGATTTCAGTAGTACTAGTTACAATTTATTCACCTATATACAGAATACAGAGTATTCTTTAAATAATGTGCATTCATCGACTATAATCTACCTACGCCTTACGAGCTCTTCACTTGCAAGTCGACAATTATCGAAACAATATCCTTACAGGATTTATTATTAGCTTTTGTTGAAATATTTATGTCGTCATACCACGTAATGACTAAAATTTTGTATTTTCGGTTGTTATGGATAGAATTTTCATGCATATCTCCAAAACATAAATTAATCTAAAGATTGAAATAAATAGTGTGCTATCAGATATTTTAACAAATCTACACACAAATCTTCGACGTTCTACGTCCAACTGTTTTTAAATTAGGCGAGATACATAAATATATACACACATGCGTTTAAATCGAAGTCGCGAAAAAATGTGATAAATTGTTAATATCTCGAAAGTGTGAAGTCGTGTCAAGATCAAAATTGGAGGTATTCAACTGCACGTAATGACAGACACAAATATAGATTTACAATTACCGATCATTTTGAGCTATGTTAAGATACAAAATCTGTTTTACAATATTTGTTAATATTTGTTCAAGGAATTAAATATATACAATGGTATAATAACTTATTAACTAATACATATTTTTAAATTCTGTTTTCGCATTATGAAAATTTCCAGTTGTTAAATTGACGGACCTTTCTTTAAAAAAAATATTTTATTAATACATTTTTAAAAAAGGTCTGTCAATTTAACAGTTGGGAATTTTCTGAAAGTGAAAAGAGAAATTTAAAACTAGTATGTTATGGCCACCACAAGACTTTCTTCTATATTTTCCTATACAAATTCACTCAGTAAAAAAAAAAAAAATCGATAACTTTGTTTTACATTATCACATATTTAGAGTTCAACCATTCGTTTTAAAGTTATCGACGAGACCTTTCGAAAGATACCCATCCTGAAAAATTACCCCCCCCCCCCCCAGGGGTGTCCCTACCACCTCATGCACAAAATTTTTTTCCTAATTAATTACTACTATTATCAATAATACATATTAATTTTACAATCACAGGTTAAGAATAACTCTCATTATGTACATTTATAAGAAATTTTGTCCTATACTTCCATGTTAAAAATTTAGAAGAAAAACGGTCACAGCGCCACCTGTTGAGCGATTGATCTCCAAATCTAATCAGCACCAGTTTATGTCAGGGGTCAACTAAATACCAAGTTTGGTTAAATTTCGTAAAAAAAAAAATCGTTAAAATTAAAAAAAAAAATCGATAACTTTGTTTTAAATTATCACAGATTTATAGTTCAACCATTCGTTTTAAAGGTATTGACGAGACCTTTCGAAAGATAGCCATCTTGAAAATTTACTCCCCTCGAGGGGGGACTTCCTCCCCAGGGGGTGTAGCGAGGCTCCTACACATACAAAAATTTTTTCCCAGTTGACTATCTCTATTATAAATAATTCTTGTAAATTTCACATTGATTACTAAAAAATAATTCTCATTATGCACATTTATAGAAACTTAAAATGTTAACAATTTAGAAGAAGCGGGATGGCAACACAACCTGTAAGACAATTTTTACCAAAAGTTGATAGGCACTAATTTATGTCAAGGTGCAACTACATACCAATCTGTATGAAATTCTGTGCAGTAGTTCCTGAGATACAGTTGCCACAAAAGTTTGTCACAGACACAAAGACAGACAGACAGACATTTTCTAAAAATTATCAAATCGTGTTCTACATCTCTCAAAACGTGTAAATCCATCAAAAACCCGAGGTGGAAAATTTTTACGAATCCAATACTTTCTTCTATTGAATATGGAAGAAACTAATATGCATTAATGAAATTTTATTTTTCCGACTGAGTGAAAATAATGCCTGGACCGGGAGTCGAACCCCGGATCTTTGACTTACAAGGTCAAGGCTCTACCAATTGAGCTATCCAGGCCGACAACCGGTCAGCATTACTCACTCAGACAACCATACCTGCGGCTTAATTCTGTTGAGCTATCTAAATGATAGACCAGATGTTTTCTGCCTAAAGGTTGTCTGAGTGAGTAATTCTGTCCGGCTGTCGGCCTGGATAAATCAATTGGTAGAGCCTTGACCTTGTAAGTCAAAGATCCGGGGTTCGACTCCCGGTCCAGGCATTATTTTCACTCAGTCGGAAAAAAAAATTCATTAAATATGATTTTCTTCCAATCAGTTGATTGTGATTTTAATAAAAAAAAAAAATAATATGTATTAGTTAATAAGTTATTTGTAAAGAAAATTTCCCCATAGAATAACATTGGTTCTGGCTTCCGGCGACGGTAAGGGAAGAGGGCCATTAACAAACCTACAGACAAATCTTCGACGTTCTAAGTCCAAATGTTTTTAAATTAGGCGAGATACATAAACACATACACACGTCGCGAAAAAATGTGATAAATTGTTAATATCTCGAAAGTGTGAATTCGTCTCAATATCAAAATTGGAGGTATTCAATTACACGCATTGTCAGGCACAAAGATAAATTTACAATTACCGACCGTTTTGGGCTACGTTAGATACAAAATCTGTTTCTTAAAACTGTTTTACAATACTTGTTTATATTTGTTCAAGGAAGTAAATATATATATATATTAGTTTTAAGCATCGGGATAACCTAATTTCATGAGAGCAATTTGTTTTCAAAAATCATCCCTATTTAGATATTTCCTCACTAATTGAAATTTAGCAAAATATGTAATTTTTTTCAGAGAATGATACCTAATGTCATTTCATGAATTTGATTAAAGTTGATTGTTTTCTGTAATGTTATTTTAGTAGATGAACGGTGGATTACCAGCAATGGTTTATTTATCTGAATAAAACAATAATAGTCTGAGATCCGGCTGCAAAATTGCTACATTCATCGAGTATGTAATCAAAATCAGATTTTTATATTCAATTATAAAAGGGACAATATGTTTTGGCTGGGTTGCCTAATAAAATGTGGCCGCTAGTATTTTTAATTAAATTAATATTAATTGACTTTTTGGAGAGAAATTTCATTCATTTGTTATTGAAATAAACTGTGCTCCACATCACAGACATATACATAGTGAACTTGAAAAGTAATGGTTGCCGTTGCGTGTTTGGCCGCTACCTCTTCGCAGCCAGGTGCAAACAGGTAGTTTTTTGGGGCGTTTATACGTTCATGGCGTATATTCATCATTTATATATCAAATTAAAGCTAATTCTTTTCTGCACATAATAAACTTCGTCTGCCAATGTAAAAGTGGCCGCAAGTAGGGGTTGCCAGCTGTTAAAGATTGCTTAGAATGAAAATTAGCGCGCTACATCGTTCGACAGAGCTGCCAACCTAATCCGGCAAATTGTTAGTACCGCCCATTTTTCTACACCACTTAATTTTTAAAGTAATTTTCTTCAAATGTATTTGCGATGAATTAAGAAGAAAAAAACTCTAAGAAATGACTGGTGTAGAAAAAGGGGCCTTACTAACAATTTGCCGGATTAGGTTGGCAGCTCTGCATATACAATTAATGGTCCGTTACAAACGAGACCCAGTGATTTTACAAGAAGCTTAAAGAATTTTCGTTTTAAAGAAGCTCTAGTTAAATTTTTAGCTTCTCACTGGGATAACAACTCTTTTGTTTCAGTATCAGGAAACAAAAAAAAAATTATTACTGTTGGAGAACAATGTTTTTCATATTGCTCTTCTGGAAATTGCGTTGTGAAACAAGAGGAAACTGAATTAGAATGCCAACATGAGAAAGCAGATACGAGAATAATATTTCATATAAGCAAAGTAGGTAAAGAGTCTAAAATATTGGTGAAAGCAAGTGACACTGATATTTTAATAATTCTAGTAGGTAATCTGCACAAATTTCCTCATTTATAAATTTGGTTGGCAAATAGTACATCCAAAAAAAAAAAAAAAAAAAGAATAGTAAAGACAAAATATGTATAAATTGTACGGAATTGTCAAAAAAATTGAGCCCAACTTTATGTATTGCGTTGCCAGCGTTTCACGCATTCACAGGTTGTGACTATACGACTGCATTCTTCAATAAAGGGAAAGTAAGTCCCTATAACATTTTTGTTAAACATCTGAGAATTCAACCAGTTTTCGCATCTTTGACTGACCCTAATAACATTTTTGACGAAAGTAAAACTGCTGTAGTCCAAGAGTTTACGCGCCTAATGTATGGTATCGTTGATTGCCAAAATGTTAATACTGGAAGATTTATTTTGTTGAATAAGACGTATGCTACAAAAAAAAAAAAAAAAAAAAACAATGAAAAGTTTTTGAAAAAACTTAAGAGCTTCAACTCAACTCATATTCTACCTTGCTGGAAATCTTTAAAGCAAAAATTGTTGCGGACGATCTTTGTTTATTCGATGTGGCTAAATGCTACTGAGCCGAATTGTATTAAGTTTAACGCAGAAAATAATGGGTGGATCCTAGATGGTTTTCTCAAACCAACATGGTTCTTAGGAGATTCAGCGCCAATGTAAGTTGAAAGTGTGCTATATAATTCTATTATCATTCGTACTGATAATGAAGAGGATTTTGATATTTGTGACGATTAAAGTGATGGCTGCAATGAAAGTGAGAGTAGCGATGATTCAGATTTTGAATAAATTATATAAAAATGTAATATAGGTTTCATTAAATATTTAATCCTTTTTTCAATGTTCCGTTTAATTTGTATACCTCAAGCAATTTGTCCTATTTACTGAATATTTAATTATGTAATCTATAAAAAAAAAAAAAAAAAAAAAAAAAAATCAAATATTTCCTAAAACATTACAGGTATAATATAAACTTCGTCTACATGAATAACCAGGGTTATTATTTTTCACAAATATTTAATTTATGTTCTAATTATATAGAGAAAAGACAATTTGATTATTTATTGAGAAATAAATGTTTTATATTTATAAGGAATTTTAAATGTAACCACACAAAAATTTATTAATTATATTTCTTTTGGAGTTCTTAAATTCTTTTCTACAACTGTTTGTGCCATTGGTTGCGAACACTATCAATCGATGCATGCGCAAAAGCTCCAAAAACGCGTACAATTCGCTA
The DNA here is from genome assembly GCA_963930645.1 of Salticus scenicus. Lineage (NCBI taxonomy): Eukaryota > Metazoa > Arthropoda > Arachnida > Araneae > Salticidae > Salticus > Salticus scenicus. The sequence goes on along the minus strand of OZ005654.1, from coordinate 76,321,011 downwards.
TCGCCATCCTTGTCTGATGAACGATGTAGCGCGCTAATTTTCATTCTAAGCAATCTTTAACAGCTGGCAACCCCTACTTGCGGCCACTTTTGCATTGGCAGACGAAGTTTACCATGTGCAGAAAAGAATTAGCTTTAATTTAATATATAAATGATGAATATACGCCATGAACGTATAAACGCCCCAAAAAACTACCTGTTTGCACCTGGCTGCGAAGAGGTAGCGGCCAAACGCGCAACGGCAACCATTACTTTTCAAGTTCACTATGTATATGTCTGTGATGTGGAGTACAGTTTATTTCAATAACAAATGAATGAAATTTCTCTCCAAAAAGTCAATTAATATTAATTTAATTAAAAATACTAGCGGCCACATTTTATTAGGCAACCCAGCCAAAACATATTGTCCCTTTTATAATTGAATATAAAAAAAAGATTTTGATTACATACTCGATGAATGTAGCAATTTTGCAGCGGGATCTTAGACTATAAGTACTACCGATTCAAAAAAAAAAAAAAAAAAAAAAAAAGATTCGTTCTCCATGATTTAAAAAAAAAAAAAGAATAATAATAATCCCCAAATCCCTGAAATTACTTTTATTTTCTAAGCAATATGCATAAAATTCCTGCACAAAACAAAATTTAATTTAGTACGATAGGACTTATTTTAATCTATTCCTACATATAATGGCATGTAATAACTGCGTTTCATTCCGTAGAATCAGTCTTTCTCTCTGTGTGTTGCATACATTTGTAGTCGCTATATATTACGAAATATTGGTTGTAATTCTTTAAAACATTGTAAATTTTTTGGACCTTGGTATAAATTTTTACTTGTAAAATTTTGGCATATACCACACATCAAGTAGCAGTGTTGTGTTATGATTTTTTTTATAGGTCACATTATTTCATGCATGAGAGGGGCATTATGAAAACTTAGCAGTAACATCTTGGGTTCATATTAGGTTACAGATGATGCTGCAATGCTGTAGTTTACCCTGTGTACGTAAAATCAGTATTTCAGCTTTTTCAGATTAATAACGTTCATGACTTTATAATAATTCCATACCAGTTAGAATATTTCAAAACTATTAAAATATATTTCCAATGAAAATATTCTTTACAAATGCATATTTAGTAGGCGAAAGTTGGCGACTTGGACTTCAAAAATCGTTTAAAAACTGTCAAGTTCTTTCCAATATTGTGATATATCCTCCAAAATGCAACACCGATATATTTTTTATTTTTATTTATTTTTATTTTATTTATTTATTTCATTTTTCTTTCTTTTTTTTTTTTTTTTTTTTTTTTTTTTTTTGTAAATAATTGGTAGGAATATAAAATTTAGCATGCAAAGAAAATGAAATCAAATTTGGCGACTCATTTTTCTTTTTGACCTAGTGATGCGATAATTCGCAAATGCTAGAAATTTTCTCTCTCTTTCATGACTGGAAATAAAGTGCCACAAAAATTTTGCCTTGAGCCTAATCATGAATGACTAGCCTATATGCAATTTGAAATATTTTTAAATTTAGTTTTTACATTTTTCTTAGAAAAAAAAAAAAAAAAAAAAAACTAGTATAAAAATAAAATATCAAAAACATCAAATGAATAATTTGGAAACTTCATACGTGGTCAAAATCATAAATACAATTCAATTTGAATTTCTTTTTCTTGAATTCGAAACAGTCACTATAAAATTGTAAAATTGAGAGAAACCTTATGATATAAGTACATGCAATCAATATCGTTTCATTATTATTATTTTATTATCATTAAAGTCTTATAACCTAAATGCATATATATTATTTAGAAATAGTTGAAATTTAATTTCTTTTTTAACTTTAAACCCTTTTATATTTAAATTTCGTCTTCAAAATATCCTTTTAAAAATTTTAATTAACATTCACTGAAAAACATTTTTTCATCATCATAAAATTTCGCTAAGTGTTACTAAAAAAAATCTACTTTTCACAAAATTATTTCGAATGACATGATGCAATTAATTAAGTAGAAAACTTGAGGTAATTCTTTGGAAATAATTTTGCCTTTATCCGAAAAACATTTAACACCACGAACATGCACTTAATTGATTTACTTAACATAAGTATTTCAGAAATGTTTTTATACCGGATAGCTTGCTTAATTTAACATGGAAAAAACAGATTAATTAAGCATAGTAAAAAGTAAAAGCAATACTCACACTAACAAGCAAAAAATACAGAAAATTTTTCGAAAGTGAAATAAAATTATTAGTAATTCTTGTTGCCATTTTAAACTACAATAAAACTTATTATGATAAAAGATAATTGAAAATATTCACGCGGTAAAAAATATTTTTTAATTGTAAAATTCATTTTGATTATTCTTTCATTCTGTTTCTATAGTTACAGAAATTTACTTATCAATATCTTGCGAGTTTTGTATTCAGTCAAATTGAATTGCACATCATATTTTTTATTAGTAACGAAATTCTTCCACTTCGCTTGTCTCTATGTTTAAACGAATCATTTATAAATATAAAAAATAAAAAATAAAAAAAAAATAAATAAAATTTTGAAACGAAATTCTATTGAATTTGACAAATTTATCGGTATATGTTACCATAGGTTGCATTAGCACGCATTATGCCTGGTTTGTGACTCCACTGCCTGCGTTTTCGCCTTATCGAGGCGCACAATAAACAAATTCAGACAAGAAATTGAGTTGGGATCCCTGTTGTTTGAGGCAGCGGCATTACCACACACACTATACTGGGACTTGGCCCCAATGCCTGTGGCTGCGTTGTGCCCATATTTACTTCTTGAGCGAAGGAATTCGCACACGACTCTTAATTAATGAAACAAATTGTGGCTAAATGATGACATTTGTATGATAATCAAAAAATAGAAATAATGCAAGACGCATTGATTATTAACACTTTCCAACTGTACGTATCATATAACTTCAATGTATTTTGGCTACATTTTCCCAAAACGGACAGACAGAAGGACAGAAAGGCAGACATACAGGCAAATTTAATTCCTATTCATTCTTAAACATTGTTGGGAAGTGTTAAAAATGCTTAATACAAACGGAAATGAAGCGTTTTATTTCCCGTTGTAGCCCTCAATTTATCTGGATATTTTAGTGTAGCCCTGCAAATATGAGGGTTAAGCATATCATATTCTGTAGTTAAGGTTGTATAAGGTTATAGAAGATTATAGAAGGTTAAGCATATCATGTAAACGATACAAAACATCATTTTAGCTTATCAACAATAAATGTCAATGTCTTTATGACTTTTGAAATAGAAAGTTATTTAAATGTGATTTATCTAGGAAAGCGGTAGCGCTCCGCTTCGCCAAGCTTAAAAAAAAAAAAAAAAAAAAAAAAAAAAAATGAAATTTACAAAATAGGAAAGTAAATGGCGAAAGTGTACAAGTTTACAAGTGTATATTATGTCGACGTAGCATTTTGGACTTTTCGACTACCTGCATCTCAGCTCCCTAGCCTCCAATACCCATGAGATGCAAATAAATGGATTTTACATGCTTTCATGCAGAGTAGGCGGCGACGGTAGAAACACTTACACTTTGTAGGTATAAAAGGAGATTTTGTGCAGTAGATTTTCCATACAGAAATTCCAACTGAACATGCCTCGTGTAAAAAGATATATATCTACCAGCACATGCCTGACTTTGATCAATGCTGAAATGCAGCCTATTAGGATTCCAATTTATTGTACAACACTATTGCTGCTCGTATTGGTAGAGATCCAGTGACTACAATCTTTAAAAAATGAAATTAATGGGTTCAGGGCAGTCATATAGAATACTGTTCAGGATAACAGCGACACATTATAAATTAAAGTTGAGAATACATACATATTAAGTGATGTTATTACTGCTAGAAATGACGTCTCTAGGTGTAGATTTCTCAATGTTTTTATCTTCAAATTTCTTGAAAACTTAAATACTTGTTATTCCCATGCACTGAGGAAAAAAAAAAAAATACCGTCTTCATATAGAACGAATAGGTGGTCATTTTGTAAATCATTAAACTAAAAATATAGATTTACGAGCTATGAGTATAAATCACGTTAATAAGCTCAATAGACGAAATGATCGAGAATTTCTAGTCTATGTATTTCTAGATGGTGAAACAAAACAATATTCTGAATACTTTATATTATAAGAAATACTCGCTTGATTTTCTAGAATTAGGTCATAAACCAATATTATAGTTGCTAAAGATTGCCTCTTATACTCGCATTTATTTGTAGAGATATTTAAGTAAGTTTGACCTCAATAATATAGGCGAACGCTTTAGAATTCTAATAGGAGTTTCTAGAAATCGCTTTCGAAGTCAATAAGGATGACGTGGAACTATTTTTAATAGAGCCACAATTTAGATTCTAAATATCTGTAACAGATTTTTTTTTTTTTTTTTTTTTTTTTTTTTTCAGTGCGATATGTGTCCAATAACTATCAATGCGTCATTTGCATTTTTTCTTCTCGGAGCAATTTTAATGTCCAGCAATATTGGTTCATACTTTTTTAAATTCATGTAATGACAAAGTCATTCAAAAGTCGTAAAACTTAAATTTACACTAAGAAAAAAAAAAAAAAAAATACCGCCTTCATCTAGAATGAATAAGTGGTCATTTTCTATATCCCTAAACTAGAAATATAGATTTCTCAGCTATGCGCATAAGGCACGCTGATACACTGAATAGACGAAATGATCGAGAATATCTAGTCTGCGCATTTCTAGATGGTGAATCAATATTCTGAATATTCTGAATCTTTTGTATTGCGAGAAATTTTTGCTGAATTTTCTAAAATCGCGTAATAAACCAAGATTATATTTCCAGAAACCCGAAACTTGTATTCGCTCTAATTTGCAGAGATTTTTAAACAACTTTGTCCTCGATAATATAGGCAAACGCTCTAGAATTCTAATAGAGGTTTCTACAACTCGCTTTCAAAGGAGACTAGAATTTATAAGGATGATATGGAACTATTTTTTCTAGAGTTACGTTTTATATTCTAGAAGTCAGTTACAGAATTTTTTCTCAGTGTACGTCAGTCAGTAAGTTCATTGCATTTCGTTTCATATTACTGTACAATTTGTTGCATTTCTATACTTCATTTGCCTATTTTATTGAATTGATATGTAAATGATGGGGTGGTTTTAATCAAAATTTAAAATGTTTTTGTCCATTTGAATTATGTCATTTTCGAATAATTTCTGCAGCATATACTGATATTTATGAAAAAAAATGATCAAACGTAAAAATTTCAAGTTTTTTTCGTTCCGTTTGGAATTCATGTAGCATTAAAAAGTTAATGGGAATTGTTCTTTTACATAATGCTTCTCGTAACATAAACGGTGATTAGTGGTTGAAAAATCGATAACTCGAAAGCTTCCTTCCATTTAGAGGTCGCAAATTAATTACTGGGGCTTTCTGAAATTGACAGTTTTATCAATGATACGCTTACGCTTAAGTAAGTAACAGTGTGAGTTATTTGCTTTAAAGTTGTGATAAAAGAACTTCACTAATTAATAAATCTTTTGCGAACATCAAAGACGCGTACGGCACATAATATTTTTCTCCATGGTCAAAAGACATCTTCCGTATTCTTTTTCTCTTAAATTACAATTTTTACATTCTTCTATACATATAAAAGTACAAAGCATTAGATTCGAGACTTTCAAGCTCGGTTTTCAATGGATCTAACGTTTTGGGATGTTCTGAACGCGATTTCATGATTTCTAAAAAAAAAAAAAAAAAAAAAATTCTTTGTGTGTATCACACATTTTCAGGAAGTTGTATCGCATGAACCAATGAACGAAATTTAACAATACTTGATATTGAGTTGAACTTTGACTTATTGCTTGACTTGGCGCTGATTGCATTTCGGGATTAATCGCTAAATTAGTGAAGCTGAGAAAAATACTTTTTATGTTTTTTAATGTGACAGAATAGAACAAAATTTCATGTAATACACACACACACACACACACATATATATATATATATACCGCGTGTCGCATAAGCTTACATATATTTCAAAAATTCATAACAATTAAAGGAATTGATAGAATTGAATGCATTTTGAGAAAAAAACATTAGCGTGAAAGCGAATTTCCTTTGTAAAAAAAAAAAAAAAAACTTAAAATTTTGATCAATAGAGGGCTCTGTACGTGAGCAAATCACATATTTCTATGAAAAACTATATTTATTTGCACGGAAATGTTCACAGGCATATAAATCACATTCTGTGTGCCCGCCATCACCACAAATTACAATTTGCAAACGAGTTACAATACCGTTAACTGAAGCTTCAGTCAGTGGTTCTAAACTGAGGAGCAACATTTTTATTAATAACGCTTTATGCACCAACCCAGCATCGCCATTAAAACTTCATGTATGAACAAGTAGAAGGCAAAATAAGAAATAAACTGTGCTAATGGTAAAACTATGCAATTTATGGAACTCTCATTTGCACATTCAGGGCCGGCTCGACCATATAGGCAAACTAGGCGATGGCCTAGGGCGCTCAAATCTAGAGGGCGGCACAATCCAGACAACAAGATCTATTTTATTTATTACTATCTAACGGCACTTTAGAATAGATAAAATGTAGTCTTGGAAACACAGCACTCATGTTGTGTGAAAATTTTAAACACTTATAATCTTTGTCTAGAAAGGACTAACAGGTACAAGTCTGCTGGTATGACTTGGAAACATTTACTGAGTTTTTCTTGAAGTGTTTTCAGTTGGGCGTGTAAAAATGAAGTAAACGGATAATCCTCAAATCGACTTTTCAGGGCATCAAAGTCAATCTAATTTATCTAATGAGAAGCGCTAGAGAAAGTGTCACAAACAACTGGCTTGATTTTACCATAATAACGATCTATTTATTTCAAAAACTTACAACGTCGAATTGAGTTTTTAAAACAGTCTGTCATTAAATCTGTCCATCTAATTGTTAACAGCTTTACACTATATCTAAAAGTCACCAAGTCATTATTTAATGGGGCTGTATGTTATTGGAACTATAAAGTTTTAACTTTCCATTCAAGGGTCTAAATTGTACATCATGATTTTTATAATTTTGAACTGACATAAAAAGAAAATAATAATAATAATAATAAGGTTTGAAGGAAGCTAGCTCTAACTAGAAAGAAGTTTTAGCTCTTTAGACTAGGTGACTTTGTAGGGGCTATGCGTGGGAGCTTTTTGGAATTTTACAAAGTGATTCTGTTACAGTTTCTTTTTCTAGTAGCTCAACTTAGTAATAAAATGTGAAATTTTGTTTTCAGTACAGTTGATACTTGAGACTAGCTGTTAACAGGAAAAAAAAAAAAAATTGGAGTACAATTTTGTAAGAGAAAATTAGGGAAAAAAATATCATTAGCAAAGCAAATGAGGCTCATTTGAAAAGTTATTTTCGTCCGAATCCTAAAGAAACACTATCAGGATAATAATTTGAAAAAAACAAAAGATTTTTCCACCTGATCAAAAATCTTGCTTCATCTTCCAAAATAATTAGTAAATAAACAATAGTTTGATATGAAAGAAATAAAGTTTGAGGCTTTGATAAACAGAAGATGGAAAATGCTTCTGGTTTCACTTTGAGTTTATGTATCTTTGCAATGTGAGAAAATTCTATGGGTAATCTGCAGCGAATAGACGACATGACTTTCTGACGTCATTCAAAGTCCTGACGATTTTCTTTTATTTTACCTAAGGCTCCTATATATATGAGCTGGCATAACAGGCATTTTGTTGCCTTAGGGTTGCTGCATGTACCCAGCTCATTTCTCGGATAAACAAAAGACAAAAAATTTTTTTATCGTCTTATGTTACTTTAGAGTAACTTGTTTTATTATATTTCATAATTTTAGCTAAGTAAACTATGATATGGAAGTTTGTTTAGCGATAGACTGCTATAATCATTCAAGAAGTGAATATAAAGTGTTCACAGACCTTCTATTACTGTGTATTTGAGTTTTGGCGACATTTTGTAAAAGAAACAGAAACCGCCCTAACAACACATCTTACCGCAGTACATCGATAGGATATCCTCAGAATAATACGACATCCTGAGAATGTACTGTGAAAAAAATGTGTTTTTAGGAATATTATTGTTGCTTATTGCTCTTATCTTGACCTGAATAGCTTTAGATGAAGATTTCTTAAAATCATTAGGGAAGCGATAAGGACGCCAAGCGGGAATGCTGTTCTCTTCGGAGGCAAAAAAAATGGCGGTGATGCGCCGGCCTATTATTTTATTTAGGGGCTCTAATTTAACCTGTAGGAGTCTTCTTTTAACCCACAAACAGTGGAATGTAGCCTGTCATAGCACAACGTTTCCCCACAAACATTGAAAGCTCCGCCTCGCTCTAGTTGTCCATTCTCGACGAACACAAGCCAGATCATGTATAAAAAATGTTAATTTCCTATTAGAAAATAAGTGAATAAAGTTTTCGTCACTACATAACAAAAGACGACGCGCCAATAGTGAAGATGTGACGCAAACTCCACTACAAATGCACTACTAAAAAAAAAAATGTTTTTCTTGGAAACTGTAAAAGTGATTTCGGATTTGATAAAGAGGAGGCATTTTCAGAAGAAATTAATATTGAGGTATCATTCCCATCGGAGTCAGAGCCAGCCCGATTACGAAAAATGAAAAAGAAGTTTAATTATGCAGTCAGCTGATAAATCAACAATTGATGCTAAACATCATTTTAAGATTAATTGTTATATTTCTTTTCTTGATACAACAAGAAATTCGAATGATGAAAAGTTCAAACAGACCAAAAAGATAAATCATGTTTTCTGATGCCTTTCTAACGATTGTGAGTTGTAAAAAAAGACTTTCAAAGTGATTTTGAAATTATGTAGAAGATTAGGAGATTATCTCACTCAATGAGACTCTAAGGATGTTGATGAAAGTACACTACAGGAAGTTTTGAATATTTTTTGTGAAAACGAACTAGTACATTGCGTATTGAATTTAGTAACAGCAATAAAATTGTTGCTGACACTTCCTGTGTCTGTGGGCAATGGAGAACCCAGCTTCATATAATTGAAATTAATAAAAACTTACCAGCGTTCTATAGAGACATGAGAACAATTTGTAGGACTATCACCATTATCAACAGATCAAGATGAAGCTAAAACAATTCACTTGTAGGATATTCTTTCTACTACCGCTAAAAGTAGCGCCGAAAAAACAATAATATGCAATATGTAATAAAAATAAATAGTTGATTATTTATTACAGCATTTGTATGTGTATAATTGTCTGTGTGTCTTACATTTTTAAAAAATTTGTTTTAATGGGGCGCCACGGAAATTTTTTGCCTAGAGCGCCAAATTTACTAGGGCCGGCACTGTGCACATTTCTCATTACGCGTCCGTGCAATGCCCTCTATCGAAGAAAGCATTATTTATTTTTTTCTTTAAAAATAATAATAATAATAATAATAAATAAAAAATAAAAAATAAATTATTTTTTACGAAACTACCATTATCACGAACCCACGTTCAATTTCATTAATTCCTTCAATTTTTATGAATTAAAATGTTTGCAGACTAATGGGACACCTGGTATATGTATATATATTGTTGCGTCCTTGGTGCATGGATTCTAACTTTTCTGCTAATCTTGTTAGTTCCGCATCATACTATAGGTATGGGGAACTTATGTTATCGTGAAAAATTTCGACCTCGGTTTTTTTTACTTTTTTATACGTTTTCAGGTGTGAGGAATCCGAAAATGGCAAAATTTGTATGGTGTCTGTCTGTAGGGTGCCTGTTAGTGTGTCAGTCCGTTAGTCAGTTAGTCTGTTAGTTTGTTTACACGATAACTCACGAACAAATGATCGCAGAGAGGTCAAAGCAGTTTTAAAATATTACTTTCGATACTGGCAAGAATCCTATTCATTTGCAACATTCAAATTAAAAAACTTCGGAAGTTATTAGAAATTTACGATTTTCTTAAATGAGAGAATAGGACAAAATTTCACTTAAACATGCATTAAATGGAAACTTTTAACTGTAAAAATGTCAGACCAGTTTTAAAATATTAGTTTTGAAGCCGGAATGAACATCAGGAACTATAAATATGCTACTTTGAAAATTCCGCAAGTTATTGGACATTTACGAATTTCTTAACATGGCAGTATAGGGCAAAATTTCACATAAACGTCAAGTTTGAGAGATAGTTCCACCGTAAAGTTGTCAGACTACTTTTGAAGTATTATTTAGGACACTGGCATGAATATGAATGACTATGAATTTTCCAATATAAAAATTTCGTAAGTTATTGGAAATTTACGAATTTCATAACATTTCAGAGTAGAACAAAATTTCACAAAAACTTCAATGTTGAGGGATATTTTCATCGTAAAGATGTCAAACCACTATCGAAATATTATTTAGGATACTGGCATGAATATCATAGACTATGATTTTTCTAATTTAAATATTCGTAAGTTATTTGGAATTCACGATTTACTTAACGTATCAGAATAGGCAAAATTGAGCATAAACTTCCATTTTGAGGATCGTAAATATATTAGACAACTTCAAAATTACATTTAACCCTTTAAGCGTCTTTGACGAACTCACCTCGTCATCGGAATGTTACGCTATACTCGGTTTTGACGAGTCCTACTCGTCATCTAATTTTAACGACAGCATTTCAACGTGTTTGACGGAAATATCTCGTCATATCCTTATATTCTTATAGGAAAACACTTTATGTCTTCAAAATTTGCCACTAGATGGCATTAGTAGTTTCGTAAAGTGAAATACAATTTATTGGGAAAACTGGTGTGTTTGATTTTCGCATTCTGGTGAAAATGGCGAGCTGTAGCAGTGTTAGACACTTTTGTGAGAAAAGACCGTTATTATCGAACGATTCCAGTGATTCAGAAGATGACATTTTGGATCATTCTGACTTTGAAAGTAGATCTGATTCTGATACAAGTATTTATAGTTATGAGTTAGATGAGGAAATAAATAATTTGGATTCTGTGCGAGAAGGGTGTAAAGTTTCAAACTCCAGCTCCACCACATTTTAAATTTCATGGAAAGCCTGGAATAAATTTTCAGGAAAAAGATATTGATAATTCCTTAGATTTTTTCCAACTATTCATAACTAAGGAATTGGTGGAAACTATAGTAGAAGAAACAAATATATATGCAGAACAATTTTTGTGAAAGAACATAAGTGTACTGAAAGTTAGATCTCGAGTGCATAAGTGGAAACCGGTAACTGCATCTGAAATATGGATTTATTTAGCTCTTCTTTTACTCCAGGGTATCGTTTTGAAGCCCGTGACAGCCTGGTATTATTGGTCAAAGTAGAAAATGTTGAACACTCCTTTTTTTGCTGAAGTTATGCCATAGCAAAGATTTTCTTTGATAAGTTTCTACATTTTTCAAATAATGAAACTATGGATGAAGAAACTCATCCTTGCTGGAAACTTCGAAAAATATGGCCCATTTACAGTTTCCATTTGGAAAAATTTCTATCTCTGTCTGTATACTCCTGAGCGTGACATTAGCATCGATGAAAGCTTGATGTTACATAAAGGGAGGTTTTCTTGGAAACAATACATACCCTTGAAGAGAGCTAGATTTGGATTGAAATTCTATATGCCCTGTGAATCAGACACAGGTTACATATGGAATTATATTTTATATACAGGAAAGGGGATGATTCTAAGCCCAGACTTCAACAAGGAAAGCCTCACATCGCAAATTGTGCTAAGTTTGATCCAACCTTTGCTCTACAAGGATACTGTCTTACAGCCGATCATTTTTATATGTAACGAGATCTTTGTGATAAACTTATATCATTCAAAACTAACTCGTACGGGACAGTTCGAGTGAACCGCAAAGATGTTCCAAAAGAAATGTAATCATCAAAACTTAGAAAGGGTGACATTATTGCTTTTCAACACGGAAAACTAATTGCAATGAAATGGAAAGATAAAAAAGATGTTCATTTATTGAGTAGAATCCACAATATTGAAATGAGTAAAGTTTCTTGTAATGGAAAAGAGGTTGAAAAGCCAAAGGTTGTAATAGATTACAATTCATCAATGGGAGGTGTGGACAGAGCGGACCAAAATTTACCCTATTATGAGACAGTATGGAAAAGAATGAAAGTATACAACAAAAAAAATTTCAGGCATAGGCTTGATCAATGTCTTTTCAATGCATCTATTCTACAGAGCAAGGTAACTAACAAAAATATAAAACTGTTGTATTTTCGAATTGCAGTCATTGAAGAAATATTACGTAAATATCAAGTGTCTACAGCCATGCCAGGAAATACGGGAAGAAAAAGTGAGGCAGATGATCCATTGCGTCTTACATGAAGACACTTTGCAGACTATATACCTGCCACACCCTGCAAACGAGAACCAACAAGACGATGTGTTATTTGCTATGCGTCTAATAAAAACGGTAAGAAGATTAGAAATGAGACAAGGATATGGTGTCCAGACTGTGGGGTTGCTCTTTGTAACATTCCATGCTTTAAAATTTATCACACCAAAAGAAACTACTAGAAAATGTATGTATGTTTAATTATATATTTATGTCTTTACTTAGTTATTACTTTCCTTTTTTAGATTTTATTTATTGTAGCATGCGAGAGAATATATCTCCAATGCAGCGCGCCCGCTTACTCCTTCTTACTATCGCGAGGAACACTCCCCACTGCAGTGCACGCGCGGGAGCAAACGCTACACGCTTAAAGGGTTAAGATATTTGTTTGAACATGATTGAATACAAATATTCTAATAGGAAAATTTCGTAAATTATTCGTAATTTACGATTTTATCGACATAGCGAAATTGAAAATTTTTCATACAAATATGAATGTTGTGGATTATTGCATTGGAAATAGTAGCATCAAAACTAAACAACGGAATTGACCCTGATAAAATAAATTAATAAATTAGGATAAGATAAATATATAGAATTGAACGGTAGATAGCTTATTAGGCGGGGATTTCATACTGTCACTGCATCAAGCTTTGGTCAAATTCTTATCTTTGAACATGATTATAATATGTCTCGCACTAGAAATTTATGAGAACATAAATATGATGGGGAACTGAGCAGAGTCCACCTATGCCAACTAGTTTAACATGTCAGATTAATGCAAAATTCAGCATAAACTTCCATTTTGAGTATCATAAATACATTAGACAACTTCAAAATTACATTTATGTTATTTGTTTGAACATGATTGAATAGAAATATTGTAATAGGAAAATTTCGTAAATTATTCGTAATTTACGATTTTATCAACATAGCGAAATTGTAAATTTTTCATATAAATATGAATTTTGAGGATTGATGCATTGGAAATAGTAGCATGAAAACTAAACAACGGAATTGACCCTGACAGAATAAGTTAATAGATTAGAATAAGATAATTATTTCGAAGTGAACGGTGGATAGCCTATTAGGCGGGGGTTTCATTCTGTCACTGTATCAAGCATTGGTTAAATGCATTTCTTTTAACATGATTATAATATGTCTCGCACTAGAAATTTATGAGAACATAAATATGATGGGGAACTGAGCAGAGTCCACCTATGCCAACTAGTTTCTCAATTCATTCCCTATCACATTCCTATTGCATTCTTCTTTTATTTGCATTCTTCCTCCATTTTTTTAAACTTGCTTTCTATCTTCGAAAACCTTCCTTTTAGCTCTTGATCAAAATTTCCCTTCACTTTCTTTCAAAATTCACTTCTATCTTCATAACTTTCTCTTCAATTTCATCCACTCCATTTTCCAGAACTGATAATTTATTTTCAATCACTTCTTTTACTGTCAAAAGCTCTTTCTTCATCTCGTGTTGATTAGATTTAATTACTTCAGTCAACCCGGCTTCCATCGTTTCCTGTACTGCTTTTCTTTCATTTTTTTCACCCAAAATAACCTCCAGGTTTTTTTTTTTTTTTTTTTCCCATCATCCAAACTGTTTTTCTTTTGTTTTATTTCTTCAGCCAAACTGTTTTTCCTCTGTTTTATTTCTTCAGCCAAACTATCTTTCATTCCACTTATCTAGGCAGCTAACCCTTCTAGAAGATACTTAATTTCTTGCTCTATACCTCTATTACCATTCACAGACAATCCCACTTCTGACACCAGAAATGTTGCGTTCTTGGGGGTTCGTGAGTTGTCCGAGAAAGAAAGGCGAAAGTTGCAAAGACTAAGTAGTTTATTTACAGAAAATTCCAGAAAAATACAGGTCTATAAACTGAGTATCAACTCCAATTCCATCAGTAAACACAGCTTCAATAATAGCTGTCAACAGCAAATCCACTGTATAAACTGTATAGCAATAACACATATAGCAATTGACTATAATTCAAAGAGGTTCAGGGATCTTTCAGAAGCGACAGAGAATTGGCGGAAATTAACCTCATACGGACTCATTTGGCGTAAAGCAGCTCCTTAAATACCCTCATAGAAAAGTGTAGAAAATACCAGAAACTGGTCAGCCAATGGAGTAACAGCTTCCATATTTAGTATATAAATAATAACAGTTTTCTCCACCACCAAAACAACCACAAAAAAGTCGCCAAATTTGGCGTCAAATACGTTACCTGCCTTATTGGCGCTTTTTAATGCGTTTTTAAGGAAAATTTTAACGCAAGCCTGTTTGAATGAGTTTATACAAAAATAAATACAATTATTTACAAATTCGCAACACTATATAATTAGTGATAGTTAAGGAGGAAATATATTTTGTATATGTAAAGGCAATGCTTCCCCGGCACCCTTTGTGCGTCGATTTTTAATGTAGTTATCATTCAAATGAACTCTCCAATAACTTAAAAGCAAATGATTAAACTCAGGCCTGCGTACAGTAGGCAACAAAAATATTGAATCATGCATCCGCATTCTTGCGCATTTTTTTTTTTTTTTTTTATTTGATCGCTATTTTTTATCCCCAACTTACTTTTTTTATAACCAGTATGGAGACTAAGATTCGACAAATATTTACTAAACAAAACAGTATTAGTTGCACATCTTTTAAATACGAATTAGTACTACACTGTAAATACAAGTGTCTGAAATTTAGACACAATTGTGTCTAAAATGGTTGTTCAAATTTTAGATGCTAAAAGTGCCTTAGAAGGCATATCACTTCACACATGAAGCGTCTGAAATTCCGCCATCTTTGATCCTGTCTACAGTGAATATTTTTCATAAATAAATAAAAAATGAAAAGATGGGTGTTATACTGTTTACCAGGGAAAAATATTTTAGAATAACCTAGAACATAAAAAAAAAGCATTAATAATTTTTACAAAAACTATTAACGTTGCCCTCGCCGGGAATCGAACCGACAATCAATGGATTCACAATCGAGTGTCTTCCCGATCAAGCCATCGGTATTCACACTGTACGTTATTTGTATAATGAAATATATTTTAGTATCCGTAAAACAAATCGAAGTTTTACGTCTTTGCAATAAAACTGTCCACTGTCCATAAGAGCTAAACATTAATACATATTATTATCCTAAATTTCATGTGTAGAGGTTTAGAGTTTTTTTTTTTTTTTTTTTTTTTTTTTTGTAAAATGCGTAATAGATATGAAAAAATAGTAGACTATGGATTTTAAACGATTTTTTTAACAGTGGTATTTGCAAGAAAACAAACTATGTACATGAAACCAAAAAATTGCTCTTTTACATTTTGAGGTGTAGGGTTGTTGTAGGATTTAAGGCCGATTGACTCCTGATGTGTCCTAGGCCTAGAGGGGGAATGCCCTCCGTGGGGGTCTTTCTAAGGGGTCCTAGCCCGTATTTACGCAAGTTTCGGAGGAAACCACGGAAACCTCCGAACGGCTAGGTCGATGAGCGCGACCTGGGATCGAACCCGGCACCTCCCATCTACCAGCTTTGAGCGCAGAACCGCTCGGCCGCTGGTGGGCCTTGAGGTGTAGAGAACATAAAGTGATTAAAATGCGGGAAAAAAAATCAATTATGCACAAATTGTTTAAGAATGTTTAGTTACGAATTCGCTTCTTAGCTACAAGACACATGCTTCGTTTAGCTTAATATATATTTTTTTTATTACATGTGAGAACTTTAAATAAAAATTAACTTTGTTTTTTAACTTTTAACCGAATAAGTTTCGCGTCTAAGTATTTTAAATAAGTTAACTACTTATATTATGTAAAATAATATCAAATTTATTTGTTAAAAAAAAAATATTAAAGCAGGATATGCATGCCGCTTAAAGTAGGGATGGATTTTTAAGTGCCTAAAAATTCAGAATGTCTAAAATGTCTAAAATTTTATGTGTCTAAAATGTTATATGTCTTAATTTCAGACATATCAACCTTATTCAGACACTTATCTCAGCACATTTATAAAAAAGACACTTATGTGTCTTAATTTAAGACAGCACATGCGTCTGAAATTTTCCATGCATAAGTGTTTCAGACATTTATATGTCTGAATTGACATTTCAGACACATGTCTGTCTGAATTTAAGACACTTCTATTTACAGTGTAGCGCTTCAATAATTTGGCTGCCGACTGTAATTTAAAACAAATTTTTAGATTTTTCTTTCTTTCTTTTTTTACTTCCATTATCATACTACCGTAGGTAATGGAAGTATTGTATTCGGTAAAAAATTCAATATCGAGTTTTCACCTGATTTACACGTTTTAAGGTCTCCTAAGTCCAAAAAAGTAGTTTTTGGCAATTGGTCTGTGTGTGCGTATGTATAAATGGATGCATGTATGTATGCATGTGTGTGTATGCTTGTATGTATGTGCGGAAACTTCTGGCTATCATGTTTCCGAAACTAATGGAGAGAGAAATACGAAACTTCAGGTCTGTTGTACAGATGAACTTTCCAAATGTTGGTGAAAATTGGAATAATAGAAGTATGACATCGGAAACCAGAAGTGGAACCGTAAGTTCATATCTCGAAAACGGTTCTAACGAGTTTCTTCAAAGTTGCTATATAAGCACTCTATTCGATGTCCTTTCGAATGATACAGTTGGTTAATTCAGGAAAATTGATATGCATCCTTCATAAATAGCTGAATTTCAGGTTTCACAGGTGCGTTCCTTGTATAAAACTTTCAACTTACACAACTTTGAACAAACACCATAAATTGCAATAATCTCACAACAATCGTTTCGGATCGAAAGAGCACACGACCCTGCATCAAGCGAACAAAGTAGGCACGAATGCTACAGTCAAAGCGGCAACGCACCTAAAAACGTCGCACAGGTAGCATCGAACCCAGGCCGTCTGGGTAGGAGCCTCTTGCTTTACACTCACGCCACTGGGGCGTGGCTTTGACTGCAGCACCCGTGTCTACTTTGTTCGCCTGTTGCAGGGCCGTTTGCTCTTTGGACCCGAAATAATTGCTGTTTTATTATACCATTTTATTGTGTTTATTCAAAGTTTTGTAAGTAATAATTTATGGCTGATTGACTACAGTAGAATCCTAAGCCTAAGGGTAGAATGCTCTCCGTGGGTGTCTTTCTGGGGGTATTTCTAAAGGATCATAACCCGTATTTACACGAGTTTCGAAGAAAGTTATCGAAAATTACGAATGGCCAGGTCGATCAGTGGGCCGCAGAGTGGATCGAAGAATGTTAAAATACGAACATAGGTCAAAAAATCAATCTCTAAATAATTGATATTTAGCAGTGATATAATTTAAAAGAGTGTCTAAAAAATACAAATATATGGTTATTTCTTCAATTACAGAAAGTTTTATTATACATAAATAAGTTCAAAACGAAAACTTTCAGAAATAAGATTTTTCAATGACTTTCGGTGACTTTATTTGAATAGCCATCAAGTGACACTTAAGATAACTATGAAAAAATACGAAATAAAAATGCTTTTAATAATGTCCAAATAAAAGTTTAAGGTACTTCTGCCAACATTTTGTTGTTTTTTATGTTGTGATTCACGCATGAAATGTGGATATAAAATTAACAACAAAACTAAATTTATAAGTTGTGTAACGCTTTTTGTCCAAAATTGTCCAAAATTTCAAACACATTTTACTACTCCCAAAAGTATACATT
The DNA here is from genome assembly GCA_963930645.1 of Salticus scenicus. Classification (NCBI taxonomy): domain Eukaryota; kingdom Metazoa; phylum Arthropoda; class Arachnida; order Araneae; family Salticidae; genus Salticus; species Salticus scenicus. The sequence continues at coordinate 76,302,907 of OZ005654.1, read as the reverse complement.
TTAATCTGAAAAAAGGATTTTCGCCACAAATCGCCACTTTTAGAGAAAAATAAATTTTTATTCTGTTTACCCCCAAATTATCAATCCAGAAATTTATCTGAATAACTGTATTCATTAATGACAGAAAATACATTAAAATTTTATAGTGAAAATATTATAGAAATTAGATGATTAAAATAGATTTAATAAAGCAGATTTTTTTTTTTTTTTTTTTTTTTTAATATTTAATAAAATAAAGAATTTTACTTTAAAGGTACTGAAAAGTACCGTTGGACCCCAAAAAAGGGGGAAATGTAAATGGTTCCTGTGATATGTCATAAAATATTACAATTAAATAAATGTTTAATGTTAAATTATTAAATGTTAAAATTAAATATTATAATCCCATATTACGATTTAAAGTAAAAGTTTCTGTGCAATAAAAATAAAGAGAAATGTGAATTTTTCATAGAGTTTGTCAGTAAATGCTTGCATGAGTTTTCTGTACATACTACATAAAAATAGAAAGAAAAAAGTAGCAGTAATGCGATGATATATTTAACATTGTGTGTTAAATTAATTGTGTTATAAATATAGATTTCTTTATGAAATTTTTATTTATTTCCTTTTATTCTCTTCTTTTTTGCAACATTTGTTTCTTTATCAGGTATGTTTCTGAATACTTGTTTGCAGCAGAAAAATATGATACCGTTTAACCCTTTTATAATGCCATTTTTCCCTCAAATGGCACATTGAACTAATTTCACGAATAAAAATTGATGTAAAGAAACAAATTATTTAGCTTGTTAGAAGTAGTTAATTTTAATTTTGACACATTAGTCTCTTAGTTATTCGCAAACTTCTCACAACCCACTGTATTAGCATAAGCAGAATTGCCGCAAATGACTTTTTTTTTTTTTTTTTCGCATCAATATTATAAAAATAATATTTATACTGATATTTTTCTAGCGAAATGATACACAGGAATCATTATAAAAAAAAAAAAAAAAAAAAAAAAAAAAACTGGTGCCAGTTGAATAAAATGGTAACGCATTTGGCGGGGGAAATATTCTTGTGGCTTTATAAAAGGTTAAAAAAAAAAAAAAAAAGAAACATAGAATGGCTTTTAGTATCATACATATATACATATTTAAATCGAAATGTGACAAAAAACATCAGACATAGATAATAATAATAATACCACACCCTTCCTATGTTCGCCACTATTGAATCTGGCCCTTCTAATCTACCAGCTTTGAGTACAGTACCGTCCGACCATTGGTGGTCCTTATATGACATAAAGGACTATACAAAAGCAATTTCTTAAATTATTTTTATTTAGAAATGAAGTTATAAAGATAATATTCTTAGATTCCTTTTTTCGCATGTATAAATAAAATATTATTTTATAACATTGCTGTTATTAGGCAATATACGGAAATACCACCGGGCGAACGGTTCTGTGCTAAAGGCTGGTAGACGTGAGGTGCTGGTTCGATACCAGGTTGCGCTCGTCGGCCTAGCTGTTCGTGTTCGGAGTTATCTCTGTTTTTCTCCGAAATATTCGTAAGTGCGGGCTAGGATCCCTTCGAAAGACCCTCTAGGCCCCCTCAGGCTTGGGATACCAGAGTAGTCAATCGGCCATACTCCTAAAAGAAAACAGAACACTTCCTAGTGGGTGTTTCTGTCTACATTATAGAAGGAATGTATCATATAAACCAAAATTATTAATTTTTAAAATATATTTTTTCTGATACGACACACTAGATGGCAGCACCAAACATTTTTTTTTTTTTAATTGGATGTCGAGAAGAAATAGTCTTTATTAACTCAATGTGAATAATTTCAGTAATTCTCGGTACTTCCAAAAAATTATATTTATTCATACATTAATCTTTTTCATGCAACATAAAACAGTTTATTACTTTTTATAAAGATTTATTATGTATTAGAGTATAATGTGATCATTAGATGAAGCAAAAAGAGTAGCATTTAATACAGTAATAAAATATGGTATTTATATAATTCCATTTTTAAGAATCGTAATTATATTTAGTCAATGAGAATTATTATATTTATTAAATAAAAATAAAAAAAAATCTGGGTTTAATACCTTAAAAATATACACAATGAAGTATTTAACTATATGGCAAAAGATTATTTGAATAATTCATTTCTGGCATCCAGAAACAGGTGGCAGCACCAAATATTTATATAGATCCAGCTGTTCGATAACTTCATTTTAAATTATTACAAATATATGGCTGAATTATCCGTGATGAATACTTTTGAATTATAACCATACTGAAAATTTGGAAACAATGCTCGTACAGATAGATTTTTTTTAAATTAATTAATTAATTAATTTTTTTTTTTTTTAGTTGATTATTATTTTTAACATTAAAAATAATTCTTATTGTGGATATTTATACGAAATTTTGTCACGTACTGCCGTGGTTGGTTGTACGACTTTCAAGGTCGATTGACTACTTTAGGGTCCTAGGCCTATAGGCGGAATGCCCTTCGTGGGGTCTTTCTAAGGAATTCTAGCCTGTGTTTAAAATTTAGAAAATAAACGGGAGGACAATGCTCCCTTTAGAATGTTTTTTTACAAAATATTGAAAGGCCTATACTGTTTCAATATTTGAAATCAATATGTAACTGCAATCAATTTATGCATTTACATATCAATTTGCATGGAATTCTGTGCAGTAGATTTTAAGATACAGCTGCACACGGGCAAACAAAACCACCAGACTTTCTTCTATATAATTTTACACAATATCAGGTAGTACAAATTATTTATTAAATCATTATTTATTAAAATTATTTTCAATGGTATATACAGACGATTTTTATCTCACAGAATTATAACTCTAAATACCGAATGGAAGCCAAATTTGTGTCACAATCAGAAGAAATAAGATTATTTTTTCGTTAAAAAAATAAAAAATAAATAAATAAATAATAAATAAATAATAATAATATCATAACTTTGATTTAAATTACCACAGATAAGTTGTTCAACAATTCATTTTATAGGTATTGACGAGTTCTTTCGAAAGATTCCCATATTGAAAATTTACATTCCCGAGTAGTATTGCCTCCTAGGGTTAGAAGCAATGCTTCTACACGCACATACTTTTTCCCTAGTTTACTATTACTATTATCAATAATTCATGTCAATTTTTAAAACCATGCATTAAAAATAAGTCTCATTCTGTACATTTTTACGAAGTTTTGTCCTATTCTGCCATATTAAAAAATTAGAAAAAAAATAGGATCACAGCGTCATCTCTTGAGCTATTGATCCCCAAACTACATCAGCACTAATTTAAGTCAGTTTCCAACTAAATACCAAGTTTGGTTAAATTTTGTTCTTTAGATAAAGCGTCCGCAAAATTTCTGATACACGCACTCAATCAGACACACAGACAGACATTTTCTGAAAACAGTCAAATCGTGTTCAGAAGATCTCAAAACGTTTGAATACATGAAAAACTAGAATTTGAAAGTTTTCATGAATCCAATACTTTATTCTTATATATAAAGAAGAAAGTAATAAAAATTACACGAAATTAATAAATAAATGAAAAATAATATTACAAATTGATGTTATTTCCTTAGAAAACTTGTTTTTAACACATTTTTAATAAATGCTTTTAAGCCCTTTTGATTTTCTCTTATCCCTTTATTTCGATAATTAAACATTTAAATGGAATTTTCTATATTTCGAAAATCAGATGTGGTGGAAAGATGAGCCTGAGTGGTGTGTCTTCCATGGAGGATCATTCTAAGAAGTTCAGGCCTGTATTTACGCGAGTTTCGGGGAAAAACACGGAAAATTCGAACGGTTAGGTCAACGAGCACGATTTGGCATGGATACCAGCACTTCCCATCTACCAGCGTATTCTAACCAAGAAATAACTGTTAAAAAAAAAAAAAAAATCTATTTTTTAATATATTTATTGTTATTTTCAAGAATATTAATCTCCTTCCATTTAAAAAAAAAAAGCCTTTATATACACGCAATATACGGTATACACACACACACACACACACATATATATATATATATATATATATTGATAACAATAACAAGGAGAAAGAAAAATAAACAGATGAACAATTTGCCGCAACAACCCCCCCCCCCCCAAAAAAAAAAAAAAAAAAAAAACAATCTGTGGGTTGACTATCTATTTAGATTTCAAAAATAGAATTTTCATTTTTAATTAATTCTTACGAAAACGAAAAAAAGAAAAAAAAAAAAGTAAAACTCGATTTATTGAACAGTACACAAGTAATTGAATAATAGATAAAATAAAATAAAATAATTGAATAAAAAATAAAATAAAATAAATTGTTCAGAATCTAGAAGTAATTTATCAGGAGTCCCCACCAAAACCCTGTGCTAAAAAAAGCAAGATTTCATTTTTTGGCAAGCAATTTTGCACAAAATGCGTAAAAAATGTCCCAATATTGCAAAATAGATAAAAGAATAAAATAAAAACTAGTATGCTGTGGCCACCACAAGACTTTCTTCTATATTTCCCTATACAAATTCACAGAGTAACAATATAAAAAAAAAAAAAAAAAAAAAAAAAAAAATACGTTTTTTTTCAAAGTTCTTTTTTCATAAAAAGAAAAAAAAAAAAAAAAACGATAACTTTGTTTTAAATTATCACATATTTATAGTTCAACCATTCGTTTTAAAGATATTGACGAGACCTTTCGAAAGATACCCATCTTGAAAAATTACACCCCCTCCCCCGGGGGTACTGCCCCCTGGGGGGAGGGAAGCGATGACCCAGATTTTTTTTCCTAATTAACTACTACTATTATCAATAATTCATATTAATTTCACAATCACAGGTTAAGAATAACTCCCATTATGTACATTTATACGAAATTTTGTCCTATATACTGCCATGTTAAAAATTTAGAAAAAATACGATCACAGCACCACCTGTTGAGTGATTAATCCCCAAATCTAATCAGCCCCAGTTAATGTCAGGGGCCAACTAAATACCAAGTCTGGTTAAATTTCGTTTAAAAAAAAAAAAAAAAAATACGATTTTTTTTCTAAGTTACTTTTTGTTAAAAGTAAAAAAAAAATCGATAACTTTGTTTTAAATTATCACAGATTTATAGTTCAACCATTCGTTTTAAAGGTATTGACGAGACCTTTCGAAAGATACCCATCTTGAAAATTTACTCCCCTCGAGGGGGACTTCCCCCCCAGGGGGGTTCACGAGGCTCCTACGCATACAAAATTTTTTCCCCAGTTGACTACCTCTATTATAAATAATTCTTGTAAATTTCATAATGATTACTGAAAAATAATTATCTTTATGCACATTTATACAAAATTTTGTCCTATATCACCATGTTAAAAATTTAGAAAAAGCGGGATGGCAACGCAACCTGTAAGACAATTTTTACCAGAAGTTGATAGGCACTAATTTATGTCAAGGTGCAACTACATACTAATTTGTATGAAATTCTGTGCAGTAGTTCTAGAGATACAGTTGCCACAAAATTTTGTCACACACACACACACAGACTGACAGACAGACAGACAGACAGACAGACAGACAGACATTTTCTAAAAAGGGTCAAATCGTGTTCTACAGCTCTCAAAACATGTAAATCCATCAAAAACCCGAGGTCGAAAATTTTTACGAATCCAATACTTTCTCTATATTACATATAGAAGAAAGTAATAATTAAAAATAATTAAATAATTAAATAAAAAATAGTAGTATAGGTATAAAGGGAAAAAAAAAGAATGTAATCTGCAATTAATATAAAGAGTGTTTCACAAGAGAAAAAAAAAAAAAAAGCAAATGTATAAAAACAAAGTCATCGTAAATAGTATCAACTATTTAAGCAATCCGAAAGTTTAGTTGAAACTATCAATATGACGTAGGAACAATAATTATTAATTGACTATTATTAATTTAAATTACAATTATAGAACTAAGTCTTATGAAGCAAAAATATATATTATATATATGTTATATGTTATATTTTATATATTATGATCATATATTAGCCTAATAAATATTTGTTAATTAATTTAGTCCATTTAAATAAGTAGAAAGCTTATCAAAATTATAGATTTCAATTCGTAGAGACATCTCTCGTTGATGGAATTTACTGCGAACCAGGAATCTTCTTGGTAAAAAAAAAAAAAAAAAAAAAAAAAAGCAAATTTGTCAAAATTGAGACAAAAGCAATATATAAACTCTTTCTTTCACTTGTATGAAAACGCTAATTTCTTCCAAAGAAGTAATATTTAGAATTTTAAATTTTTATTGTTTTATTGGTTAACAATTTTAAAAAGAATAAGCTTATATTACATGAAATCATTTCACAGCCTCATATGTAGAGAATCCATATATTTGGAAGTTTTCTTTAAAATTTGCCTTATCTTGTAAAAGTCTTGTAAATGTTTTACCTAAATGAATATCTTTAACATAATCAAGTTTTGTATTTCAGTGTAAGTGATTAGCAATAACTGTATAGGGTTTCTTCATTATTGGCGAATCCATAAAATCTTTGTGGTGGTTATGTAAGGATATAAATCGATAGGCTACGGGAAGATCCTATGCTTGTGCGGAATGCTCTCTGTGAGGATCATTCTATAGGTTCCAATAAATATTTATGCAAATTTCGAAGAAAACTAAAAAAAAAAAAAAAAAAAAAAAAAAAAAACTTACCTGTAAAAGTAGATTTGATCTAGTTTCTGTATAATATTATCGACGCAAAATTTTCTATAAGAAGAGTCAATTCTGATTACAAAGAAAAAAGAAAAGAAAAAGAAAATGCTCAATAAAAATTCGTGTGGATAATGCCTAAGAAGTAGCGTTGCTATGCTGCAGTTTTCTCCATACGTCGGAGACCTATATATCAGCTTCTGAAATCTATATACACACCAAAGCTAGCATATGAAGTGGTTATATATATATTAAAATATAATAATAAAATAAAATAAAAAACATGGGGCGATACCTATATCTCAGCTTCTGTGTTCTATTAACGCACCAAAATGGATGTACAAATGGTTTCCATTAAAAACGATGCTCGTTGAATTTCATGCATAATGGGTGACAGCAGGCGTTGCCATGCTGTAGTTTTCTTCGCTAATTTGGAGGCTATAACTTAACTTTTATGTTACATAAACGGACCGTACTTGATATGTGGTACGATTATTAAGAAAACATAATTTGATTCAACTTGGGTGTGTACTGAGAAACACTTGGCGCAACTTTTAGAAACAATTCGGTTTTTCCAAATAACCACACCTCAGCATCTATTAGTTAAAAATGTACTGAACTCTATACTTCAAATTATAATTGTGATAATTTATGCAGATTAATATTTTTTGCATGTTAACCGTCAGGTGGTGTTGGTAAATTGAATGATATAGAAGAAAGTTTTGTGATTGTCAAACATAAGTTCCTTTTGTTTTTGTAACCAGACGAAAACAAAAATGAGTGAAACTCTTTGTCTATGATGATTTAATTCTGAAGTTTTCCTTATATATATATATATTCATTTTGGAGATTTGATAGTCAGGAGCACCCCCCCCCCCCCCCCCCCCCCCACACACACACACACTCACATACGCAGACCAATTCCACAAAATCATTTTTTAGACTCAGGCGACCGTAAAACTTGTAAATGAGGAGAAAATTAGCTATCGAAATTTTTAGCCAAGTGCAATACGATCATAACTTCTAACAGCCTGATAATAGTAATAACAGAACAAAGAAATTATAAATTCACAACTATTTTTAATAATTTCCCAGTGCCATGCTTTATTGTCCAATATTGTTGCATTGATTTTGATAAAAACAAGGGCTAAATTCTCTAGCATCTTATCTTGGCCCATGAGTGAGTTGTTACACAAAATGTGAACTTTACCCTATGTTTTTGAGCACGCTCTTTAATTTAAGCTTGGTTTGTTTTCAATAGAAATTTTACTGATTCGTACTCCTTTGTGAGTGGATGTATGGTAGCTCCAAGTTTTGATGCAACTTATATTTAATCGTAAGAAGAAGAAAACAAAGTGAGGTTAAAGTATTGCTTATAACATTATTCCATATAGTGGATCAAGTTTGAACTGAAATTTTTAACAGTGTTAACTATTTTTGGTTAGAAATTTAATTTAAACTCTCATTACATCCAATGTCAAATGGAAGGGAAAATATCGTACAAAAACAACATTGTTAGTATTAGAATTATTATGCATTATTTAAAATTAAAAGTTAACTGAAATTCTAAATTTATTTATTTTTCCACATGGTAGATAATAATATTGTTGCGTACTTGAGGATTGTGTATATTCCGTGGATGAATGGCAGATCTTGCAGAGGCTTATGAAAATTATTTTCAGAATATTCTATAGTAGATTACAAATCTGGTATACCAGAAAAGGAGCAACTTCGATATACACCCACAACGATATTTGGAGATTTTTTGTTGGCGATTTTGGCTAAATCATAAATCTAAAAATCACAAATCATAAATGATAAATGATAAAATCATAATCTAAATCATAAATCATAAAACATAAAATCACAAATCAACAACATATAGACTGTCATATTATATCGCAAACAGTCCAGAACGACATCGTTATCGTTCAAAACGGCGCCAAAGAAAAATCGCCAAATATCGTTGTGGTTGTATATCGAAGTTGTAACCCAGAAAACACAGCTTAAATAATAGCTGTTGGCATAAAAATCACAATATAAATAGCATCATAAGCATAACGCACAGTATAAGCTTTTTTTAACAAGAGGCGCTGAGTCGGCGAGCTCCTAACACCTCAATGACTTGGCATTAACTAAAATGTGACGTTCGAAATGAAGGTTGTATTTATTATTTATAAATATATATATCCATAATTGTCTGACCATTTGAATAATTTATATATCAACAATAAGGACTTTTTCGCAAAAGTGGACAAATTATTGTAAAGAAGCAAAACATTCGCCAATATGACGCCAAATTCGACGAAAAGGCCATTTCTGAATTTGATGAAGATTTTTAGATGATTTTTAAAGGAAAATGATGTAATTTAAAACCAAATCAAAGCAGAAATGCCGAAAATTAACGTTTTATAACCTGACAAAGCTTCTTTGAATAACATTACATTAAAAAAAAAAAAAAAAAAAAAAAAAAAAACATAGCAATTATTTAAATGCGTAACAATATCATAACTCCTACGCAAGTCTCATATTAACATTACATTTTAAACATCATGTAAAACATCTGTTCAACGAAAAAAAAAAAAAAATGTCTGTTTGTGCATATCTTCCAGTTCATTTTCCCTAATATGGAAGAAATAATGAGCTGCTTGTACAATGTCCCTTTTTCTGTTGATAAAGAACATTAAGGAAAACGTCATCAGAAAATTAAAAAAAATATCCTTTTTCTTGCTGATGTTGAAATATTTACATTTAACGTATTGTTTAATATACAGTTTCTAAATTGCATAAATAATTTAAAATGAATGATCAGTTTCCTTTATGTCAAAAGATGGCAGCACCAAAATCTAATTCATTTGAAAGCTTTTGAGAATATTTTCTGATAACTAGAGAGAGACAGCAGATTATTTGCACGTATAAAATGCAAAAGATATACATGCAAGTGCGCCATAGCCACACACACATACACAAACACACACACACACACAAAAAAAAAAAAAAAAAAAAAAAAAAAACTTAAAAATAGAAATGATTCTTTAAAAAAAGTATTATTCAGTTAAAAAAATAAAAAACTGAATTTTTATATATAATTTATGTAACAATAAGCAACCGTGTCCAAATTTTTCTTTGTGAAACTTTGTCCTCTGTCTGTTTTCCCTTATAGTTACTTTAAATGCACAAAATATTGTTCCTATGTCAGCATCTGTCTCCAGACAATATAAAATTTGCTATCGACGCGGCTTTTGCACCTGTTGTTTAACATTCAGTTATATATACTATATATATATGTTATTTAAATGTTAAAAATCTGTATTATTTGATTTTAATAGCTGTCTTAAGATTTTCAGAAATTAGTTTAAGATTTCGAACATTTCTTCATCTTTCACAGGAGTAATTATTAAATAATGAAATAAATAACAAAAATTTATAAGAAAGTAATATTAATTTATATTCTACAATTATTACGACAACATCATACTATGTTTTCGTTTGTTTATGAAGTTCTGATAAAATTTTTAAAATAATCATTATTTAAAATATCTTAGTTCTACATAGTGAAGTGTAATTTAGTGTCGCCATCTATTATTCCTTCTAATAAATATAATAATGATGATATTAAAATTTAAAGGTTAGAGAAGAATGAAAAATATTTGTTTTTAAGACATTAAATACATTTAAAGGAGTTTAAATTGAGTAAAAATTACTATTTATAAATCAAAATATATGGCTAAATGTTTTTAAGAATGTCTAGCAAATTTATGCGAAGATTTTAAACCGATTTCTGCATTTATTTATTTTCCCCCTAAAGTTTGTATTAACAATAATAATTATATTAATAATTATAATAATAAAGTTTAAATAAGTACCTATAGTTTAACGCTTAACATTTTTTTTTTTTTTTTTTCAAACAAGCAAGTACATTCATTGCAGAAATATGCGCACAATTAAATTTCACTACTAGGTATTTGTTTACAAATACAAACTACAAATTAAAAAAAAGAAAAAAAAAAAAAAAAAAAAAAAAAAAAATGCTGTTGTTACTAATATAAAATCATGTAGATATTTCAGTATTAAGTTAGGAAATTTATATTCTTAAATGTATTATGAGAAGATAAATTTATTTACTTATTGTTTATAAGTTTATGATAAAAATATTTAAAGTGATTCATGTTTTAAATATTTTATTTCTACAGTCTGGAAGATTGTTCTAGTTTCAGCATCTGTGAATTTTCATAATAAATATAACAATTCAACTATACACATTGAACTTCGATGTAGATAGTAGATTACATTGGCGCTGACTTTCTGTGAGAAAGAGGAGGGGTGGAAGGAACACACAAATGAATTGTCGTATGTGTTATTGAAAGAGAAGAAATAGTTATTCTAATTATTCCCAAAAGATGCTCCTTATGTCCCATTTTTGCTACCACAATACGCTCTTTATGATATATAATACATATAATCCCTTACTGCTAATTTCCTCATAAAACTGGTCATCACAAATTTTTTTCCTGTATCATGTAACGTTCTTCTATATACCATATAATCATGTAGTATATTATATCGCATATCATAAGACTTATCGTATGTATTCAAGTACAATTACAACAATGCAGTATACTAGATAGCATGAATAAAATTTTAAATCAACACCGCTCACAAAAAACTTTATACACATGCAGATTTATATGTTATTTTGTCAGTTTAAACTGAAATATTTCCATCGGCAAAGTCGCAAATGTTTGATAGTAAAATAACATCAGAATTTTCACGCAATTAAAATTCGCTAGATGTCAAACATCATAGACAATAAATAAATAACAGTTTAGGTCAGTTAGAATTTTTAAACAATTTCAGAGTTTAATTACATAAAAAAAAAAAAAAAAAAAAAAAAAAAAACATTTTTAGATCTATAGTGACGTCAATTTTATCCTGCAAGTTTCCTTTTTCACAAAGTTTCATATCAATTTTAATATTTACGTGTGAATTTCTTTCCATTAAAAAAAAAAAAAAAAGATTTATATAAACTCGTAAACGTTTTAGGCAGCAATTAAAAATTAAAATAAATTATGTATTTTTGTCTGAAAAAAAGAGTTCTTCAACTTTTTCGATATTGATTTTTATTCTTTTTCTTTCAATAAATAAATAAATAAATATAAATAAATAAATGAATAATTAAAAATAAATGAATAATTAAAAAAAAAGATTTTGAAGAAATTCTGGGAAAAGCAGACTTTAGTTTAGTACGGAGGACTAGTAGTCTTTTTTTTTTTTTTTTCAAACTATAGCATCGTTTTCAAATTATTTAATTATATTTTCGATAAATTTTCGATTTCGATAAATGTCCAACTATCGTAAAACTGGCGACAACGTTTTATCCGTAGATTCAGACTAATAGCCCTCCGTACTAAGAATCGTGAAAAAAAAAAAAAAAAAAAAAAAAAAAACGCTGCTAAGCATCAAAGCACAGTCAGTATGGTTTTTCAATATAAGAATGATACACATGAAATTTTGTATGATTCCATGATATATAAAGAATAAAGTTGTCAAAAGTTGTCATCTGAAATAAAGTTGTCAAACGAAAAAAAAAAAAAAAAAAAAAAAAAGACTAGATAGTGTTATCTAAATACCCAATAAGCGATTAGTTTGAAACAACATTGTATTTCATAATAGCCAGGTCACATACAAAATTTTGCCCCTTAAGATCTCGAAGATGGTAGGCAAGAATTGTCCCGTTCGATCCCAGGTAAGGCACGTAAACCTTGCCGTTCAAATTGTCCGCGATTTTTCTCAGAAACTCTCGTAAATACGGGCTACGAGGTTTTACAATAGAAAGAGGCCTTTCAAGGTTCATAACAGAAGCGCAATGATTCGGCCATAACCCTTAATTCAAAATATCAAGTTTAATGGATTTACACGCTGTAGAAGCTTAAATATATTCAGTGTTTGGAAAACGGATGTTGCAGATTTGTAAAGTAACTTATATACTGATATAAACTCAAGTTAAATTATCAAAGGTTTTCTTTTACAGATATTTCACATACATTGGGAATATGTCCCCAAAGCTTGTTATATGTAAACGAAATATGACGAGGTCTAATCAGCACAGTTTGTGCCAAGATTAAAACCAATATAAAATTTTGCGGAATTTCGTGCACAGCTTTATGAAATATCGGGACCAAGCTATTTGCATAATAAACGCAGGCATGCAAATGTTTTCAAAAATAGATAAATTATTCCGAACATCTGAAAACATGTAAATTTTCCGAAAACTTGATGCTTTAAAATTTCTGAAACCAATACTTTCTTCTTTTGTGCATTAAAAAAGTAAAATCTTTTTTTTTTTTTTTTTTTTTTTTTTTTTCTAGAAAAATAATTTTGATATGAAAAGAATCTTATTTTATACAATACTATAAATATTTATTATACTAACCTAACTAAAATTTTATAAATGAATAAATACGATAAAATAATAAATAAATAAATAAGACTAAGCAAACAAAAAAAGGTAAAATAAATAATAATTAAATAATTAAATAATTAAAAGTCAAATAGAAAACTAAATCAGGAAAAAACTATTGCTAATTAACCCTTCCATTTCTTAACCATTTTATTGCAGGTGAATTGATTTAACACATTTATTTTTGCACCCATTAATATATTAATCATACTGGCAGAGAATCAAGCTATAATAAAATAAATAATTAAAGGACAAAGAAAAATAAAATCTGAAAGACTATTGCTAATTAACTGTTCGATTGCTTTTGCAATTTATTACAGATGAATTGATTTAACACATTTATTTTTGCACCTTTAATATACCTATCATACTGGCAAAGAATCCAGCTATAATAACTTCATGAATTCAACAGACATTGTAAAAATTTTCTTTCTTTCTATACAAAAGAATTAAAATGAAAAATTCTATAGGCATATTTTTTTCTTTAAATTTCACACAAAAAACAGCGCTTTTATAACTCAAATGAGCGTAATTCAATCAATGCAGGTCTTAGTCTATTGGGATACTCTATAGAGAACTCTTTGAAGCGATACTGAAACTAATATTTCACGGCCGTCACAAAATTTTCTTCTATATTTTCCCGAATAAATTCTCGCATTATGATTTTTTTTTTTTATTAAAATTATTTTCCATGATGAATACAGACGATTTTCATCTCAAAGAAGTACGGCATTAAAAAAAAATAATAATAAAAAAATAAAATAAAATAAAAAAATCATTTTTGTGCCCTACAGTCGACATCTGAAAATGAGCCATTCTTTTTCTTTCTTTTTTTTTCTTTTTTTAATATTACTCTGTGGCTATGTCGCATTTACTGATCAAAAATTTTTATAAAATTAATTTAAATATTTTATTTCATTAAGTAAATTTAGGACTCTAACTTTCGATTTCTAATCTAAAAGGTGACATATTCAAGAAACAGGATTCGAAAAACTTCTTTTATGAATGATATTTTCTCATAAAAAGAAGCAACGCAAATTCCATTGGATAACATGGAAAGAAAGAAATAAGGAATCTGATTAAAGCCAACCATTTTTAAGGGTATTGACTAGATTTTTGAAAAATACTTTTTCTGAACATTTACACACTCGTGGAGTACTTATACCTCTATAGGGAAAGCAAGGCTACTATATTTATTTATTAGTTAATTAATTTATTTTTTATTTTCGATGACTAATGCACAAAATTTCAATATTGTGCATTAGTTCTCAAGATAGGTTTAAGAAAAAAAAAAATAAAATAAAATAAAAATGTGGCACACAGAAATAGACAGGCACTTTTTAAAAAATGGTGTCATCTTATTTATCTCAAAACGAGTAAATTCACCGAAAACTGGAAGTAAAACATTTTTTACAATTCTCATATTTTCTCACACTGAATATGGAAGACAATAAAAAGTGAGAATAGAAATGACATACTTTAACTTAAATATATATTTAAAATTAAATTACATTCTCCTATGTGCATATTACATGCTGCTGCATTGTTAATTTGTTTTACAAAATACATAATTGATTTATTGCAGGAAAAAAAAAAATAATAATTATCTTCAGAACAGATACTACATCAAAATTTAACGTCTGGTGCAGTATTTCGCATATTATTATTAGATTTTCATATGATAGATAGAATAAAAAGATCAAAACTTGCATCGATTTCCAAATTATATACATATTCAACCTCCAGATAAAGTCTTATTTTATGTATTATTATATTACTAGATAATATTCAAAACTTTGATAAAATAAAAATAATGAGAAATATTAAATTAGCTTAAATGCGTTGATTCGTATCGATTTGTAGGAACCAAATATGTTGAGATTACGAAAAATGCATATCTGAATAATAGTTCATTTTTTTCCTATTCGATGAAACTATTTTGACTACTAGTGTGAGCCTCTAAGTTCTCCAGTTTTACATATAAAACTTTGGGAGCTATTTCGATCATCGGATACTTAGAAAATAGCTAATGTATGTTATGATACAGTCGATATCTACAGCAACTTATTATTCAACATGAAAAAAGTTTTTCTAAAATGATTGGATTATGAAATCCAAGCTCTAATAAGTTTTAGAAAAGTCTGTAAAAATATTAAGACAATTCACTTTCAATAATTCAGTTAGCATAATTTAGCATTTTAATTTTCCGCCCCTGAAAGGGTTAAGATACCGCTATACAAAATCAATGAACATTATGATTTTTTTTTTTTTTTTTCCACATTTACAAATTATATAGCTGTGTAATTGTAATCATACACGGCTACACAAATGCAATATTTGCATGATGTTTCAGCAAATGTGAAATTATAAAGACATTTTTTGTCAAATTTCTTCTACAAAATTTTAAATCAAAATACATTTATAGTAGTATCATTAATTTAAAATCCTTATTGATGATATTTAAAAATATTTTGGGGTGCATAGATAATGACGATATTAGAACTTAAGTAATGAAGCATCTAAAAACAATTGCGTGTTGCATGATATTTTTTCAGGTTTATAATTGAAACTCGAACTTTTGTCAATAGATTTCATTTAATTAATCTGTCTAATATTTTCTTTTAAATGCTGCTTTATAAAATTTTCTTTTCTTAAAGATTTTAATTTACTCTCTCGGCGAATGCAAACCACATGAATTAAACATCTTTTCTTTCCAGCTGTTGCTTACAGATGGCGCCACCTTTTAAAGAATAGCCTCCCATACTTATAATGATATTGATTATCTTTCATTTGCACTCGTGAATCGAACAGTGCATTTTTTTTCAGATTGAAAAATCAATAACCGCATTTTATAAGATGAATAAGACTCAGAAGCACTGATTGATGATTTAAAGAATTTTTTCAAGCCGAAAAAATTGCGCTTTATATTTTATAATTTCTTCATCTTCGGGAGCATATAAAAATGTTTAATGAGAAAATTAAAGAAGATAAACATCCATTATCTGGGACGAGTAATTTGTTTAAAAGAAACCATTAAAGATAATACATTCATACAAAAAAGATAATCTATATCAGTAATCTGTTTTTTAAGGCTCTTATTATTTCTAAAAATAATTCTCTTATACCGATAATGATTATTATCTTTTATTGGAATATGGTGCTTGCTTTTCTAGTAAAATGCATTTATTTTCCGAGACTGCATTTTTTTTCTTCTTATCTTCAGAGATTCATTATTCACTACTAAATGATTTATGTAACTGTTATTTCTTTATGTTTCGCAGAATATAATGCAATTTCTTTATAATTATTATTCACCTGTGATAAAGTAATGTAATTTATTTGATTCGAAGCGAAAGAAGAAATCATATATGAAGAAGTATTTTTTTCTAATTCTTCATACCTATAATATTTAATTTGAAATTACAAAAAAATTACATCTTCTTCAAAGAATCATAATTAAACTTGATTTTCTTAATATGCGTGTTTCAGTTCTCATAATGAGAAAATAGTTGACAAGCTAAATCATATGGAAATTTCTTATGATTTATTTATTTATTTATTTTATTAATCTTTCCAGTTTTTATCAGTTTGGAATGAGGGATTTCATAACAATTTTTAATTATTATTATTATTTTTTTTCTTTTAAGAAATGTGCTGCACTGAAAAGAAAAGAAAAGTACTTATATATATATATATATATATAATAGAAAATAAAATAAAATAAAAATAAATAAATAAATAAATAAATAAAATAAAATAAAATCTGGCATTAAAGTTACAAGAAAATATTCGAATATTATACAGTCAACTCATCAAATCCAAAAAATTCTTTGTACATAACAATTTTTTTTCGTATAGTGCAGCATAAATGAAACTATCATTAATTTAAGTTTTCTTGCTCTAACGAAAAATCGAACCAGGGCTCAAGCGCATAAGCAAAGGATTCTTCTTATTGCCACGGGATTACATTTTACTCACTTACTTAGCACCTGTCAATCATGTTTAGATACTCAGTTTTCTGTGTTTGTGTTTGGAAGTAAGGCGATTGATTATACGTGGACCTTAGACTTAGGATGGTGTGTCCTCCGTGGGGGATTTTTCTAAGTGGCTCGTATTCATGCGAGTTTTAGAGAAAACCACGGTAAACACAGAACGGTTAGATCGACGAGTGTGACCTGGCATTAAACACGGCACTTCTAGTATACCAGCTAACGAGGCAGAACTGCTCGGCTACAGGTGGGGTCCAAGAAAAAGAAAATTGTATTCATTACATAAAATATATAACTATTGAAATTTTAACCAAATACACAAAAGAATTTATTTTTGACAGACTAAGATGTAATTTTATCATAATTTTTTGTAGTTTTAGAAAACAGAAAATTTTTGTAGGACAATTCCAAAAATGTAGTATTTTTTAACTTTTTTTTTTTTTTTTCTTGAACTCCAACGGTCGATAGTTTGAAATGGAAAATATCGACAAATTTTTTCATTCGTGATCAATTTAGCTCTCACACCAGTTTGAATCATTTACCGTCTGTTTATTTATCATAATTTAAAAATAAGGTCATTATTTTTCACATCATACAATCTTAATCATATTTTTAAAGTACAAAGTTTCAAAGAAATAGTAATAATAATAATAATAATAATAAAAGAAATATTTTACCAATTTATTTCAATTACTTTCATCATAATCGGCTAAATACTTTTTAAAGATGATGTCTTTTTAACATAAATGAACACTCTAAAAATAAGTGAAAATAGCATTTGATAATGTAGGCAATATGTCAAATAGAAGAGCAATAAAACGAACATTTTTCTTTAAGAAGTCACCGGAAATTCCTTCATATATTTGCACTCGGCAAAGCCCGTTTGATTATGCGTTTCTTTAAATAACTAAACTTTTTTTTTTTTTTTTTTTTTTTTTTTTTTCTAAGATCACTGGAGAGATGGCGCTTGTGCAAAATAAGTTTTCATATAAGATTGGAACCAAAAATGAACAATGTTTTTTGTTTTTACTTGATATTAAGAAACAGGAACATTAAACTTTCAAATTTTTTAAGATGATCTTTATTTAAATTTAGACTTTTATACATGCTACATATAATCGAAATGTACAATCGAAATGTACCTTGAATCGAAATGTACCTTTGTAAGCCATCTAGAATAAGCGAAATTTTCAGGATTTTTCAATAATAATTAAAACGATTAGTTTACACTTGAAGCTTCAATTTACAGGATGATTATAATTAAAGTCTGATTTCAAAACGCTATAATTTTAAAACTACATTTCAGAATGGTTTGATATTTTGCCAGAAGATTAGTTAGGAATGCAATTTTGTTTGGCAAAGTTTGGTTTGTTGGGTTTTGCAAATGCTGCGCAACGGGTTAGATCTATCATCTGGTTATCTATCTGGTTAGATCTATCATCTTACCATGGGTTATATCTATATAGATTTATGGCGTCATATTTTGTCGACATTTCTTTAGCTATATCTTTTAAACATTCCAAAAATGGAAAAGTCTGTAAATTGTATCATTTTAATTTCTTTTATCTCGGTTTATTTTCCTTTCTTTCTTTTTCTTTTTTAATCAGTGGTAGTAGCCGAGCCGACGACAGAGCCCTGGGCAAAGGAAAGAAGCGAGTGTCTTACTCCGTCTACCTTTTAAATCGAAAAATTATGCAACTTTTAAAAATTTCATCGTTAAAGTGTTAACCATTGCGTAAATAAAAAAATTAGTTTTCATAAGGGACGAATGCTCACTTCCAACGTCATACATTTGTTCTCTTAAATAACTATTATAGAAAAAACTACAGGGTGATCCAAAATTCGACGAAAAAATTTAGAGGCGTGATAGAAGGCATAAAGAGGATTAAAACTTACCACAGAACATTGTTTTCGCAAACCACGATGAGAGGGTGAAAAGCGCGAAAAACGCATGAAGGTTATGTCATGCTGGAATAACAAAAGTACAATACTAAATAAAAAAAAGATTTATTTGTTTAATTGTTACTGGATTTCTTTTAAGCGGCGACCGCTAAAGTTACCGCACAGTCTACAACGATGTAAAAACGATTCCCGGACGCGCTCTAAGATGACAATTACATTTTTGACGGCTGCTACAGCGAAGAAAATCCGCGATATGATAGCTTCCGGCGTCACATAAATGAGTTAATGAAGGTGACCCTAGGGTGCTAGGAATAAATCTCCCAGATTCAGATCTGGCAAAAACGCTGAGATCATGCAACGGGTCCCTAGCATCTAATAACGTCCTTGGTTTTTCTTGATTTTCCCTCTTTCAACGTGGTTTGCGACACCATGTTTTATAGAAAGTTTTTTGTCATCCTGATGACTTCCATGAACCCTCTGAATTTAGTGGTCGAATTTTGGAACAGCGTGCAAATTCTGGTTTAAAACAATAAACTCGTCTGATTCTCTTTCAGAGTCGCAGATTGAAAGATCACGCAAACGAGGCATCCGTCCTCCAATTAGATACTTTTACATCGCTCTCTACTCTAGTAGTAAGAGAATGGTCTCTTAACATATAATAACGGTTGAAATAATTCAAACACTGTTTTTCGAGTGGAAAGATGACATGTTCAAAAATGGTATTATTTAGAACGTTCTGAAAAGGTGTGCTTTGTACCATCCATAAAAAGTATAATTCCAGTTCTATGAGAAACATTTAAATGTACGACCATTATATGTTCTGTCTCGGTGCAGTTATAACGAATATGAAAAAATACCTCATTTTCAAATTTGTTGCCTTAGTTTCAAGTTTTGTTGACACGTAAACAAATAATACTTAACATAAAATAATAATGGTAAGATGGAGAAAAAGTACAAAATTTTGAACATTAATTTTCTGTTGTCTATAATTTTATTTGTTTTATTTTATTGCATTTAGTAAAATATTTCTCCGGATGATTTTTACAGTTTTTTTAAATATTTGTTTCGAAAAATATTAATAAAAATACATTACGTTAATGAATACCCTTTTTACTGTGTTTGGTATATATAAGAAGAATGTTTATTGAATTCGTGAAAATGTTAGGCGGTTCCAGATTTCGATGATTTTCACAATTTTATATGAACACGATTTGACCATTTATGGAAAATGTTATGTGTCTATCTGTCTGTCTTCGTGTGAGTGTTACAGAATTTTTCTGATCCAAATATATAAATTTATTTTCTTTATTTGTAAAAAAAAAAAAAAAAAAAAAAAAAAAAATATATATATATTAATAAGTGTACGTTACCTGAGAAATCTCTCAAACTAATCATATTGAGGGAAAGTCTATTTTATAATGGATTTTAACACAGACAATAGTAAAACGACATTTTCAATGATTATGCATTCTCTTCGTAAAAAAAAAAAAAAAAAAAAAAAAATCTGTCATAAAAATAAATTTCTTTAATTGTGCAGAAAGTTAATAAATTGTGAAAGAAAGTTAATTATCGTTTTATGTTTTAAAAGGAAATGAAACTTTTTTTTTTTTTTTTTTTTAAGAAATTTTTTCCCTTTCAATATTGCATAATGCAAGAAATCTCTCCTTTTACGTCAAAAGAAAATTATATTTACAAGATTTATATTACGCTGTTGTAATATAATGTATAAAAAATGTAATTAATGTATTAAAAAAAAAAAAAAAAAAAAAAACTACCATTTGGATACACATATCAAATGGAAGTTTTCTAGTTTCAGATTTAATAATTTAACGTTTAAAACTTTAGTTTAAATTTATGTTTTTATTTTTTTACTTTCTCTTACCCATAAGGTAGAGAAAGTATTGTTTTTGGGTCAAATTTTCGAATGCGAGATTTTGTTATATTTACACATTTTGAGGTCCCCTGAATACGAAAATCATGTTTTTAGCAAATGGTCTGTGTGTGTGTGTGTGTCTGTGTGTGTGTGTGTGTGTCTGTGTGTGTGTGTCTGTGTGTGTGTGTCTGTGTGTGTGTGTCTGTTATCAGCATATTTCAAAAACAAATTATCGCAGAAAGTTCAAACTTGGTATTCTAAATGTGTATCATATAGGGATACTACAGTAAGCTTTTCGTTAAGATCCAGCAAATGGTTCGTGTACAGGGATAATCAAGAAAATTCTAATACATTACGTCTATGGGGGAAATTGGAGGTAAGTAGAGTTTAACGTCTATAGACTGCAGTAAACCAAATGAAACGAATATATATTTTTTGTAATAGAGATAATTAACTGGGGAAAAAAAATTGTGTATGTAGGAGCCTCGTCTCCCCCCCTCAGGGGGGGGAAGTTCCCCCTCGAGGGGAGTAAATTTTTATGATGGGTATCTTTCAAAAGAGCTCGCCAATACCTTTAAAACGAATGGTTAAACCATCGATCTGCGATAATTTAAAACAAAGATATTGATTTTTTTATTTTATTTTATTTTTTTTTTTTTTAATTTTAACGAAAAAAAAAAAACTTGAGAATAAAATATTGAGAATAAAATGGGCTGTTTTTAGATATTTGGTGTTATACTACTCCTCTAATATTGAAATCGTCTGCATTATCATAAAAGATATATATTTTTTAAATTATAATATTAATAAATTATTTTTTAAAAACAGAATTATTTTTTAATAACCGAATTAAATTCTATATAAATGTAGGTGTGGTAATGAAACAGGGGGTTGAGGGGGGCGGTAGCCCCCCTCACACAGAATTAATTATCATACAAAACTCTTCCGAAGCCTAATTTGAATTGTTTAACATTGGTTACATAACATGTTTATCTTACCTCTTAAACTCCAACCTGTATTTATAGTATTAAATTTCAGGGTAAGAGAAAGTCGTGTGAGTGACACACCAGATTTTTTTTTTTTTATTATTATTATTTAGTTGTTTTTTATACTTACAGTTGTTAAAGCAGTTGGTTTTCAGGTTTGCATGCCTTGGTTTTCACTATGAAAAATAACATCTACATGTTGTAATCTTAACTCGTCTCTGCACCCTCTCTTTTTTTACGCGTTTATAAAATATATAATGAAGATTAATACATTATAGAAATTAATATTATCAATACAAATTAATTTATACATATTAATTTTTGTCATTTATATTGAATTGAATTTATAATCAAGATTATGTATTTTAAATTCAAAGCTATTCTGTGTTTTCAGAGACTCGATTAAAAATGTTCACTACATTTACAGTAATGTTTTAAAGTGTTTATGAATTATGTGGCAGGTTGTTTCGAATGCTTCTACCAGAGCAATTTTAGGCGAATTGTGTAGTAGGTTGTTTCGAATGCTTCTACCAGTGCGATTTTAAAGCGAATTGTGTAGCACGTTGTTTCGAAAGCTTCTACCAGTGCGATTTTAAAGCGAATTGTGTGGCAGGTTGTTTCGAATGCTTGTACCAGTGCGATTTTGAGGCAGGGATTCTTTCAACGTCTGCCATAGTAACAAATCTATGTTGGCGATTGCCAGACCAGGTCTCCAATTGAAGAGACCCTCCTGCTTTTGTGCTGATTCTTTAGCTTCGAAGAATTTGTCACATGCTCAATTTCTATGTATTGTTATTTATTTCACTTACTTTATTTGGTTTCAGTGTTACTTAGTCTTGCAAGTTGTCTGTCGTGTTTTTCCAATGCAATTTCACGTTCAGTTCGAAGTGAGATTATCATTATTGTTAAGGTGATAAACTCATAGTTGCCTTTAAAAAATAATTCGGAATATCTCGGAGCTGCATCTTCATGACATAAGAGCAGAGAAAAAAAAAACAAAGTACACGACACTATTTAAATTAAACATTATGCAAATAAATACATATATGGTTTTATAAAATGAGCGTAATGCACGTATTCTGAAAAAGTGTAAGGATGTGTAAGGATGTTTTAAATTTCCAGATGGCCAAACAGGTCGCACAATATAATTACACGGGATTTGGAATATATTATATATATATTATATATATATATATATATATATATATATATATATAAACAGTTATCGATTAGAACATTTTTTATTTTTATTTATTTATTTTTCTCAACAGTTTTATTTCAAAAAAAAAAAAAAAAAAAAAAAAAAAAAAAGGTAAATAATCACACGAAAGCTATAGAATTTCTTCAATTAGAATCTGATGAAAAATAGCATGTGGAAAATCTGTCTAAGTTTAAGAAATTTGCTCTTTTCAAGTTAATTATTAGCAAACTCTTGCAGATAACTTCTTCAATGAGAAAGCAAAACTATATCGCCTTCATATAGAATGAATAAGTGGTCATTTTATAAATCCCTAAACTAGAAATATAGATTTCCGAGCTATGCGCATAAACAAGCCAATAAGCTGAATAGACGAAATTATTGAAAATTTCTAGTGTACACATTTGTATATGGTGAAACAATATTCTGAATCTTTCGTATTGCGAGAAGCTCTCGCTTGATTTTTTAGAATTCGATAATAAACCAATATTATAGCTGCTAAAACCCGCCTTTTGTATTCGCATTATTCACAGAGATTTTTAAATAACTTCCCTCGATAATATAGACAAACGCTCAAGAATTCTAATAGGGGTTACTAGAAATCGCATTCAAATAGGACTAGAAGTTATAAGGATGACATGTAAGTATTATTTCTAGAGCCACAATTTAGATTCTAGATGTCAATTACATAATTTTTCCTCACTGTTGAACGTTTTATATTTGTTATACTTTTATACTTTAAATGAATGTGTTTTACATTTTATACTTCAAACGAATATCACTAAAAGTGATCTGGTGTGTCACTCACACGACTTTCCCTTACCCTGAAATTTAATATTATAAATACAGGTTGCAGATTAAAAGGTAAGATAACCAGTAGTGTTATATAAACCTGTGTTAAACAATTCAAATTAGACTTCGGAAGAGTTTTATATGATAATTAGTTCTGTGTGATGGAGCTACCGCCCCCCCACCCCACCCCCGTTTCATTAATGCACCTACAGAATTTAATTCGGTTATATATAAAAAAAAAAAAAAAAAAAAATGTTTCGAAAAATTTATTTATTAAAATTTTATTTAAAAAAATATCTTTTATGATAATGCGGACGATTTTCATATTAGAGAAGTAGTATCACACCAAATAATAATAAAAAAAAAGTTGAATTTATTCTTAATATTACATTAAAAAAAAAAACAGTTAAAAATGAAAAAAAAAAATTCGATAACTTTACTTTATATAATCACAGATCGACGGTTCAACCATTCGTTTTAAAAGTGTTGGCGAGATCTTTTGTAAGATAACCATCATGAAAATTTACTCCCCTCGAGGGGGGGGGAGGCGAGGCTCCTACATACACAAAATCTTTTCCCAGTTGACTATCTCTATTACAAAAAATATACATTCGTTTCATTTGGTTTAGTGCAGTCTATAGATGTTAAATTCTACTTACCCGCAATTTCCCCCACAGACGTAATTATTTGAATACTTTTGAGTGCCCCTGTACACGAACCATTTGCTTCATCTCAACGAAAAGCTTACTATATGATACACAGTTAGAATACCGGGTTCGGAATTTCTGCTACTAGTTGTTATTGAGATATGCTGATACCAGACACACAGACACACAGACAGACACAGAGACCATTCTCTAAAAACATGATTTTCACATTCAGGGAACCTCAGAACATGTAAATATAACAAAAACTCACGTTCGAAAATTTGATCCTAAAACAATACTTTCTCGACCCTATTTATATAACATACCGTAATTTCAGGTAAGTAAATTGAGATAAATAAGTTTTACACAAGAAATTTTAATTAACAGGCAATGTCATGTTTGTACAGCCTATGTTTTCGGAGAAATAGAGCTGTTTTTGTGTATTAACTTGGGGGCTTGGCCCCCTGATCGCTCACAAACCCCCGAGGTAGGCTTCACTGCCCCCGACTCACTTTACTTATTAACACATGCAGAGCTCTGTCCGTCTATTCGCTGTTTTCTTTCACTGAATAGGAATATTAATAGTGCATAGTACAAGACAAAAGCAGAAAATTATTATGAAAAGCGTCATATTCAATTTCAAATTGAAATATCTAATATTTATATATATTTTTTTAATAGAAGAAATTCTTAATATCTAGACCATTTTGCATTACAGCTTTAGTATATGACTCTTTTTATTTATTTTTTGCAGCCTTAGATCCGGACCGCGGTATCCCTTCGTAATTGGAAGATTGCGAGTTCGGTTCTCGAGCCGGCCAAAGACCGTCGTGTACACTAATCGTGGTTGGTGCACGAAAAATACGTCGTGGTCGCAATATCCTCCATGTTCCCATCAAAATTACACCCCTTATGGCCACTGAAGCGGGGGACCATCCTCTTCATGTAGGACCAAAATTGTGGTGGCATGTCCCGGGAACATGCGTAGGGGTGCGTGCCAGACAGTCGCCAATTATCCTTAGCTCAGTCATGGTGCGCCGTATAACACAACCTACCTAATTATCTACCTACCTACAACCATGGATCATATTTTAATTTTCCCGTGCAAGAAAATTAATTTTCTAAAAATAGAGAAAAAAGTTGATATTTATTTTCTTTCTTTTTTGCATCCATGGTTTCGGGCCGCGGTAACTTAGTCTGTAAAGCGACGAGCACGTAATTGGAAGATTGCCGATTCGATACTTGAGCCGGCCAAAGACCGTCGTGTACACTAATCGTGGCTGCTGCACATAAAATCTGTCGTGACAGCAAAGTCCTCCATGTTCCCACCCACACTATACCTCTGAGGATCATCAAAGCGAAGAGGGGGGATCCCTTCCGGGAAGGATCAAAATTGTGATGGCATGTGACCGGAACATCTGTAGGAGTGCGTCCCACACCGTCACCAATTACCCATAGCGCAGTACTGGTGCGACGTTAAATCGAACATACCTGCGTACAACCATGAATCATATTTTAATTTTTCCGTGTAAAATGACTTCATGACAGAACAACAACGTCACTGGGAGAAACTTTCTTCAAAATGACAAATAGAGTACCTTTATAATCTTGTCGTTTTTAGTTAATAACTTCTTTAATTAAAATGGTAGAAATTTCTAAGCAGCTGAAATGTTTATTGATACCTGTCATGACGCGAAGGATCTTGCCCTCCGCTAGAAGATGCTGTCGCAGACAAAAAAAAAAAATTGACGCCAGTGACAGTAACTTTTTTTTTTATGTATAGAGAAATATGTGGCATAAAATTGGCTTATCTGACATTTGAATTATACACCAGAAATTATGGTACTAATAACTTTTAAAGAATTCCCACATTTAACAGTTTCATTCGGCTTTACTTTTATATTATATATGTTTAAAAAAAATCTTAAAGTTAATTTATTTTAGACATTTAATAATTATCGTTTCGAAAATTCTAAAAAAAAAAAAAAGGTAAATATATGCTTACATCATAATTATTAATGTTGACCATTTGCATTTTCTATTTGTTAAAAATCTCCAATTTATTTTAAGATGCAAATTCAAATAAAGACTAAAGCGTAAGTCATAATTCATGTTAGTCGATAGTTAAAATATTGCGACACAAACTGCAATCCATTAGTGAAAACCGAGAAATATATTTACAGTATTTTTTGCTGTATTTTCAGCTTTTTTCTTTTTCAGTGCAATTCTCAACTAATTTAGCACAGTTGTTTTTATTTTAATTATTTTATACAATGTATTGATTTTAATGATTTGTTGCAAAATGAGTACAGGTGTTTTATTTAAATATTCCTATTTGCTTGCATAGTTAATATTAATGATTCAACTAACCATTGCATCATTTTGAAAATATTCTTCAGCATATAATTTTTAAAGTAATAACATAACATGTTGTTTAATACACTATATTTTCATCATCTGAATTTATGAAGAATAAATGTTTATATAAATTTCATAGGTATATTTACAAAGCACAGTTTTTCTCTCAAGATTATTTGTTAAATGCGCAGGTGATAATGGCATTTACTTTAGAATTTTACTTTACTAAGAATGCGATATTTTCAATCAAATCTCATAAATTCTAACAGCACTGCAATTGTTTTCCATAATCTACTCTAAAAACATCTGGAGAATTTTATATCTGGGAAAGTATCATATGCTACATAGGGTTGTTTCTATGTATATTGAAACAACTGTTAGGGATTAGTTTTAATTTCAAAATATACCAACGTTTCAACTTTCCTATGATATTAATGAATTTAGATATACATGTATAAATAAAGAAACGTAAATAATTAAAAAATAATAATAATAATTGATTTTTTTTTTTTTTTTTCCATTTCCATTTCCATTTCCTTTTTTTTTTTTTTTTTTTTTTTTTTTTTAGATTAATGTAAAAGAAATCTTTTATACACCAACATTGATTTACAAATAAATACAACTTTATAATGTTTTTAATTTGGTCATTAAAGTGTCTAAGGATAAACAACTTTTGAATTTGAAATGAAGCATAATTTCAACTAATTTTTCGCAGTTGAAGTATGATGCTGTAGATTATTAAGAACTTTTATCTGTTTAAATGTATGTACCTAATGGAGATGGATTTTGAGATTTTATTGAAATCACCAAAACCCGAATTTATTTTTATTTTATTTATTATCATTATTATTTAATCTGAGCCTAACCAATTAATATTCATAATTGAAGCTCAATATCTAAAGCAAAAATGTCCTATGTGACAGAAAATGGTAAATAATGTATTAAAAAGTAAATTAATAGTAATAGGGCATTTCTAGAGCGACGTATATATTAATAGGCAAACATGAAATTTGTGGTACAGTATTAACATATTAATTATGGGAGTAGAGGGTTGAAAATGGTATCGTTCGAAAGATAAGATTAGCCCGTAGATATAGTAATAAGAAATAGAATGATCATTGGGGGAAAAAATGATTCCTTTTTACAAGGAGAAAAGTCCAAAATATGGCCGTCTTTTTCCGAATGAATACACACAGATAACCTAGAAAATAAAATTTATTAATAGTTTATGTATTAAGGTGAATGAAAAACTGCAGATACAGTTTCAAATTCATTATTCTTTTTCTTTCCTTCGTTCTTTTTTCTTTCTTTTACATATTTATTAATTTAGTTAATATTTAAAGTTAAATTCTTTTATATACTAAAACTAAAGATCTTTACCTACGCTGCTGCTAAATATAGCTAAAAGAATTCAGAAAATTCTATTTTACTTACTAATACAACATCTTAAAAAATATCAAACTTTAAAAAAATGTATTCCATTAAAAATCAAACCAGTTTTTATTTCATAATAATAACAAAGCAACTGTTTATAAAAATTATATTTTTCATAATTTAGTCAAATATAATTTACTTTTATGATTACTTATACATTTCTTTTCATAAATTTATTAGAAGAATTAAAAGACGCAATATTTTGACATTTTGAAAATTCATCAACATTCTATTCTATTCTATTACAATTGCCGAGTTTTAATGGTTTCAATACCACTATATGGGTGATGCCAAAAACATTTTTCGGCATAAAAATTTTTTGCATGATAACAATGGGATGATAGATCTATATAAATTACTATATCTATGGATTAGCCAGATGTGCAGAATGCAAAAATTATTTTCTTACAATGTCAAGAACGTATTTAAAAATATTTTTATTTCTTATGCATTTTCCCTTTTATACACGTTTTCTCTATATCGGAAAATACCTAAAGTAGAAAGTTAAATCTGACAGTTCTTAAAACTTAGGTAAAACCATGGACACAGTATTTTGTATAGATGTAGCATCACTATACTCTCGACTAAAAATGTTTTATTGTAAGAGAATAAAGCTATTAGGTGGTAGAAATTTGAATGATTGAGTGTTAGATCGAAAGTTTACACTGTTGAAAACGCACATAAAATATAAAACGATTTTATTTATCAAAGTTCTATTTTCTTTTTCTAATTTATTTCAGATTTAATTTTTTTTTCTTTCTTTTACCTTCTTTTTTTAATTGTAATTTATATCAGCTCTAATTTAAAGACATGTATTTAAAATAAATCCTAATGCATTCCAAATAACTGAGATTGAATACCTATTTATTTTATTATTGTTTTTTAATGGATTCATTACTACATCTTTACATATATAAGAAGAAAGTATAAGATTTGGAAACACTTTAATTTCCGATTTTCGATGAAGTTACACGTTTTGTGATTTCCTTGAATTTGAATTAATTGAAATTGACTACTTATTGTCGAAACGTCAGTGAATGCCTCCCTGTTGAAACTCAAAAAGATTTTGGGTTCCGGATGTGTGTCTATTTCTCTATTTGTCTGTCTGTTTTTCGAGCGGTAGCGGCCACAAAAATCACGCTACTGACTTGCAATTTGGTACACATATTCACGAGTCCTACGAAAATAGCTGTCAGTTTTGGGTGTGTATTCCATTTGTAGTTCGTCTACAGGGGCACGCCAAAATATTTCTTATCATTACGGACTACGGAAAGAGTTCGTATGGACCGCGTAGCCATCGCAAAAATCAAGCTATTGACTTGCAATTTGGTACACATAATTATGAACCACATCGAATTTCAGCTGTATAGTTTTGGGTGTGTATTCCATTTGTAGTTCGTGTACAAGGGCACGCCAAAGTTTTTCTTATCATTACGGCCAATGGATAGAACGTTTATGTACCGCGATAGCGGCCGCAAAAATCATGCTATTCACATGCAATTTGGTACACATGTTTAAGAGCTACACGAAACTAGTTGTATTAGTTTTGGGTGTCTATTCCATTTACAGTTCGTGTACAGGGACGCACCAAAATTTTTTTTATCATTACGGCCTATGGGCAGAATTTGTATGTACCGCAACAGCGGTCGCAAAATTTCTCCAATTGATTTGGAAATTGGCACCCACGTAGAAATAACTGTATAAATTTTTATGTCTATGTTGTTTATGGATTGTGAAAAGGGACACTAATTAATGTACAGGACCTTATAAAAGTTTTTTTGACAATTTCACGTAACGATCAAAATTATGTCAAATTTCGAACAATTATTCATAAAAAATAAATAAATAAATAAAAAATAAAATAAACATAAAACAAGTTGAATAGTTTTTACTGGAGTTTAAAATCCTTATGGTTCATTCACAGAGAAACACAAAAGAATTTCGTGGCATTGGAACCTATGGAGAAATTTTTATTTAAGAACATTTTAATGTGTTTATGCTGCATTGAACATAATGGAATTGACATGCATTTTAAAGATACTTAAAAGCATGCTTACTTTTTAAAAGTGTATGTATAGACTAAATAATTTATTTATGGGATCACACAAAAAAGAATTCCGATGACGTACTGTAAGAATCCAATTGAGTTCAAACTAGTTTTAAAAATTAATGAGTTATAATTAATTAGTTGTATCTTATTATTTTCGTATATAGTAACTGTGGATCCTTTTTCAGGATACACAAAAGAATTTTTTACTATTACGGTCTATAGTCGGCATTTCTTAAAATTGTATTTTAACATGGTTACACCCCATTAAAGGTACTGGAATTAGTATTACAATCAAATAATTATTGAGAAATAGAGTCGATTAAATAGCTCACGACTCGCTAAGGTAGATCCTATGACAGATGTAGCAAGTGACAAATGATTTCAATGTCATTCCGATACATCTTAAGTCTCCAAAAATTTTGCATTAACGAATGGGCTGGTCGCACGAGAACATTGAACTCGTAGATATCGTTGCAACAAGAGAATCAGGATATGACTGAACATTGTCCTACGTGAAAACAGAACCTAGCCATGCAAACTGAACAGACAGTTTTATCGAGTGAAAAATGTATTCGACGAAATTGCGACATGTAATAGAACCTCGTATCACGGACGAAGGTGGCTACATATTTCAGAATATTGATTATCACGATCTCAAATAAAGTGTAAATACTATGTTGTGTTTCTGTCGTGTGCAAATGTTAGATTTCTTTCTTTCTTTCTTTCTTTTTTTTTTTTTTTTTTTTGCTACATGTCTAAGTGGATTTGTCGCTAAATATGATATTTCTTCATTTGGACGGTGTCTAGTTTATTGGTGAAGGATAGACGTCACTGAAAATAGAAAGGAATAGTATCAAATGTATCACCAAAAGGGTCGTCCATTTACCAACCATGTCTGCTCTACATCTTTGAAGGATATCCTATCCATTGACGTTACTGCAATGCTGGCAAGTATAACTGAACTTTTATTTGAGACGCTGTTGGCAAGTACGTAGTTGTTTCCGACGATCTTCTCTTACATTGGTATTTTGTATACGTCCATAGCACCTACAACTGCGTATTATGTATTCTCTGAGCGGCCAATATTAACACGAGGCATATTCATATCATTTTAACAATCATACCAACCGATATGTCCGTTCGACTAAAGTACTTCACTGATGTTTATGATGCGACTTCTTTCAACGTTAGAAAACTGCACGTAACAATATCGGGTCTTGTATAAAGCATCTTTTTTGTCAATATCATGAACGTTACCTTACAGTTTGATTTCAAATGTCCATTTGTGAGAGTACTGTCTCTTTTAAATCCTTCCTCTTGACCATTCATGCGTATAGTAAAATGCACTGATAAATTGGTGCTAAAAAATAATAAAAAATCTGGTGGGAAAAAAAACACACGACTGCCATTACTCACTATTACACGTATTATATGCAGTTTTTGGAGATTATGTGATCTGAAGACATAGAAGTGACCTAAAGAAGTAGAAACCTAAAATTATTTTTCCGGTAAGAGAAACTTTATACACATGTACTTTATACACATGTAAAGACATATAAAACGAAGCTTACATATAACGAGGTTAATATATATATATATATATATATATATATATATATGGTTATTTTTAAAACAACAATTTCCGAGATCTGAAATTGGCCTACCTAAGCAGGATGACTGTTATTGTTTCTCTAATAACCATGTAATACCTGAGAAAGGAATGGATTTATACAACAATTTTTAACAAAATTGTTAGAGCCATTTTTGAGATACCAGCTTTTACCAAAACTCATTTACTGACCAGAAAAAGTAATTTTCTACAAAATGATATTTAAAAGTGAGTTAATATGGAGAGTTTGAAAAAAATCTGTACAGCCGTTTTGGATGGAACGCGCTTGCGAGACTTGACATTGAGCTATTGATACAGGACGCCTATCAATTTTTCTGAACTAATCAACTATATCATTCGAAAGGGCAAGTATTAGAGTATTTATATAGCAAATTTGAAGAAAGTCGTTGGTACTGCTGCTTTTGAGGTACGGACTTACGGTCCAACTTCCGGTTTCCGATGTCCCAATTCAGGTTTTTCAATTTTCAACAAAATTTGGAAAATTCATCTGTACACCAGACCTGCCTCAATTCTGAAGTTTTGTAGTTCTATCTCTATTAGTTTCGGAGGTATGATAACCAGAAGATTCCATGCATACACACACATACATACGCACATACACGTACACTGACCAATTGCCAAAAACCACTTTTTTGGACTCAGGAGACCTTAAAACGTGTAAATCAAATTAAATCTCGATATCGAATACAATACTTCCATTACTTATGGTAGTTAGGTAATGGAAGTAAAAAAAAAAAATACTTTGCAAATTGAAAAATTTATAAATATTTTTAATTTATAGTGTTTCTTCATAAGCATTTTGTTTTTAATTCATTCTCTTCATTTGTGTTAAAAATTTGATCATCCCTACAAGTCGTCAGAAAACCTCATTTAAATGTCAAATTTTATAATTTTGGTTCGATTCCTTTTTCATTAGAAAGTATTTTTTGCTGTATAGAATTATTGTTTATGGCTTGGTACAGCTACTTTTTTAACTTTACGCAAAACTATTTGGTATTAATAGCTACTAAAACATATTTTTTCGTTGAAACAAAAATAATTTCACAAAAACTCGATTAGGAAAGACTTAATTAAAAACTGGGAGAGTTATGTTGAAATTCATTTGGACACTTTCATAGATGATTTTTAATTAATATGAAAATACTTTATATTATAGTTCTAAATGAACTTTATCCTAAACTGCGAACTTATTATATTAGAAATTAATAGAATATGTAAGTTCTAAAAACGATTTTCATCTGTATTTTATTATTTTTCTTTGTTTTATAATTTTAAATAAAAACAGAAATAAAATGTAAATGTTTTAATTTAGTTATTAGAGGATTTTTTGAAAAATAATTCTAACTCTGAATATAAGTTTAAGGGATTTTACAATCTCTTCTATTATAAATGATTTTCAATAGAGAGATTAAATAGACTAAGATAAATCGTGAGAGTATAATTTATATGTCAATGAAGATTAGTTCCCTTTGCAAATCTATAGTATATATTGTAGTCGGAAAGTAAATGGGAAATACTGGAAATTAATAGTAGAGAAAATTACCTAAACATCTTATTGATTTCAGTTTAATTATCAAGACAGTTAAAGAGAGTAATTACCTGATTAAACATTAAATATAAAGCTGTTCTATACTCATTTATATTACTAGTTTGCACTGTAATGTGATAAGAAAAACAACGTTTTTAGAATCGGTTAATAAAAATTGGTTGATAAGGAATTTGTAGGTAACATTTATTGTGTGATTTTTCAAAAATTATTAATTTATTATTTTCAATGAATGTAAAATATGGAAATGATGCCTTAAGTAATGAAATCTATATAAAGTTTCTCTAACGTGGACCAGTTCCGATTATATTTTGTTAAAACGATACGATATTGATGTAATTAATAAAACACGCGAGGATAAAAAATAATATTAATAAATGGTTAATATTTAAGCACGCGGACTCAGCTGAATGATCTAATAAGAAAAAATGGCGACTGTCTCATGAGATTATTTTATTTTTAAAAGTTGCATCTTAAGAATCTTTGCAAGCGCCATTTAAAACATAACAATACTTTAAACGCGGAATAGGAATTATTATCATAGATTGACTAAAAACCCCAATCATGAAAAGTGTAATCAAACAAAGAATTAGTTTTTTTTTTCCTTTTTAAACAAAAAATAGTGCCAAAATAAATAAATAAACAGTTATCGCCAACATAGCGAGATAAATTTAAGAGTCTTCATTGGGGTCCTATACTAAAAAAATGTGCTGCTGCGGATGTGTGAAAACTGGGTTGTCAACCATGAATTTTATTTTTAAATCTTTCTTTGAATGATTTTGTTTTTAGTGTTGCATAATGTTAATTTAGTTCTAATAATAATTTGACTACGTGTGAAGTAAAACATTTATTTATTTATTTTTTTAATTACTTGCAAGATATACACAATGCAATACGATATTTAGGAAACATGACCTGTTATATTAGACACAATATATTGAATCAGAATATAAAAATATTAAATACCTCATGAAATATAAGCATATTAATTTATTAATTTTTAACTGCGCATGGAAGGAGCTCTTAAAAAAAAAAAAAAAAAAAAAAAAAAACTTATGCATTTAGCTAATTGTTTGAAATCTCAGTCAAATACCGGGTGTCCCATAAGCATATACACATTTTAGACGATAGTTAGACGAATAGTTAAATTTTTCGCACGGATGTGAAAGAAAAATATGCAAACGAAAGTCATATAAGTTACACAAATTTATGATTTGAACAGCTTATTTCTTATTTTGCCTCCTGCTTGTGCATACAAGAAGTTTTAATTGTGATGCTGACTTGGTGGATAAAGCGTTATTGGTGAAGATGTTTTCCCCAAGGTAAGAAGCGCCGATTGAAGTTGCAGTTAGCAGTGTTATAACTCGTTTGCAAACTGTAATTTATGGTGACGGCGGACTCATAGAACAGAATTTATATGCCTGTAAATATTTGCATGCCAATAAGTACAGATTTTCATCAAAATGTGTAAACTGGTCACACACAGCGCCCTCTTTTTAGAAATTGATTAATTATTATTTTTTCTTTATCAAAGAAAAAAAAAAATCCCTCTTAACGAAAAAAAATTCCCGGTAAACCGCGTTCAATATAAGAATTTTTTCAATGGTTATGAACTTTTAAAATGTCTGCAAATTTATGGGACACTCTGCATAAAAAACAATTTAAAAGCTCCCACTGTTAGGACGATTTAAATTTTCG
This sequence comes from Salticus scenicus, assembly GCA_963930645.1. Lineage (NCBI taxonomy): Eukaryota > Metazoa > Arthropoda > Arachnida > Araneae > Salticidae > Salticus > Salticus scenicus. The sequence continues at coordinate 76,267,646 of OZ005654.1, read as the reverse complement.
CTTTACCCACACATTATATAAATGAGATTTATCTAATTTTTATTTTTCAGTCAATAGTAATTATTGCAAATAATTATGTATAATACTGCCTGTTGTTTTCTATTTTCTATTTATTTTCTCTTTATTTTCAATTTATTTGTCAGAGGAAGCAAAATTTACTTCAGGATGTGTATTTAATTTTTAGAATAAAAAGGCAGATTAAAGCACGGATTTTTTAAATTAAACAATTCACTGTAACTATTAACCAACTATTAAGGATTAATTCTGTATAGTAATTATCAGACGGATATATGGACATCAAACTATAAAGAAATACATAATCTTTGAAAATAAAACAAACCAAATCCTTTCTTATGTAATATTATAAGTACATCAGTTTTTACAAAACGCATTAATTTTTTCTCTTTATAAAATGTAAGATAAAAATGAATTAAATGCTTTGATGGCAAAATAAATCATATATATATATACATATAAAAAAATCCTCATCTGACAAACAAAGAGACTAAAAGGAACTTCTGCAAATAGATTACTTTATTTGAAATCAAATAAGCATAACCAGTAAAAGTTAGAAAAAAGTAGAATATAATTATGGTGTAATTTCTGCTCAAATAATTTAAAAGCCCAAAGCTTTATATTGTATAGATGAAAATATTTTATTCCGTATTAATAGATTAAAACAAAATATTGCAGACACTAATTATTTTAACTTTCGTAATATTATTCACTTTTAACTTAAGATCGATGGAAAAATATAGTAGTATTTTAAATTTTTAAATTCATTTATGATTTGAATAACGGTCTTTGAATAATATGTAAACGAGGATGTGAATAGATTAAGTAATTTTGCTATTTTCCGCTTGAGTAATTTGTGTTAATTTTACTTTATTACTTTTAATACATTTTGTAGTTTTAAAGATTAGAAGTAAATCATACGGTTGAAAAGATTGTTTTAATATTGTATTTAGTGAAACTATTTGTTTAAAATTTATTGAAATATATCTTTGCAAAACGATGATTGCAGCATGTGAAGTCGAACAGAAATAATTTTGAAAAAAAAAAAAAAAAAAAAAAAAGAATAATTTTATTATTTAATGAGATTGTATGTTCATCTATAACAATTTGAATGTTTTAAAGCGTAACCGAGCAATTAAAATCTCTTAAATACATCAAATTTTATTTAATTTCAATAATTAAAATATCTGTATAAAACTATTATTTCCAAAGTATTCCAGTAAAAATTAATAAACATAATAAATAAATAAATAAATAAATAAAAAATACACATGGTAAACGTGCAAAAATGAATTTACTTTTTTTTTAAATATAACAGTCAGTTTTATATCACATATTTTATCAAAAATTTAAATATATATATATATATAATAAAATATGAAGAGTAGATGTATAGTAGTAGACGTATAGTAGAACGTATAAAGATAATAAAATTAAAAATTACAAATAATAAGACACAAAATCTGTTACAGAAGTCAATAATTTCCTTTTTTAATGAGTATTCTACTTTTAAATTCGTAGTTATAGGAGTATGTTTAAATAACATTAAAATATAATTATATTACAATTATCTTTATAAGATAATGCATTGTAGCTTCACAGAGTGCAATAAATAAAACTTAGAAAAATATTTTCAACATTGTATTTTGATATTTTTAAGTATGCATGGTAACAAATTTAATTTACGGATGTCTTAAAAGTATAAGCATATAATTAATATTAAAATGCTATTTACTATAACAAAAATTGCATATATATATATGTATATATATATATATATATTAAATACCAATCTTTGAGTACTCATTTTGTTACATTAATACTACATATATTATTATTATTATTATTATTATTGTAAATACAGTCGAACCTTGTTAACGTGAATTACTTTTAACACGACCCGTTTCCACAATCCTCGTCAAAATGAAGATTAGTTTAGTTATATGAAAAGTTATATGAAAAAGTATAAGCATATAATTAATATTAAAATAATACTTAATATAACAAAATAGCATATATTTTTTAAAAAATACTATTGTTTGAGTATTCATTTTGTTACATTAATACTATTTTTTTTTTTTTGTAAATATAGTCGAACCTTTTTAACGTGAATTACTTTTAACATGAGCCGTTTCCACAAACCTCGTCAAAATGAAGATTAGTTTAGTTATGTGAAGATTAGTTACTGATAGCATGAACTACTGATAACATAAACACATTCATTTTCTATTCCCCTTTAAGGTTCTCGTTCACGAGGTTTGACTGTATATACAATCAATTTATTTGTCATAATAAGAGTTTTTGAGAATTGATTTCTTTACACTATTTATACTTAAATACCTATTTATGATTACAATAGCAGCTATATATGGTTACCTAAAAATGATTCAAATACCTATACATGCATTTGCCTATGTGGTTTATTAATAAATTATAATGTTCTATAGTGAACTACTTAAGAGTTCTCAGAAATGTATCTCGGTTTCACTCTTTTTGCTATTAGGATATTGTTATTTGAGAAAATAAAATAAATCTTGTTACACGAATAAGAATAAATTATATTCATAATTTATATCGATATGAATAAATAAGAAATTCAATGTGCTAAACATATATTCTTTATTGGTAAAAAAAATAAAAAAAGTGTTGCAAGTGTTAGCTTAAATCGAATGTCAGTGGCAAGCTCCTATTATGTAACTATAGCTATAGTTATTAATTTTGTGTTTCTAAAGAAATAGCATGACACTATTTTCCACTTCTCCATTCTGTACCTGAAATATAAACTCCTAACACATTAAGCAACTCGATCAATTCAATTTTCTGTATTAAAGAAATAAAATAAATCTTGATAAAAATAAAACATAAATAAATAAATAAATAAATAATGCTTCCTTTTTAACCGACTTCAAAAAAAGAAGGAAGGTTCTCAATTCAAACCGTATGTTTCTTTTATGTTTGTTAGCTCATAACTTCTGAACGGATGCTCCGATTTTGATAATTTTTGTTTTGTTGAAAAGGTCTTGGTCTGCAATAGGTCCCATTGTAATATCTTAACAATCGAAAGAAAATACAGGGTGCCCAAAAAAATCAGTCCCAACTCTTTTAACTGCTAAACGGCTGCAGCTATAGTGATAAAAATGGTATGTAAGTATAGCAAAGTGGTCCATGCAGCACAAGGTTTAACCGCTGCGCCACCTGGTGTAAAACACCGGAGTTAGTTTTCCTATCTCGAAAACGGTTCTAAAGGAAAAAGTGAATTATAAAGTTGAAAAGTAGCATCGGTTTAGTACAAAAAGACAGTTTAGACATTCATGCTAGCTTTCCTATTTCGGAAACGGTTCAAGACAGGGGGAAAAAGTGAATTATAAAATTGCAGAGCATCATCGATTTAGTAGGAAAAGATAGTTTAGACATTGATGCTAAAAATATAATGCTAAAAACGTGCATTTGTTTGTTCGCAATTTCTTACAATATGCACACTTGAGCTACATTGCACACGTTGTAGCGTAGCTGGTGAGACATACGCTATATAGTTCAAAATACGGTTACTCGATACTTTTTGTTTTGTTGTAAAGATCTTGGTCTGATGTAGATCCCATTGTAATATTTTTGCAATCTAAAGAAAGTAAAACGCCATCTGGTGAAAAACAGCGGAATTAGCGCTCATATCTCAAAAATGGTTCAAGATGGGAGAAAAGTTAATTACAAAGTTGTAGAGCATCATCGATTTACTACAAAAAGACAGAATTTAGACATTATTGCTAAAAATAGAACGCTTAAAACATGCGGTTGTCTGTTCGCAATTTCCTACATTGTGCACACTTGAACTACGTTGTACACTTTGCAGCGTAGCGGATGACACGTATACTCTGTGGTTCAAAGTACTGTTACTGTAAGCGGTCACATGCTGGTAAAAAACAGTGGAGTTAGCGTTCCTATCTCGGAAACGGTTCAAGACAAGCGAAAAAAGTGAATTATAAAATTGCAGACCATCATCGATTTATTACGAAAAGATAGTTTAGACATTTATGCTAAAAACAGAACGCTTAAAACGTGCATTTGTTTGTTCACAATTTCCTATTTTGTGCACACTTAAACGACATTTGTTGTAGCGTATGGGTATATGTTGTAGCGTAGCGGGTGACATTTATGCTATGTAAAATTCAAAGTATGGTTATTGTAAGCGGTCACATCGATTAACGCATAGACGTTTTAAACCGACTTCATAAAGGAAGAGGTTCACAAAACAAACCATGTTTCTGATTGTTGTTGTTGTTGAAATTTGTTAGCTTTTAACTTCGTAAGAGATGATTTAATTTTAATACTTTTTTGTTGTATTGATCTTAGCCTAAAATACGTTTCATTATGATTTCATTAAGATATAAACAAATTACAGGATACTCACAAAAGTCTATTCTCACTCTAGCTGCTGAGCGCATGCAGCTACACTGGTAAAAGTAGTATGTAAGTATCGATGTTGAAACTTCTGTCCGTCAGCTGCAATGCATATTTTGCTCTTTGTTTGAACTTTAGGCTGCGCAATTTCCAGCACAGCGGGTGACACGTATTCAGTGTAAAGTTCAATATATATGCCTAACAGAATTTTTGGTCACTAATACAGCGTAACCGTCCATTACATTTCTAAAGACTTTTTAACTTAACGTATGTTCATTCAACAGATAGTTTTTTGCTCATATCCGATAAAGGCAACAAAAGTGACACAACTTAAAAATGCAGCATTTGAGAAAAATCAACTTAAAAATAACTTGACTAGTAAAAAACTGGCACAACTGTCTCTCGAGTGGATAACTTTCTAGATGGAGATGTAACTTTTTTGTTCACATTGGGTGCATTTCATGTATTTTTCAGTGACATAAACCATTTTTTGAGTTATGTCACTTTTCTTGGAAGTTGTGATTTGTGAAGCTGCCGTCGAACGTCTTTTGATGTTCTGGTATATGAATAAATTTTCACTGAAAAGAGAAAAATAAAATCTTTTTGTAAAAAAAATAGAACCGACTCCAAGAAATGGGAATGAAATGAAATAGTAAATTGCGCCTAAAAGTATAAAATAATTTCCTTCGCCAAACAACCTATAACACTACAATTAATCATAACTTTTGAAGTCGGCGCAAAATTAAATAAAAATTGATAACTTTATTCAATACAAAAATCAAATCCTATTCAATATACACATCTCACATTGTCACCTGCAAAACGCAGCCGAAAACAACTTTGATTCAAGAAAACAAATAAGATTTCGTAAGCAGCAAAAGTTGGCGAAGATCCTGGTATCCGACGTCCTTGGTGAAAGAAAAATCGCAAAATGTTCTGGCAAACATATTTAATTTCTTTAGGATATCATGATTAGTTTGATAAGGTATATTAAGAGAGTAATCAAGAATATGAAACAATATATCGTACAATATATATTATGAAAATATACATCTTGCGTGCATGTTTTGATCGCCAAATCCAAAAGCGACCAAGTATGATAGTTATCAAAGTTATACCAAATTTGCAAAGGAAACTCTAACTTCGTAGAAACATAAATACCGCCTTGTAAGGAATGTTCACTGTTCTATGTAGATGCTACTAATAAACCAATTGTATACAGTGATAAAATAATAAAGGAAACATGAAAATGGATCATTCGAAACAACAGCATTTGTTGCTACCGATCTAAAAACAGACCTTTAAAAACTAATTAAATTTTATTTAATTTTGCGCCGACTTCAAAAGTTATGATTAATTGTAGTGTTATAGGTTGTTTGGCGAAGGAAATTATTTTATACTTTTAGGCGCAATTTACTATTTCATTTCATTCCCATTTCTTGGAGTCAGTTCTATTTTTTTTACAAAAAGATTTTATAATATATATATATATATATGTATATATATATGCAGTAAAGAGTAAAAAAAAAGAACTGGTACATGTCTAATATCGTGTACGGCTCCCCGTGAGCACGTAAAATTGCCGTAACATGATGTGGCATGGACTCGATTAATATTTGAAGGTTTGGTGGAAGAAATTCACACCATAAATCCTGCGGGGCAATAAACAAATTCATAGGATTGCTCTTCTGAACAGCACGTTGCAAGGCATCTCAGATATGCTGAGATTTTTTCCTGTATGGAAATTTAGGTGGGTAAAATACATCAATTAAGTCAAAAGTGTTATTGCCGCCATTCGGTAATGGGGTGTTGCACTAAACTTTTGGAATTTTCGATGTCCTTCGGAATTCACAAATGATATGGATTGTTTCAGGTGATGGGACAGGATGCTAATGTATTAGAAAGTTGTCAGAATCGTACCTAGATGTATCAGTTGTCCCATATCGCACCAAGTGCACATTTCCCATAACATGGCAGAAGTTTGACATGTAGTGCCGATGATTTCCCGACGTTATCTCCATACTCATATCATCCATCCAACCAATATAATCAGAAATGAGACTCGTCAGACCAGGGAACATGTTTCCAGTCATCAATAGTACAAGGACTGTGTTGACGGGCACAGGTAAGGTGTAAGGTTTTGTCTCGTGCAGTTAAAAATGGTACACTTCTGACGTTTGGCTACAAAAGCCCATATTAATTAGTATGTTGTGTCCACCACATGACTTTCTTCTATATTTTCTTATATAAATTGACTCAGTTCAAATAATTTGCAAAAACTATCATTTATTAAAATTCTCTACCATAAGGAATGCAGGCAATTTTCATCTTAGTGAAAATTAACACTACATAGCCAAAGAAACACAGTTTAACTAACATCTTAAAAAATGCGTTTTCATAACGCTTATCTCATGTATCAAGTTTCATACAGTTAAATACCATACACGTTGAAATATAGCATCCCCGTATTCGAGAAAAATTGCACTATAGCAACGCAACCTATTGGTAGATATACATCCAAGTAGAATCGGCATAATATCTCATAATGGTTTTCTCAATTATCAAGTGTTGCTTGATTAGAACCTGAAGTATAGCCTTCCCTTAAACTTAGGAATTCGCTGTAAAGAAGTGCCACCTGTTGAGCAATTAATACCAAAAGTAGCTCCGCAGTAACTTATGTCAAAGTGAATCCACATATGATTTTTTATGCAATTTTGCGCATGTGTTCCTGAGATATAACCTTACATTAAATTATGAAAATCGCTGCACAGCAGCGCCACCTGTTGAGTAGTTGACACCAAAAATTTATAGGCATTAACATATGTCAAAATGCATCTACATATAAACTTATATAAATTTTTATGCAGTAGTTCCTGAGATATAGCCTTTCGTTAAATTGTAGAAATCGCAGCACAGCCACGCCACCTTTTGAGCGGGTGACGCCAAAAGTTTATAGGCCTTAACTTATATTAATTTCTATCTATATGTGAAGTTATATAAATTTTTGTGCAGTAATTCTTGAGATATACATTACATTAAATTACATTAATTTGTGTCCTTACATTAATTGTGACATTACATTAATTTGTGGCCTTACATTAAATTGTGGAAATCACTGCATTGCAGCGCCACCTATTGAGCTGTTGACACCAAAATTTGAAAGGCACTAATTTATATCAAGTTGCATTTATATAAGACTTTATAAGACTATTTAAGACAGTTTTGTGCAGTAGTTCCAGAGATATAGCGGTCCCTAAAACTGTGGAAATCGCTGCATAGCAGCGCCGCCTGTTGGACGGTTGACATCAAAAGTCGGTAAGCTCTAACTTAGGTCAAGGTGCATCTATGTATAAAATTATATGCAATTCTGAGATAGTTCCTGATATATAATTGCCCCAGACGTTTGTGAGACACACATACTGACAGACATTTTCTAAAAATGGTCAAATCGTGTTCTAGAGCTCTAAAATGTGTAAATCCATCGAAAACTGGAAGTCGAACATTTTTACGAATCCAATACATTCTTCTATTAAATATAGAAGAAAGTAATAATGGTCCGTTGAATAGATCACAGCTGGCACTTGGGGATATCCCAGCATTTAAATCTGTAGCAGTTTGTTATGTTTAATGGTTCTCGTCAATCGTCATTGGTTTCGTTCTTTCACGACATCGATGTCGGAGATTTGATGTTTTACCAGATCCTTTATATTCACGATGCATTCGTGAAATGGTCGCACGCAAAAATCCTAATTTCATTGCTAACACGGAGTTGCTATAAAACCTTTTTCGTGCTTTATGTATAATGCCATGTTCAAAGACGCTTATTTCTTGAAAACTCGCCATTGCAGTAGCAGTAATCAATCTAACAGCTTTGACAGACACGTATTGTCTTAAGCACTGCCGTTCGTATCCCGTTACTCTGATTGGTTCTATAACTTCATTACGTGCGCATGCACGTCTGCAATAGCTTTTTTACCTTTTCTTTAAATTTTATTTAGTCTCTCTCTCTCTCTCTATATATATATATATATATATATTGATTTTAACCGTTAAATAATAATATCTACAATGAATGTTAAAAAAGGAAAAATGTTAGATTATATCAGAACATTTAAAAATCGAACTGTGGACGCCATTTAGCGAAATATTTTCCTTTTACTAATATTTATACTGCATGCTACATATATATATATATATATATATATATATATATATATATATATATATATATATATATACATATATGTATATTGAAAACAAATAGAAATAAGTTTTTTGAAAGTAGAAACAAATGATGAAACAAGTAGTTTTGGATGTATAATTTGTTTTGCAGGAAAGCTATTTGCTGAAAAAAGAGGATTTTTTCTTATTTGACTGTTTGTTTTTAATCAAAGTAATTTTCTAGTGTAAACACACAAGTGATTTGGTAAATATTGTGTAGAATTATGTTTATAGTATTTATCAAATTATGCTTATTATATAAAAATGGTTTGCGCAATATATTCAATATATTTAATTTTCAATTAATTTCTTAAAAACTTTTAATCTATTAACTTTTATATTAACGTAAAATATTTTCTGAAAATACTAGAAATGTACTTATTTCGAAAGATTAAATTAACCATTATCAGTATGTATACAATGTCGCAGTGCCATTGAATAAAGTGTCAAAAAAAAAAAAAAAAGTAAACAACCAATGACAAGTAAACATAGTTAATATATATATATATAAATTGAAATCAATGTTCAGAACACATTATGAAAAAAAAAAAGTCAGAATTTTATAAATGACAAGATTTACAGCATAGAATCTATTACATTTTACTAATAAATAAATAAACTATATCATTTCTTAAAAATAACATGCAGTCATATTTAAAAATTTTTCTTTTCTTTTTTATGCTTATCCGGATTTATTTTTTAATTATTTTTTCTTTCTCTTATCAATAGATAATAGAAAAAGGTATTGTTTTTAGTTAAAATTCTTGAAATTACGATTTTTCTATATTTGCACGTTTTGAGCAATATTTTCAATTTTGGACTATTTGAATAAATCAAATTATTTATAACTTAATAAGAAAACTTTGACATATTGGATAAGGCTTATTTATTTATTATTTTTTCAAACTATTTTTATTCTACTTTTAAAAAGTATATAAAAAGGTTTTCAAATGAAAGCCAAGGGATTCTAATGTACTTGGAGTAGTTTTCATTAAAAAAACCTTTCTCACTGAGTGATTGATATAAAAAATTCTGATAGAGATATATTTTACGTTTAGCGAATGATTAATTTAAATAACGCAAATAATGCATTCAACATTAATTTGATAATTTAGGAGAAAAAAAATCTTTATATCTAACTAATTAAATAAACATAAGGTTTTAGTGATTCACGTTCCTCGTGCTAAGCTTTGATGACAATTCCAAAGACTTGGAAGGGTACCAAACCGACAGACAATTTGAGATTCAGAAAACATATAATAATTCGCTTTTATGTATCAGATAATCAGAACATTCTGATTATCTGATACATATCTGATTATCTGAAACATTCCCTTCCCGTTAAGAAAGTAACTTTGCAGCAGAAAATCGTCACCTGTTGACCAGTAAGAACCTAAAATGAATAAAAATGATCATCATAACACTCATACACGTAATACGTCATATATATAACCTAAACAAAAAAAAATAATATTATAGTTTTAAAAATATAAAGAACACGCGTTTTTAGAAATGTGAACTAAAAAGAACAAAATATCTATCTTAGTATTAAAATGCAGGGTAAGAGAAAATCGTGTGAGTGACACATCATAATATTTACATACATTTAAATCTTTAATTAAAATAATTCAGAATTAAACAAAAACCATTTTTAAAAATCTCTCCTGACTGGGATCGAACGCTAGACCTTTAGGTTCATAGCGTGAAGCTATACCTCAACGCCACGCTGTTTACGAAGGGGAAGTCTTTTTTTACAATATAGATTTTTTGTTTGCTCCCAGAGCGGTTACAAACATACATACAAACATACATACATACAAGTGAAGCTAATAAAAGCTAGGTAAAAAAAAAAAAAAATCATTATGCAGGATTTATTTTAACTTATATTTATGAATAATCCATACAATTTTAGAACGCTTAAGAAATGTTTTGAACTGAGTTTTCTTAAGTTAAAGAACTTCTCTTCACAATCCAAGTTAAGAAAAATTAAAGAATTTCTCTTCACTATCGAAGTAAAGAAAAATTCAAGTATTTAAACTACTATAGTATGGCTTTCGTATAAAATTACACAAGAAGAAGAATCATTCCCCGCAGGTATTCCACACAACAAGTTTTTCAGAGAAATCTGCATATTATTTTCTGTGCGGAAGCTAAAAATAAAGATAAACTAAACAGAATAAAGTTTATGTTTTACATCGATAAAATGAAGCACATATTTTTAGGCATGTTCGAATATAATGTTCGAAAGGATAAAAGGTGTGGTTACATTATTATTTTGTACATTTGTCCATCTCTATACTAAGAATGTTAAATACTAAATACTTCTGGATTTTAATCTTTGTTGAAAATGCTTACGATATTGCAAAGAGTTAATTTTTTTATGTGCAAGTACAAATTTACGCTGATTAAATGTATTCCACTAAGTATTTTTGTAGCTCAAATTTTTACATTCATTTTTGCTTTCTTTTAGATTACCATAATTTACTAGGTTTTTACTGAATTCACAAGTATTTTTATTATGGTTATAATAAAATATAATAATGAGAAATATTTTTTTATTCTTTTCATAGTTTATAAACGATTAAAATTAAAGGTTATCACATTTTATCGAAAAACAATAAAGAATGAGTAAAGGGAAGAAAGAAAGAAGGGGTGGCGGTGAGATAAGAAGAGAGAGAAAAGAAAGAGAAGAAAAAGAAAACAGAAAGAGACAATACTGGTATTTTCTAATTTAACAGCGACTAATATTTGTACATTATATATATATATATATATATTAATAACCTTTAATATATATATATATATATATATATATATATATATACTAAATTTCACCATTTGAGAAGAGCTTAATACTAAATTGACAATTATTAAATTATATTAAATTACATATGTCATTAAGTTTCTATAATTATTTTTTTTGCAGATAAATTTGCCGAAATTTGTATCATGATTTGTTAAAACATATAGGACTTATTTTGCAACAGTGTTTTCTTGCTGCAATAAACTTTTACAACATTAAAATAAACTTACCAAATTTTGTAATTTAATATTCAAAAGGCGTACCATCAAATAGATGTCTATTTCAATTAAAACTAGTATGTTGTGGCCACCACGAGACTTTCTTCTATATTTTCCTATACAAATTCACTAAAAATCCAAGTTTTTTTTTTTTTTCGTTAAAAGTAACAAAAAATCGATAACTTCGTTTTAAATTACCACATATTTATAGTTCAACCATTCGTTTTAAAGGTATTGACGAGACCTTTGGAAAGATACCCATCTTGAAAATTTACCCCCCCCCCCCCAGAGGGTACTTCCCCCCAGGGGGGGGAAGCGATGCCCCCACATGCACAATTTTTTTTCCTAATTAACTACTACTATTAGCAATAATTCATATTAATTTTACAATCACAGGTTAAGAATAACTCTCATTATGTACATTTATACGAAATTTTGTCCTACACTACCATGCTAAAAATTTAGAAGAAATAGGATCACAGCGCCTCCTGTTGTGCGATTGATCCCAAAATCTAATCAGCACCAGTTTATGTTAGGAGCCAACTAAATACCAAGTTTTGATAATTTCGTTAAAAAAAAAAAAAAAAAAAAAAATTAAGATTTTTTTTCTGTTTTTTTTTCGTAAAAAGTAAAAAAAATCGATAACTTTGTTTTAAAGTATCACAGATTTATAGTTCAACCATTCGTTTTAAAGGTACTGATGAGACCTTTCGAAAGATACCCATCTTGAAAATTTTTGCCCTATATCACCATGTTAAAAATTTAGAAAAAGCGGGATGGCAACGCAACCTGTAAGACGATTTTCACCAAAAGTTGATAGGCACTAATTTATGTCAAGGTGCAACTACATACCAATTTGTATGAAACTCTGTCCTGTAGTTCCTGAGGTACAGTTGCCACAAAATTTTGTCACACACACACACACAGACAGGCAGACAGACAGACAGACAGACAGACATTTTCTAAAAATGGTCAAATCGTGTTTTACAGCTCTCAAAACGTGTAAATCCATCAAAAACCCGAAATCGAAAATTTTTACGAATCCAATACTTTCTTCTATTGAAGATAGAAGAAAGTAAAAATACCTGTATTTTGTGAATATATATGCTTGTGTACATATATAGTATTAACCATGTTAAAATCTGGAAAAAAGAAAAAGAAATATATATATTTTGTAATTTAAGCTATATATGTCCACGTAAGTAATATAGTATAATGTATACTAAAATCAGTTATATTGTCATATTCTTATCCCGAGATATTCAAATATAGAGAATCATGACAGTGCTTTTGTTACAAAACATCAAAAGAGGATACAATGTTGTCACTTACTGACATTAAAGTTTAAACTCTTGTTTATTTATATAGTTTGTTTTCTATTCCTTTTTTCATTTTTCTTTTTTCATTTTCATTTTCATTTTCATTTTTTATTAGTTTGTGTTTGGCATTTAATAATATGGTATCCGTGCTAAGGAATCATGTATTTTATACAAAAGTTTCATGTATACAAAAAAAATATATAACGTCTATCAATAAATAAATAAATAAATAAATAAAAATAAATAAGGTGGCACATATTTTCTGAAATACAAACTGTCATAAAGAAATTTTCATTGATAATTTTTATGTTATCCTCTACGCATAAAAAAAAAAAAAAAAAAAAAAAAAAAAAAAAACTCTTGAAGATTTTGAAAAACGGTTTTTTATTTTCATTCAACGAAACTTAACTCGATTAATATAATCGAAATATTCATTATTGTTCATTGAATACTACGTGTTTTAATAATTACTTTTTTTTTTATTTAAACTGTTTTTTTTTTTTTTTTTGACTTTTGTATGGTGTTTATGAAGAAAAAAAAAGTATATAATAAGATATAATTTTATTTTATATACTGGAGTTAAATTTTTCATTTTTGTTTTAAAAAACATATTTTTCCCAGCTAGTTAAATGAATATATTTAAACTATAATATTTACATATCAGGGGCGAGGCGTGGTTCAGATATTTATGGAAGCGCTTCCAAAAGCAGAAGAAGAATCAATTCGATCTTTCGACGAGGCTACGTTACTTGATTACTTTTTTAAAATCTTAAATGGGGGAAGCGCTGCTTCCATCGCTTCCATGGACGCTTCGCCAATGACACACACACACAGATATATATATATATATATATATATATATATATATATATATATATATATTATTTTAATTTATTCTTTTAGTCTCCAACATCTTTTTCTTTTTTTTCAAATTTTTCATAAACGTTTTTACAACTGCTATTTTGTCCATACATAAGCTATAATTTTCAAGCTTGAAAAAAATATTAATAAAGATAAAAAATACTACGATTCAAGAAGAACTGTTTAAGAAACTTGAAACTCTAAAAAATAAAAGTTAGTAAGTATATGTTTGAAAAGAAATGCTCAATGAAAGATTAAACCACCTGTCACCAATATTATTTAACAGAATTATACTAGAAAAAGTAGAAAAAAAAAATGAAAAAAGATAAGCTGTAAGGTGTAAGGTGTAAAAGAAAAGCAAACATGGATTATTATTATTTTTTTTTTTCGGTAGGAAAATATTTTTGATAACAAATTGAATTGGAAAAGATGAAATCCCGTGATATAGGAGATTACAAAATCTATAAATTACTTTTTATTTTTTGTAATGATAATGATAATTTACTTTTAGAAGAAGTAAATTCGCAATTAGAATTTTATTACAAAGAAAAAAGGTAAGTTATATTTATTTTACGTAAACAATTATTTATATACTGTTTAAAAAACAAAAAATGCAATAATGTATTATAAATGACTAATATTACTGCCCCTTCACAAAATGAAATCCTATAAAATGTTTCCTGTTTCAAAATTCATACTTAAAAAATAAGCTCTTTGCAAAATTCAAAATGTTCTTCTTGTAAATTTTCCTACTATAAAAATGATCCTTTTATAATGCTTAGGGTTAAATCACTATGAAATTTTTATTAAACATTATATATATATATATATATATATATATACTGCAAAAGATAATACGGATTTTTTTTTTCCTGACAAAAATAAATAACGAGGAAAAAGTGAAACTCGCAAATATATTTTACATTTCACACACACACACACAAAATAAATAAAAATAAATAAATAAAAATAAATGAAATAAAGAAAAAAGAAAAAAAAAAAAAAAAAAAAAAACACTTTTTGGAAAATAAAGTCAACATTAAGTAATTAATACGTTAAAAAAAATATGAAATATTTTTAGAAGTTTATGAAATTAATTATTGTAATATTTTTAAAACTTAACCTGGTTAGAAATAGAAGCCCTCTTAAAAAATTTTTTAGTCATAAAATGCCGCAAAAACATTATATCTTTAACACATAATTTCACAGATTATGTGCAATATTTGTGTGGTTTTTGTGGGAGGGAATCGTACTATTATTTAGAGAGAGATAATTTTTCATTCCAAAAAATATCAATTCTTTTGGTAAGATTTTTGCGTATAATAAGAATAGATTTCAACAAAATTTTACAAAAATGATATACTTTCAAATAAACTAATAATTTATATAAACTAATAGTAAAAACAAATTTAAAACAAGTATTATTAATTTTTTTACACTTTAGTTTGCGTACTATAAAATTAATAATAAAAATAATATTAATAATAATACATATTTGAGTATTTGATTAAATAAGTTTGCAAATATATCCAAACAAAATATTTAAAAATGAAAATGTAAAGTTATTTTATTATCACCAACAAGGATATCTGATGCTTTAAAAACTATTATGCCGTCAGTTTTATCAGTAATTTTTATTGATAAAGGTTTTATTTTATTTCTTTTTTTCCACGCGTAAATAAATAAATAAAATAAAAATTATAGAAGAATTATTTTTTATTGTCATAAGCTTGAAATTACATCTGAAAGAAAAATGTCGGTGTAAAACATAAAATTGCTTAAAATATTATAGGAATATGAAAACTTGAAAGGCGTTCCGTTTTTTGGAAAAAAAAAAAAAAATCAGAATTGCACGTGCTATAATTTTTTCTCTACGTCGCACACATACAGAAAGGCAGACAAACACTTTCTTTTATTAGATAGATAAGATTTATAAAATCGTTTAACTGCCTGCACAGTCAGAGGTTGAAATCACTCAACCACTAGGCTACCTTAATTTAAGTCATTCCTTTTTTTTTTTTTTTTTTTTTTTTAATAAATATTTATTACTAATGGTGACTGTATCAGGTTCATATTTTAATTTCCATACCTTAGATTTACAATTAATCAATTGTTCGATGTCATTTTCGATACTTGAAACTTTTATCAAACAACCAGGTAAGAATTTATTGAGTAAAGCATATTTCCCACATACTTACAGCTATGTACAAAATATTCGATATGAATTTACTTCAACAGCAAAGGAATTATTACTATTATTGTTATTATTAATTTGAAAAATGTATCAAAATATCTTATTATATGGATTTATAAACATAACAGTCAATGGTATATGCCTCTGAAAGTATTTATGAGTAAGTTAAGTGTTTATATGTATAACAATTAAGTTTTACTTGCTTTTATATCTGAATTCCTTCCCTTAAATTTGTAATTAAAGATAGAATTTCACTTTCTTCAACTGTCGAAATATATTAGTAAACCTATGTTTACATCTAAATCCCCAAACTAAACACCTTAAAAGGAGGTCTAGTTAAATTTATTAAACATATTGCAATTCAGTTGCATAACAAAATAAATAACAATGAAAAAAAAAATTGTAAATCTGCTTATTTTATCTTTTTAAATTCTTTTAAGAGTGGTGTATTTGCCATATATAAAACTAAATTTTTCAGATATTTTCTGTTACATACACAAACGCGTAATAAATTAACCGAAGACTTAATATAATTTTAAATCGGGACGGATAAATTTGAAACATGGAATTTTCTCTAAACATTAAATGCTTTTTTCACCAGTAAACTAATTTTTACTCTGTTATTAAATGCTGTTAGAAAAAGAAAAAAAATGCCATTTAGTTTCCTACCTGCGCATGATTTAAGAACTAATAGAAAGTCAAACGAAAAAAAGTTTCAAAAAAACCTTTTCATTTAAGAATTTCTCGAATTCTCGTATGCTTGTCTTTTAGTTTTCTGTCTGCGTTTAACACTAATTTTGGTTTTAAAAACTTCTAAAAGGGCAAGATATATTGTTATATATCTCGAAATTAACTATATTTCAGTATTTCAGATTTGAAAAATAAAAGTCCGTGATACTACTTTTACAAATGAATTAAAATAAGGAAATAAATGACCGTTTCAGAAATAAAATATTAAAGTTTAAAACCCGTATAATGATATATATATTAGGTGTGCCGAAAAATTCTGTATTATTGCATTAAATAATTGACACCAAAAATTCATCCTTGACAGCATTAATATAAATTTTAAAAACGTATTTTACAAACACCTGCTTTAAATTTTATATAGTTCTCTAGGATATGTTTGCGATATCAGTTACACTATTAAATATGGCAGATATTTCCAGTATACCCAATATTACCTTTTATTTTAGATCATTTATTAGAAACAACAATAGCATTTCGTTTTTTATTATGTTTGTATTATAAATGATATATATATGCACTTTATAAAAATAATTTATTTTATGAAATCAATTTACTCGATTTTTCAGAAATCTAAAAAAAAAAAAAAATCACGAAAAATATATTCGTGTTAGAAGCAACATGTTTTATCGTGCAGTTAATTATCATTTGAAAACATAGTAATCTTCAATATCATAGTAATCTGTAAAATAATATTTTAATTATATTAAACTAAGTATTATTATGAAATATAAAATGGAGTTAGTTAATCGATAACGTTGAAAAACAACACTAAGTTATAATGAATAATGTACTAATGTATAATAAATCATGTACCAAGTGAAAAACAATCTGTCAATAGATAAAACTATCACATATACGTAAATAGCTACATTTCTGAGTGTCAAATCAAGTACAGATACTAAAAATGATTTACGCTTTTATTAACAGAAAAAAAATACTTGCTAGCTAGAAAATTATATGTTGTAAATGTTTACTATGTTGAAAGAGATAGTGTTAATTAGTAATAATAATAATAATTTAAAAAAAATGCTTTTAGAAAGTTTAGATTAAAAGAAAGCTATTTACGCAGGGTCATACTAATGATTTTTTAAAATCTTCTCTAAAAAGAAAATCTTGATAATTTAGATAAATACCCGATAAAACTTTGCTATGAATCTAGGAAAAGATTTATTATGCTGTTTTGTTATTGAAATAATGAACAAATTAAGTATATACAGAAAAAAACCCAATAAAATGCTAAAAAAAGTCGATAATCGTTGCTAGAAAAATATTTCAGGATTTTTAGTCATTTTTAATTTATTTTTTTGAGATCATATCTAGAGTTATAATTAAAGTAATACTTAAAATTATACTTAAATTATTTGCAAGATTGCAAGATTATTTGTTTATATCTTTCTTTTTATTTATTTATTAATTTCATTTAATTTTCAAGTTATGTATATGTATATATAAACGTAGTCAGATTATTGTTATATATTTAACACTAAAGCAAAATGGTATAAATTACTACGATGCACAATTTATAAGCAATAACGATATATGCATTATTCAGCAATGATAGCGTCATAGTCTAGACAGAGATCAACAAAATATATAAGAGTTAATGCATAAATTATTTCACAGAACAAAATAAATATGCTTTATAAATATATTTTCGAAATTTATAGTTAGAACTTATTTCTGTGTACTTGAATTATTACTATTATTACATGTCCACCTAATAAACTTAAACATTTGTTTCATATTTGTATTAGTTACCAAATTAAATATATAAATAAATAAATAAATAAATAAAACCAAAATGCCTTACTTTAAAATATTAATGCACGTGAAAAAACGTTTAAATGTACATTATTAATAAATAAAAAAGAGTCTGTTTTAAAACAGTAACTATTGATTAAATTAAATGTGTTTAATTCTGCATCAATTTCCTGGATCGTTGTCATGCTATTTAGAATTTTCTATTTAGAATAGTATTAATTTCTGTACATCAAATTATGTAATCAAATTTTTTGTAATATTAGAATTTATATTTTTAGTCATATGTAAAATTTTTCTCTCAAAATCATAATCGAACAGAAAAAAAAAAAAAAAAAAAAAAAATCGAAAATTTTAGACTGTATTCTGTTCAACAGAACTATACATAAGAATATTTAATATTTTTAAAATAATAAATAACCATAATCAGAGCAGTTGAATTTGTCTTTTTGGTAACGTTACAGATGCGTCATTAAGAGATTAAACGAAACTGTACGATTTCTATCACTAGTACGATTGAAAATGTTATACATTATAGATGTCATTTAGAAGAATGTATTTTAAATATTCTGACACTTTGTACACCGTTAAAGAGTGTTAAATTTAAATTTTTATTTAATATGTGACGAAAAACCTCCTAGCAACACAAAAAAAACCAAATATTTTCATTCTAACATCATCGCCTCTGTTATTCAAGCATCGCGATAATAATATTGTTTGCTCATATACAATTATGAACGACGTTATAACTAAATGGATAAAATTTACTGAGATTAATCGACGTTAATACCAACTTTGAAAAAAATATCAAGGACGAAAAAACATGCGGTACGCATTGATTATTAACACTTTCCAACTGTAAGTACTTGTATAACTTTCAATGTACTTTGTTCATGTTGTCACACAACGGACAGCCAGAAGAACTAAAAAGCATACGGATAGGCTGTTTGAATTCCTAATTATTCATAAACATTGTTGGAAAGTGTTAAAAATACTTAACACACACACACACACAAAAAGAAAAAGAAAAAAAAAATCAGCCCTTATATTTTAATTTCAGCCCTTAATGTACCTGAATAATTTAATGTAGCCCTGTAAATCTCAAAGTTAACCATTTCATATTCTGTTCAAAACATGATTATAGCATATTAACAATCAATATAGTTTTCTTTATTATTTTTGCAATAGAAATTTATTTAAATGTTATTTATAATAATGTCTGTCTTAAAAAGCAACGTATTGGCTTTATTTTTTTTATTGTGTGTTTTTTTGTGTGTATGTGTCCCTGTACACAGACCAGTTGCACAGGACCTATTAATGCTCTTTTAAATAGGGAACATTCCATAGTAAACTTGAATAAGAAAAAACTTTTCTTTTATATATATATATATTGTGAAAATGTATCGAAACGCTTGAAGCGGGCACATGGACAGATAGACAGATTTACATTCGGACAGACAGATTCACAAATTCAAATTATAGGCACAATTAAAAGTTGTTAAAAAGTATTAAAAATTCTCAATTTAACAGAAAACGCAATTCAGCAAATTTTCATTAATAGCCCTTAATGTAAGTGAATATTTTTGTGGGGTCCTGTAAATCTTAATGCTAATCATACCATATTCTATATAAATTATTTTTTGTGCCTATGAATAACATGTTTTAATTTCATTAAGATTTGTTCAATGTAAATCTATTAAAAATTGGTTTATGGAATTACCTTTCATAGAGCACAATTCTTTGGAATACTTTTGGATGCCCCTGTACACAAACCAGTGGTGATTTTTACTCCATTTTCTATATAAAACATTCCATAGAGAACTTCGCATAACATATTTCAATTTCATTAAGATTTGTGTAAATAAAGGTATTAAAATGTGGATTACAGAAATACACTGTAAAAAATATGTCCTATTTGATGCCAGAAATTCTCTGCAATTTGAAAAAAAAGTACGAAAAAATTACGTTATCAGAACGTATTTTCTCAAATTACAGAGAATTTTTGGAGCAAATAGGGCATATTTTTTATAGTGTACCTGTAATAGAACGAAATGCATTGGAATACTTTCGGATGTCCCTGTATACAAACCAGTTGAGGTATTCACTCCATTTTCGGTAGGGAAATATCATAATAAGCTTGAATAGCATATATCAGTCAATATCATCAAAATCAGTTCTGCAAGTTACAGAGCAAACCAGCTCTCAACTAACACTCTCCTAGATTTGTATCCTGTCCTACATTTAACGTTCTTAGTTCTTTCAAAAATACTTTGTTTTTCCCACGATCTAAGCCTTCCAGAAAAAGAAAGAGTTGAGAATTTTTACCAAATGCGATTACATCAAATTCTTGAAAAAAGTATCACAAAAATAAGGCAATGAAAAATAAATAAATAAATAAAATAAATAAAAGAGAGAGAGAGAGAGAGAAAGAAAGATAAAGGGGGGGAATTAAAGAATTGAAGAAGAAAAAAGCAAAACATTACGGAATTTTTCGTTTTAAAATTATCTGGTGTGTCACTGACACGACTCCCTCTTACCCAGAAATAATGCTATAAATAAAGGTTTGAGATTAAGAGGTAAGATATCGGGTACTGTTATTTAAACTTATGTTAAAATTATTCAAATTAGTCTTCGGATAATTTGCTTTGTATGAGAGGGCTATCAACCCCCTCAACTCTCCTCCCGTTTCATTACTGGCTCTAGATTTAAATACAATTTCAATCTGTTATTAAAGTTAAAAGTTTACTTAAAACTATTAAGACAACTTTCACACACAACATTCCTTGGAACTTATTAGTCTTCATCAAACATTTCCAGCAACAAATTTATATTAATTTGAAAATACAACTTTTGGATCTCCTGAAATTATTCTTTTTTAAGTTACTCTAAGACACACAAAGAAATATAAAACGTTAAAAAACTTGACTTCGGTATTTAGAAAGCCTTAGAACGTGTATATATGCAAAAAAACAAGCGATCAATATTTAGCTTAAAAACATACATTATTTATCATATGTCTATGAGGAATTCATTTCAATTCCTGAGCAGCTTTCCTGCACATGGTAAAATATTATAGTAAAGCCCTTCCACTAACAATAAAAAAAATAATGTTATCGCTTAAATATTTGCAGCTCCTTATATCTTTTGAATATTAGGTACAATCCGCATGGTGGACCTAAATATAATCCTATAGTGATAATACATGGCACAACCTGAAATACACTTCCACCAATTTTCAACTATTGTTGCACTATAATCTGGTTCTTTTGTGTAGCCCTGTAAGCGAACAGTGAATGATATCCCTACCATATTCTCCAGGAGATATTTTTTTACGTATATAAAAAATATACATTCATTTCGTTTGGTTTAGTGCAGTCTATAGACGTTCTCTTTGGTGTCCCTGCACACGAACCATATGCTTCATCTCAACGAAAAGCTAAGTGTAGCATCCCTATATGATACAGATTTAGTATATCAAGTTTGGTCTTTCTGCTATTATTTGTTCTTGAGATATGCTGATAACAGACAGACACACACACATACCAACCGTTAAAAACATGATGTTCGGATTCAGGGGACCTTAAAACGTGTAAATATAACAAAAACTCACTTTCGAAAATTTGACCCCAAAACAATACTTTTTTTTTTTAACATATGTGTAAAAGAAAGTAAAAATGGAATTGAATTAAACCGTTAAATGTCCTGTGTTATAAATCCGAAAGTTAAATTTAGTTATTAAATATGTGTCAAAGACGTTCCGTTTGAAAAAGTTTTGTGAAAACACATTTAAAGTCGATTATTTTATAAATTGTTGCATTTTAATGATAAGGCGATTGCTGGTTCAAGCACCTGACAACTACTGGTGAAATCCGTTTTTCGAATTGCGAATACTGTTGCATTTTTCTTAAGTTCAATTTTAATTTATTTTTTATAAAATATACTTAACGTATTGAAAGATTGAATGTGTTTATCGATAACGAAGGTTCAGTGTATAAAATACATGACAGTATAATAACGACACATGAATATCACGCGAATAACCGGCTGAAACAACAAATATTTTGAAAATAAGGCCTTAAGTGTGGCGAACAATGACGCCGTTACCTATATGAATTTCATAATAAAAATACTCAAAAAATTGTATAATTAATTCAGCAAACTTTCCATGCTGTTACTAGAGTTTGTCTTACAGATAATGTTTTCACAAAAAAGGGACCTTAAATCAATCTAAAACAATGCAGTTCTACTTTTATGTGTGTTCTCTAGGTTTGGTAATGGTTCAAATGTCAAACAGCTTACAGATTGAGGAGAAGGTAGAGAATTAGTAATAAAATTTTCTAAAACGGTATAATAGCTACTAGAGCACAACATGTACAAACTACACAGTGAGATTCTATTAATGAATTGGTGTAGGTGTTCAAATGATGTAGGTACGGAGACAAACTGATTACTCGATGATTCAAGGCTCTCTCAAAATAAAAGCTAAATTATAATTTATTTTTTTTATTCAATGGATGCCCAATAAGAATTCAGTGATTTCGCTGATTGTAAATAATTATTGATAAAACCCCTAACATCTTTCTTTTTTTTTCGAGAAGAACTTAAATTATGTTCATTCTATTTCTCGTAACGTTTTAAATTTATGTTATACTTGTTTGGAGTTTGCATATAAGTTGCTCAATATCTTTCGTTATTAAATTATGCAAATAAAATTTTTAAAGAGCATGCGTAGTTAAAAATTATTTAGTAAAAGTTCTTGTATTTCGCAAGATATTTAACGTTTTTGCATTCTGATTGTTGTATGCTGTGTCTAATTTTGTATGCCATATTTTCTAAAAATGGCTTTGCACTGGATCTAATACCCTACGTGTTATAATAATAATAATTAAAAAAAAAATGGAAATTATTTTTGCAGTTTTTTAAAGAAACCGTTATATCTCCATGAATATATGTGGTAGCCTCATAAAATGTTATACAGATAATGAGAAAAGTCCTCTTAACCGCATGCTACAGCCAAAACACATTTAAAGAATTACTTTTTACAAGGTAATCCAAGGCATTTTGATTTTTTTTAATATTTATTGGTCTCATTTTTCTTTTCAGGACACAACTTTCGCTGAAAAATATGAGGTATAACACGTTTTTTACATTACCAAAGTTTCAAGATTATTCTTTAAAAAAAAACTTTTCTAGACATTTAACAAAATGTCTAAATTCGAAAGTGACCAAATTCTCATCGGTAGATAGTGTATATATATATATATATGATCCATAGTTAAAAATATACATTACACTGTTGACCTCCTGGGTTGCGGATTATACAGCGGATCTAAAAAAAATGTTAAGTTAAAGTAACGAATTATTATATAACAAAAATATACAAACATTCTTGTAACGTATTTTTTGAAACAGTTAAACTAAGCTGTTTTATGAAACGTTTCTTTGTGGAAATTTCATCGAAACCAATAAATAACATTGGAAAAGAGAATGATATTTTTGTAAGTATCTGATCCGAAATAAGGCTGTTGTGAAGTAAACGCAAATGAAAATCTGGCATAAATCAACTATGTGAATTCGATTACCCACTAAATCACACATTATAAACTATTTTTACAGATAAAGTCGACAGAAAACTCAAGACTCAATTAACCAAACACCTAACAATTATCCTGTAGTAGTGAGCTAATACATACTTCGTACAGGAAATGAAAGAGAATTTATATACCAAGTTTAAAGAAAACCAGTACAGCCGTATTTTTATACACAAATTTCCGATATCTAAAACTATTCTACCTAATGTGGACGTCTGTCAATTTTTCCGAGGTAATTAATTTTTATTAAGTATTGTCTAATATAAATAAATATATATATTTTTTAATGTGAAAGAAATACACAAATTAAATTTATGTACATTGAAAATAAAACAATTTACTTATTTGAAACAAATTTTTAAAGCTTATTCTTTTATAATAATTATCAAATTCATTACTCTTCATGGAAGACAAAACATAAAGAGTTTGATGTAATTTTAGTAGAAAATAGAACACCCAATACGTCATTCTTTAGTTCTATTGACAAAAGATATCAAAAGAATTTTCTTTACGTAAAGTAAGCTATAAATGAATTAAATAATTGGATAACAAAATAATGCATAGCAAAAAAAAAAAAAAAAAAAAAGCTTACCTTACAAATAAAAGAGATTGAAGTGAATTTCTACAAATAGGTTATTTTATCTGAAATAAAATATTATTGCGGTGTATTATCCGCTCAAGTGCTTAAAAATTTGCATAGCTTTGTATTGAAAAAAAAAAAAAAAAAAAAAAAAAAGATAGTATTTTGGATTGAAAGTAAAAAAAAAAAATAAAAAAAAAAATAAAAAAAAAAATAATAATATTAATGACTTTTTACATGTTAACAAAACTAACTTGCGTAATACCAGTAGTTTTAACTTATGATCGTTACAAAAAAATACGAGAAATTCAAATAATAAAATCAAATTTTATTCCAAAAGCGTTCATAGGATGATATGTAAACATTGCGATGAATAGAAAGAAAAGCATTTTATTTTGTCACTTGAGAAATTTTCATTAATTCCACTTTATTAGTTTTAACAGATTTGGAATCAACTGATTGACAATAATTCAGACGACTGAAAAGACATATTTAATAAAATATATAAGCTGAGGTTTTATTTAAAATTTATTGAAAAAAATTTTTAATTAACTATATTTGTAGCAAGTATAGTCAGATTTAATTAAAGTAAAAAAAAAAAAATTACCATTTTATGTGCTTATATTAAATATAACAGTTTAATTTTGAAGTTTCCACAATATGACCGATGAAATAAAATAAGTTAAATGAATTGAATTTTATTACACAGTAAACGTTCTATATCAAGATATTAATACTTAAAAAGATATTTATTAAAATTAATGTGCTTAAAATAATAATAATAATAATAAAATAAAATAAAGACGCATGGTAAACTAATTTACTAAGATTTTAATCTAATAAAATAATTCTATTAATTTAATAAAATAAAATATATTTTAACTACATTTTCTTAAATATATTTCTCAATTTTAGCGCTTGTTACTTCCATTGATCCATGGACGTTCAATAATAAAATCTGTTAAAATCATCTAGACGATTCCAAAATCGAAATGTGGACATCTGTTCCAAAGCTAATTACATTTTAACAATATTTAAAAAGCGGACTGTAATTAAACAATATTTCTGAATGTTGCAGCTGATTTAAAGTTATTAGGGTAAGTGATTGTTAAAGTTATTAACATAATTTTAACCATAATGGAATTAATCATTAAAATCAAGCAAATAGAAATTAGTATTTTTAAAGAAGTATTAAATATAAAAATTGAAAGATTATCTTATATAGTTTAATCTGTGGTAAAGCGTACTAAAACAACTTTTTTTTTTTTTCCTGTTTGAATTAACAAAGCTTTATTGTTTGAGAATCAAAGTTTTTTTTTTTTTTTTTTTTTTTTTTTTTTTTTTTTTTTTACGTAAGCATATAAATGTTTTATTAAATTTTGGATAGAACCGTATTTATATAAATCAATGTATTTTGTATATTGAAATGATATAGTTTTATGCTTAATTTCTTAAAGATGTGTAATCTATTAATCTTTATGTTAACGTAAATATATATATATATATATATATATATATATATGAATTCACGGGAAATACATGTTTTTAGAAAGTTTAAATTAATCATTATGAATATATATATATATATATATATATATATATATATATATATATATACATATATAAGGTAAAGCTAGGAGAGATTGCGCACATAGGGAATCGGCACGGGGGAGTATAATGGGCGCTTTGAAACTCCAAGTATTTCTACAATATCGATAGCGGAGTGCCCACTTAAATGTGCATGTTCATTGCTTGAGCAGCCTAAGATTTAAGATTAAACGTGGTTATTTTGTCTCGTTTGAAAAAATGTTTGCTTAAATTTTCAAAGCTCTTTCTATGTTTTTATTATTATTATTATTATTATTTATAGAATGATAGCATAAAAAAACATTTTTTTAATTAAACGATTTCCGATGGACTCGTTTATAAATTTTACTTGAGGCAGGTGTTTGCATCATAGTTGCATTATTTAAAACAACGAGTGCAACGATTATAGACAACGACAGATTAGGTAAACAAACAAGAAACTATTCAATCTAAAAAGGAACGTTATTAATGTATGTTAAACATATTATCTAGTAACTAAATGTTACTTTTTATTATTTATTCTTTTTTTTTAACTGCTTCTTTAATTTATTTACTTTAAATAAAAAATTTTATTCCATTTTATTTATTTTTTATTTATTTTTTATTTATTTTTATTTATTTTTATCATTAAATTGAAATATCTACATGTAATACAAAAATATTTGTTTACAAAAACCTTAAACGAATGCCATTTAAGTTCAAGTATCAGTGTTAACAATTTAATTGTAGATAAAATTAAGCGCAATCTCTTCTACCCTATAAGAACCCAAAACAGCTCTCTTAATTTTATTACAGCTGTTGCTTTAAATCATAGTATAACAACAAAATATTAATGGAAATGCGTAGAAAAAGGAACACTTCAAAGCTATGCACCAACAGTTTAGCAAAAAATTAAAATTCAGATTTTTATAGCGTTTTGTTGAATTGTGCGCAAACTCTTGTAACTTTACCTTATATGTAATACGTAATGCTGATGAATAATGTGGCTAAAAATATTAAACAGTGAATGGCAAACAACAACAATATATACATATATATATATATATATATATATATATATATATATATATATATATAATATTTTTAGTAGTAGAAGAAAAGAATGAGAACGAAGAATAGTTAGTCCAACAATTCACCAAAGAGACATACACACGTCAAACAAAGCAACAAGATTTTCCAAATTGTTTGAATTATCAAGTTCAACAATATCGCTGACTCCAATCCACTGTACAACAATACCTGTTAAAGATTGAAATAGGACCGTGTAATTAGACACTGATGAAAAGAATGTTGACTCCCTCTATATATATAAATTAATTAATTTTCAGAACTTATGCAAATGAAAATTAGAATTTAGTAAATGACAAGAGTTAAAGAACATTTGCATCGTAGCATCGTACAGAATATGTGTGTTTGTTTGTGTGTCTGTGCGAAAGACTGTTACCAGGACAACTCTATAATAATTATCAGCGGGAGATCCAAAAGTGGTATTCCACATGGAGATGATACTTAAACTATAGCGAAACAGTTCGTGTATAGGGCATATAGAGGTATACAAGTAAGTTATGTCTATGGATTAAAATTCTAATGTTACATTTATACGGTTCTAAACAAAAAGTTATTTATATATATTCTTTATACGCATAAAAGCATGTTTCACATTAAATATGGTATAAAGAAAATTTTCCTTTGTTTTTACAGCCCCCCCCCCGCCCTAACCTTCCCGAAAAAAAAAAAAAAAAAAAAAAAAAAAAAAAACGATATATTAATGCGATACTTGAAAAAGATCGGAAATGCTTATCTATTTTTTTCTTCCTAAAAAAAAGAACAAAAAAATTTTAAATGATTTGCTTGGAACTCGCATTATTTAATAGTTATATACCGTTCAAAATTAGTCCGATATGCTTTTGAGAGAAGAATGGTGGCATAGTATTTTATAAATTTTGTAATTTAATATCAGCCTCAAATAATTTATGCATTTAGCTATAATAGTCAAAAAGTGTGTTATAAAAGCAGCTGCAGCATTGCATATAAAATTTTGCCAAAGAAAATTATTTTACTAAAAAAGCTAATAAAAAACAGAAAATATCTGCAACTTTTCTACAGAAAATTTGTGTTTCCTAAAATTACAGAAACTAAGTTTAAAATTACATCAGAACCTGTATAAATTAAAAACAATTCTGCATTCAGATAAATTTTGTAGCCGTTGATGCAGATTTCAACTGGTACTTACTATTATTTCCATTACACTACTACCGTAGGTAATAGAAGTAATGTATTTGGTCCAAAAATTCGATAACCAGATTTCACATGATTTATGCGTTTTAAGGTCCCCTGAGTCCAAAAATGTGTTTTTGGGGAATTCATCATTGTGTGTGCATGTATGTATGTATGGAATATTCTGGCTATCATATCTCCAAAGCTAATAAATATAGAACTACAAAACTTCAGAATTAAAACAGTTCTTGTGTACAGATGAATTTCCCAAATTTTGGAGAAAATTGAAAAACCGAAAGTGAGACATCGGAAACCGGAAGTAGGACCGTAAGTCCGTATCTCAAAAACGTCTCTATCGATTGTCATCCAATTTGCTATGCAAGCACTCTATTAGATATCCTGTCGAATGATATAGTGGGATAATTTAGAAAAAATGATAGGCGTCCTGTAAAAATAGTTAAATTCCAGGTCTTGGGAGCGCGTTTCTTTAAAAATGGCTGTATGTATTTTTTTCAAACTTGCCAATTTAACTCACTTTTAAATATCCTTTTGTATGTAATTATTTTTTCTCCCGTCAATAGTTGAGTTTTGGTAAAAGTTGGTATCTCAAAAACGGCTCTAACGATTTTCTTGAAAATTGTTATGAAAACCCATTCCTTTCTCATATATTGCGTGGTTATTAGAGGAAAATTAACAGTCATCTTGCTTAGGTAGGTCAGTTTTAGATCTCGGAAACTGGTATTTAAAAAATATCTCTACCATTTTTCCTTATTTTTCACCTCGCTATATGTAAGGTTCGTTTTATATGTCTTTACATGTGTGTAAAGTTTTTCTTAAGAGACAAAAATTACGTTTCTACTTTTTTAGGTTACTTTTATGTCTTATGACCACATTATCTCCAAAAAATGCATATAATACGTGTATAATAGCGGTTAATGAAAGTCGTGTGGTTGTTTCACACCAGATCTTTTTTTTTTTTTTTTTTTTTTTTTTTTTTTTATGTTTTGGATACTGAGAATTATGTATCAATGGCGGTTTAAGGAATGTTAAGCTAGAGAACAAAACATGTTACCGTTGCTCAAAGATGACATCGTCGTCTAAAAATTGGTGGGCTCAGGTTCGGTCCTCAATAGCAAAGCATTGAGACTTAGCTTGTAGAACTTATTTATTCCTAAAGTTTTTATATTGTGCCCCAAGGAAAAATGTGCTGTGTATGAATATTCTCTGTGGATATTCATATATGAATATTATTCTGTGACAAAAAAAGGTTATCGACGTATTTTTCGGATAAAAAAATCAGTAAAAAAATGTCTTCGTAGGTTGATACATTGAAATATGCTTATAAACCATCAGTAAACAAGTAAATATAATAACACAGGTCGACTTGTAAAATTTGGTTTTATAATAATGAAGATGAACCGAAAATGACAACCGAAAATGTAAAACCGAAAATGAAGTCAATTCTTCTCTATCACGTATAGTTTTTTGTCAATACACGTTGCCTACCTATGTAATTTCTTCCCTGACTCTTCCACCAATATAATTATATAGTAAGCATTATAGTATGTTTTCTTGATTAATTAAAATCATGGATACCTATTGTTGTAATAAAGAAATACTAGTGCGACGTAAAATCATACTATCCAACCAACCAACCTTTTGTTATGATGGTATATGTAAGAAACTGTGTCGGTAAGCACCCTGTATTGGCAAAAATCTGTACTTGATAGAGAAAAATAGGCTGCGTTTTCGGATTCAGCAGATCAAAATATATAAAGTTCAGCTAAAATCATCGAATCAAATCTTGTCAACTTCAATTTTGTAGGCCTGTGTAATTATGAAAAGAGTATTTAAAAGAAATATATAAGGAATCTTATATATTATTCAAACAATAGAATATATATAAATGTACTTAATTTGTAAAATTTTGCATAAAAAGGTTTTGTAAGATCATGCAAAATTTCTAATTCAATAAAATTTAATTACTCTTTGAATCAAATGTTACAAACAAGTTGAATGTCAATAATGAACGACATATTTTATGAGTTGAACAAAAACACATTGAAATTACGAAAGCAAAATTTTTGCACTTATTTATACTTTATTTATTTTTTTAAATATAATAAAATTCCAAACTCCAAAATCCAACAAACAAGTAAACTTCTTTCTTTTTAAAGACATAGTATAACAAAGCGAGAAACAGTAATTACTTTAACTAAAGTGATTAACAAAAGGGGTTTTGTTGATTCTGTGTTTGACAATGCTTATAATTTTATTTCGTGGAAAACATTTCAAATTACTCTTTGATCCACATACGTCATCTATAATTAAATCAATGTCTGTATTTGAATGCAAATAATTCCTAATTTGAAGAAGAGAAGTTTGTGAGTGTGTAAATGTTTGTTTCATTTGTATGATTGTAATTTTAACTCGATAATGTAAATAAACAAGGATTCTGATTATTGATGCATTATTAATAAAATGAATTAATAAAATTAACATTTTCTAATGTAAAAATTTTACAACATAGTAATAAAGCATTTTACACATATTAAATCAGTATTTACATTTACACCCTTGCATCATTTACGACTGGAAAACATAAGAAAACACACGGAGTTTTGAAATAAAAATAATAAATCATGAAATTTACTAACTGAAGTTAAAGAAACCTTATTTTACAGCTTCAGTTTTGGACATGGTGTAGGCGCTTTTGTGAGGGTACCCCCCCCTCCATTATCAGCATTTGTATGATAGTGTGTGACGCTGCTTTATAGTCTTTCTTCTTGCATCTTTCTACCATCCAATTTGTCTTCGAGTAGATGGCGCCATAGTCGGCTAAACCAGATTTCGATTCGTTGCCATAGCACAATTTTCAATTTTCTATGTTTTCAACAGGTATTCGGAGATATTGCAGTTTCTTTAATTTTAGTTAATATAAATAAATTTCAAATAAGTTATATTTAATTATTTAAGTAAGAAAATTAGTTATTTGGTTATTATTATTATTTTAACAATTTATAACTAGAGTTATATATATATATATATATTAAATATTAATTAAAGAGTCTTCAAAATTTTTTACTATAATGATGTTTGAAAATTTACCCCAGAAAATAACCGATAGAAAAATATTATGTTATTTTAAAAACTTTCTTCTATTTCATTCTGTTTACTTGCCCAGAAATTTAATCTACATAGCACCGCACAGTGAGATTTTACATGATCAGTTGGTTAAAATTTTCACTAATAGATGCTAAGATATGCAATATCTGGAAAATCATAAAATGTGAGAAATAGAAAACTACTTTTTAGCCAAGATTAAACAAAACTGAAGAAGCAAAACTTCTCATAATAAATCTCTCATATATCAAATTTATTTCATTTACATATATTACAGAAGCAGAGATATAGCCTACACACAAGCGAAAAATATTGTAGAGCACTGCCACCTGTTATTGATATGATATGAATCGGCGTATATCTATTTCTCATTCTATATCTATTTCATTTGAATAAAAATAGAGAACAACTTTTCCACTGTAATTTTATAGCACCACAGTTTGAATGATTTATTCTAAAATATAATCAGCACCAATATAAACCAAAGTCTAACGAAAAATAATGTTTTCTGAAGTAGGTGCATTAATTCATGAGCTGCAGCGTTCACAAAAGTTACCCTCCATTTATCTCCCAGATATATACCAACTCACAAAAACACTCTGTGAGACATTTTCTAAAATGCTCAAATTTTGTTCAGATTATCATCTCAAATACATCATAATCCCAGGGTCGAATTATATTACGAATGCTAAAATTTCTTCCCGGTTATGTAGCAGAAAGTGAATATAAAATAAAATAAAGTTTTGTTTTAATTATCCTTTGTAAAAAAATTATCAAAGAAAAATCCTGAAAAATGTGTGCTACTAGTAAGCTTATACTGTTGTATAATTGAATCCAAGAATTTTAATTCTATGTTGTTAAGTTTGACAGGAACCTGTTTCTGAACATTCTATTGAGAAAAGCTTGTTTTAATTTTTAGCATAAAAAACACAATATTTAATGAAATCAAACTAACTTAATTTTTATTTCTATTAAGAAAAAAATTGAATATAATTTTCTTTGGGAAGAAAAAAATATAATTTTAAAACGAAAAACATTTCATTAAGCATGAGTTCAGTTAACTTCTAGTTTAGAATAGTTCTTAAAATATTAGAATGCTTGCGAAATGTTACTAAGTGAATTCTGTTATGTCAAAAAAATTCTATTCACTATCCCAACTTAAGTCGAATTCAGGTACTTAAAATTCTCTAGTAAGATATCGTATAAAATATTAAAAAAAAAAAAAAAAAAAAAAAAAAAAATGTAACAAGAAAAAAATATTGCCCACAGATATTCTTCAGGATACGTTTTCACAAAATATTAATATTCTTTGCTGCAAAGAAGCTCAAAATGAAGGTAAAAATCCATAGAATATTCTTTAGATAGAAAAAATGCAATAAATATGTTATTTTCCATCTGTATATTATGTAGTTTAGAAGGAAATTAAATATAATTACATTAAAAACTGATTTATGCTTATACATTCTAAATATTGGGCATTAAGTATTCCCGGATTTTATGTTATTGATGAAAACACTAATGCCATTATGGTTAGTTAAAAGTTTATAAGTTTGAATGCATACTTTCATGCAGTTAAATGCATATAATGAATCTAGTGGATAATTTTAGAGTTTTATTTTTTTTTTATTAACCATAAATAAGTATATTACGCTCATCTTACGTTAAATTTCATAACGTTCATAACAGAGTTTATTATTTAAAAAGATATATATATATATATATATATATATATTTTATATATATATATATATATATATATATATAGTTTACAATGCTAAATATATAGTGTAACGCATTATATTAAAAGGGAAAAAAAAAAAATTTTGGTCTAAATAAGCAGCAACCTGTTTATTTTAGAAATTTTGTTCTAAATCTTACAATTTTTGTATTTAGTATTAAACTGATACTGCAAAAATGTTCTAAACATATACAATACAATTTTCGAAAAATATGCGTTTCTTTTAAATTAGTTAAAACTAATATCATATTTTTGAGGAAATGTAAAATTTTATTTTAACACTTTCAGGGACAGTGAATGCAGTAAAATTAGGTGTATATTATATTCTAACTAATTTTGATTCTTAATTCCAAAAGCACATCTTAAAAATTTATTACAAAGTTTTTTTAATAGTAATATGCAGCAAATTCTCGTACAAGGCGGTGGCAGAGATGACAAATGACTAAAACAAATTTATTTTTTAACACCACTAAATATTTATAGTACTAATCTATTGGTTCATACACTCGATTTTGCTTATGTATAAAGCAGTTGCTTTAATATAAAATTATTGGTGTTAAAAAATAAAATTGTAATAATTTTGAGGCAAACTTGCACCCGCGTTGTACGAGACATTACTGTAGAAGAGAATTTTCATTTATTTCTTTTGTTTTAAACTTGTTAGCAAATTTTAGTTTATAAAAAAGAGTCGAAATCTCCTTATATATGAAAGGATTAAATAATCCATAATTATTGTAAGATATACTCGCAGCAATAAAAAATTCAATTATTGCATAATTAAAAAAAAATAATAATTAAATAAAGAAGCATGCAAATCGTATTTTAGCAACAAGATTTTCAGTCCAAAGTAAAGTTAATATTACATGTATTCTATGAATTTATAATTTCGAAGACAAATCATTTTAATATATTTTTTAATTAAAAAATACCTTTAAAATAAAATATTTTAATAAAAACATCCGAATAATACGAAAGCTAGAAACTAAAAGAAAAAGCAATATTTTCGAATTTTTAATATATATACCACTGGCCATTAAAATTGCTACACCAAGAAGGAATAATAATAACTGAATGAAATTTGTTGGACACATACATTATAGCAGGAAGAACAATTGATTAAAATTTCAGGAAATTTCGAGTTATATGTACTGAGAAAACAGTACATAAATCAGTGACCTCTGTGAGCAATAATAGCACTTATTTGCCCAGACATTGAGCCGAACAGCGATTGGATGACATGTAGGGATAGAGCACTTAATGATGTTTTAACACGATGCCACACTTCATCGATCGAAGTTACTGGTGAGTGGTGGGGGACCAGTCGCTTTTCAACGATTATACAGTCATTTCATTGGTGCGAGATCAGGAGAACGCACTTGCCAGAGCAACAGTCGATAACATTCTGTATCAAAGAAGGTCCGAACAATACAAACAACTAGCAGTCGTGCATTATCTTGCTTAATTTTTGCGCTACGGACGCCTCAAATACAGGGCAGTTGGGCGGGCTTTAACCCATCAGAAATTTAATGGCCGCTGTTCAGAGTGCCAGGAATACGAACAAGAGGTAATCGAGACGTGTATCCAATGGGAACCCATAACATCATTGAGAATGATGGACAATATAATGATGTCGAATCCCAGTTGGCAATTTGCATTATTCATAATACCGTAAAATACGGATAAGGCAATCTTGATGCTGTAAACAGGATTGTGATTTGTCTGAAAAGAGACTTCACGCCATTCCTGCGTCCAGGTTCATCGATGATCAAACATTAATGGCGCCCATATTAGTGATGCAGTTTTGAGGGTAATCAAAATTTTTGGAAGCCGCATACTGAGTCACCACCTGGATTGATGGTATGTGGTACCATTGGATACACGCCCCGATCACTTCTTGTTTTCATTCCCGCCACTCTGAATAGCAGCCATTACATTTCTGACGAGTTAAGGCCCATCGCTCTGCCCTATATTCAAGGCCTCCGAAGCGAAACATTTAAGCAGGACAAGGCACGACCGCATTTTGTCCGTATTTTCTGGACCTTCATTGATGCCGTATGTCTTCGAAAGTTGCTCTGGCCAGCGCGTTCTCCTGATCTCGCACCAATGAAAATGACTGTTTAATCGTTGAAAAGCCACTGGCCCCCCACCACTCACCAGTAACTTCGATCGATGACTTGTGGCATCGTGTTAAAACATCATGAAGTGCTCTTTCCGTACATGTCATCCAATCACTGTTCGATTCAATGCCTATGCAGATAAGTCCTGTTATTGCTCACAGAGGTCGCTGCTTTATGTACTGTTTTCTCAGTACATCTTACTCTAAATTTCCTGAAATTTTAATCCATTGTTCTTCCTACCATAATGTATGTGTCCAACAAATTTCATTCGATTATTATTATTCCGTCTTGGTGTAGCAATTTTAATAACCAGTAGTGTATATACACTAAACGTCAAAAAAAAAAAAAAAAAAAAAAAAAAAAAACGCACTTGGATATTCTCCTTTTCACTTTCTACGACCGCCAATTTTATCGTTTAAAAAGCAAATTCTCGAACAGATTTTATTATGTTGTCCTCCACATACACTTTAGCATTGAGTCAAGTGTTAAGAACAAAATGAAATTGTCAGGAAAATTGCAATTTTAGAAATTATTTCAAAATGGTAATAATAAGGCAGTTAACGATGACACAAAAAGTATTAATTTTTGAATGAAAAAAAAAAATATATATATATATTTTAATACGTGGGATTGAAAAATTATTAAATGTTAACGAAATATTGGTAAAATGGTTTTTAGCAAGATATAAAAATTTTGGGCCTCTTAAACTGTAAATTTGGATTTAGGCGGCCACATTGCTCATCGAAGCAAGATAACCGCAAGATTAAAAGCAAATAATTAAAAAATCTATTTGTATTACATTTATAATATAAAAGAGATTCAGGAAAAGTGTTTGGAAGCATAATTTCTTTAACTACAGTGCAGCAACTATTAAACAAAGCAGGTTTAAAGGAAAGAAAATTTGAAAAAAATTCCATTCTTAGCAAGACCTCAGATGGCTAAAAAAATATAAAAAAAATGATTAGTTAATTATTGGGCTGAACTGGTTCTCTCCGATGAGTCAAGTTTAACTTATTTCGAGCTAAAGAAAATCTGACAACGATCATATGACGGATTTGATGAAAATCGCACTTTAAAAAGAGTAACACATTCTCCGTACACTATTGTACGGAGATGCATAACTTTTCAAACAATCGGGCAAATTTTTATGCTCAAGGAATCAATTAACTCGAAATAAAACACAGTCTTTATAAAAGTGGTGCCTGACCGACTATTTTGGAGATTTCTGCAAACAGCATTTTAGGATGAAAATGCACCTTACTACACGGCGTCTGTGGTAAGTTTATTTACTTGAAATAGTCAAAATTTCCTACCCATTTCCATGAGAACCTATAATTATGTAAGTAATCATATCTTTTTTCACTTTAAGTTAAATTCGACGAAGGTTATACTAGAATTTCTTCTTTACCAGACATGGAAATAATTCTAATCACGATTCGCTCGAAAATTTTTCGTCTATAAAAAGGCGGGGGAGAGGGGAGAGGATTCGAAATTTGCAGTCTAGAACTCTGCCAGAACTAGAAAAAAATATTTGTGATATTTGGCACGTTGAAATTTCTGACATTTATATTTAAACACTGTATAATACTACCTCATTGTGCATTGAAGTAGTAATTCCATATAAAGGTGGAATTAACCCAATGCAAAATGCATATTTTTAATAAAAAAATGCTCAGATCTAACAACTAATTAGTTTTATTTCATATATTAAAATACAACTTGTTTATTTCATATAAAAAATCATAATAGAATAGAAGGTGTATGGTTATTGCATTATGTTCAAAAAGAAAGTTTTGGGCAGATTTTAATAAAGTACTTCGTAGAGTGTAATAAAGCGAATTATTAAAACGAAAATGTACGTAGGTATCATTTTATCCCTTTGATATTATGCAAACAAAACAGTTTTATTTGTTTCACCCATTAATTTTAAAGTTATTACAAATAAAAGGGTATAAGCCTTTTTTTTTTTTTTTTTTGTCCTTAGTGTATATATATGGTACGGCAGGTCTGATTTGGATTAAACAAGAAAGAAAAATCATGCAGTACGCATAGATTAGTAACACTTTCCAACTGTACGTAATTGTTGTATCGAATAACTTTTAACTCTTTGCCTACGTTATCATACAACAGACAGAAGGACTGAAATACATACAGATACACTAATTGATTTTAAATTACTCTTAGGAATTTTGGAAAGAGTTAAAAAGTCTTAACGCAAAAGAAAATGCAGCCATTAGTTTATAATTGCTGCTTTTGATCTCTCTGAATATTTTAGTGTAGCCCTATAAATCAGAGAGTTAATCATATAATAGTCTATACAAATGTTATTTTATAATATTAACAATACATTTCAATATTTTAAAGATTTTTACAGTAGAAAGATTTTTAAATATAACTTTCAAAAATTCTGTCCTAAAACGTTTTTTTTTTTGTTGTTGTTGTTGTTGTCCCTGTAAACAAACTAGTTATACAGGACCTATTAATGTCATTTTAAATCGGGAATATTCTATAGGGAAAATATTTATAAAAATAACACTCATAGAACACAATGCTTTCGAATGATTTTGGGTGTCCCTGTACACAAACCAGAAGAGATATTCACTCCCTTTTCAATACGGAACACCCGATAGTGAACTTCAATAAAATATATCAGTTTCGAGAAATTCTATAAATATTTACAGGAGTTAGAGCGCGGGCAGAGAGGCAGACAGACAGATGGACAGATACGCAAACAGAAATCATATTCACACTTGAAAATGTTAGAAAGTGTTAAAAACGATTAATGTAAACGAAAGTACAATTCTAGAATTTTTTTTAAAAATAGCTCTTAATATAAATGGATATTTTTGTGTCATTCTGTAAATCTAATGCTAATCATGCTATATTCTATGCAAAGCATTTTTTTGAGCATATAAATAACATATTTCAATTTTCTAAAACTTCGTGGAAAGTAAAGTTATTAAAATTTGATTTATAGAAATATCTCTTATAGAACGCAATGCTTTGGAATACTTTTAATTGTCCCTGTACATAAATCGGTGGTGGTATTTCCTCCATTTTATACAGGAAACATCCAATAGAGAACTTGAATAACATATTTCAATTTAATTGAGATATGTCTACAGTTATGGTATGGAAATATAGTTTATAGAAATACCTCTCATAGAACACAATGCTTTGAAATAATTTCGGGTGTCCCTGTACACAAACCAGTAGAGGTATAAAATCCATTTTCAATAGGGAACATCCGATAGTGAATTAAAATAACATATATCAGTTTCAAGAAATTCCAAAAATATTTACGGGAGTCAGAGCTCGGACAGACAGACGGGCAGACATAGAGACGGACAGGCAAATGCACAAAACTGAAATCATATTCACACTTAAAAACTGTTGGAAAGTGTTAAAAACGCTTAATGTAAACGAAAGTACAATTCTAGCAATTTTTTATTAATAGCTCTTAATGTAACTGGATATTTTTGTGCCAACCTGTAAATCTAATGCTATTCATGCTATATTCTGGGCAAAGCATTCTTTTGTGCATATAAATAACATATTTCAATTTCAAAAAACTTCGTGGAAAGTAAAGTTAATAAAATTTTATTTATAGAAATATCTCTCATAGAACGCAATGCTTTAGAATACTTTTGAGTGTCTCAGTACATAAACTGGTGTTGGTATTTCCTCCGTTTTATACAGGAAGCATCCAATAGTGAACTTGAATAACATATTTCAATTTCATTAAAATGTGTCTACAGTAAAGCTATGAAAATATGGTTTATAGAAATACCTCTCATAGAACACAATGCTTTGAAGTAATTTCGAGTGTCCCTGTATACAAATCAGTAGAGGTATAAACTGCATTTTCAATAGGGAACGTCCTATAGTGATCTTGAATAACATATTTCAATTTCATTAAGATATGTCTACCGTAAAGGTATGAAAATATGGTTTATAAAAATATCTCTCATAGAACACAATGCTTCGAAATACTTT
The DNA here is from genome assembly GCA_963930645.1 of Salticus scenicus. Taxonomy (NCBI): domain Eukaryota; kingdom Metazoa; phylum Arthropoda; class Arachnida; order Araneae; family Salticidae; genus Salticus; species Salticus scenicus. The sequence goes on along the minus strand of OZ005654.1, from coordinate 76,228,163 downwards.
CGGGTGTCCCTGTACAGAAACTAGTAGAGGTATAAACTCCATTTTCAATAGGGAACGTCCGATAGTCAACTTGAATAACATATATCAGTTTCAAGAAATTCCATAAATATTTACGAGAGTTAGAGCGCGGAAAGACAGACGGACAGACGGACAGACAGACAGACAGACAGACGGACAGACAGACAGACAGACATACAGACAAACCGAAGTCATAAACACTTTTCAACTTTGTTGGAAAGTGTTAAAAATGTCCATTAAATAGAAAAGCATCCCAACTCTACAGAGATTTAATTGTTATTCATTTTTTTTATTGATACGTTTCATTATCTCTTTAATTTTTTGAGTTTAACATTTAACGTTATATACAGAAAAATATATATTTATCATAAAGCGTATAATAATATAGATTAGTAATAAAGCATTATACATGTTTATTTAAGTATAAACTTTCTTAACTGTCCGTATTATTCTATATTTTCTGTTGACTTTTATGCATTAAATATACATAAATATTTTAAAAACGAATGTTTGTTTATTGATTTTAAATATTTTTTAATTCAGGAATTTAAAATATTATTTTTTTAATAAATACCATGCTAAAATTTGAATTTATAAATTTATGCATGTAAAAATGCAAATTTTAGCTATTTTATACGTGGGTCTTCACAAATATGCAGTTCATTTTTGCCAAACAACTCTTTATCAAAAACAATAAGAAATGTTTATTTAATACATTTATATATTTTATTACTGTATTGAAAAAATATATATAAATATATTATTTTGTACATTTACACTATACGTTTTAAATTAATTTACTTAAAATAAATAAAGTAAATTAAATTTTTTGGAAATAGATTCATTTCTTTTAAAGATTTTTTATATCACAACAATTTTACAAAAGTTCTTCCCGGCTATATTTCTGCTCATACATAAAATATGATTTTCAATGTTGAAAAAGTAGTAATAAAGATTAAAAATAGAACTGTCTGAGAAAGCTGAAAATTTCGGAGTATAAAAGTTAGCGAGAATAAAACAGAAGAAAATGATTTTATGAAAGATTAAACCACCTGTCACCAATAATATTCAACAGAACCACATAAAAAAAAAAAAAAAAAAAAAAAAAAAAAAAATAGTGGGATAAAAGAAAAGCTGTAAGAGATAAAAGAAAAGTAAACATGGAAAAAGTAAAGAAAAAGAAATATTTTTGTAGAATGAAAAATATTTCTGATAACAAATTGAATTAGAAATGAACAAATTCTGTCTTACTCAGAAGATTATGAAATCTATAAAATAACTCATTTTGTTTAATTAATATATAATTTTATGTAATCATTCTATAGTTTCATAAGTAAGTTCGAAATTAGATTTTTACTATAAAGGGAAATGATAGCAATTTTTTTTAATTTTACATTAAAACTATATTTTTACTGCTCGGAAAAATATGCAAAAGTTTAATGTCATTCGTTAGTAATGCAGTAATAATTCCCTTCAAAAATTTCTGATGCATGAAAATTACTCCTTTAAAATTTTTAATGAAATGTATCTCTTTCACAAAATTCAAATGCATCAAGTAATCCCTTCACATAATTCGAATTCACAATGACGGGCCTTTCGCAAAAATTATTAAAATATATCTATATATCTATTTATATTACTATTTAAAATTATTAAAAATTTGAAATTGATTACTGTTTAATTATTTTGCTTCCATTTATCAGATCCATTGCAATCCATTCGCAATCCATTTATCAGAAGTATGGCATAAGAATTATTTTTTCAGACTTAGCAGACTTCTGAAAAAAATCATTCCCTGTATGAGGAGGGAACTTCCCTGAGAAAGACCTTTATGTAGTTTGGATTTCAGTTATTTATTTCGTAAGTTTCTTTTCATATATATAGTATATTCGAATATATATTTTAAAATTTAACTTTTTAATAGAAAATGGTCGAGTGTTTTTAACTTTCATTGATTTATTTCCCCTTCATATTACACCAAAGCTAATGCTCTGTATTTTAATGATGTTAGAGTTACATATAACACTGTATTTTTGTCAATTTATCTTCTTACGAGAAATATACAATGCTAATAATTTTCATTGATTTTGCTTCATTAGCATTAAAAATAGTCTTTCACTGTTTTCTAAATTTGATAAAGCAATATTAAATTAACTTTGATTTGTTTTATAAAAACGTTATTCCAAGAATAATAATATAGAACCATTGTTTAAATAACGGTTCTTTACCGTGAATAAGTTTCTACACGTTAAGGTTATATAGAGTATGTTTTAGATATTTCTTTATGAAGCATTTCGTTGCAATGTATCATATGTTCATCATATGTTAATAGACGATAAAAATTTGAACAAAAATAAATAAATAAATAAATAAATAAAAAATAAATAAATGAAGAAAGAAATGGGTTTATTAGCTAATGGATTCATTCAAGCTATCGTAATAGGTTAATTCATTCCCAGCGAATATATACATACTAAGGGACAAAATAAAAGCCGCACTGCAGAAAAAATGACCTATACCTTTTTCATTTGTAATAAGTTTAATTGTTGAAACAAATAAAAATGTTTGCATAATACCAAAGAGACGGAATGATACCTATGTATATTTTCGATATAATAATTCGTTTTATTACACTCTACGAAGTACATAAAACTTTCTTTTTAAACGTAATAAAATAAACATATATTTGGTATTCGATTATGATTTATTAAATAAAATAAAAAAGCTACAATTTAATATTTAAAATAAAAATATTGATTTGTTAGATATAAACAATTACTTAATAAAAATATGTATTCTGCATTGGACAATTCTGTCTTTATATGAAATTAATGCTTTAATGTTCAATGGCATAGTATATTACAGTTTTTTAACATGAAACTCAGGATTTTCTCAGTGCCAAATATCATAAATAGTTTTTTATAGTTCTTGAAAAATTGTAGGCTGCAAATTTAGAATTCCTCATCCTCTTTTATAGACTAAACATTTCCCATGATTAAATTTTGAGATTAGGACTATTTTCAGGTCTAGAAAGAAGAAATTCTGCAATATTCTTTGTGGGATTTAACATTATAAAAAAAAAAAAAAAAAAAAAAAAAAAAAGTAATGATAACTTACAAAATTAAAGATTCTCATGGGATTGGATAGGTAATTTTAACAACTTGTATCAAATAAATTTACCATAGGCGATATGTAACAAGGTGCATTATCATCTTGAAATGCTGATTGGTGAAAAGTCTGAAATACAAACAGATGAGACGATACCTATGTACATTTTTGACTTAGTAATTCGCTTTATTACACTCTATGAAGTACTTCATAAAAACCTACATAAAACTTTCTTTTTAAACGTAATAAAATAAACCTATAGTTTGTATTCTATTATGATTTATAATATGAAATAAACAAGTTATATTTTAATATATGAAATAAAACTACTTATTTGTTAGATCTAAACAATTATTTAATAAATGTATGTACTCTAAATTGGGTAATTCCACCTTTATATGGAAATACTGATTTAATCCGCAATTGCCTTGTATTAATAAAAATCTCAAAAATTTCACTTGACATTGACTATGGAAATTTCTATAAGATTTTACTGATTTTGTCTTGATTTATTCACTACTAATATTCCTATTCAGTAAAAGGCAAAGCATCGAATAGGTGGGCAGAGCCTTGCAAGGGTTAATAATTGAAGCGAGTTGTTGGTTAGTCAGCACAACGTGTAGGATGCAGAGCTCCCTTGCTTCATACAAAAAAAATTTACGCAGTAGTAATTACGACCACGTCCTTCACGTAACAAGAAAAACACAAAATAAAATTTTAACAATTGCTCGGCATGAAATGATTGCAATGAGATAAGCTTCGACAGATATTTGATCTAAGTCAGTTTTTAAATAAACACATTTTAACTAATCTTTAACATCTCCATGGTCATCTCATAATTTAGAAAAAAAAAAAAAAAAAAAAAAAACTTATACTAAATTATACATATACAATCACCAATGATACAGCAATAATTTTATCAATATTGCTTGTTGAATAAAAATACGGTAATGTTTGTCTTTACAAAGTAACATATATTTATATATATATATATATATTTAAGTTATTAAAAATATTTTATGAGAAACTTGTTTAATTTCTTTGATTTTGTTTCAGTACAACTTCATTAATTAAGATGTTTGAAATTTCTAAGTAGCTGAAATGTTTTCCTTGGAGTATCGAACAGCGATTGGATGACAAGTGCGGGTAGAGAACTTCATGAATTTTTAACACGATGCCACAATTCATGGATCAAAGTTACTGGTGAGTGGTGGGGGGCCAGTCGCTTTTCAACGATTAAACAGTCAATTTAATTGGTGCGAGATCAGGAGAACGCGCTGTCCAGAGCAACAGTCGAACACATTCGGCATCAATGAAGGATCAGACAATATGGACAACTTGCGGTTGTGCATTGTCCTGCTTAAATGTTGCGCTTTGGAGGCCTTGAACATAGGGCAGAGCGATGGGACTTAACTCGTCAGAAATGTAATGGCTGGTATTCAGAGTGGCGGGAATGAAAACAAGAGGTGACCGGGACGTCTATCCAATGGTACAACATACCATCAATCCAGGTGGTGACTCAGTATGCGGCTACCAAAATTCTGATTATCCTCAAAACTGCATCACTGATACGGGCGCCAATAATGTGCGATCAACGATGAACCTGAACGCAGGAATGGCGTGAAGTCACTTTTCAGACAAATCACAATCCTGTTTATAGCATCAAGATTGCCTTATCCGTATTTAACGGCATTATGAATAATGCACATTGACAGCTGGAATTCGACATCATCATACTGTCTATCATTTGCAATGATGTTATGGGTTCCCATTGGATACACGTCTCGATTACTTCATGTTCGCACTCTAAACAGCGACCATTAAATTTCTGATGGGTTAAGGCCCGCCCCACTGCCCTGTATTCGAGGCCTCCGTAGCGCAAAATTATTTAAGCAAGATAATGCACGACCGCAAGTTGTAAAGTATTGTCCGGATCTTCTTTGATACAGAAAGTGTTCGACTGTTGCTCTGGCCAGCGCGTTCTCCTGATCTCGGCCCAATGAAAATGCCTGTTTAATCATTGAAAAGCGACTGCCCCAGCCCCACTCGCCATTAACTTCGATCGATGAATTCTGGCATCGTGTTGAAGCTTCAGAAAGTGCTCTACCCGTACATGTCATCCAATCGCTGTTCGATTCAATGCCTAGGCATATATGTGCTGTTATTGCTCACAGAGGTCGCTGCTTTATGTACTGTTTTCTCAGTACATATTACTCCAAATTTCTTGAAATTTTAATCAATTGTTCTTCCTACTATAATGGATGTGTCCAACAAATTTCATTCCGTTATTATCATTCCTTCTTGGTGTTGTATTTTCAATGTCGAACAGTGTATATATATATATATATATATATATATATATAATAATAGTAATAATAATAATTATTATTATTAACATGACGCTTCTGTAATTACACAAGTAAATAGCATAGCATTTTTTTTTTATTATTATTTTTTTTTTTTTTGGTATTATACATCTTTTGATAAACTATATGTTTCGTCATGACTGATAATACGACAATAGCTGCAAATCAAAACCTACATTACCGACCGTATCATAACACATTTTTTTTTCTATGTTGCATATGTCAAGGAGTTATTTATAATTTTAATTAAACTTATGTATACATATTTCGTCCATTCGTCTTTCTAATCGTAATTCTGTAAACTTAAATCTATTACATTTTTATATATCATAACTTAATTCTTAGTTTAATTTAATTTTTTGTTTAAAATGTTAATTTTTTTGAGTTGTGCATTAATTAGTGTTATTATCATTTTACTGCGAAAAGAGCTGGCAATAATTTGAGATTTTATTTATTTATTTATTTATTTATTTTTGTCGATGTTGATTCGGAGAAAATCGCTTTAAAACCTTTTCAAAATGTAAGCTTAATTAATGAAAGGATTTTCTTTAGTTTATATAAAATGAATGTTTGGATGTAAAAATGTCAAGAAAGATTAGTGCAGATTATATTAAAAAATGTTTGCTATAAGATTTTTTTTTTCCTACAGACTGTGATCTTAATCGTTTCATACATACCTTAAACAAAATATAGAATGCATGTAATATAGAAAACACGTTTCAGAGCTTCATTACAAAATGCTTTATTTCATAATTTTTATGCTATTAAACTTACTGTTCTTAAATATGTGAAAATTCTAAAATACAAAAATTCATGCATTCGTTATATTTGCAATTAATTAAAAAAATAGTGTACCTTTTCATAATTTTAAATTCTTTGAAATATGCAACTGAAAGTACTTTTAATTCTGCATAAAAATAAAATAAAATAAAAAAATAAAAAATATATATGAGTATTTATTTGTATTATGTTAAAATTTATTACTAATATGGATATCTCTGACTTTTGACAGAAGAAAGAACATAAGAAATAGCTCTTTTCTCAAATTGTAGTTATTGAAACGCATTTAATAGGAGTTGTAAGCACTCGTGTATAACAAAATATCAGTAACTGATATTGTCAAAAAGATTGCATTGTTAAAAAAAAAAAAATACGAATTTTCAAAAATTTTAATTCCAGAAATTTATTTTTCAGAATCTATATAGCGTCATTTCATCAAGATATATAAATTAAGGATGCATATTTTATAGGTCTAATTAAGAATATGTATAGTGACGTCAGAAAATGACGCATACATGCACAAACACAGATGTGTATATATATATATATTTTTTTTTTTTTTTTCGAAAATGCAATTATCTTAAAGAATTATAAAAGAATTATGATAAATGAATGATTCGTATTTTCCAGAAAACGTCAGATATAGAATGAAATATAATACGTCTGATCTATACAAAAAATTTTTATTTACGATTTTAATGTATTTTCAATATGTTTAATGCTTGGTAGTTTTGTTTCATACTTTACAATATAAAGGTTAAAAAAAAAAAAAGTTGGTCTCCTATGTGGCAATTTAGGGCACTTCAAGGGGCAACTCAGGGCAACTCAAAACATGATACTAAAAAAAAAAAAAAATCAAAGTTGAAAATTCAAAGAATACGTTGTTTACAGTATGCGTAGGAAAAATCAATTTTGCTTCCTGAGAAGTGTTCTTCGACAAATTAAAAAGTAGCAAACCATTTTTATCAAGTGCATTCAATAAAATAGAACGTTTACCTTAATTTTGATTTGTCCTTATATTTTCTATAATCAATGTGCACTATAAAATATATTGTGTACTTAAATTTAGTGTTACTTCAAAAACATTTAACTCTTTGGGTGAATGATGAATTATTTCCATACAAGAATCTTCACAAAACGTGCTTTTATACATATAATAAATTTTGTTCATTCCGTTTGTTTAAATTTGCCTTTAGATTTTCACTGTACTTACCAGTAATTTCCCCATAGACATACTGTATTTAAATTTTCTTGGATCTCCTTGTATACGAATTATTTGCTTTATCTCCACAGAAAGCTCTGTGTAGCATCCCTATATAATATACATTTAAAACACAACGTTTGGGCTTTCTGTTATTATCTGTTCTTGATATATGATGATAAAAGACAGACACGCACACAGACCAACCGCTAAAATTTAAATTTTTGATTCAGGAAACCGCAAAACGTGTAAATGTAACAAAAACTGAATTTCAAAAATTTATCCCCAAAACAATATTTTCTCTACCATGTATATGGGTAAGAGAAAGTAAAAAGCGAAAAAATATTTATGGAAATATTTATATTAATGTTTTACCTTTATGGTCTTAATTCTCACCAGCTTAAAATATTTCTTTTCCACTAGCTGATAATAATTGAATTTGAATTATCCATTTAAGTACTTTTAAAAATAAATAATACTTAAAAGTGATAAAAGTGAATGAGTTTTATATTAATTTAAAATGGCAGAATAAAATACTTACTAACCTTAAAAAAAAAAAAAAAAAAAAAAAAAAAAAAAAAAAAAAAATTATGCCAATCGAACGACCAGAAGTGGCTGAAAACACAGGTCGACCAGTAAAATTTTTATTTTATAATTTTGACCGATCTTTATCTTTTTTTGGTGCACTGAAACCGAAACTGAAGACAGTTTTTCTCTATCACGTATAGATATTTACCAATACAGGGTGTCTACCGACACGGTTTATTCAATGACTCTTCCACAAATTTAGCTACATGGTAACTGCCATTGTACGTTTCAGTTATTATTTATAATTAAATATAGAATCATACTAGAAACTACCGAAAATGAAGAGAGATATAAGATTTATTCTCTATCTATTGTTGTTTCTTTTCAATCAGGATTTGTAATAAAAAAACTGTACAGCTTTATATATATATATATATATATATATATATATTAAATTTAATATCAATGACAAAAATCAATTTGTATAGAAAAGGCGCTCAAAGCAGCACAAAATAGTATACAAAAACAAAGAATGCTGAAGAGATTGTCACAGCATAATTTAAATTTCTAGCTTAAATGGTGTTTAAATTTAACTAATTTTCTTGTTTATTAACATTGTTTGATAAGTTTCTTGTTGTTTGTTACATTTCACTTTCATCTCAGCATTCATCTTTATTTAAATATTTATATATATATCATTAAGCCTTTCATGGTCATAAATGCGTATACGCGGTCAGAGTTTTTTACTTCTAAATCATTTATTCATTGCTACGAATTTTCTAAATTGAAAACAATAAATTTCTCAGTATCCCTGATAAATTTGTAATATTATTAGTACTTAATGATTTAAAAATATATAAATCACATCCCACTAAAATGGCTTCGAAACGAAAAAAATAAAAATGGCGTGACCATGAATGGGTTAATATATTGTTTAATAATAAAATATAATTGCTTTTCAATAAGACTTAGAAATAATGAACTTCTGAAGCTGTAATATTTTTCAATATTATGCTATTTTTGAGATAATCGTTAGTATATATTTACTGATAGAAAAATACCGAAAAAATGGAACTGATGTCTTAAATAAATATTTAGAAGTATCTATTGACAAGTTCAAATATTTTCGCCGTTAATCATATTTTATATCCGCCATCGTGAATTTAAAATATAGAAAACCGAATTTCGTTTGAAGCATTATGATGTCTATTAGGAAATATGTCTGAAATAATAATAATAAAAATAATAATGGTAATAATAATTCTATACTTAAGTATGAATCATTTAAATATCTTTGTAAAATATAAAAGTGTGCAAATAAAGCAATACTGTTACCAAATAACACTAAACCGTAATTCAGAATAAACTGTAGTATAATAAATCATTTATTAGGAAGAATATCCTATCAAGGGATAAAAAAGGCATCTTTATATAAATTACATTTTTGTGTGTCAAATATATAAATGTATTGAAATTAATTTACTATAGAATTATTAAAATACACTTTTATTCTAGAATACTGCATGTTTTTAATGGAAAATTGCTAAAACAGATAATGTTAATTAGTCAAAATACTAATAATAAAAATAATAAAGCTTTTTGAATATTTAGGTTGAGACAAAAATACGGATATAAATAAAAACTACAATAGAATTAAATAATTGAGAAGTAAAACAAATGATAACTCTTAGTTGTGCATTATTTTCAAATATATTTTGACACAAATAACTAAAAATGTTTCTTTCTCTATATATAATGAAATTTTTTAGAGAATTAAGTCTTATGATAATAAAATAACGCTTTTAAAAAAGCTTATTTGACAAACGGATAAAGAGACTGAAATGAAGTTCTGCACACAGATTAATTTATTCAAAATCAAATGAGCATAACTCTTAAATGTTAAAAGAAAATATTATTGCTCAGGTTTTTCGCTCGGCAGAGTTTTGTATTGAACAAATAAAAATGTCTTATTTTGAATTAAATGTTTAAAAATGTAATGATGAGTATCTACATGTTAACAAATTTAACTTGCATAATACTATTACATTTTTAACTTCTGATTGATTAAAAATATTGCAGTAAATAAAAGATTTAAACCATTTTAGATTTTAATAACGTTTCCTAAATAATATATAAACGTACTTAAACATAGAATGAATAACTTTGTATTTTTCTGCTTGAGCAATTTATGTTAGCATAATTTTATTAAATATAATACATTTTGTAATTCTGGAGATTAACCATAATTCGGACGGTTTTGAAAACTGATTTCATATAATATATATCTTAAGCATTTGTTTGAACTTCATTAAAACGCATATTTATATAATAATAATTGTAGCAGTTGAAGTCAAACTTAACTCACATTTACAAAGAAAAATTATTTTTTTATTATACGAATTTACTTATAATTTAATAAAACACTGATTGTTTAAACAAGCTGATTAATAAATTTAAATTTGTTAAGTTGAAAATTTTGGTTCATTTCATTCAGAGAATTATCTCAATGAAATTATTGTTCCTTCAAAAGATTGTAATCAAAGTAATTATTTTAATCGCTATAATTTTTAAAAACAAATTAGTTTCAATATATCACGTATTCAAACTTCTGTCTACCGCACTAAAAAATAACAAAGCAGCATAGCAAAAAAAAAAAAAAAAAAAAAAAAAAATGCGAAACATATTTTTTTAATTATTGAAGAGTTTTTTATTTTTTTTATTTTTTATTATTTTTTTGTAATTATATGCAATAAAAATTATGCATATCACCTCATCAGAGTAATTAATAAGTATCTAGTGAGGTGATACTCCTAGTGGTGTGATATATGTATCATTGGTACATGGAGGACAAAAAGGATAGTAAGATCTTAAAACAATGTAGTAAATATTTACTTTTTATGTTACTTACTTTTTTTTCTAATATTCTTAAGAGTACTTTAATTACTTAAGAGTATTTTTTATAATTATATACAATACAAATCATTCATATCACATCATCAGAGTAATTAATGAGTAACTAGTGAGGTGATATATGTATGATTTGTACATGCAGACAAAAAGGATATTAAGACCTTAAAAAAATGTAAGAAATAATTACTTTATACGTTACTTATTTTTTTTTTCTAATATTCATTGTACATAATTCAGTTAGTATAGAAATTAATTATAACACACTTCAAGATCCTGAAAAGTGTCAAAGAAAAACAGCGAGAGCACTCTATAAAATCCTTTCTAGAACAAAAACATCTACATGTAGCATCTAGTACCTTGTAGTGAGATTAAAGTGAGGTATATACAACGTGGTTTTAATTAAACTTCCCCTATGAACAGCATCCTACAGTACATACGGGTGAACGGAATACAACGAAATTTGGTATATACACTACACCCGAATTGCACTCATGGAATTTTAAAAAAAGAAAAAAATAATTCCAAAATGTTCCCCAGAGGGAGCTTTTTCCGAAAAAAAAAAACCCATTAAATTTAACACAATAAACGACCAAAACGGAATACAGAGAAAATATTAACAATCCAGAAGAAGAATTATAACCGGAAAAAATCTATCAGTTCTAGAAAAAAAAAAAAAAATGTCGAGATTTGCATGATTGAGAAGAAGATAAAGCTTTATGCAAAGCACGTTAGGGTATAAAACGTTTGCAGACGTTGTCATGTTTTATGACAAGGTGATCAGAAATTAGTCAATAAATGTTAATATTGTTTCTGTATTTCGTTTTGGTCGTTTATTGTATTAAAGTAATGTTTTTTCCGAAAAATAGCACCCTCTAATGGACATTTTGGAACTTTTTTTTTTTTTTTCAAAATTCCGTGAGCGCATCTCGTGTATAGTGGAAGCTTCATTATAACCACTCTGTACATTCTGTTCGTATAAATACCCTTGACATTACTTCCATAAACTCGATTTTATATGCTTTTTAAACTAATGTTTCTAAATAAAATATGATACTAATTTAACTAAACATAACCGTCACTAGACAAAGGGTTAAATAAAATGCAATGTAAAATATATTTTACAATTATGTATTATAATTCAGCTAATAATAATCAAATATTTATCTATTTATCTCCTAAACATGCACCGAACCTACACGAAATTGAACTTTGGCCTTTATTTAGGGCTATATTTTAATCTCGTGCCCGTTTATTTTAAGTTAGCCTTGACTTCTAACACTGAGGATCATTGCGCTGTCTACCACAATTACAGTTACCGGACTTGGCACACTGTGCTTTTTGGTTACCAAGTCCTTGCTAAAGGGTGTATGTGTCACAGGAAAAAAATGCGATATTAGTGACACGAAGTATGGAATGCAATATGTGGTATCATCAATTTCTCCCGAAATTAGTGCGTGTTTATACTCATTATTTGCATCATGTCTGTGCGATTAGTAAACACAAAAACACATCGTGGGAATTAAACTGACATTAATAATTAAAAAAAAAATCATATATTAATTTAATTATATTTTACTAATAATGTAAGGTTATGATTATATAATTTGTTGGAGAAGATATTTTAGAAATCTTCAGCAAAGTTTATTAAAATGACAAAAAAGAAATAACCCAGGAAAGATCTTAACAAATTAATACACTGTGCAATCAAAAAACACCCTTCTATATAATTATTTTCAAAAGCGCTCCTTAGAGATTATCATGTACAAAAATTTAATTAACATAAATTCACATAATACGCAATTTGTATATTCAATATTTTCATAGACTTATCACAATAAATGCTAAAATAAATCTAACTTGTAAATCATAGAAAAGGAATAATAGAAGAGTCTCCTTTTGACTAATATACACCAAAACAAAAGCAGCATATATATATATATATATTTTTATATCGCACACTAAGTTTGGTGCATTTATATACATCAATTAAGCCGAGATAAAGTCTTCATATAAATCGATAATATTACCTATTTTCAGCGCCTGATGTCGTCCAAAATTTATTCAGAGTGAATCAATATAATTTTTAAATATCACTTTCATATACCAAGTTTGGTACAGTACAGTAATATATCATTCTTAGAATCTGAGATGTTGCCATCCTGATAACAAAGTTAATTTCAGCAAAGAAAAGTCACCTATCTTTCGACATGCGAAAAATGAAAAAAAAAAAAAAAAAAAAAAAAAAAAAACATTTTTCCTGATGACCGTCATACAAATCGTGTTTTGCGCAATTATACTTCATAAGATTTGGGGAGGAGGGGGATCAGGTTGTATGTGTTACAAAGGGCAAATTCGCACACAGCTTTTAGCGCTAAATTTGTCCTGGGAAATTCATGAGAGCTTCGGTCACAAAGTGTGGTGCTTGGATTGTTTATACGCTGAAATGGAGAAAATTGTAGCATAACAACGTTACATTTTATGCGATGCATCCCACAATCTAAAAAAAAAAACAATTTATGTCGAAATTCAACAAAGTGTAAAGATTTGTTGAATTCAGTCCATTGTTTCTGGAGATAGAGCATACGCAAATTTTGTTTTTTCTCTTTTACACGCACAGAGAAATAATTTCTAAAAATAAAGAAATCGTAATCAGAATATTTCGAAATGTTTAAATTCACCAAAATCTAGAGGCTGAAAATTTTCATGAATTCAATGCTTTCTTGTTATGTATATGTAATAAAATGAAAACAAAATATATAAGATAAACTTTTGTTAAAATTATAGTTTTGTTAAGTTTATCGAAGAAAACCTTTGAAAAATGTGTGGAGCTGGACCTCTTATATCATACAACTGCCATTATTAAACCCAAGAATTTCGATTCCGGGTTTGTTAAATTTGCTAACAACTTGTTTTTGATCAAATTATATACCAACGATGAAAACAAATTCAATTTGTATTACAATAACTTCATTTTTTATATAAATTAAAAACTAAACGCATTCAATTTAAAAAGTAAGACATTTATTTTTCTTTAAAAAAAAAGTAAAATACTATTCTAAAGTGAAAATCATTTTTGTAAAAATGATTTAATTTATCTTCTAGTTAAAAATAACTATTCAGTTTTTAGAATGTTTAAGAAACGTAGTTGAGTGAATTCTCTTGAATCGAATATTTTCTCTTCAACTACCCCATTTAATACAAATTTAAGAATCTAAAATATTCTATGACAGACTTTTCAATAAATGCGTAAGAAGAGGAAACAGTGCCCCCAGATATTCTTCAGAATAAGTTTGTCAGAAAATCTTCATATTTCTTTCTGCACCGAAGCTAAAAATAAAGGTTAGCTAAACGGAACAAAATTTAGGTTTTAGAAAGGTAAAATGTGGTACATATTTTTCGACATGTATTATAAAGTTCTAAAGTAAATGAAACGTAATTACATTATAGTTTAATGCATATTTCAGACTATAAACTACAAATGTTGTTCGTTAATTATTTCAAGATTTTAACCTACTTTTGAAAACACTAAAGTTATTAAAAAGATCTAACTTTTTATGTGTCTGCTACTTTTCCATGTAGATTAAATACGTGTTATTAATTCATTGAGTAGCAATCGAGCTCAACATTTTATATTTTATTTGATATTTTTCCGACGTTTTTATTATTAACTAGACTTAATGTATGTAACGGAATTTTGGAATTCAATTTTTATCCACTTCTAGTTCTCCGAATGACCAGATATTTTTCACACGACTTCATAAAAAATAACAATACTATACACACATATTTCCATGGACTTTTTTAATTAGAAGCACGTTCCAGGGCTAACACAAAATCTTTATATATGTATACTCATTGCCATAAAAATGTGCGTACCAAGAATTAATTGTTGGACCGTAACAAAACTTGGCACGAAGGTATGTGCCAGGCAGATATGCCTTGATTAGAAATACAGAGTGTTTGTGCATTGCGTAATGATAACACAGGGCTTTGAACATCATTCTTCTTGGATTATAAAACAGCTAAGCAGAGCTTGTTTGGTTCTACATTGACAACATTAAGACGACTCCATAAATTTAAGTTTGAATCTCGTACCGAAAACAAAACCTTTCATGACTGCAAAACAAATGCGTATAAGATTGAAATGGTGTAAATAAAGACGTTTTTGGAGCGAAGAAGATTGGAAAAATATATTATTTAGAGATGAAAAACATTTTGTGTTTCATATGGTAATATAAGACATTCGAGTTTGGAGAAAGAAGCAAGAAGCATTTGATAAAGAAAGCCTTAAACGTTCGGTAAAATTTGCAGCTAGTGTCATGGTTTGGGGTTGCATGAGCGCAGAAGGACCTGGAAAGTTATGCATCGTCTACGAAAAGGTTAACTCTCAGATATGACAAGTAATTTTAGAATATTACATGATTCCATCATCAAAAGGTTTATTTGAAGATGATTTCATCTTTCAACAAGATGTAGTGTCACCGCATACCTCGGTGTCAACTAAGAATTGGTTTCGCTAACGCAACATTAAGGTACTTTCTTGGCCACCAAACTCACCAGACATTAATCCCATCGAAAGATTATGAGGTATAATGAAGACAAAACTCCAAGAAAATCCTCCTTCAAGTAAAACTGAGTTAGTGGCACGTATTTTGGGCTAATATTGATAGAAATGTTTGTAAACACCTTGTATATAGTATGCAAGATCGATTGTACACTGCTATTAAAGCTAAAGGGGATGCTACAAAATATTAACTACCATATACTTCATATTCATTAGGTAATATTTTTGCGTAAAATAAAATGTTCTAATATTTTGAAACAATCTAATTTTATTCTAATGATTTCATGGGTTTCATAAACTTATTGTATATCTAATTTATTGTATTTAATATTTTGTAAATTCTAAAATCTTATCTAAACATTCCAGCTTTAGATTATAAGGAATTTAATTGCATTTGCTTAGTATCAAAAATAAATAAATGGAAAATATTTTATTTATTATTACTTTTTCTCAATTATTCTAATATTTTGAATTTGAGTTTCACAATGACGAGTTGAAGTCGGCGTTCATTTCACTTGATACTTGTAGAATTTGAGAAAACTAACACGAAAAGAGTTGTTTTTCTCTTTTAATGATCAGACTATGTTAAATTTAGCAATGATTTTATATAATTTTTTTATAACAATTGTTCTACATAATAAGAGCGGATGTTATATATATATATATATTTGGAAATCTCGCACTCTGCTGATAGAAATGCAAGTTTCCTGATGATGAACATTTTTATTCTTCAGCATTTAAAAATCCAATTTTCAATTCATGAATTCTCTCTCTCTCTCTTTTTTTTTCCCTTTTATCGGATCTCTTTGGTAATTTTAACCTTTTCTCTTTTCTATAAAATGTTGACTGTTTCTATTACTTTAATGGTTTTTGCAAACTATTTTCTCATCGTTAGGCTTATGTGTCATGTTTGTGTCATATCTCTTCTGCGTAAGTAATTTAACTTGATTTTACTAATCATTGGTACTCAAATTGAATTATCACCATGACAATAATTTATTCGAAATAAATCTCATTTAAAATTTAATTATATGTTGGTATTTCTATCTATCTTTTGTTTGCTGAGTGTTACAAAGGTATTAGATTATTAAAATATATATATATATATATATATATATATATATATATATATATATATATGTATATATATATATATATATATATATATATATATATGTATATATATATATATATATATATACATATATATATATATATATATAAGCAGTTTTCCGTTTTGTATATATATACGCACGTTCAAAAAACGGAAAATATATAGAGTAGAATAAATAAATTTGTAACACCTTGGAAAAATATTATTATTTTTTATTAGAAAAGTACTGAACATACACACAGTTGAGCCAAAAATAAAAGAAAAATATATAAAAACATAAAATAAAAATTTTCGGGCGCATCAAATCCTGCGTGTTACTTGCATGTGAAGGCGATATTTAAACTTAATCTTTTTACTCCTAAAAATAACAAAGAAGCGTCTTTTTTTTTTTTTTTAACCTTAATTTCTAAGATAAAATGTTCTTTTATTATTATTAAATTAAACGTTTCAAATATAATCAACGTATTAAAACTACTCACTTTAATAAATAACTCACTTTAATAAGTAATTAAAAAATAATATATATTATTAACAAATAGAAAAATACTGAGTGGTTCTAAATTACTATATTATCTCTTTCATATAATTCATATCTTTGTAATCAAAATAAATTGTACAATTTAATTTTTTTCAGTAGTATATTATTTTTGTGATAAAGAATTTCAGAGAAAATTTCGAGATAGCTAGTGATAGTTTAAACTTTTTAAAACAGGAATTCAATGATTTGTAGTTATTTTGCTTTAATCAAAAGTAATTTATTCGCTATTTAATATGTATCTTAGTCGATTTCAAATGAAAGGACAAATAATATAAATTCATCTGAAATATAATAGAGCGTATATGTAAGAATATCTTAACAATAATCTGAAAAATAATATTTAAATAAATTCGAGCTGAATATTCCTGTAGAATATAATTAGTTATTGGAAAACGTGTAAAAACTGGACTAAACTATAATGATTAATATACTAAAGTATAATAAATTATTTATTAGAAAGAAAAAAAATATAACGGAAGATAAACGTAGCACTTACATGTAAATTACTACATTTTTTAATTTGAAATCATGTAAAATTACGGTGCATGATTTATTGTTGTGTTAAAGAAAAATGTATGTTGTCTAGAAAATTAGATGTTGTTAATTTTTAAAATATTTTAAATGATAGTGTTAATTACTCAGAATAATTTTAAAAAATGCTTTTAGGAAATTCAGATTAGAAGAATTACTAACATAGGGTCATATAAAGGTTCTGAAAAATTCCGAACTGGTCTATTAAACGAAAAGTTTTATAACTTTGATAAATATTTGATAAAAAAATTTAAGTGAATCTATGTAAAGAGTAAAAAAAAAAAGAAAAAAAAAAAAAAAAAAAAAAAAGAAAAAGAAATAAATAAATAAGTAAGAAAAATATTTCGACTTGAAAGAATAATAATAAAATAAATCAATGAAAAATTTTGTGGAAAATTAAAGGAAAGTGCTAAAAAACTTACATCAATTCTTTATGTTGGCAAATAATATAATTAGTATGTTATATTATTTTTATTATTAGGACAAATTTAGAGTGCTTAAGATTTCATTCTTTTTTTTCCCTTTTTTTAGATATTGCATTATAAATACAATTATGCTTTTCACCTATTTTAATTTTCGATGCTATAAAATTGTAAACGAAAAATCTCTTTATAATTCGTATAGCACAAAAGCAAAATAATATGTTATGGAATTTATAAGCATAAATAATAAGAATAGTATGGAACAAATGAGCGTCATCATTTCAATAAAAGATCAACAAAATGTGTAAATATTAACGCATAAATTATTTCTTTGATTAAATTTAAATAATATATTTTAAATATTTATATAGTGATCATATTTCTGCTCCCCTAAGTATCACAAGAACAATTTATCAAACATATCACAGATCTGTTCGTTGAATTTGAAAATATGTTGGACAATATCTGCACTAGATATCAAAATAAATAAATTAATACAGAGAAAGTGCTCAAATACTGAGATTTTAACTATTAATCTAAGTAAAAATATTTTCTGTAAATGTTTAATACGAAACATCACATACATCTTCTTTTAAAAATAAATACATTCAATTGATATAATAATAAAAAATTCAAATTTTAAAATCATAAGTATAGATTAAGTTATCAAGTTTTGTATTATATATCGATTTACTAGTACGTTGTCTAATTTTGCACAGTACAGTTCAAATGATTTATATTTATTACTGTTGTTTAGTGCAGTCGGATTTTGTTTTTTACTAAAACTTTTATATTTAGCCATCTATGAAATATAAATTTATAAGTTATTCCGTTGTTAACATTCGCATACTCTTAAATATATTTAAAACACTTTAAACACACGCAAATATAAATTTATTTAAAAGATGTTATATTTTTTTTATTTTTTATTTATTTTTTTTTTTTTTATCCAATGCTTTTCGCTTTAATATTAAAGCATCATCAGGGATTTATGATTCGTTTCCACTGCGCAGTTTTAAATATGTTTTCTTTTTACAGTCAACAGTTAATTCTTTTAATAACGTGATATATTTTAAATATTAGCAAAAAA
The DNA here is from genome assembly GCA_963930645.1 of Salticus scenicus. Classification (NCBI taxonomy): domain Eukaryota; kingdom Metazoa; phylum Arthropoda; class Arachnida; order Araneae; family Salticidae; genus Salticus; species Salticus scenicus. Next base: position 76,208,993 of record OZ005654.1, on the reverse strand, counting down.
CAATATGAATTCCGGTAGAGGTTGGACCAAGGAGTTAAGAAAAATGAGAGAAGCTGGAACTATTGAATAAGTGAACTATTGAACGTGTTCAATTTAACTCTTTATTTTTTAGAGATTATTTATAATTCGCATACTCTAATAACAAAAAATCAAATTCAAAATTTCGAAATGTACTACTTTTATTTTATTTTACCTAATGATTATTTATAAAGTTGGTATTTTTAAAAGAATAAAAAATATAGCCAGAGGAGCCGTATTTTTCATCGACTGGTAGTGTTTATTGTACGCCATTAATTTGTAAAATAGAATTGTACTGTTTCTATCGCAATAAGGATAATAAAAAAGTTATATATGGTAGTTTTAATTCACAAGAATACAGGAGAAATAAGCTTTGACATCATGTAGAAATGTTAATAGTTTCAGTTACATTTTAATTCATTTTTTGAAAAAAAAAATAAATAAATAATATAAATAAATAAATAAATAAAAACATGTAGTCCGCACATTTTTCCTTTAATATCACATAACTTTTTTTCATTCAAACATCTTTTAATAATGATGTTTAAAATGTAATTACAAACTAATCGGCAAAATAAATGTCGGAAACCTTATTGAAATTACGATCATTTAAGAAACAAATTATTTCGTTTCGTGTAAAGAAGATATTTATTTTTGTTTTTCAACGAAATATTGTGCTACGTGTGATAATATTTCAGTCTATAAGGCAATTACAATTAATATTTGTAGGGATAGATACGTTGTCAATTAAACAAATTTATTAGAGAAGTGTGGATAAACGAAGTATCAACATGAAATAACTTAGAAAAAAATATATCATGATCGTCTTCGTAAGATATTCGCGTCATGATACGAATAAATCATTTTATTTATTTTTTTTTTAATTACAGTTGTTCTTCTGTGTGATATTTCTCTGTCTGCCGTAGAAAAAAAAAATAATATATTTTGTTAGAATAGTATATGAACATTATAGCAAGAACATCATTAAAATAACACAAATGAAAAAAAAAATAATAATAATAACTAGAATACGTCAGTTTAAAAACTTTAAAAGTTACTTCCTTAGTATTAGAGGGAAAATATTAGAATATAGTAAAAAATTAAAAATTAAAAACGCGAAAAAAAAAAAAAAAAAAAAAATGTTAAACCCCGGAGCATACCAATCACGTATGGTCCAATACCTAGCTTAAATATGTGTTTCCCTCTTTTACCCCTCATTTAAAATTGTTTCTATTCTGTGCTTTCCAAGATTCCATTTTAACTACGTCGCGTTGAGTATTGTATTTATTTTACCATGCTTGCATTAACTTCTATTCTTGATTGTTTGTATGTTTGTTTGTCCAGTACAAATCTTGCAATCGATTTTTATTTTTAACTAACTTCCCGACTAGCTAGATATTTGAAACTTCCAGGACACCTCAGAACACGGTGACAATACATTTTTGTAATACTTTTTGTCAACTTATTCATGTCCCTACTGCCTTCGTCAGCGATTATATAATTCGACCGAAAATTTATTTAACTAACTTACCGACTAGCTAGACATTTGAAACTTTCAGAATAGTTCAGAACATGGTGAAAATGCATTTTTAAAATGATTTTAGCCAACTGCTTCGGGTTTCTGTTGCCTTCGGTAGCGTTACAAGTACAAAGCTTACAATCGATTTTTCCCTCACTTCCCGACTAGCTAAACATTTGAAAATTTTAGTATAACTCAGAACACGATTACAGTACATTTTATTAATAATTTTAGTAAACTGTTTCAGGTCCCTACCGCCTTCGTCAGCGTTTATATGATCGATCGGATAATTTATTTAACGAAATTCCCGACTAGCTAGACATTTGAAACTTTCAGAATAGTTCAGAACACAGTGAAAATGTATTTTTTAAATGCTTTTAGCTAAGTGTTTCGGGCTTCTGTTGCTTTCGGCAGCGTTACCAGTACAAAGCTTGGTTTTTCAAAAATTACAAAAATTGTACAAATTGGTTTTTCACTAACTTATCGACTAGCTAGACATTTGAAACTTTTAGGATAGCTCAGATCACGGTGACAGTACACTTTTTTTTAATACTTTTACTCAACTGTTTCATGTCCCTACTGCCTTCGGTAGCGTTTATATGATTCTTTAGAAAATGTATTTAACTAACTTCTCGACCTGCTAGACATTTGAAACTTTCAGAATAGTTCAGAACACGGTGAAAATGCATTTTTAAAGTATTTTTAACCAACTGCTTCAGGACCTTGCTGCCTTCAGCAGCTTAACCAGTACAAAGCTTGCAATTGATTTATAACTAACGTCCCAGCTAGCTAGCCGTTTGAAACTTTTATAATAGCTCAAAACACGATAGCACTGATTTTTTTCTAATATTTTTAGCGAAATGTTCCGGGTTCCTGCTGCATTCGGTAGCGTTTATAGGATTCAACAAAAAATTTATAAACGTGGTATATAAAAAGTTCTTTTTATCTTGTAATTATATCTGAGACACTTTACGGAACGCACCTTTCCTCCCAGGTCTTGGCCCATGTTTGCTTCTCAAGCTTCGGTATTTTATGGTTTGAATTTTAATTTTCTTAATTTTTTTACTTTTTACCAAATTTTAAATTCATTTTCGACTAGTATGAAAAACCAAATTTTGCAAGTTCTGAAACGGCCATTTCCTCTATTTGTGATCTTTTGCTGTTGTTTATATTTTCTTTTAATATTCCAGCAGAAAGTATCTCCACTTATATTTAACACAGATTTATATTTGTTTTAGAACATTTTTTTTAAAGAGATAACTTCAGTTTCATGTAGACTGAACTTCTCGTAAAGAATTTCGGCTTATAATACGAGACACTCTGAAAACTTTGAGATACAGTCGGTAACAAAAGTATCCGAACACTAGCAAAAATCTCTGTATAAAAAAGGTACAGTTAATACTGTTTTGTTAAACAAATCATTGTCGAATTCTGTTCTCAGTCAGACTAACATCATGGTTCGACAAGGATTTATTTAACAAATTCGTATTAACTCTACTTTCTTTTATATAGGAATTTTTGTTAGTGTTCGGATACTTTTGGTACCGACTGTACAGCTAAACGGTGCATACTAAACTTACCAGTTCGTAGGAGTGTTCAATATAGTCCCATCCAATGCAATTCTGTCGGTGGATTTTTCAATGATGAAAAGCTTTAAACCACTATTTCTTGGAACCGATGAATATTATGTCTGTATAGCCCTCGAAATGTCATCATCGGACTGAAAACTAAATTACGTAAATTTTTCTTTACATTGAAAAGTAACTGAAAGTCACAAATAAAAGGATCAAGGTAGTATATAGGGATGTTTAAAAACTTTGAAGTATTTTTGTTGAAGAAATTCGATTTTTAATCTTACCGTAAGAAAATATTTATTATCATGGCGAAGCAATAATTCTCTTACATTCACTTCCTGAAGATTTTCTTTCTAGAAGACATATAGTGCTGTACAGTTAGTTGTAACTCTTGTTGGTCCCTGTAGCTCAATAACTTTGATCATCCTGTAAATCGACATAAAATCGACTGTCGGCAAAATCAACATACATATATATGTATATGTTTTACTTTTGTTGTCTTTTCACCACTAATAGGTTCAGAATAATATTCAACGAACCATACTTTAATTTTTGATGTGTTAGAACATCACAAAACGGTATGTCATATCCATCTTGAGTTATGAGTTAAGCATTAAGGCAGTTCTTCCTATGATAAATAATTTTATGATCTCTTCTTTCTGTTTCATTAGGTAAGCACATCTATTATAATAGTTAAAAAAAATTTCTATGACACATTTTCTGGGAATATAGCTGGTAAAGGTGATCCTGTGCTTTCTGGATCCAGAAGAGAACTTCTGAGAAATTCAATAAACTATCTGAATAAAGTGTCAGGAAATGGAGCTTAATATCTACATGCTAACTGTAGGTTTGGAAACAGTATTTTTTTTTGTTGTTGTTTGTTTGTTTTAACCTCATTTTAAAATCATAGAAAATCATAGAGCGATAATGTTCACGCGTCAATTTTGTTTTCCTTTTAGTTAAAATTTATTATACGACTATTATACCATAACTGTTGCCAAAAATTATGGCCTGTGACCATAAAACACTGGAACTTTACATATTTAACCAATATTTTTTTTTTAGCATTTCTCATCTGCATCTGTTTCCAAATTTTCAGATGTATCCTCGTAAAACTGACAAGCGTTACCGAGGTTCCGGTGCAGCATGATTCTTATTAAAAATAAGTTTATATTATATAATTAAATATACAATTAAATTTTCCAATTTACTTATTCATTCTGATTTTTACTAATTTTGTACTTCAAAATTAGCTAATATTAATGATCATATGCGAGATTTCAGATAATATGTTATCGTAATAATAAACACATTTCATATATTTATAATTGTTACACCAAAAAAAAAAAAAAAAAGTATGATCCGGTGTGTAACAGACGTAGCTAGAAAAATGTCACATTATAATATTTAGCATATTTTATATCCTTTTATTATTTTCCATAGGTTCTTTAAAATTTGTAAAACTACTAGTTTACACAAGTAAAAATATTATTATTTACAAGGCTTGAATGTATAAGCGTAACACAATCATTTCACTATGGCTGAGATGCTTTGTGATGGCATAATTACTTTTCTATAGAAGAAAATGCAAACTTTAGGCAAATAAGAATACTAACAATATTGGTAAAATTAGGATTTTGAAGAATATTAAAATAACAATGTTAACACAGAGAATGTTTAAAACTGAAAAAGCAGTTTACATAAAACTATTTATTTATTAATTTATTATAATCATTAATTAAAATATTAATATTAATATTAATTATTTGGTTTATTTATTTTTAAAGAGGCGGATAAGAAAACAGATTGAGATGAAAAATTAATATTTCAATCTATTTAACAATTTCAAGGGTCTTTATAAAGAGTTTTTCTGTTAGATGTAATTTGTATGTCCAAGATTTTGCTTTTTAAATATGGCATCGTTATCCCAAAATCTGTCCAAATTCGAGAAAATGTAGTAACGTGCTTGATGGTAGTGCAATTTTTCATCTAAAGCATATTCCGAGTTAATTAGTTGCATATGCCTATATTAAAAAAAAAAAAAAAAAAAAAAAAAGTCATTTACTTCTAACCCACACAGTCACTTACATACATAAGATATCAATAAAAGTTAAAAATTGATCCATTAAACTTCCAAGAAATATAAAAAAAAAACCCAACAAATATCTATTAGAACGGTAAATGATACTCTTTTTTTACATCCATTAGATGTCTGTTAAATATATGATAAATCTCCAAATCTCCAATAATTAGACATGTTAAAACTAATAGATATTGAAAATATCTACATCATCTATAATTAGTTCAGGATATCCAGGTCTTTGACATTCTTTAGATATTTTATACGTGGCTGTGGGAAAAATGACAATAATTGTATTCTTAAAATTAAATTTTGCACAAATATGAATAATTTTCTTTCATCTAGGAAAAAATAAAATAAAGTACTATAGTAGTTTTTTTTTTTTTTTTTTTTTTTGATGGATCATCTAAACAATGGATCTCACTTTTCCAATACATAATTTATTTAATCATTTTAACTAAACTTCAAGGTATTGTTTCTGAAGGAATAATAATATACCATCACATTTACAAATCATTTCTTTACATTTCAGTTTTTTTTTTTTTTTTTTTTGCTAATTTTTAGTGTGTATATACGTACGCATACACACAAACAGACATATATATAAGGATTCCTGGATATATATATATATATATAAATTTTATCATTAACATATACCCAATTCCTCCCCATAACAAAATATATATATATATATATATATATATTATTCATTGAATTTGATTTACCGTTTCTTCATTGTAAAAATAGAAGAATTTTTATGAAATATTAATCAAAAAATAATGCTATGTCTTGAAAGAAAATCATCTGATATATTTCTTTGAGCATTTTAAGTTTAAAATAAATATGTATTATTTGTTTGGTTCCAAAGATTAAAAGAATTAGAAAATAATATCCCAAAAGCTTGTATTATTTCTTATTTCAGATTCTTTTTCTCTGTATTTTAATCTTTTTCTCTGTTCTTCTTTTCTTTAATGTAACGATAAAATACGTTGATGTAAAATATGTAAAAATTCTACTAATATTAATTAATAATATATATATATTTTTTAAAAATGGAGACATTGGCATCCATTTAAATTAATAATAATTTTTATTAGACATGTACGGTTTCATTTTTAAATATACATTTTCCACATGTTAAACTTTTATTTAAAATCTCAAGAACTTGGAAAAAAAAAAGTTTCATTTCTTAAGAAATTATGCCGCAGACAATTTTACTAGTTAACAAAATTTATAAAGCGTAAAGGCTGCTATATATTAAAAAATAAAAAAAAAATAAAAATAAAAATAGCTTTCAAGAAATTTTGATTTTTTTTTTTTTTTTTTTTTTAGTGTTCTTCTTTTATGGTTATTTGATGTTAACAGAACGGAGGGACCTTCTGTTTTAATGTAATTTTTTAGAATAAAATAATAATTTTCAATTCAAAAATATACTTGATAATTTTATTCATAAATATTTCTTCTAAACTTTGATTTAATTTGAAATGATTATTGAATTTGTAGTAATAGAAAAACAAAATGAATATTTGTATTAGCAAGAAAAATATTTAGCGTTAACAGTTTTTTTTTCTATAATTAAAATAAGTTTTTTTTTTTTTTTCTTTCAATATGCAATATGTATTCAGATTTTTTTTCTTATTTTGTGAAGCAGGAATCTAATTATGTACATGTTATATCTTTACCTATGAATATTTTTAATGTGTACAAAATTTATTATAAAAGAAAGAAATATGTATTTTAGATTCACCGGTAATCCTAATTAAATTAAAGCATACTATTTGACTGAAATTTTGTTATCGTGTAATGAGACTAATAAAGTCATTTTACTTAAAACAACTGTACCGAGTCGAAATAAAATACGATCATTACTAAGGTAAAGAAGTAAGGAACAAGTAGGGAGCAAAAAGGCTTGCGCAAGTGTTGGTAACAAAGTGTCATCGCTCAAAACTAAGGGAAGTGGCAAGATAAAACAAACGAAATGAATATATATATATATATATATATATATATATATATATATGTATTGAAAACCTTTTCAAACATTGCATTATATGAAACCAAGTATCACATGAAGAACTATAAAAATGAAAGAAGTTGACGAAAAGAAAAAAAATAAGCAACTTGCTATTGAAACATACATATTAATTACTTTTTCAAGGACATTGAATGAATGTTGTATGCAAATTAGATGATCTTTCTGTCATGCTGTATGCAAACTGCTAAAAATTTACAGCCTGCAATGCCCGAGTTCACCTAAAAGACTTGAAATTAATTTCAAACAATATGCGGAAAAAACCAAGATCTAAACAAACTTATGAAGTGAAAAAAACCAAGAAAGAAATAAACATATTGAACTCCAAACACCCATTTTTTTTTTTTCGCAATAAATATATGAAATAGAACGCTGGGACGGGAGACAGACATATAGAAATATAAACAATCGAACAGACAAATACAAAAATTGAAATCATTTTCACACTTAATTTTTTTTTTTAAGTGCTAAAAACGCTTAATCTAAACGGAAGTGCAATTCCAGCAAATTTTTATTAATATACCTTAAAGAAACGAAATATTTTTGTGTATCCCTGGAAATCTAATGCTCACCATACAATAATCTAGCGCAAGCATTCTTTTGTGCAAATGAATAACATATTTCAATTTAATTAGGCTTTCTGAAAAGTAAAGTTATTAAAATTTGGCTTATAGAAATACTTCTCATGAAACGCGATGCTTTGGAATACTTTCGAGTGTCCTTGTACACGAACCGGTGCTGGTATTTACACCATTTTGCATAAGAAACATTCGATAGTGAACTGGTATGACACATTTCAATTTATTAAAATTTGTTAACAGTAAAGTTATTAAAACATGGTTTAAAGAAATATCTTTCTCAGAACACAAGAGTCTGAAAAACTTCCGGGTGTCCCTGTACACAAGCCGGCAGATGTATTCACTCCATGTTTAGTAGGGAGTAACCGGTAGTGAACTTGAATAACATATATCAGTTTTTTTTTAAAATCTATAATTATTTAAGGGAGTTAGATCGTTGACGGACACGTCGACGACATTCTACGTCCCGCTGTGTTTTAAGCTTTATATCACGCTATCCTGACCGTATATTTCAGCATGATAATGCCCGCCCGTGCACAGAGGCAGTTTTCACAGCTTGTTTTCTTGTTTGTCCAACATTATTTGAACACCAAAGTCGCCAGATTTCTCTCCCACTGAGGACGTTTGGAGCATGATGAATTTTGCTAATCTAATGCAGCAGTTTGACAGAATTAATCACGATATCTTGCAGGAGCACATCTGTCAACTCTATCACTTAATGCCAAACCGAAAAACTGCTTACATAAGGGCCATAAATGGGCCAACACATTATTAAAGTTTACTTTGTGAGGCCCTTTCTCTTGATTAAATTGCCCAAATTTTCTGAAACTGTAATCATTTGTTTTCCTCCACATGTACATCACATCTACCAATTTTCGTCCTATTCCGATAACCCCTTTTTGGTGCGTGTTTTTTTTTTTTTTTTTTTTTTTTTGTGTGTGTGTGTGTGTCATAGAGTGTATTTTTAAAAATGCAATCAAATTTTAATATTTAACAAGCAAGTGATTTTTCCCCCTTGCAATAACAAAAAAAGAAACTGTAATTATTTTAAATAACGAGATTAACAAATGTAGTTTGTCGAATTTGTGTTTTGACATTGTAGTTTTTCTTATTTTGTGGAATACATTTCAAATACTGTGATTGACATAGGGAATCTCTCATTAAATCAATGCCTGCATTTGATTGAAAATAGCTCCTACTGTAAACAAGAAAAGCCAACAAGTGAATAAATGTTTGTTTCCTTTGAATAATTGTTATGTTAACTTGATAGAATAACTAAATAAGACTTCTGAGTATTGACTTATACTTGCTATAATGCATAACCATAAAAAATCTTTAATAAATAAACAAATAAATAAATAAATAAAACATTGAAGGATTTGAATTAAAGGATTGTATACTGATTAAATTAATACTTATTAATTTTTAAAAGGAAGAATCAATAGTTTTACCCTTATATCGTACCTTGTGAATGCAAATAGGAAGAACAAGAAAAAATCACGGAATTTTTAAATAAAAGTATTGCATCAGGAAATTTTTATTTTTTTATAGTTCAATATTACAGTTGTAATTTGTCAGATTGAGTATTTCTTAAGTCTTTGGAAAGTTTGATTATAATAACTCTTCCATACAGGACAGAATGTTTCAGTTATGTTGCAAAAAGCTTACAATCTTTCAAAAATGTAACAAATTGAAGTATGCTCTCCTATACCTTTTTGAAAAACTCGAACTTTTCGATGTTCCATCTGTTAAGTAATTGAAACGTTTCTGTTACGTATCCGATTTTTTGTTACGACGTTTCTACGTTTTTGAAACTAATCGGTAAGGAAACTGAACGTTTTGAAACATTTCTGTAATATTTCTAATGTTTCGATATTATACGATTTTTACAGTTCTGGAACATTCTGTGCTGTTAGAGCTGGAATCCCTTCCATGTGGTCTGAATCTTGTATATGCTCCAGACAACATTAACAAATTAATATAATCTGAATTCATCAATATAATGAGGTGTACATCTTCAATTACGAATAAAGATTTTGCAGATATACTTTAAATATGGTACATTTTACACGTTCCGTAACGTTAACTTTGATTCTTCCGAAAGTTCCACTTCCCTTGTCACACAAGTTCTAAAAGAATGTTAAAGTTTTAATGACTTTTTCGTATTTTCTGGAAAATTCAAGTCAGGTTTATGTTTAATTGAGAGATCTCCCAGCTCTTTTTATGCTACAAGTTCTTTTTTCACTTGAATTCCACTACGAAGTTTGAATCTTTTGAATCCAGGATGGTTTTCTACGTAGCTGAAACGCAACTTTTATCTTGCATAACTGCATACAATCGTTGACTATTGGTCCCTCCTTGGCCGAGTGGTTATGTCACCACACTGATAATCGCCTTCAAGCGTAGGAGAGCGGGTTCGATTCCCGTGCTGGCCCTGGGTGTTTTTCAAGTTCTTCATACTGTAATTCTGTCACGTGCTATCTTTATCTGACGAAGATTTACAAGCGGGCTTCGAGAGTCAAGCATACAAATATGATGTAAATGTTATCAATAAATGACTCTTAAAATATTTATGTGTCTTGAAGGTGTAATTCATTTTGCAATAGCGAAAGCCTTTACAAACTTATATTTTATAAATTTTGCATCTCAAAAAATAATGATTCAGATTTTCCTTTTATAAAAAGGCATTTTCTTTTATATGTGTTATTTATTTATTTTTCATTTTAACTTACTAATTTACGCTTTTTTTTAGCTTTTTTTTTTTTTTTTTTTTTTTTTTTAATGATATGTTTATATGTAGTAATTAGTAACTTTTTTTTAAGGTGTCTTAGAAAATTTTAAATTAAATTAAATACAAATTATACTTTGACTCATATATAACAATCACGTTCATGTTACAAATGAATGAATTTTTTTTTAAACCAATCGATCGATCAAGAAGAAATTCAAATGATAATGAGAAAATTCGTTGCATTATACTTTTTTACAGGTAATCAAATTTTAAAATTCAGCAGGCAAATAAATCTTAATTTTTTTTCCTACAACAAGCTACAACAAAGAAAGAATCTGTAATTATTTTAAATAAAGTGATTAACAAAAGAAGTTTTCTCGATTCTGTGTTAAAAAATGCTTACATCTTTATTTCGTGGAAAACATTTCAAAATACTGTGATCCACATACAGAATCTCTAATTAAATCAACGCCTTTATTTGAATGCAAACAACTCCTAATCTAAAGAAAAAAAGTTAATAAGTGAATGAATGTTTGATTCCTTTAAATATTTTATATGTTAACTTAATAGGTTAAATAAATAATACTTCTGACTATTGGTTTATTATCACTATAATAAATAACTTTTTTTTTTTTTTTAGCAGAAATATTTTACAATTATGGGATTGTAAGATTAGAAAAAAAAATATTATTATTAAATCTTATTATTATTATATCTTATATGATTGTTAACCTTTTGAAAGGGGCTCTTACAAAATCCTATGGTGAAGCGTGACAGATGCTGTCACAGCCCCTTTCAAAAGGTTAAATGCAATAATCATTAGTTATACCTTTCATCGTACCTTGTGTGTACAAATTGAAGGAATAATCAAGGAAATTTGTAGAGAAAAAAAAATAAGTATTTTCTTTCCGTTTTCTTTTCTTTTCGTTTATTTATTTATTTATTTATTTTAAGATTACAGCTACAATTTGTTAGACAAAATATTTTTTAAGTATTTTGTAAGTTTAATTATAATGCAATAAAAACAATTACATCCAAAATTATATTTAATTAAATAAGCATGCTATAACAATCAGAAAACATTATTATTTAACTTTCCTTTTAGTATTATCCTATGATTATCATTCATCGCACCACCTAACACATTTAGTTGACACAGCTCCTTAGAATAAAGGTTTTAGATATAAAATTTTGTACAATTTTCTCCAATAAATGCTGAGATACACCCATCTGGAATATCACCGAAATTGTCTAATAGAAAAGTCGATGCCGGTCAATATATAATAGAATTGATTCATCAAAATATTTCATAATATCTCACATAAAATGTCACGTGCATTTATCAACGTTATATATGCCGAGCTATTATAACATTTATTCAGGGGTGTAACTGCTCCTTGTAAACGGACCACTACATTTATTTAGAAATTTTAATTGTATTTGAAATTTTCATTATTTTTTTTTTTTAGTTTAAATAGAATCAAGATTATTCTTAAAAATACTGGTTCCCATAAACGTAGAATATTTCATCTTAGCAGAACCGTTATATCCGAAATGCCTAGAAACTGAATCAGCATAGTGGATAATATATGTTACACACCATGTTTTGTGCAAGCATAGTAACGCCACAAATTGGCCTGATATGCACTCAAATTGAATTAAATAAATTTTTATCTTAACCATTATGCTTATAACGTTTAATGCACTTTGCACGAAAAAACTGTGACACCGCCTTTCCTTAAATGAAGAAAAATGCAGCATGCCAAGTTTCACTTATTTATCTTAAAATCCAATTAGCACAAACCATGTTCATTCAAAAATAAAATTTTATGGAATTCTGTGTATTAGTATTTGAGATATAGTGTGCACAGAATGTTGCTCTTTCTCTTTCGCATTGAAACACATGCAGATATATCGACAGTTTTTTATTTTATTTATTTTATTTATTTATTTTTTAAGTAGTTGGATTGTGCTAACAAAACTTCAAAACGTGTAAAATCACCAAAGTGCGGTTGACGAAAATTTTCACAAACCTTCTTCTTATGCATGCAGAAGAATGTGAAAATAGAACAATAATATTAATAATTTTTTGTTGTGTAATTGCAATTTTTTAAAAATTTTTCAAAACAAAATTCAGAAAAATGCGTGAAGCTAAACAACTGATACCATCTTCTTACCTATCTGCTAAACATAAGCTTTCGATTATTTAACACGTTCACGCCGGCGCATTTTGTTTGTTTCTTATCAAAAGTATCCGAGCACTAGCCAATAATTCCGATATAAAAAATGTACACTTAAAACTGTTTTGTAAAACAAATCCATGTCGAATCATGTTCTTAGACTGAATAAGAACATGACACGACAAGGATTTATTTTACAACGCAGTATTAAGTGTACTTTTTTGGAAAGGGCTTATTGCTAGTGCTCAGATAATTTGCTGCCGACTGTAGCTGTGACCCACCTGTACGTCACACCGACGTGAACGTGGTAAATCAGATTTATCTTCAGTATAAATATATCTTCTCTGCGTTGAAATAAATTAAAAATTGTAGAAAAAAATCTGGTTTATAGTCTTCCAGGGAAAGTTGGCAACGATACTCTCATCCAATCTACTAAATTTTATTATGAGTTGCTTAAATTACTTGCAACATGTTTTATCACATCAATACAGGCCAGTTTTAATTTGTAACTCGCTAAGTACAATTTCTATTAGAAATAAATAAATTATACACACACACACACACACATATATATATATATATATATATATATATATATATATATATATATATATATATATATATATATATAAATGATGATTTCGCTATTTCTTGAAAGAAGAATAAAATATATATAAGTCTAAAGCAAAACAAGATTTCGGTAAGCATGATTTAACTTAACTTCTAGTTAAGTACAGCTTTTAAAGTTTTAGATCATTTACGAAAGGTTGTTAAGTGGATTCTCTTAACTCAAAGAGTTTATCTTGAATATCCCAAGTAAAATCAAATTTAAGTACTTACAATATTCCAGTACAATTGTTGTATAAGGTAATTTTTAAAATATATAAGAGGAAGAAGTATTGCCCCTAGGTATTCTTCAGAATATATTTGTAAGAAAATTTTTGATATTCTTTTCTGCTCAATTGCTAAAAAACAGAAAACAGGTAACAACATAAAGTTTATTTAACTCTTAGGTAGTAAATACAGTATATATTTTTCCACGTATATTTTAAATTTTAATATGATGTTAAATGTAGTTACCTTATTATTTTTCAGAATTTACATAACGAATGTTGTACACTAACAAACTCTGGTTTTTAGTCTATTGTTGAAAACGTTTATTCCAATAAAAAATGTTATTTTTATATACCGGTTGGTTATAATTAAAGTTACGATTTCAAAACGCTATAATTTTAAAAGTATCCATCAGAGCGGTTTGATATTTTACCAGAGCAATCGTGAGGCAATGAAATTTTCTTTGGGGGAGGAAATAAATAAAAAAAATAGTTTCAACATGTTCCTATAGATGTCGCTGTCAAGGTAATGTCAGGGGAAACGACTAAATGGAATCATTAAATACAGGAATGTTGTTAGCAACACAATGGAAAAACATGAAACCATAGACTTCAAGAGTTTACTACATTTTTTTTTTTTTTAGCAAAAAGACAAGAATATGTGTTTACAGCGGAAACAGTCATGGTGAAAGGAGAAAAAAGAGGAGCTTCATGAAAGAAATACTTTACGGATAATTAACGGGATATTTTGGAACTATTCTTTTTTTTTTTTTTTTTTGTCAAACAAAATTGTAGTTTTAAAATTATAGCATTTTGAAATCTTAACTTTAATTATAATCACCCTGTATATATATTAAAGATATTAAATGCACATAATGAACTAATCGTGTGCTTATTAAATTGAAAATTTACCTTTTTTTTTTTTTTTTTTTTTTTTTTTTTATATATATATATTAAACTTAATTTCTTGGGATTTGCTCTGTTACTTTCAGAGGGTTATGTGCATTTATTTATATTATAAAATCCGAGATATAACCTTCCCATAAACGTAAAATATTTTAATTTAGTGGCGCCAGTTACTTCCGAAATGTATAAAAATTGAACAAGGAAAGTTTTTTTTGTATGTTACATACAAAGTTTTGTGCATTTATATGATAGACACACTTGTATATTACCTTTGTTTTAACAATAATAAAATGTCGGGAGCGCAAAAACGCAATCTGTCACCCGATATGTACCCACACGTACATAAAACCTTTTTATCATAATCATGATATAAATCACGTTCTTGCACTTATACACACACACACATACCAAAAGAAAAAAAAAAGTGCGGCATAGCTTTCTCTTGAATGGAGAAAATTACAGCTTAACTGTTCCAAGATTTTAGCGATATATCTCAAAAGTGAATCAGAACCAATCATGTCCAAACGAATATATATGTATTTATATTAGTTCTATCTAGTAGTGTTTAAGATATTTAACGAACAAAACGTTGCTCTTTCTCTCTCTTATTAAAACACATGCGGATATACAGACAGCTGTTTTCTAAAAATAGTTAAATTGTGTTATGAGAAGTTAAAAACAAGTAAACTGATCGTAATTTGGATGTCGAAATTTGTCACAACCAGTGGCGGCTCGTGGAAATTTTCACAGGTGGGGCCCGGGCTATCGCATAATATGTTATTTAACATTAATACTATTCATTACTCAAACATGCAAACAAACATTATTAAAATGGGATGTAAAATGAAATTTTGGGGAGAAAAAAACTACATAAAATTATCTCAAATATTAAAGTTTTGTAACTACAATTACAAAATTCTGTAATGTTCTGATCATTGAATATTAAAATATCTGGAAGCTGGTAGACAGTAATTGCCAAGTTCTATACCAGGTCGCTTTCGTCGACTTATACATTTGGAGTTTTCCATGGTTTTCTCCGAATCGCTCATAAATAAGATAACACTTTGAAACTATGTAACACTTAGAAAGACTCTTTACAGAGAGTATACAACTCAGGTCTAGAACCCTCTTACACATTATTGAAATTTAAACTAAAATTTCTCAGAGTGTAATATTATTTAGTTTGAACGAATTATATCCCCAAGTCTTTAAAGTATAGAATTTCAAATGTTTTATTGAGGTTTTTTATTTAAAAAAATAAATAATGTAAACCTTAACCAATTTGTAAGAAGTTATATTGAAATTTAAAAAGTCATGATTAATGTAACGTCGATACATATTACAAAAATACCATGTTTCTCACTTTAAGAGCTGAATTTTAGATAATTTAAATTAAATTTCAATAAATAAATGAGACGGCCTATAATCTTTAAAAAAAGAAAAGTAAAGAAAGAAAGAGAAAAGAAACATTGCAGATATTTCTACTAAATCGTATTTAAAAGAAAAATCAATTAATAATAATAATAAATTGCAATTTTATGCAGATATTTAATCCATATCCAGGTAAAACCATTGATTATTTATCTAAAAATTCAACATTTCATTTGCATAAAAGTTATAGAACATCATATTGAAGGGGGGGGGGGGAATCGCATTTTCTTTCTTTCTTTCTTTTTTTTCTTTCTTCATTTATATTCAAAATACTTTAGTTAAAGAGATCTTAAATTCTTATACGAGCTTTTATCTCAAAAGCTAATCTAGAAAAATATTTTTGAGTATTACGAGTTTTTTTTTTAAACTTCAAAATTATAGACTATCATATATGACTCTAAAAAATGCTCCGTAAAATAAGTAAGGGTAAAAAAAAAAGTAATGCAAAAGCCGCCAAGTTTTATCCGCGAAATCTATGGTTAACATATTTTAAAGTAGACAGTTTTTTCCCTATAGTTTTGTTTCAATGGGCCAGTTTTCATGGGCCCTGTTGCGAAAATCGCTACTTCCACTTCAACTTTTTGTAATCCGATCGTCTGCGCCTGCGCGCACGAGAGGAATTGTGCGTTCGATAGCAAGAAGAAGAATGTTCTAAGTTTCTAAATGTAAATATTGTGTATTGTTAGCGCGCGTAAAGTATTTATGTAATTTTATCAGTATTATGTCTTTAATAATTTGTGATTGTGTATTTACCAGATAAAATGCGTTTATTTAAAGAAAATGACTGTTCCATGAGTGAAATTTTCCACTTATTATTGAATTAAGAACGAATATTTCATCCCTCGAACAATACAGATGAAGGAAGGTAAGTTTTTCTTACCTTTTATTATTGAAATTAAACATAACTGATTCTATTTGTTTTTAATACGAAATTTTTGATTAGATGAAGATTTGTAGAATCAATTTTGTTGAATACTAATTTATTTAAAATTTAGTATATAGATATCGAATATAGGTATTCTTAAAGTTTGAATTCCATATTTATTGGCATCCTACTGTCGCGATCTGTTTATCTAGGATTATAATGGAAAAATTAGCTAAAGAAAGAACACCTTTAAGAAGTGCGTTTACACGTATCGCTAATTTATTAGAGAATAATTTAATAGAGGAAGATAAGAATATAGAAGAAATTGAAGTTTTATATGCTCAATTAAATGAAAAATGGGCAATGTTATGTCCAAAAGAAAAAGAAATATTAGATGTTCTTGTTAAAGATGATAAGTGTACACAAGATAATTATGATAAGGAGTATGAAGGCTTTAGTTCTTATGAAGAAAAAATTATTAAATTAAGAACAAAAGTTGAAAAACTTTTGAAAAATTCTGAAATTGAAAACAGTTTTCAATCAAATGAAAATATAATGAAACGAAAATTCAAACATCCTGAAATAGAATTTAAATTGTTCGGGGGTGAAATAAAAGAATGGTTGCCATTCTGGGCACAGTTTGAGAAAATACACAACGATGAAGAGATACCAAATGAAGATAAATATCAGTATTTGTTGCAGGCCACAATAAAAGGCTCAAGGGCACGGGAAATTGTTGAATCGTATCCCGCCACAAAAGATAGTTACAAAAATGTAATAGAATGTCTTAAAAGTCGTTTTGGGCGTACATATATGTTAATTGAAGTTTATATACGAGAAGTTCTTGCGTTAATGATGAATAATGCTATAAGTAAAGGTCCAAAAATGCCACTTTTTAAATTGTATGATAAAATTGAAACATATTTACGGTCATTGAAAATGCTAAGTGTTTCAAGTGAAAATTATTCATCAATTTTATACCCGTTAATTGAATCCTGCTTACCTGTAGATATTTTAAAAATATGGGGAAGAAATTTGAGTTCGACCTTGAACTACGCAAAACAGGAAAATGATGATGAATTGAAATCGGGTAACAAATTAGATAGTTTGATGAACTTTTTGCGGCATGAAAATGAAAGTGAAGAAAAGGTAAAACTTGCTCGTAGTGGATTTAATTTTGAAAATGTGAATAAATGTACTTATCCGCCACCCGTTCGACGTGAAAGAATTATTCCTACCGCAGCTGAATTATATAATTCTTCTGAAGTGAAAAAAGAAATGTGTATTTTTTGCAATAAATCACATGTAAGCAGTGAATGTAAAAATGCTGATAGTTTATCCTATGAGGACAAAAAGCAAATATTGATGAAAAAAGGTGCTTGTTTTAAATTTTTACCGGCAAAGAAACATTTATCCCGATTTTGCAAAGCGAAGATACCGGCCTGTGATTGCGGAAAATTTCATTTCAAGATAATGTGCCCTGGGAAAAGCGATCAAGAACATCGAATTAAATTTCAGCAATTTGAAAATTTAAATTCTGAAAATAAGAAAGACACTGTTTTAGCAAATAAAACCAGTACTCGACAAGTTCTTTTGCAAACTCTGATTGTTCGTCTTAGAAAGGGAAATAAAATGAAATACATCAGGATATTATTTGATTCTGGCAGCAGCAAGTCCTATTTGTCAACTTTTGCATTAAATGAAATGGGATAAGAATGCATAGGTAAAGACGATTTGACACATAGCTTATTTGGTGGAGTAGAAACTGTGATACCCCATAAGAAATATTTAATAGGTCTGAGTGACTATAATGATAATTATCGTTGCAGTCTTGAAGTGTTAAATCAAGAAAAAATTTGTTCTGAAATACCAAAAATTACCTATTCTAAATGAAATTAAGCATAAAATTCATTTGTCTGACCTGAATTGTCATGTTGATTTATTGTACGAATTCTCCCCGAATGAAATCCATGGAGCTGATGTCATTGGAAAACTATACACTGGAAATATAAAACCATTAAAATCTGGTTTAGTCTTAATAGAAACCCGCCTTGGGTGGACGCTAATGGGAAAAATCGGACAGAAAGTTTCAGATAGTACAAGTAGCGTTATGTCATTACATGTAAATGACACGAAAATTTCTGATTTATGGCGAATTGATGTGCTTGGGATTCTTGATCCAGGAGAGAAGAATAGCCGAAAGGAACTTGAAATAGCAGCCGAAGAGCATTTTAATAGAAGTATCAAACGTGACGCTGAAGGGAGATATGAAGTGAATCTCCCATGGATCCATGGCCATCCTCCTTTACCCACTTGTAAAAATATTGCAGAACGAAGATTGAAAGGTTGTATAGATTCGTTAAATAAAAAAGGGACATTAGAAGCTTATGAAACAGTATTAACAGAATGGATTCAAGAAGGTGTTATAGAAGAAGTTAAAATTCTGGGTAATGATGAAAGTGACCATTATTTGCCCCACAGGGCCGTAATAAAAGAAAATTCTACTACCAGAGTTAGGCCTGTTTTTGATGGTTCTGCCAAAGAGAAAAATTCACCTTCAATCAATGATTGTTTAGAGAAAGGACCTAACACCGTGGAACTGATTCCAGCAATCTTGAATAAGTTTCTATTAAAGGAAATAGGAGTAATTGCTGATATACGAAGAGCTTTCTTACAAATTGGACTTAGTAAACGTGATAGGCCATTTCTGAAATTCTTATGGTGGGAGGAAGGTGATCCCACGAAACCTAAAGTTTTTCAACATCGTAGAGTTGTTTTTGGACTTTCTTGTTCACCATACCTACTCGGTGCTACTCTTCGATATCATCTGAAAAATGTTTCTGCTCATTTTGAAGAAACAGCTACCAAGTTGTTAGAATCATTTTATGTGGACAACTGTATCACCAGCGTTGAAAACTATGAAGACCTCGTGAAATTTGTCGAAGAATTCAAGTTAATTCTCAGTGATACTAAATTTGAGCTTCGAGGGTGGGAGCACAATTTCCCCAGTCCATCAGAAGAAATATGTATTCCAGTCCTGGGATTGACATGGAACTTAAAGAATGATACCTTGTCTGTAGATTTACGAGATACTTTAGAAGATGATACCCCTGCAACGAAGAGGAAAATACTGAGTGCGGTACATAGAATATTTGATCCCCTTGGCTTCACATGTCCGGTTACCTTGGGGCCGAAGATTATCCTGCAAGAGTGCTGGAAATTGAAAGTATCATGGGATGCAGAATTGCCTGAAAAAATTACCAAGGAGTTTGAGCAGTGGCGAAAAGAAGTTCCTAAATTGAAAGAAGTCAAAATCCCAAGATGCCTCACTCTGAATCCTGAGGCGCCAGAAAATTTAAGTTTACATATTTTCTGCGATGCAAGCAAGATTGCATACGCTACCTGCATATTCTTAAGAAGTGAAACTGGAAGATCAGTGTCTTGTCAACTTGTACAGGCTAGAAGCAGAGTTGCTCCTATGAAAACTACTTCTATTCCAAGATTGGAACTACTTGCCTGCTGCATAGGAGCGAGATTAGCTGAGACTGTGGTGAATGATCTCCGAATAAAGAATATCTCAAAATTTTTCTGGTCCGACTCCGCAAATGCACTATATTGGATAAAGGGAAGTGAAAACTGGGCGCCTTTCGTTTTTAACAGAGTTAAAGAAATTAGATCTCTGACAGAGCCTGAAAATTGGCACCACGTACCAGGGTCTTTCAATGCAGCAGATTTACCATCTCGCGGCTGTAGTGTCCAAACATTGATTAAATCCAAGTGGTGGGAAGGTGTGCAATGGTTGAGGAAGCCAAGACAAGAATGGCCAAGATCTAATGCTCTTCCTTACTTCGATATAGTGTACTCCGAGAAGAAGAAAACAGTAATTAGTGCTACAAATCATGAAGATTCAAGTGAGAAGCTTTATAACCGTATTTCGTCATACAATAAATTGTTAAGAATCACTGCTTGGATTTACAGATTTTTTAATAATTGTAAAGTTGAACCTTCACATCGAATTTTTGGATTCTTAACTTCAGAAGATATAAATGATGCTGAAACTGTTATGTTGAAAAATGTACAAAAAGAATCTTTCTCGGGTCCTGAAGATAAACGCCTGAAATTCCTTAACTGTTTTATGGATACAAATGAACTTATGAAAATGAAGACTAGAATCATCATGAGCGAAGATACACAAAGTTTCCGATATCCGATAATATTGCCATCCAATCATCCAGTGGTAGAAAAACTCATCCGAACCAGACATTTAAATTTGAATCATGCTGGTGTCCAGATCCTCATGAATAATTTAAGAGAAGATTTTTGGATTTTAAAGTATCGGAAGACAGTAAGAAAAGTTATCAGAAATTGTGTACGCTGCAAAAGATATGATGCTAGACCAAAGCCCATCATAGAAGCACCTCTCCCAGTTGACAGAATAAAGGAAGCAGCAGTGTTTGAGGTCATAGGAATTGATTATGCCGGTCCTCTAATTCTTCGAGGAGGTCAAAAAGTCTGGATAGTCATATTCACTTGTGCCGTCTACCGAGCCTTGCATTTAGAGATAGCTACATCCATGTCGACTGAAAATTTTCTACAGGCTCTCCGAAGATTCATAGCTCGAAGAGGAAGACCCACAATAATTTACTGTGATAATGGCTCAAATTTCGTTGGTGCGGAAAATTTACTTAAGAAAATCAATTGGGATACCATTTCTCAATACAGTGAAGCTCAGAAGATCATTTGGAAGTTCAACCCTCCATCTGCACCGTGGTGGGGTGGATGGTGGGAACGTTTGATTGGTATAATCAAGGGAATTCTTCGAAAAGTCTTAGGAAGAAGTTCGTTGAATTTAGAAGAAATGAATACTGTTATTTGTGATACTGAAGGCATTGTTAACCAACGTCCTTTAACTTACCTCTCCGAAGATGTTAATGATCTAACTCCGCTTACTCCTGCTATGTTTTTACGGGATATTAAAGAATCAGGCATTCCCGATCTTGATGTTTTAGATTCATCATCTCTCAATAAAAGATATGCCTATAGACAGCGAATAAAAGAAGATTTACGAAAAAGGTTTAGAATTGAATATTTGGAGCATTTAAGGCAATCTTCGAAATTTACTAAAAATCAACGACCCATCCAAATTGGTGATATCGTTATAGTATCCAGTGAGAACATCAAGAAAATTGACTGGACTCTCAGTAAAGTTATTGAACTCTGTCCATCTAAAGATGGCCATGTTCGACTAGTAAAAGTGAAAATGAAAGGTGGTGAATTTTTCCGTCCAGTGCTTAGATTAATTCCTCTAGAAGTAACTCCTAAAAGTTGTGCAGATTTACTTTTTTCATCACGAATATCTAAGTCGAATATCCAACCTCCTGAAAATAACTTTGTTCCAGTGATTGTTCCAACTGAATCTGTTCCAGTGACTCCTCCAACTGAGTCTGTTCCAGTGACTGAACCTACTGAGCCAGTTGACAAAAGTTCTGTAAAGGACATTCCTATAGAGACTGTTCCACTTGAAAAACGATCCAAATATGGACGTTTGTTAAAGCCAAAAGTGATGTTTGAGTTTCTCTAAAAATCCTTGAAACTCAAAGGTGGGAGTGTGTTGCGAAAATCGCTACTTCCACTTCAACTTTTTGTAATCCGATCGTCTGCGCCTGCGCGCACGAGAGGAATTGTGCGTTTGATAGCAAGAAGAAGAATGTTCTAAGTTTCTAAATGTAAATATTGTGTATTGTTAGCGCGCGTTAAGTATTTATGTAATTTTATCAGTATTATGTCTTTAATAATTTGTGATTGTGTATTTACCAGATAAAATGCGTTTATTTAAAGAAAATAACTGTTCCATGAGTGAAAGTTTCCACTTATTATTCAATTAAGAACGAATATTTCATCCCTCGAACAATACAGATGAAGGAAGGTAAGTTTTTCTTACCTTTTATTATTGAAATGAAACATAACTGATTCTATTTGTTTTTAATACGAAATTTTTGATTAGATGAAGATTTGTAGAATCAATTTTGTTGAATACTAATTTATTTAAAATTTAGTATATAGATATCGAATATAGGTATTCTTAAAGTTTGAATTCGATAGGCCCATCAACGAAGAAATTACAGCTTACCAGCACTGATAAAGCAGTTCATCGCAAAATCTGTTAACCAGCTGTTCTAATAAAATAAATATGTACAAATAAACACGCCAATCTCGGGCGCCATTACAGCCCGTTCTCACAGATAAGGAAAAGGGTAGAGCGTTGAGTCATTAAATGATTTATGACAGCCGAAAATAATATATAGACAAATAAATTATTAAGAAAAGAAAGAAGATTAAGAAAACGTTAGATGGACTTTGTTATTTTGTGTATATATTTTTGAACAGTTACGAGAAACAAAAGAATTATTATTATTATTATTTCAATCGAGAAAAAATTTAAGCGGGGCCGTGCCCACTGGCCCTTAATGACGGACCGCCACTGGTCACAACTTACAAATCTTCTCTTTTCGCATACAAAAAGAATGTAAATATATATTAATTATAGTACTATTAAAGTTTTGCTATCATATAATTTTGTAAAATTTGCCAGAGGAAAATCCCAAAAATGTGTGCAGGCAACAGACTCCAAGCATCCCGAAAAATGACAACATCCGGAAAACTGCAAAAAACAGTTCATCACAATCTGTTACATAGCTGCTAAATTTTTCGAAAGTTTAAATACGATTTATCACAAGTATGTAAAAAAAAAAAAAAGTATTTTTTTATGATGAAATAAATTAAAAACTCTTTAAAATATCCGGTATGAAGACTTCGGGAAAAGCGTGTCAGTTGGTAGCTATTCTCTTATCCAATGTATGACATTTAATTTTGATGTTCTAGCAGTAAGTTTCTGGGGAACTTTTATTAGATTAATGTAGACCAGTTTTTATTGTTAAACTCTTTGTGTGTAATTTCCATTCGAAATAAGTAAATGAAATGAATATATATATATATATATATATTGAATTTGATCTTTTTAAAAAGAGGAAGTCTAAAAAAAAAAAAAAAAAAAAGTTTTAGTATGTAGGATTTAACTTAACTTCTAGTTAAGAATAGCTCTTAAAATTTTAAATCGTGTACGTAATATGGTTCAGTGGTTTATCTTAACTGGACGAATTTCTTTTCAATACCCCAAATAAAGTCAAATTTATTACTTAAAATATACTAGTACAATTTTTGTAAAAAGTAATTTTAAAAATACATAAGAAGAAAAAGCATTGCCCTTAGATATTCTTCAGAATAAGATTGTCAGAATTTTTTATTTTTATTTTTATTTTCTGCTCGATAGCAAAGAGCATACCTAAACAAAACAGTTAAAGTTTATTTAACATTTAGGTAGTAAATGTCGTACATATATTTCATATATATTTTAAAGTTTAAAATGATCTTAATTATAGTTAAGCTATTATATTTCAGAACTTACATTACGAATTTTGAACTATAAAAACTCTTGTTTCACTCTATTGTTGAAAACTGTTATGCCAATACAAAATGTTTATATATATATATATATATATATATACATACTAAAGCGATGAAATGTACGTAATGATTAGATTCACCGTATGCCTAATTAACTCAAAATTTTACTTTGCATTTTCTTTTTTTATATTATGTTTTCTGGATTTGCTTAGTAAACAGCCAATTTATTTATTTCTTATTGTACTTATGTAAACTATAATAAGTACAATAATAAATAAATATATATATATATATATATATATATTTTCTTTTCACAGGTTGATACACAGTTAATGTCCGTCAGATTATATATACCGGGTGTCCAATACATGACATCCTCATTTTGAATGTAAATAATAAAAACACCATAATAGATAAGAAAAAAACGCCTGCTGTAGTTTTGAAAGAAATATAATACATTTTGTTGAAAACAGAGGCGCAGCCTTCTCGAGAAATGTAAACAATTCTAAATGCCTTTCAAGAAGACACTTAGCTAATCATAAATATGTAAAAATAACAACAACAACTAAAAAAAAAATAAAAAATAAAAAAAAAGTTATATTTTTTGGAAATTTTTGGTTTCACAGTAAAACTAACGAACGGTAACGTTCTACTTTAGGAAACCGGTACAAAAGATTCCTCAGTAGAAAAGTAATATTTAGTTTATTTTCATATACAATTAAGTATATTTTCGGTCATAAAAATATATTTAAATTCATGTAAAGGTGGTATTACTAAACTTACATATTCAAATCAGTAAATACAAAACATTTACAAAATATAAAATCTTTATCTATATAACTGTCTCTAACTGTGTGTATATTTCTTTTTGGTCTTGTATACACATACACACACACACACACACACACACACAGTGGCGAAGCGTCCTTGGAAGCGATGGAAGCAGCTCTTCCGTGTGTGTGTGTGTGTTTGTTGTCGAAATAGTCATACCCAAACAGAGCGTGTGGGTGTGTCAGGACATGAGAAGCAAAAATTCGATATAAGTACGAAGTTCTAACCCGCTAGAGGGCAATGAAATGTGGCTAACTTCTACGCACGCAAAAAGTTACAGTTTGTTATATTTTATTGTGTGACGACCACGATGCAATTTCACTGTCACGATCGTGTTTCCAACCCTCAGATCCTGTGTCAGTCCTAATCCTCCTGACCTGAAACAATCACACGTGCTATTTCAACACGATCTTTTAAGGGCGGGGTAAGGGTTTCAGCGTAAAAAAAAAAAAAAAAAAAAAAAAAAAAAAAAAAAAACACTTTTTCGCGATTTTTTTTCTCAAATATGGATTGAGCAATTTCATTCGAACCTTTTGTACATTATTGAGCATACTTTTTACAATGTTGTATAATTTTTTCATGCAGAATTTTTGAATCATAAGCCGGTAACAGAGCTTCCCCCAGAACGTCTTGGGAAAAAAACAATTGCGGTGTTCACCATAACTCGGCCGTAAATTATCTGAAAATAAAAAACCATGAAAATTAGTTAAATTATAATCAAATCTTCCCCCCCAACGTTCTCTGATATTTTTTTTTTTTTTTATTTAAAAATTTTTGGCGGCCATCAAAAGTGTGAACTGTTATTTTCTACGAAAAATTGCGCAATTTTGTGGGTGGGAAACACCCTTAATGTAAAAAAAAAAAAAAAAAAAAAAAAAAAAAATTAGTAAACGTTGGGGGGCGTATTTTATATGTCAAAAATGTGTACAAAGTTTGAAATGAATCGGTCAAGTAGTTTTTAAATGGCAGTGGACACGGACTTTGAAAAAGTAGTTTTGAGAAAAACGCGTCTAAAGTTTATGAACTAAAAAAGTGAAGAATTTTTTTTTTCCAACTTACACAGAATCATCGATTCCAGCTCCATACAACAGACTTCCTGCGGCATTGTCGATGTCTTCAGCCTCTTTTATCTCAAGTCTTTGTTTTATTCTGGCTTCTTTGCTCTGCTGCTCAGCTTGAATCTAAGCCCTGGCAATGCGATTGCTGACCGCGAATGTCGCATAATCGTGAGCGCTTGGGCCGACGCTGACGTTCATGTCAGACAGAAAAGTTAGGAAAGCACCAGCACCTTCATTGAAAGTGCATGCAGCTACCTAAGATGCAAATTCAACAATTTGTCTGCTGCCAGATATTTTTTTCGGTGCAATTCTCCAAATCAGCTGGTTCATACCTGCCCTTACTCAATAAAATATTTCTGAATTTGGATAATGGGTCAGGACAATAGCAAGGACTAAACTGTATACCTGTTCGACAGCTGCACTGCTATCCCGACCGCCCGCAGCTGTTAAAGTTATAGCGTTAAAGGCCAGGAGATTAATAAGACAATAACTTTATTGCTTATATCGGCTTAAAATTTTAAGGACATATTCTTGAAATGTTAAACAATAAGATAAGACAAAAAAAAAAAAAAAAAAAAAAAAATCGATTTTTCGAAAGTGAAAGCCCTTACCCCGCCCTTAAACCACCCTGGAAATATAACACAATTTAAAAAAAATATTAATAATAATAGTAATAATCACGTAAAATTAATTAAAAAAATATCGTATAATAGTTTAACTTTTTAGCTTAAACTTATACTCATATATTATAAATAAAATGTTTTCCATATTCTGTTGAATATCTCATTCTTTTCTTACAGAATCTAAATGTTCCTTGAGACCTTTTTACTTTCTCTTACCCATAAGGTAGAGAAAGTATTGTTTTGGGGTCAAATCTTCGAACGCGAGATTTTGTTATATTTACACGTTTTGAGGTCCCCTGAATAAGATAATAATGTTTTTAGCAAATGGTCTGTGTATATGTCTGTGTGTCTGTATGTCTGTGTGTGTGTCTGTGTGTGTGTCTGTGTGTCTGTGTGTGTGTCTGTCTGTTATCAGCATATCTCAAGAACAAATTATGGCAGAAAGTTCAAACTTGGTATTCTAAATGTGTATCATATAGGGACGCTACAGTAAGCTTTTCGTTAAGATCAAGCAAATGGTTCGTGTACAGGGACAATCAAGAGAACTCTTATACATTACGTCTATGGGGGAAATTGCAGGAAAGTAGAGTTTAACGTCTATAGACTGCACTAAACCAAATGAAACGAATATATATTTTTTGTAATAGAGATACTTAACTGGGAAAAAAAATTGTGTCTGTAGGAGCCTCGCCTCCCCCCCTGGGGGGGGGAAGTCCCCCCTCGAGGGGAGTAAATTTTCGTGATGGGTACCTTTCAAAAGAGCTCGCCAATACCTTTAAAACGAATGGTTGAACCATCCATCTGCGATAATTTAAAGCAAAGTTATCGATTTTTTTTACTTTTAACGAAAACAAAACTTAGAAAAAAAAAACTTAGAAAAAAAAATCGTCCTTTTTTTTTTTTTTTATATTGAGAATAAAATGGACTTTTTTTGGATATTTGGTGTAATACTACTTCTCTAATATGGAAATCGTCTGCCTTATCATAAAAGATAATTTTTTTTAATAATAATTTTAATAAATTATTTTTTAAAAAGAGAATTATTTTTTAATAACCGAATTATATTCTATATAAATGTAGGTGCAGTAATGAAACGGGGGGTTTAGGAGGGCGGCCCCCCTCACACAGAACTAATTATCATATAAAACTCTTCAGAAGCCTAATATGAATTGTTTAACATAGGTTTACATAACAGTACTCGTTATCTTACCTATTAATCTGCAAGCTGTATTTATTGTATTAAATTTCAGGGTAAGAGAAAGTCGTGTGAGTGACACACCAGATTAAATCTTTTCCATAAAAACAAAATTTACTTAGGTTTTCAAGTAGTTTGTTTGATTTTCAAAAGATTGAATGTCATAGTTTGCAATTTATAGGGGTTGTAATATGTGCGTATATCATTATTCAAAATTAATAATATTTTAGTATTCCGAAAAACTATAAATTAAAAAAAAAATGTATGTACATCTGTATATGGCTTCCTCTGAAACATTACTTTTTAAATTTCGGAGTAGTGCTGGTATCTGTAGAACAAAAACAGTACATAAATTATAAAATCTATTAAATGAACATAACAAAAATTCGTTTTCCTTTTTTTTTTTCTCTCTTTCTTTCTTTTTCTTTTCTTTTTTTTTTTTTTTTTATTACGTAAAAATATAACAAAGTTTCAGTTAATAGCACAACAATAAGAAACAATGTTTCGTATTAGTGCTAAAACAATGAAGATCAAAGTCTTAGATAATTATTACAGTACACATAAAAATATGCAAATTTAATTTACGTAGTTTTATATGTAGGGGACAGCGGGGATGAACGGGACGCAGTATGAATGGGACAATAACAAAATTTTTATGTTCTGCAAGCACTAGAAACTTGGCAATTTTTCTGATATATGGCAGTACTGAGGTCATTCATCCAGTTTAGTTTCAGAATTGTGCTGTCTATTGAAGAGAAAAAAAAAAAAAAGTGTCTTTTTCTACTGCCAGAGTAAGTTTATACTGATTCAATTAGATAGCAGTTAAAAATTAACTATTTGCTTAAAGCTAATATAACTCATATATGCTGAAAAGGCATAATCTTTTATCGCGTTTATGATATTCAAGAAGGTGACTGATAATTGTTCCTTAGGCCAATTTTATGTCTTATATGATCATGTGGTGGTGGGGATGAATGGGACAGTTTGAATGGGGATGAATGGAACTTCCCCCACTATGCGCTAATTTAAAATTGTGCACAAAAATTATATTAAAACAAATCGTAAATAGATTTTCAATATTTTTATAACCTGTAGCTCAATATTCATAACATGGAATTATAAAAGTAGCATGGATTTAGAGAAAAATAGATTGAAATTAATTGTTCTGAATTTTGTTTCTAATAATTATGTTAATATATATATATATATATATATAAGTTAAAATATCCGATATAACTTAAATCAATAATATCAATAATTAAAAAAATAAAAAAATAAAAAATAAACTAATAATAATTGGTTTGAAATCACATTTTCAATCAAACTAATTAAATAAACCCCGATGATTATTTATGTAATACAGAATAGAATGCTAATTTTTGCCGATCAGTCGGAAAAAAAAAATATATATATATATATGGATAATTTGTACTCTATTATAGCGATTTATATCTCTCTAGTGTCTTATTTATTTATTTATTTTTAGATTAGATCTTATTAGATTAAATTACCAAAGTATAGAGCACTAGGAACTGTGAAAACCAAAGGACTTTTGTTTTTTATTGTCAATATGAGTCAATACATCCGTTTATGTTAATTTCAGTAACTTCATAGTGTGTAATAAAGTCACATAAACCAATTTAACTTTAAAAATTTATTTACTTTCCGTTTTCCCTTCTTTGTTAACTCCAGTCCTGTCCCATTCATCCCTATGGGGAATGAATGGGACAATGCACATGCATGTAAAAAAAGTATATATAATTAATTAAAAATGATAACTTTTTATTAAAGTTAGTATGTTTTTTGTAAATGTTTACTGAAGTGTACTTATGAGCAGTGTTATAAAATTCCGAATTACAGATGGTGAACGCTATTAATAAAAACATGAAAAATGTCCCATTCATCCCCACTCTCCCTTAGACAGAACTAAATATTTTTCCTACTTTTATGGTCTTTTTTAAACAAAAAAGGCATTTAAAGTTTTTAACAGAAATACTTCATAAAATATTTATTTATTATTTATTTATTTATTTATTAAAATATTTCATTTTGTATTGCATATAAAAGTTTTCTATTTTTATCGTTACATTTTAGCAATTAGCTATGAATTATACTCTTTTGATTAATTTACCGAAAATATATGAAAAAAAAATCAAAAGTTTTAGAAATTGATTCATTTCCTCTACCACATTATTTCTGAACCATTACATAAAAGTTCTTCCAGAATCTATTTTTACTCATACATAAAATATGATTTTTCAAAGCTTTAAAAAGTAATAATAAAGATTAAAAATACTATGAGTCAAGAAGAATTATTTAAAAAATTGAAATTTACAAAGGATAAAACTTAGAGAGGATAAGTTCGAAGAGAAAAATTTAATGAAAGATAAAACCACCTGTCACCAATAATATTCAACAGAACCACATTAGGTAAGAAACAAAAAAAAAAGTGTTAAAGAAACGCATCAAAAGAAAAGCTATAAGAGTTAAAAGAAAAATAAACATGGAAAAAAAAATGTAGAATGAAAAAATATTTCTCATAACAAATTGAAATAGAAATGAAGAAATTCCATCACCTGTAGAAGATTATGAAATCTATATAATAAACTAATATATATATATATATATATATATATATATATGTATGTATGTATGTATATATATATATATATATATATATATATATATATATATATATATATATATATATATATATATTGTTTATGGAGTTAATTCACAATTACAAATTTATTACATTGAAAATGATTAGTAAATTATATTTAGTTCACATGAAAAATACTCTCTTAAAATAAATGAATTAAATCAGCATGCAAAGTAAGAGTTATTTTTTTTTAATCGACTTCAGTTACAAATGAAACTCTTTGAGCTATTTAGTTGCTTTTTATTTAAGCGAACTTGAGTTGTCGATAATTATCGATACTTGACATTTTTCGGTTTTTCAACTACTTTTAAGTAGCGACATTGCTCTTGCTTCAACGTATATCTTCAGTAGGACACAAGTGAACGAGCAACGCCATTGCAAAATGATCCAGTTTATTAAAACCATTTGTATTAAAATCATTAATAAAGTAAATAAATTACTCAAATAAATTAAATAACGAAATTTGAGAGCGTTATGTTAACTTTTTCAATTTACGGAATTTAACTCAAGATGAGAGGACGAGTTTCTTCTAGGCAAATGAGTGAAAATTCACTCAAGTTGAGATATTTTTATTCTTTCCTTTTTAGAGAGTATAACTTTTCGATAAATTGCATAACCAATTAGAGACAGAATAGACACAGAATAAAAGGCATAAAACATGATTTTAAAACAAAAGTTATTAATAATATCAAAACGTTTTCCAAGTTAAAATGTTACATTTAATTAAGCAATTAATTGTGATTAGTAACATCGCCCCTCTTGCACCTAATAAATTAGAAACAGAATAACAGAACGAATTGAAACGCACAGCGTCATTAAATTAAAAATTATTACTATTAGTAAAAAGATTCTCAAATTATTTATTTATTTATTTTTCTTTCTCTCTTTGTAAAATTTAACGCGTTTAGTAATATCACCTTTTCAAAATCTATTTCAATATCGTTTTCTTTATTTATATTTGTGGTGTCTGAAGATATTTTGTTGTACATAATATCTATATTTTATATACCTTTAAATGGTTTTTAGCTCCATGTTTCGTGATTCCAATGTAATAACATATATTATTATCCTGCTTTTTATATTTCATTTCGTAAATACCTAGTTTTTTTTTTTTTTTTTTTGAATATTTTTCGCTACGGATAAGTTGAAAAATACAGCAATTATATTTAATCAGAATTTTAATATTTAGTTTTACAGTTTCCCTTTTTAAATTAATATCATGGATTTTTACTATAGGGGATGGCATGGGTAACTTTTACCTTTTCTTTTGGGTCATTTTTTCACGATTTAATTTTTTTTATTTATATTTTTATACTAGCCGCCTTCGGCGACCAGCTGGTTTGCGATCTTTGAAAAGTTCGACTTTACGAAACTCCCGCTTGGTGGCGCCTTTTTCCCATTTCAGGTCCTTCAACAGCTCATTGACATATAGTGAAAATAACTTTATTGAAAAATTTAATCGAAGTAAATTACCATTCGGTAGCGCCTGTGGCGCCCTCTTCTCGTTTAAATATCTGAAACAGCCTATTGGCTCACCGTGTTACGATCTTTCAAAATTCTGACTTCAGCAAAGTCCAGCTCGGTGGTGCTTACGGCGCCTTATCCCCGTTTTAGAACTTACAACAGTTTCCACGCTCATACCACAAATATATTTGAAATTTTTAACTGTAGCAAATTTTCGTTCTGTGGCGACTAAGGCGCCGCTTTACGTTTCACGATTTGAAATAGCCTAATCGCTTACCATATAAAGGACCTTGAAAATTCTGATCGTTGCAAATCCGGAGCCCGGTGGGGCCTACGGTCTCCCAAGCTTCTTCCTATAAATGCAATTTACTGATAATAGGAGTTGGAGATATTGAATTATTAAAATGACAGAGCGCCCTCTGGCGACAGGGATTTGCAATATGTACTCCTCAATTTCAATTTAAAAGGCTTAAAATGAAATTTTACCTATGGAATTATGTTACTTAGATGCTGAGATACAAAGGTAATATAAACATTGTTATAACAAAATTTGTGTCTGATTTTTTCGTTTTTTTTTTTCTTTGAAACTTGCGTGTTAAAAATCCTTAATACGAAATGTGAACGGAGTATCGAATTTCGAAATGGTGCATCATAATTAGAATTGGAGATATTGTAATAAAGGTGTTGTGGCTTTTCTGTGGTTTTCTCTGAAACTCCTATACGGAATTTAACGGTTTTCATCAGTTTAAAACTTCCGTAATATTTCAAATGATGTGTTATAAGTAGAATTCTAGATATTGAATTATAAAAATATCAAAGCGCCCTCTGGCGACAGAGTTTTGCAACACATACTCATCAATTGTAATTCAAATAACTTTTTAAATGATGTTTTACTTAAGAAATTATGTTAATGAGAAGCTGAGATACAAAGCTAATATAGACAATTTTATAAAAAGATTTGTGTCCGATTATCCATGGTTTCTCCGAAACTTGCTTAATTCCGGGCTATATAACGTTAAGATTCCTTAGTACGATATGTGAGCAGAAATTGGAATTCGAATCTCTGCAAAATATTAAAGAATAAAGGTGTTCTGGGTGTTCCGTGGATTTATCCGAAACTCCCGTTCCTTTTTTCCATCTTTGCCTCTTCGCTTCCCCCCCCCCCTCCTCCTCTCCGTCGATAATAATAATTTTACACTCGAAAACATCCGCAATAGATTTACCTTGCCTTAAAATCTAAATATACCAACCAATTTCAAACGCTGTAACTCTTTTTTTTATTATTATTATTATTTTTGCCCCTTTTCCCCCTCCCTCAAGCCCTCCCTAATAATCGTACTCTTTCAAAAATATTCACAATCGAATTATCGGGCATTAAAACCAAATACTGCGAATTTTCAACGGAATATCTCAATTTAAAATACTGCAAAATAAAAAATAAAAATTAATCTTT
The DNA here is from genome assembly GCA_963930645.1 of Salticus scenicus. Lineage (NCBI taxonomy): Eukaryota > Metazoa > Arthropoda > Arachnida > Araneae > Salticidae > Salticus > Salticus scenicus. The sequence goes on along the minus strand of OZ005654.1, from coordinate 76,175,496 downwards.
TCCCAATAAATATGTCAGTTTTTTATTTATTCATATTTTTTCATGAAAATTGAACAGTAGCTTTATAATATGCTGTCTAAGACGAATATTCATTCAAATGTAAGGTAAATGAAAATTTCAGAGAGTTTGAAAATTGCAATTTTCCCCCCAGTATAAAGCACGTGATATCTTAATTGATTACAACCATTTCCGTTTTCATCACAGACAGTCGTCTGCCTGTTTCCAACTAAATTTCATACTTTAGTGAATTTTTAAAAATCTAATTGATGTATCGATAAGCCGCTTGCACTCTTAGATTCGGAAATAAATCCCCTTTCATTTGGTACAAAATTTGTAACGATTGGACTAATATTTCTAATTTATTTTCCATTTTTTTCTGCTTTTAACTCCGTTAAAATATCTATTTTTATGCAATCGCGGTGAATTCTCAGTGATTGAGTTCGCTTTTTGATTAGACATAGGTTTATATTTTAATTAATATCTCCGCAACAAATTAAAATTTTTAAATTCTGTTTTCACTATCAACTCGGGAAGGCTTCTGGGCACCCGTATGTCAAATTTTATACTTCTGCGTTCAGTAGGGCTCAACATATTGATGCTCAGACAGACAGACAGAGAGACAGACAGACAGACAGACAGACATCTTCTTTTATTATTATAGAAATATTCTACGCGATATTAATAACAATGCAAAAATTACTTTTTGCAGCAAAATATTCGCTTCAATCCAAAATAAACAAGCAGAAAAAATTTTACGTTATAATGCAAGTATACCCTATGTCACTCTATCGCAGAATAATAACTAACTGTCTTGTGTTGCCAGCTTGAAAATGTTTCTGTAATAAAGGTACTAAAATAAGTTTAAGGTAACACTAATCAAACAATAATAATTTTGATCAGGTCAGGTATAATAAACTTCCAATTTCAAAAAACTTTAAATATTTTCTTTGTTCTAATAATTTGGCCAGGTACTGTATATTTATATATATATATTCGTCGTCAAACTTGACCCGCCATCATGTTCCCAACAGCCGACAACTTGAAAATTTTAATTTCAAATAAAAAAATATGGAGTCGATTTGCTTAAAACTGCATATGTACATAAACCATATCAATGTCACCAAGTTCTTAAGTAAACTATATTCGATATTTTTTTTTTTTTTTTTTTTCAGACTGACGGCCAGTTATTGAGAAGAAAAAAAAAAAAAAAAAAAAACCTTACTTCGACTGAGACAGAAGGACTTTAAATTTGTTACAAAAGTCAAGGCATTATTATTACTGATATTATTATATTTATTACTTATTATTTATTTATTTTTAATAGAACTTTTCCATTAATATATTTTCTATCTTTTGACATTGTATTATAATACCGGAAATTTACATCTACTAGACTTTTATAAATTAAAGTTTTTTTTTTTTTTTTTTTTTTTTTTTTTTTTTTAATACTACTTTTATGAAACTGTGTAATTATTTTACGTTACTTTTTATTAACGAGAGCAGCTGCCAGTAACATTTATTTTTTTTTCCCTGTTAATTCTGAGAATTCGCTTTTAAACCTTTCTAAAATCTCTGCTTAATTAATCAAACGTTTTCTTCCGAGCTTTTATAAAATGAGTATGCTGATGTAAGTGTAAAAAAGAAAATGTTTGCAAATTAAATTATATATTCAGAAATTCTTAGCAATAAGATTCTTTTTTTTCTGCAGGAAAAGCATTTACTAGTTACATAGCAGGAGAAAAAAAAGAAGCTGTATGTTAAATACAATACTTATTACAGAGAACGATTAAAAAAGAAAAAAAATCTTTTTATTTTCTTTTTTTAATTCTTTTAAACGCAATTCTCTTGAATGTGTAAAAATTCTCAAATACAAAATTTCAGACATTCGTTATATTTATCAAAACACACAAACACATATCATATGTTTTGTATTTTTATTAAAAATACATGCAGTGTTTAAACCTTTTGAAAAGTTTAATTATAAATTAAATTTAAATATCGCATTATATTATGTAATTTTGTCTCATGTGAAAATGTTCAAATATAATGAGTATCTCTAACATTTTATAGAGAAAAATACTACAAGAAATTATTCAGTTTTTAAGCTCTTAGTATTGAAAACGACCCCAGTAAGAGTTGTAAACAGTTTTCTATATTGCAATAACAGGTACTGAAGTTGTTAAAAACGTTGCAGTTTTTAATTTTTTCAGTAATTTTCAAGAAATTTAATACCAGATATTTAATTTTCCTGCAAAGCAACAAGAGTTTCAGAAATTAAGGATATTCTTATTAAACAGGTAAATCGGTATATTGTGTCGTGACAATAAAAACTCAATAGAGTTTTAAGAAAAAGCAAAGTTTAAGCATATTTATGAAATTTTATTCACGGTATTCGGGAAAAATATTTTTCGGTGTTGTTTTTCAACTTCCTTATACAAATTATAAGGATGTACTGTAATTCTGATTTGTGAAATAGATTTTACATTGCGTATAGCGCAAAAACGAATAATCGTAGACTGTTGCAAATTTATATAGGTGACTGTCATGATATACAGTTATACACCTACAACGTTGGATTTAATACGAGTTATCGTGTCAGAGATTTCAACGACTTCACACGAATTTTCGTGACGTCTGTATGTAGGTTTGTATGTGTCTGTGTGTGTATCACGCATAACTCAAAAACGGTAGGGCATAAACTGTTACACATTGGTACATAGGTTTGTTATATGGTTGTGTTCCTCCTTTTTTGAACTTTCTGCGACTTTTCATTTTCGAGATATTTAGAAAAATCAAATTCATAATGGACGAAAATACAAAGTTTCTGGCCATTTTGTATGATCTACCGTCATAAAGATTTCAAAATAAGCTAATGATAGAGACAGTAATGATATTGGTATGAATGTGGAATACATTTTTGAATAATAAAAGTTATTTTTAAAGACATATGCAGGTTCTAGTCGTCGAATGCATTTTATTTAATGAATATTCAGCTAGTAGATAGAGGCCGTAATAATATTCTCATGAAAGTTTCCGACCTTTTTATGTATAAAAAAGTAACTCATTATGCCATAAGCAGGTTCTAGAGGACAAATGCAATTTATTTAATAAATATTCAGCTCTTGGATAGAGCTCGTAATTTTTATGAAAGTTGTTGACATTTTAGTTCGCAGATTTTTTTTTTTTTTTTTATTTTTTTTTTTAAGACAGAACAGGTTGTGGTCGATGAACGCACTTCACTTAATGAATATTCAGCTCATAGATAGAGTTTGTAATGTTATTGATAAAAAAAAAAAAAAAAAAAAAAAAAAAGTGGCAAAATTGTAGCGTGTAGAAATTAATTCTTAAAGGCACAAGGAGGCTCTAGTTGACGGATGCACTTTTTTTAATCACTATTCAGCGCTTAGATAGAGCCCGGAATGATATTGTTGTAAAAGTTGTTGAGATTTTTGTGTGCAGAAAGTATTTCGTAAAGATGTCAAGTGTTTCTTAAATATGCTGTTAACTTGATATTAAACATTTATAGAGTATCTGCTAAAGTGAAAGGTTTCATGCGAAAATTCTTTTTTCGCAAAGAGAAATAAATTTTATTAAAGTTATTTTCTTTTTCACAAAAATGGGTTTCAAAAATTAAAACCTGGGTCAACCCTTGTACTTATATCTTAATTACTTACGTTAATTTTACATACTTGCACGCATTTTACATATTCTACAGTGCGTCGCAATTTCTAAAAATTTAAAACAAGCATTCAATAAATTTGAGGGAGAATTACTTCTATTAAAATCATTTTTTCTTGGACTAGAAATATATCTATATCTATATGCATCGTGTTTAATCATTACGTATCTAAGTGGGTTACCATTAAAATTTCAAATTGCAGTTGTTTCTTGGGTCTTTGAAAGGTTCTATAAATATTTTTTTTTTTTTTTAATATCCAGTTGCACATTTTAAGGAACCAATGAATGGTAAAATAATCTCAGATATTACCACCCTTCTACATTTTGAGAACGCATCTGAGTTTTTGAAAACTGTAAAAATTATGCAAATTAATCTCGAATATCTAAGCAGATCTTTCAAAGAACTATGCAGTCCCCTTCTCATTGAGATTTTAAAGTTTCCTCTTTTAATCTCACCATATACCATCTCAAAACTTTTTTTTTTTTTTTTTTAATTAAAAGGATCGCTTTCCTTTAAATTGATGGAATTTATTTTTACATAGTTTTGAAAATTCCGCAGTGTTTCCTATATACAGGATGAATGGGAGGACTTTTGCGAAATGTTTGACATGTAGACTCCTTAACAAATACAAAATAAAATTTATTTTAATAAAGGTTTGCTTGGAGAAGAAATTTCAACAGAACTAACGAAGAACTTCTTTCCATTTGTAATTTAAGAGTTGATTCCCACCCCCAATTTTCCCAAGCTCCATCATTTTTTTCTTTAACTAAACGTGCTCTTAAGTTGATTAAATACTTTTTTACTGCTTTTTTAAATTCTACAGTGTTCACGGTCTACAGAGAAAAAGATCGGAGGACTTTAAAATCGAAAATTTTAATCGATTATAAAAGGACTAAAATAGCCTATTACGAAAAACATTTCTTTACAAAATGTATGTAAGGAAAAGATCTATCGACCTAACAAAAGCCTCATTTTGTATTTGAAATTTCAATGTTTAACCCCTAGCTTCCCCTATGCTCCAAAACTAGTTTTCTTTTTATTTAAATGCAATTCCCCTGAAATTCGTTGAAAACGTGCTTTATAGCTTTCAGAAAATGCGACGGATTTTAAAATATAGGAGTATGGAGGAACTTTTGGAGATCCCTGTTTGTAAGCGATTTGAATGCCTGTAAAATTCTAACAAAGGAAGTAGAAATGATTTATAATGATCTTTGCATTGTCATAATTAAATCAGTTTGTTAATTTTTATTAAATTCTGGTGGCATAATATACATAATATATAAATACTGGTGCCATAATACAATAACTATATTTGGTGTTATGATGCAAAAATTAATTTTCATAATATCAGTCTCGCATTAATAAAATTTAATTTTACTCAAAGCGAAAAAGATACTTAAATCGCATTAAGAAACTATGTTTTGAAATATGCGGTTTTATATTAAATTAAACGCGGGTTCCATGGGAAACAAAAAATAATAAATAGAACATTCATAATAAAAATTAACAATCATCATTATCTTCAATAGTTTATATTGTAATAAATTATGAAACATACTTATTTTAATTGTTCAAATTTATTTTTTAAACATTAACTTCTATAAGATTTAGACTTTTATAACATACGTAAAATCAACATTCGTTTCAATATATCCGAGATAATCTAGTCGTTTTCATCCATTTAATAGATAAAAGCATATATTTTAATATTTTATTAATATAAATCGCCTAATGTAGTAATAAAATTATTCATTTAATATTATACAAATAATTATATGGCACTTATATCCCTCTACTATTTTTTAGGCAATTCCATGTAATTTAAAATTTAAGAAATAATACATTGATGAAAAGTCTAATTTCTCTCATGCTATAATGCAATAAAAAAAGGGGTGGGGGGAAGTCAACTTACGTAATTAACTGGTCATTCGTAAAAACTAAGAAAAATTACAAAAAATTAAATATATATATAAAAAGAAATTACTATTTTTGTATTTAAAGATTAAATAAAATACATAAAAATAATTAAAATCTGTTTCTTAGACTATCAGAGACTTTCCTTTTTATGAATATTGATAAAAAGTTTGAAATAAATTTGAAGCACATATAAATAAATGCATATCATTCGAAATAAAAGTAAATGCAAACAATTTCTTTTTTTAAGTATTTTCTTCAGCTTGATGTGTAACAGATGGTGAGGAAAATAAAAGAAATACAGATATCTAAACATAAACTTTGGAGGAAATATCGGAAAAAGTGACAAAATAAATGAATAAATAAATAAATAAACTAATATTTTTCTTTCAGGAAAAAATAAAAAAGTTGTAATATTTTTGTTGCTTCCAATGGGAATATTTTATTGAATTGCTCATTTCAAAATCAGAGATTTTTGATAATAAGTATTCTTCCTTTTCATGTTTTCAAAAAAGAAAGAAAAAATTATATTTCTAAAGTTTTTTTATTTCTTTATAATTTTGAAATAATGAAAAGTTTTGACTTGCTATTTAAAACTGATTTAGTTTACTGAATATAATAGGGCATTTTTTGTTGCTGCTGTTGTTTTTCAAGTGTTTTTAATGTTATTTTAAAAACTCAGACCAATTTGATAAGTAAAATAATTATGTTAGTAAACTTTTACAGAATATCTCGCTTAAAAAAATTGCGATTAAAGAAACTAGAACAGATTTTAGTTTGTGTAAGACCAATATAGTTTAACATCCATAGTAGGCAATTTAATAATAATATATATCAAAGCATATCAAAAGCCAAGCTATCAAATTTTGTATCGTATACACATAAATTTTACTTTTGAATCTAAAAATTTTAAATATAATATATAATATTTTGCTTGGCTGATTTAGCATAATCGATTTTTGAAATTTGAAATTTCCAGAAACCATTAAGGATAAATTATTCTTTTTCAAATGCTAAATACCGGGTTTTCCATATTGAACGGGAAGAAAAGAAAGTATACCTGTGAGTAATTTAATTATTTTATTTTTATAAATCAAATTTGCAGTGAAAACTGTAATTGGTGTGTACAGTGTTATATCGTAACTATATAACATAACTCCATATTTAACATAACCCCATAGAGAAACATCGTAATGGGATGAGGCCGGAAAATCTCGGTGGCCAACAAAGCAAATAAATATCATTTGATCAACCAAGGCCAATGCATCCATTTACATGCAATCGGTGGAGTCATTTTCATTAACAGCCCTCGTAGTGGGGATTTTGTAAAAGGTTGATTTTTCCCTGTTGGCAGAGAAAATATGTGTGATTGTAGTATAAGAATTAATTTGTTTCGGCTAAATAAATTAAGTATAGAATTTGTAGAGTGATATTCTTTTGGTCACATTCAATAGCTAGTGTTCCATTTAGCAACATTAACTAATTTTTACTTTCTCTTACCCATAAGGCAGAAAAAGTATTGTTTTAGGGTCATATATTTGAACGTGAGGATTTTTTTTTATATTTACACGTTTTGAGGTCCCCTGAATCCGAAAATCTTGTTTTTAGCGGATGGCCTGTCTGTGTGTCTATCTGTGTGTATGTTTTCAACATATCTCATAATCAAATAATAGGAGAAATTCCAAACTCGGTATTCTATATGAGTATCATATAGGGATGCTACACTAAGCAAGATTTTTTTTTTAAATGAAGCAAATGGCTCGAGTACAGGAACACTCAAGAGTATTCAAATACATTACATCTATGGGGGAAATTACAGGTAAGTAGAGTTTAACATCTATACACTGCACTAAACCAAATGAAATGAATATATATTATTTATATGCATAAAAACATGCCTCATGCAAAATATGGCTGGGAAATCATTCACTGTTTATTTACAGGGCTACACAAAAGAACTAGAATATAGTGCGACAATAGCTGAAAATTGATGGAAGTGCATTTCAGGTTGTGCAGCATGCAGGATTGCATTTAGGTGCACTATGTGGTTCGTACATATTGTTCAAAAGCTATACAGGGTTGCAAATATTTAAGCGATAACATTCCTTTTTATTGTTAGTGGATGTGCTTTATTATAACATTTTACCATGTCCAGTTCAGCTGCTCAGGAGTGGAAATGGACTCTTCATAGACATATGATAAATAATGTATGTTTTTAAGATAAATATTCCTCGCTTGTTTTTTGTGTGTTTACACGTTTTGAGGTTTTCTGATTACGAAAGTCAAGATTTTTAATGTTTGATTATTGTATGTGTCCCTTAGAATAACTTAAAATTGAATCATTTCAGGAGATCCAAAAGTTGTATTTTCAAACTAACATATATTTACAATTGTCAGAACATATTATCAGAATAATTTTAAGTGAACTTTTAATTTTAATAGCATATTTAAATTCTATATAAATGTAGGTGCAGTAATGAAACGAGGGTATGAGGGGGACTACCGACTCCCCCTCACACAGGACTAATTATATGTAACTCTTCCGAAGCCAAATTTGAATTTTTTTAACACAGTACTCGTTATGTTACTTCTTAATTTCCAACCTGTCATTATAGGTCCTGTCACCATAAATTTCAGGGTAAGAGAATGTCGTGTGTGCGTCACACCAGATTATTTCTTTTAACAAAATAGATGTAAATTTATCTGCGTAATATAATAGACATGGAAAATCAGAAACTATTTAAATTTTAAAGTATTGGTGAATTTATTTTTACTTTTAAACGATTAATCTGATAGACAAATGTCAAATACTTTTAACATTTCGTAATTCTTATGTTTGGTTAATTTGTGACGAACGAAATGTCGTCTCCATGCTCATTTAACTTTTGATTGAAGCTGAAACTTAATTACTTAATTAAATTTATGAAGTAATGACAAAGTCAATTTATAAAATAAATGAGCTTTATTAAGAGCTTAATAGAAAGGTGGGCGTTGGACTATAATTTCCTTTAATATCTCTATAAACTTAAAAGGGCAGCGTTCATAATTACTCTTAATTTTACATAATTAACCACCACTAATTTCAACTACTTCGTTTAACTTCATTAACCCTCACGGCTCAGTAATCCTTCGATAGCGGGAGGATTCCCTTACACCACTATCTACTCGACTTACTATCTCCTACTATAGCCCCTAAGAACTAACTTTCTACTCACTTGCTTCCAACTAACCTCTACTAACTCCCTACTATATTCCAAAAACAATCTTCCTTCTCTTTTTATACAAGTTGCTTTCCAAACTTATTAGCATATGACAAATTACGATTTTAATTCAGGATGAGAACTAACTCTATCAATCCACTGAATCCTAAATTCTGCACATTCACGTTTTACTCGTAAAGTGCGAACTCCGCTTGAAGCATTACGCTAACTTTGCTATACCTTACAAATTAACATAAAATGCAATACATACTAAAATGAAGGAGTATCATTAACATTGAAGGTTGCATTTATCTACAAGAAAATGGCAATAAAAATCAAGTTGATTATCTTTATTCATGTTTGTAAAATATATTTATATATATCATTATACATTTCTTTTAATAATTTTTTTTTTAAATAAATCATTTTTTTTTCAGGTGTATTATTTTAATAAGGACCGTAACCAGTTGGCAAAAAATGTAGGGCTGTCAAAATTTTGTTTGGTTATTTATGTATGATTTTATTAAATTCATAATAATATAGCTTAACAAGTAAATTCATTTTTTCTTTTGAGAATTTTTTCTGTGTTTCTGTATTTTATAATAGTAAATAACAAGTAAATAATGCATTATGTAGTAAAAATTGCATACCGTTAATATTACTATTGAATTGAAACACCTGTGAGGGAGTTCCTCACATATCCTTTTATTTTACCAAATTTATTCAATTATAATTAAAGATCTATTTATTCACAATTAAAAAGTATTAACTTTTATAATCTTTTGTATTTAGGTCAAGCTTATTCCAATTTTAGTAAATTATGTTTTCAAAATTAAAATACTTATCATTTTCTAATTTTGAGAACAAATTCAGTATTAAATACATTGATCTCTTTTTAGCTTAATGCAATATATATATGTAGGGATCTAAACACAATTTAATTTTATTATCCCTTAAAGTAATTATATTTTTATTTCCATTTCACTATGTTTCCCAATAAATCTAATTTATATTTATAGCTGTAAATGTACGTTGGAAACTTTCCGTTATATCTTTTTATTATTTTATTTTATTTTATATACAGATAATCTATTTAACTGCAGCTATTAATGATCCATTATGTAGACATTATGTCGCAAGAATTTTCGCAATATTTCTTAATTACTTGCACCTGTCTTTTCCAACGGTATTCGTTGGCGAATGTATTTCATGCCAAAAAGGATTGCCATAATTTCAACCGTCATTTATTTTTTAAAATTTCTCATTGGTATAACATTAACACAAAAGAAGATGTGTTGGCGCCCTTGGCTTCAAAATATAAAGATATTATCTCTATCTGGCAGTTAACAATTTGGCTGTGGGATTTGATTCCGGGACAGTTTGATAATAATCGCCGTCTCTTAAAGATGTAATTTTTCTCAATTAAAATTCTCTCTCTCCTCCACCATCGTTCTATAACGAATTATTTCATGGATGTGAACCTGGATGTGTCCTCTTATGTCATTTTATATTTTTGAATAAATACTCACGGCTAATAAAAAAATTTTGACTGGATTTGACATTTATTTTAAAATGACTATTTTTATTGACTTAGTTTTTAGAGGACAGTGGCTTTTATGCTACAACACCGCCATGTGCTTATAATATTAAATCATGTCTATGCTACCTAATAACATTATCAATACAAAATATTATTATAAAAAACAAAAGTAATACTATAGTTTGAAATGTTCACAGGTAATATTTCATTATAATATCTATTTAAATCGTTTTAAGTTTTTAAAATATTTTTTGCTTGTTATCGAAAATATCTGAGAAATAATTTTCAGTTTCCCTTGATAATTTGGGTTTAATATGCTTGTAGCTCTTACGTGCGCCTAAAACACTCGTTGTTTTTCAATTGTCGTCTGAAGATAATTATTTTAAGATTTTTAAATATGCAATTGGTTTATGTTATTTTTCAGTTAAAATTAGGAATATGTAAATAGAAACAAGACAGATCAAGACGAAATTTATATTTCTATGGAAACTTATTTAAAAAATGTTTTGTGATTATCAGATTAGTTAGAGTTTGGTTATAACATATGACAGATGCTTCAGTTAACTGATATATAAGTATTATGTCTAGAATGTCAATGATTTCAAGTATCAAAATTGTAAATTTGGGAAAATGCAATTTTTAAGGAGTAAATTGTAAAAAAAAAAAAAAAAAAAAAAAAAAAAAAAAAAAAAAATCTTGTTATATAACAAAATTTTTCTGTCAGCAATAAAATATCTTTCCTATGCTAAAATTTATCTTTTAGTTAAAATATTCTTACACAACCGATAAAAACATGTTAACAGTAAATTTCAGTAATAGAACAATACAGGAAATAATCGTGCACAATATTTTTTTTCCATTGGGCAAACTGTAAAAATAAATAAATAAATAAATAAATGAGATAAATAAAATAAAAACTCATTTTAAATAAAACTCTCCCTCTATCCAGGGTCTACATCACAGCAGGCGTGTGGACATCACAAAATCATAGAGTCGCATTCCAGTCTGTTAAATAGCACTTACCAATCCTTTTTTACTTTTCGAACACTGCATAGTGAGGAAAGTATTGCAATGATGTCAAAAATTCGAGTTTTAAATTTTGGTGTTTCTACACGTTTTGAGGTTCCCGAATTCTTACTTACTATTTTTACGATGATGTATGCGTGTAAGTATGTGTTGTGTGTATGTGCAAGAATGAACATGATAGAGTCTAAACGCTTTGTTCGACACCTTATGATATAGGTCACCATAGCATGAACTTTACTGATTTTGGTGTATCTAGCACTTATAGTTTTTTTTACAGGGACACATTTTTTTTTTTTTTTTTTTTTTTTTTAATAATTATGGACTATGGGTCCAAAATTTTAACGCGATAGTGTCTAAATTCCTTATTAGACTAAGGTCAAAACTTGTACACATGCTATGAGTCATCGTCAAACGAACTGTATACATTTTGGTGAATTTATTTATAGCATATATTATTTTTTATAGGGACATAAAGAAAAAAAAATCTTTATTATTTTGGTCTATATGGTTCTTAATTTTTTAAACTGCGATAGCTTCTAAACACCTTAATCAATTGAGCTGAAAATTTATACACATGTTATAGGTAATCGTTGAACGAAGTATATAAAATTTGGTGAATCTAGCAATCTAACATGTATAGTTTTTTTTTTTTTTTTTTTTTTTTTTTACACAACGAAAAATTCTTTACCATTATGCCCTACGGGCTGAAATTATTCGAAGTGCGGTAGCATCTAAATGCCTTTTCACATTGAACTGAAAATTTGTATACTAGTTAAAGCTTACCGTTATTCAAATTGTATAGCTCTTAGTGAATCTAGTACTTACAGAGATTTAACAGGGACTCAATAAAAATTCTTTATCATTATGGCCTATGGGCTGAAATTATTAGCGTCTAAATGCCTTATGCGATTGAACTGAAAATTTGGGAATAACTCAATGAATAGGTGTTCTGCAGGTCACCGCCGCATGAACAATAAATATTCTGGTGAATCTGGTACTTACAGGTTTTTTACACGGACACAAAGATAAATTCTTTCTTCTTATGCCTTATGGACTCAAAATACATAAAGTGTGATTGTGTATAAAATCCTCATTTGAATGAACTGAAAATTCGTACATATATTATCAGTCACAGTCACACATAACGTATGAATTTCGGGAAGTGTAACTCTTGTAGTCTTTTTGCAGGAACACAAAGAAAAATATTTTATGATTGTGGTTAAATGTTGCAAATTAATTTTAAATGCAATAGCGTCTAAATGCCTCATCCGATTGATCTGTAAATTTATATACATGTTATAGATAACTATCGCACGAACATTATAGATTTTGATGAATCTAGCACGTATAGAAATTTACAGGGACACAACTAAAATTTATAATTATGATCTATGGATCAAATTATTTAAAGGGCAAAAGCGTTAATTAAACAACATACTATATGAAGAAAAGTACTCATTAAAAATTTCTCTTTTGCTTGTTTAACTCTTACTTTATTTTATTTATGCAACGGTTAATTACTGAATGTTCAGAAAGTCGAGTAGAGTTACTCCAGATTTTTGATAACATGTTTTTCGTATACAAAATATTAAAAAAAAAATTATATACCCATCAAATAAAATATGTAACCATTGAAACGCCTTTTGTCCTGTTAAAGAAAAAACGTTCCCTTTTTACCGATTAAGATATAATTTATATCGATTAAGATAAAATGAATTTGTGTATTTTTAGAAAAATGAAATTGTCTGTAGAAAAGTTATAGACGTTTATCGTTTTTTAACACATTATTTTACAGTGTGTTTTTTTAAAAATATTTATCTTTAAAGCGTACGTAGATTTCATTGTTTTATAAAAAAAAAAAAAAAAATCTTAATTCGCTCTATGCATATATTTTTATGAAAAAGGTAAATATGATAGAGGAACAGTAAGGAAAAATAATTGTTTATTTATTATAAAGCAATAAAATAAATAAATAAATAAATATTAGGAACGTCTTACCTTGTCTTACTAAATTAGTAAAAAAATTAAACATATACATGTATAAAAAAATATCAATAATTAAAAATGATAACTAGCAAAAAAGACAGAAAAATATATTCTGCATTTGCAAAATATATTCTGCATTTTAAAATATAAGGCGGCATCTAAAGTAAATGAAATTGTAAATATCGCAAAAAAGGAAGAATATTTGTTTTATAGAGTCCGTACTGTCTAGGGTTTATTATACCAGATTTTTAATTATTTAGCTTTGCTTAATTGAAATAATTTGACGATTTTATCTGCATTACATTTCTAAAAATTCCATTTTTAATACATTTCTTTTCATTTTGTAGGGGAAAAAAGAGGAATTTGCTACGTTATTACACAAATAATTAAACAAAAAATGACTAATTTTTACTTTGTTTCAAAAATGTGTAAATTCTTCAGTTAAGAAGATTAAAGAACATCAAAGTTTAAAGTGAGAAGATTATTCAAAAATAATCAGAGATTTGATACAACTCCTAATGTTTTAAAATTATTTCATTTAAATAAAGCTCCGAGGTTAATTTATTGTGGAAACATATTATTTAAAATAATGTGTGGAACGTATAAAATACTGAAATGTCTTTGATTACATTTTAAAAATGCAGCAATGCATTTCAAAGAGGTATTCCGGTTCATGTGTTTTAATTAATATTTAGACATCAAACGAATGGATTTTGAAACTCTTTAATAATTTAGAAATAGGAAAGCACTATGCAGTCGACTTTTTGAACATACTTTATATAGAGTGCAATGTAATATACATTAGTTCGTAGTTTTAATGCATAATTTTATTTTCATTTAATCAGTAAGTTAGGTAAGTTGAGTAATCTTTTGTTGAAGGAATAGAAATATATACTTAGCAAGAATAAATTATTATTTCAGGATAAATTGTTACATCAGAAATTTTTTATTAACAATGTCTAAGTACCGAATGTGACATTTATATATCAGAAAATAATATACAGTGAACTTTGAATACATTTATTTTTATGATTTATTCAATAATTTATAATTATATTTTTAAGTTTTATGAAGTAGTAATTTTTTTTTTAAATATATATATATATATATATATATATATATATATGAAATTAATCTTTAAAAGGTACAATAAGGAGAGCAACGGAAGATTTTATTCCACTGACTGAATACCACATATACCAATCGAAATTAATTTTCTACAAAATTAAATTAAATTATCCTGTGGTGATCCTTTATTCAAATATGAAAACAATTAATACTACTAATTCGAATAAATATATTTTTTTAAACAAATTAATTTCGTAATAAACTTACCATAACTTTATTCCTAAATAACAAACATTATATATATATATACATTATTGTTTCTTCCGTTTCTTCTGTTAAGTCTAACTACTTTTAATCTTCTTTACTCTACTAAATCTGTAACTTTAGTTTACTTCTTCATAATCCCCGTGTTTTGCTTTCCGTCTGTTTGTGTGATCCTAACATGCATCCCTCCACGTTTCTCTGTGTTGTTAGAAGCATTAGCATAGTTTTACACGTTGGTACCTATATTTTTGAAGCATTAGTTAATACAAGAAAAAGGGAAGAGGAAAATTTTTCTTTCAACCCTTTAACGTGCATTGGATTCGCAGCGAAACCAAACATTTGACATCATTTAACCATTAATATCCTCCTCCCTTGTTTTAATCAGTTTTAAAACTTTTGTTCCTTTTCAGTTCAGTAGATAGCAGCACTATTCCAAAATTTAACATATAATTCTTCAAAGGAAGCTAAATGCGTAAGTCACTTGAAGTTTCTTAGTGGGCGCGAGTGCGAATTGATGGTTTGATGATGCACTCACGTCTAGTTTTTTTTTTTTTTTTTTTTTTTTTTTTTTTTTTTTTTAATTAAGAGCTGGACTATTATTTTCACCTGAAACGACTTTTACGAATTTCTGTAGTCGATAATGTTTAATTACAAAGTATTTTATTTATTATATTGAATATTATTTGAATTTAATAAGGTTAACTTACAGATGTTTCAAACCAAAAACTTCTCGAGAAGGAACAATGCTAATTTTGTATTTTTTAAATATTTTTGATCGACTATGTGTCTAAAAGTCATTTTTTAAATTAGTTTAGTAATTTTAAAAATGAAACCAGAAATAGAAATGCGTTAATCTGTAAGACCAAGTAAAGATGAAATTTCCTTAGAAAAATTTGCAAAACTTCTACATATTTTTCATTTTTTTCAACTAGAAACAATTGTTGGGCGTTCTTGCATTTTATGGTGTTTATTAATGTTTTGTGCTTAATACCTAATATGTCATATGATTTGAAAATAGATATCCGGGATAAAGGGAGAGTCATGAAGTAATTAGATTTTAAATTAGATTTTTTTTTCAAGATAAAATGTGTTGCTTGGAATTTTTTTCTTTTGTGAATGTTATTTATCTACGTCTATTTTAATTCAATTTGATTTAAATTGTGTTTGCACATTTTATTTCATTTTCATTTGGTCGCATTTGTGTTCAAGATCGTTTAATATATATATATATATATATATCTTTTTTGTTGAAGAATAAGCATATATTCAATTTACTGTATAAGACGCGTTCATTACCGGTATCATGGAAAATTAGAAAAAAAAAAAAAAAAAAGGTGTAATTTCCATACGATCTATGCAAGATTTCTTGCGTTATCCATGTATAAAATCTATACTTAGATATAGGTTAAAGATACATTCTAAACGTTTTTAATTGAATATCATCATGGCAGAGGAGGAACCTGACCAGGATTCAAAAATATTTATTTTAGTATTTTGACTGATTGTTCGATTATCTAATTTTAACAAACTAATTAAAAATCTTGTAAGCTTCACTGATTGATTAGAAAATGTATTTTTGGTAGAAATTATTTACCATGCAATGATGCCAGGTTTAATAATTAACGATTAACAAAGAAGAAAGGTGTATCTTTTATAAAGTTTTCTACCATTATTAAAATATTTAAATGTTTATACTACCGAAAATAAATTTTTATTTTTCTTGATCTGTTGTGAACATATATTTTCTTTTCTTTGGAAATTTCATGAAATATGCATTTTTAAAAACAATAGCTCGAGAAAAAAAGTATATTTACATCAAGTTTAATTAGTTTATAAAAAATAAAAACAAGGAAAAGAAGTTCAGTTTTATGGAAAATATATTCAAGCAAAGCCACCTATGTTACAGATAATAATAAAATAAATGGCTTAAGTGTGTTATTTAAAACAACGCGGCGTCTCTTAAAGAAATAAATATTAATGATTTTACTTAAATTAAAAAAAAAATAGCTTTAGAGTTATAAAAACAAAATATTTTTCGAAAGCGTTGAAATAAGCACTTTTATTAAAGTTTTAAATATTATAGGATAGACATTTTCCCTCTCGAATGAAAGTTTCAGGAAGAAACTAAAAAAAACGTTATTAATAAGAGTAAATATTTACGATTATGATGAGCAAGAGATCTTTTTATCTAGAGTTATGTAATGCCAAAACTAAAAAAAATCCTAACATTTTACAATAACTAAATTGGAATATTTCTACTGAATAATTTATCCTAAAGGGATGCATAGTAGTAATTTTACAGGAATATTTATTTAAGAAATAAATTATTTTTATCGTCTTGTAAGTAGCATATATTTCATTAAGCAGTAAAATATTTTTTTAAAGCTCTGCAATGTAAAAACTACATTTTCTCGAAAGAGCATGCATCGTTATTATGTTAGCACAGAAACCAATACAAAATCGGTGTTAGATACTGCACGAACATCGTTACCATATTAATTATTTATTGTTTATAATTCAGATATTTTATTTATGATCATATACATAAACTTTTAACGTGACAGCGCTTTTGATAGTAATACATATTTATGATTATTTTAAGCAGAATATCTTTTTATCTGTTTAATAGATAAGGTATGTTTATCTGTTTAGTAGATTAGTAGAATATATCCTGTTAGATAACGCAAAATCTTTAAATATCTTAATGCATTACAATAACGAAATTAGATATAGTCTACTAAAAAAAAATATTTTAAAGGGATACGTAACAGCTATTATGTAGGAATATTTATTTCAGAGCATGATCAGAGATAAATTATTTTTATAGTTTTTAAGTAACGTATACTTCAATAAGTAGTAAAATATGTTTAAAGCTTTGTAATATAGAAATAATATTTTCTGGCTATTTTATTCATCGTTATTCTGTCAGCGCAGTGACTAACATAATAACGATATTAGTAACTGCACTAACATCTTCATCATGTTAATTATTTATTGTTTATTATTTATATATTTTAATTAATAACGTATATTAAATTTTTAACTTGTACAAATATTTTATTTCATAAAATGAGTAACAAATATTTATTGTTTCTAACTAATTAATGAGAGATGCAATATTTTCTTACTTAAACATTTTTACTTAAACTTACTTGACATTTTCTGTGTGTTTATAGATGGAACATTTCAATTGCGAATGTTTCACTATATTTTACTTACGATCATTGGTATTTTACAATGCTGAGTATTTTTTTTTCAGCTTCATTTTGATACTTTTACTCATTTCAAAAATGTAACATTTAAATAAATATTAATTTTTATTAAGGTAAACACAAACAAAGATTTACATTTAATATATCACGTAATTTTTAAATGCCGGTTAAATTACAAATTTTGATAGATATATAAGATATTTTTAATTGAATTTTTACAGAAATATTCAGTAATTTCGATAATTTACATGATATACATTATCACATATTTATTGTTGAATAAAATTTTAAAGGTGAACACTAATTTAAAGTCTTATGTAAAAAATGAAAAAAACAAAAAAGTAAATAAATATTCAAAATTAATTATATATGTATATATAAAACGTTTTAAATCAAGTATTTAAATAAAATCTTCAAAATTTTATTTTTTTATCTTATCCTTTGTTCTATCAATATAAGTTTAAAAATAATTATTTATGCTATTTTAGTTTTTACTCATCATTTGTAATTACTGTTCTATAAATTTTACACATAAGATGTTTCAAGAAGTTATAAATATCAAAATCAATTGTTTGCCTTTACAATTGTTTGCATTTAGACTTTTTTTATTTGCCAAAATTCATATTTGCTAGCTTTCAGAACCAGATGCCAAAAACAGTGTTTACTGCATTCCATGCTTTAAAATCCACTTTATTTTATTTTATTTTTATTTTTTTTATAAATTCAACAATTAAAACAAAAGCTATTGTTGAAAAATTGTGGTATTCCAGAAGTAAAGCGCTGCGACTACTTCACTTATGGGTATTTTAGTCTTTCGTAAGGCAGTCTACTCATTCTTTATTTGGATTTTCTATATAAAAACACAACAGTGCTTCTACCTGTTATATATTGACGTTAATTTAAAGTACTACTAGATTAAAAAACACATATAAAATCTGATTTATGGAAGAGATGCAAAAGTTATTTATAAAATTAGAATATACATATATTACATTAATTTCACTGCATTGCACTAGACGCAACAATAACCGTTTT
Source organism: Salticus scenicus (assembly GCA_963930645.1). Taxonomy (NCBI): domain Eukaryota; kingdom Metazoa; phylum Arthropoda; class Arachnida; order Araneae; family Salticidae; genus Salticus; species Salticus scenicus. Next base: position 76,156,572 of record OZ005654.1, on the reverse strand, counting down.
TGTTCTAGAAAGGATATTAGAGAAGAATGCTGTCTTTTTTTTTTTTTTTTTTTTTTTTTTTGCTACGCATTTCTCACATTCTGCACATGTGTTAGAAGAAATCTACATATTACTTCAAGAATTTACCATCAATCTTAGAACGATATACGATGGAATATAGAAATTAAATACTTTTACAAGCTTTTTTATGGTTCTGATATTCTTCTCGACCTCTATATGCCAAAAGTAAACTACAGTACCAATCCAGTAAATCCTCATTAAGAACTACATTTAAGTAACAAAACAAAAAAAAAAAAAAAAAAAAAAAAAAAAGTCTCAAATACATTTTTTGTTTGTTTCATAATGCAATAGGTAAAAGGTTCATCAACCAGTGCTCTTTATAAAAAAAAGGTATACAAATTGGATATTCCGCCATAATTTTTCATATGCCATTGTAGCTGTATAATAAAACTGCTCGCATTAATATTGCTCCCAACACCATTTTGGCAAATTCTTATCTAATGACATCCTGAATTCGAATAGGACGTCCATTTTGCCCTATCACCCATAGCTTTTTAAGTACTACACCCTATTTGTATCACTTTTCGGTTATTGTATGGCTATAAATTTCATTTTTAGGTGGGGGGGGGGGGGGTGATTATTTTAACTGTTAAATATCTTCTGAGTCAAAGTTGGAAAATTCTAAAACATCATCATTGCGGCAAGGGGGAAATTTAGGAGGGCATTTGCCACTGAAAATATGTATTACATTTCTTATACTTTTTTAATCTATTATTAGTGTTATTTATTAAATATTATATATATATTTGTTTTTAAGTGTTAAATTAATTATCTTTCATTCTCCAAATCAAATTCATGACCTTAAAATTACCGAATAGCGATAAAAATTGGGGAATAGGGTGATGTTCCGAGAAAATGTGGGTGATTGAGCAAAATGGTAGTCATATTTGGATTCAGGAGGTCATTTTACATAAAAATCAGCAAGAATGGTGTCAGGGGTCGATTTTTTTTTTTTTTTTTACTTTCAACGCAGTGTAATTTGTCTGCATTTGCTTATCTTAAGATTATGGAATTCGATGCCTTCCTTACTTTGTTCATTTCTATGGAGTATTCATATTGGTTAGTAAAAAAAAAAAAATCCATACACTTAAATTAAAAATTTTTTATACATCTGAATAAAGATTCTCATTGCAAAACAAAGCCATTTGTTAAGTATTAAATTAAAGTTAAGCTATTTATGAAAGTTAAACATTTTCATGTCCAGTTTAGTTACCCTTTTTTCATATCGAAAGCCAGCAGACTTTGCGAGCAAAATTAGTAGAAAATAAAATTTCCCAATAAGTTGCGCTGTTGTTGTTTTTACTGCTCATCCCCTAAGTCTAGCAGGGCTAAATAAGATATGATATTGTGCACTCTAAAAAAATCGAGAGTCAATAAGGGTTGTCAGTAAGAGCTAGGGAGCTCTACACCAATAAGAATATGATCAAGAAAATCCTGCCCAGTAGAAAAATTGGCACACGTTTTAAAACACTTGGAACCATCAAAATATGTCAAAGATCTTAGAAGACTATTGAGGAAGGGAGCGAGAGTGGTTTGATCTTGCCTGTTACAATCAAGTGCCAGACAGCCACCTGGCCTGGTTACCTTGATACAAGTGGTGCACTAAAGGTATACTCCAAGAGATTTTATTCTTGTTCTTGACCACGGAAAAAAGCTTCTTATATGTGAGAGGCATAGAAGACATCAAGGCATTATTCCTTGCACAGGTTTTGACCAGGGTGTCAGCAATCCCATTGCCACTGATATCAACATGGAAGAAAATCCATTGCAGATGAAACTGTGAGATAAGTTATAAGTTGTAAATGTAAAAATCTATTGAAAATATACAAGATGAATTTTTGAAGTTTAGAATTAAAAGTAGGTGGAATTAAACTCTCTTGAAAGGGTGGTTGGAATAATCTCACCTCTCTTAAAAATGTGCGATTTCTCTCATGCATCATGGTAAAAAATACTTTTGTTCAAGAAAATTTCATTAAATTTTTATTTTTATATTTTTTAATATACAACTTTATCTATATATTTATGGTTTTAGATATATTGTTGACATTAAAATTTGAAAACAAAATACTGTATTTATTCGGTTTCTTCTTCTTCTTCTTCTTACTATTATTTTCACATAAATGTAGAATTAAAAAAAAATTAAAATAAATATCTAATATCTCGACGCTTTTGATGTGTGAATTCAATTAATTAGGTAGTAGATTCGAATAGACTTGCAAAAAAAAAGTTTGGTACAAATAATAAAATACTTTACAAAGTCCTTTCAATAGAACGTGTTTATTATAAATTGATGTATTTTACGATAGTTATTTTTTGAACACTTCGGCCAATTAAGTTAATTGGTTAACTATTAAGTAATACTGTACGATAAAAATACAGCCTCGTTGAAAAATAAGTAAATAAATAATAAAAGTTTTTTTTTTTTTTTTTTTTTTTTTTTTTTACGTATAAGAAACGTAAAGGATGGTGGTTTAAAAAACGATAAACAATTGTATTTAAAAAATTCGATTTTTTAATTAAAATTAAGTAATTTATTTTACCTTAGTAATTTAGGCTAATTTAGCGTACGCAGAATTACCGATTTCTAAATCACGGAGATTCCTTAACAAGCCCCGAAAATATGAGTTGTAGTCATTTACTACAAATGAATTTTGAAATAATTAATTTGTAAAACATAAACCTGGAATCGTAATACTATTTAAAAAATAATATTTTCTTTTAAGAAAAATGGTTGTTTTTGTTAGGTTGAAGAATAAAATATTTATTTGAGCCATAACTTTTTCTTATTGTATTATAATTTCGAGTTTCACGAATTACAGTAAAATGTTTTGATCTCATACATGAAATTTTGTCAAAAGTGTAATTTCAGAATACATTTTTTATTCTTTCACCACTTTCGAAATTTTAGAAATTTCTAGTTAGGAAGATTGTATATATTAGGAAGAGCCTACGTATCGAACTTGATGAATTGACTATTCTAGCTCCATTATCACAGTGGAAATCATACAAAAATGTGATTTTTGAAATGTTTTATCTCATCCCCTGCCATTGCTCATACTCTAAACATGACAAACTTCCACAGTGCTCCAAACGTGGTAAGAATTATTTTCTGTGTCTATTTTCTTCTTCTTCTTTTTTTTTTTTTTTTTTAATCGGGTTAGTGTTTTAGGAGGAGATATAAGCCATACTCATACCCATAATATGAATGGTTTTTATTTATATAGATATTATTTAATTGTATTTATATATTATATTTTTAATCTGAGAATTATTATATGAAATATTTTCAAGCATTCTAGGCATCTAAATTGATTATGATTTTGGACATGTAACCATGATATTTAGTTCATATCAAATGAAAAACTATGATATATAACTATGATATAAACTATGATATATGAAAATAAAGTATGATATATATTATACAATCTCATCAGGGAGGCCCTTCCATGTAGGGGTTAAAGAGAAGTTTCTGAAAGGATAGTAGCAATTAGCTAATAACTATACATAGCCCCCAACTTCTCACCAAAGAGAAAACCACCTTTATAAGAATAGAAATCTAACAGATCTGAAATATATAAATAATTTAACAGATGAAATAACACCCCAAAAAACACAGATGTGTTAGATTTCTATTCTGTTAAAGGTGGTTTACTCTTTGGTGAGAAGATGGGGGTTATGGATAGCTATTAGCTAATTGCTACTATCCTTTCAGAAACTTCTCTTTTACCCCTACATGGAAGGGCCTCCCTGATGAAGGCTTCTGTGATTTTTTGGGTGCTTTTTCACTTGTTAAATTATTCATATATATATATATATATATATATATATATATATATATATATATATATATATATATATTTAAAATTTTAAAATTGTTAAATTATTTTAAAATGTAAAAGGTAACTTATTCTTATTAGAATTATGCGTACATACATGTTGAAGATTCTATTTCAAAAATTATCAAAATATCAACAAATGGATAAAATGAAAAAAATCGGCGTTTATACGTTAAGAAAATAAAACAGTGCTTAAATGACATATTCTAGTTCACTAGGCTATTTACTCAGAGAATTTCATTATTAAGAAATTGCGAGAAAATGTCATTTAGAGAACAAAATTGTCCTTACTTCAGTTAAATTGAATTTGATCTAAACAATAAAGGATAATTAAGGCCCATGGGATGTTGTTATTAAAGATATAAATGGAACTAGAAGTATTGGAAAATGTCTTAGTTTATGTTTTCTATTAATGTCGTTCGAGATCATGTATTAGGGAGATAAATATATAACATGTTTGTTTTCTTATTGGTATTTTTAATCGTATTATTTTCGACATTGGAAGGAGGATTAAATAAAATTTCTATTAGACGGATTTAAAATATTTAAAAGGGGTTTCAAGTATTTTATGTGGGTACGAATACTTGTTGTAGAAGCATAAAGGGAAAATTGTTTCAAATGTTTACATATTTAGGAGATTTTTGTTCGTGTATTCAAAAGTAATCAGTTATATTTACGAACATGCTATAAAGTGATTAAATTCTCCATTTTCTTGTTTACAAAACCTTTTTTCAACTTTAAAACCTGTTTTGAACTTCAAATTTTTGCATGTATTATCATTGCACATTTTTTTTAATTAATTATTATTATTTCTTTTTTTTTCAGAAAATTGACCTTTTTTTCTATTGAATAACTACACATTTATTCGTAATAGTAGATTCCAGCTACAATAACTAGTCTAAAAATACGACTCTTTCCTTTCAATGTTTTTTAAGAAAGTTCCATATACATTTATTTTTTATTTTATTTATTTACCCATTTTAATATAATTTATTAGTTTTTTATAAAATATCAAATTTGGATAGTGTAATATCCTCATTTCTTATAATAAAACTCGTACGGCCTATTGGTAGTAGACTTCAGTATAACCTTTTCATTATTATCTGTTATGGGCACAATTATTATTTAGCTTCTGATGAAGAAACACAAAATATGCTCAAATGCATTTGTAATTTATACTCAAATAATACAAAACTTGTGAATTTTACAGAAGAAATCCAGGAACGTTTAATTATTATTATTATTATTTTAAATTTTATAAGATAAACTATGCCGATTTTAAATCTTTGTTGAAAGAAGATTATATCGTAAAAATGAAACGTTTATTAATATTATAATATTAATTTACAAAGAGTAATGTTTATATGGGATCAATAGTTATTTAATTACATTTTTTTTTAATATAGAGATATTTTCCTTTGAATTTCTGTTTCCGAGATGTCACTGTGGTCATTTTTGACCCCATTGGTATTCTGTGGGATAAATGAGAAGAAACACGAAATAATTTCTTATATATTTACATTACTTTTAATTATCGTAAAGATTACGACAAAAGGAACAATGTCAATTTTTTTTCAGAATTTTAAGTTAAGTACTTTCAGTATAGTGAAAAGTCAAACTGTCGTTGGGGTCATATCTGACCCCATGGTAGTAGGAGGGTTAATATTAAAAAAGTTTCCGAAATTAAGTCTTATTTATTGCCATGGTATTCAAAATAGAGCAATATTTTCCTTTATCTATATGTAAAAATGGAATCATTTATGATTTTTATTTTATTTTTTAACGCGATGTCTTGTAAGTAAAACTGTTTTCGTTTTCATTGTTTACTGAAATAATAAAATAAATAAATAAAAAAATAAAATAAGTTTTTATATTCAATGAAAATAGTAAAAATGATGAAACGTATTTAGCCCTTCATCTTTAAGTTTTCTATTAGTATATTAAATGGTTTATAAAATAGGAAACTAAAACTAATGTCTTATATAAATGATTTGTTTGAATTTCAAAATATCTAATAAAGTTATTGTAGTAGTAAATTATGTTTTTCATAGAGTAAGCCGACTACTAAGAGCTTATATAATCTCTTTGCATCTCGTTCCCAATCTTTTAAATCTAACGAATCCGATAGAAATTAATCGGATACGTTCTTTTTTGTAGTTTAGAAAAATCAAATGGTTTCCGATTTTCAGAAAAATAAATATACATACATATATATATATATATATATATATATATATATTTTTTTTTTTTTTTTTTTTTGAAAAAAAATATTTTCGATATACCCTCCTTTAACACGTTCAAACCGGCGCGGGCCACCGGTGGTTTACAGCAAAATTATCCGAACACTAGCAATAATCCTTGTCCAAAAAAAGTACACTTAATACTGCTTTGTTAAATAAATCCTTGTCGAATAATGATCTTAGTCAGTCTAAAAACGTGATTCGACAAGGATTTATTGAACAAAACAGTTTTAAGTATACATTTTTGATATCGGTTTTATTGGCTAGTGCTCAGATACTTTTGAGAAGAATGAGCCGGTGTAAACGTGTTAAATGAATCCTTAGGATTCAGGTAGTGTAAGGTAGGTAGTGTAAAAAGGTAGTGTTAAGGTACCTTTTGCTAAGGTACCCCCTTAGGTAGTGTAAAAAGGGGGGTTGAGCGACACGGTGGAGGCGCGGAGGCGCGCTGAGGCGCGCGCGCCACCACCCTGTTGGAGAGCGCCTCCGCGCCTCCACCGTGTCGCTCAACGCCCCCTTTTTACACTACTTAGTCATCATCTTGGACGAGGGGGCGTTGCCACCGGAAGAATAGAAACTGTGTGTTGCCACCGGATTAATAGAAACTTTGACTATCATCTTGGATGAGAAGTATGGTGGTGCCATCTATCAGGGAGAAGGGAATTTTTTTCATAAATTTCGGAGACTCAGCATTTTTCGCAATGCACAGGGAAGTTGATTGACTGAAACAAAGGTAGATGAGTATTATATAGTTAAAAACATTTAATGAATGGTATAGACTTTAATATTTAGGTGTTGACACCGGAAGAATAGAAACTTTTAAAGAGTTGTCATTCGGGGATTATAAATTGATTACAGAATTAAATAGAAATTTTCCTATGTATTTCAGGGAATTTGACAAAATGAAACAAAGTTTGATGAGTACTATATAATTAAAAACAGGGTATAGGCTCTAAAATTTAGGTGTTGCCACCGGAAGAATAGAAACTTTTGAAGATTTGTCATTCGGGGATTATAAATTGATTACAGAATTAAATAGAAATTTTCCTATGTATTTCAGGGAATTTGACAAAATAAAACAAAGGGTTGATGTGTATTATAGAATTAAAAACAGGGTATAGATATTAAAATTTAGGTGTTGCCATTGGAAGAGTATAAATAATTTCCGGTGGGACTTAACATTTTTGACTGAATGAAACAATGAATGACTGAAGTTAATTAATATCAGTAACAATTTATGAGTATTTTAGAAACTTAGCATTTTGAGAGATTAAAAATATATTGCGTTAAGATAACAAATAAGGAATTTAAATAGGAGTTCATACTTTTAGTGATGTCATTGTAATATTAGGAAATTTTTACAGAATTAAATAGAAATTTTCGTACTTTGTGGATTAACACATAGATTTAAAAGCAAAACAAATAATAAATAATTTAATATTCATTAAAAATTATAACTTTATTTTAACACTAAATAAGTTTCACTTTTTAAATTTATTTAGACTATCTTAGAAATAATATTATTACATTCGTTAAAAATTGAACACACATGCACTTTAAAAATTACTATCATATAAATGAAACTAAATAAAATAAAAAATATGTAAATTAAACTTTATATTCTCACTAAATAAGTTTAACATTTCTTATAATGTTATAATAAATAAATACGTTAAAAACTGTTTGGTTTGAGTTTTCGCAATGAATTAATAAACACGTATTCCGCAGTTTAAATCTCAAAGTTGTGCCTCATAGAGGACTCCTATGTTTCCTAGCCATTTCTTTCATACTTTTATTATTATATTTATTATTATTATTACTTTTATTTACTTACTTATTTGACAAGTGAAATGCCCATGAAATTGATTGAGTAAGTTCACAAAATATTTAAATGTATTAACTATTAACTTTTAAGGAATATATTTTTCGAAATGTTTATTTTGAAAGGATCCTTCGATCTATCCTTCTTCCTATTTAAAATTTTAAAATTTCCTTCAATGACCGATTACGTCCTCAATGTCTCTCTCTTTCTTCTTTCAGAAATTTTCACGGGTTTCCAATATACATGAGTAGGTTCTGACTTTTGACGGATCCTGTTTATGGGTTGTTTCATACACATCTCCTCTACATTTAAAAGCACGATTTTGGAAGAGTGATGGACATAATGCTAAAACAAGTGTTATGGGCAGGCCTTGAATAATACACCGATTTGCCAAATTAGTTACTAGATTCGCCAAAAGAAAACATTTCAATCTGAGTGTAATTTATTTAAATAGTGACATTTTTTTAGCAACACGATAAAAATAACATTACAATGCATTCTACACGACCATCATATTTAGATGACACAAGCAGAATATGTACTTTCACGTCACCTAACCATGCAACTGTCACATTTAACTTCATTGACCTTCCTGTACTAAATTTTCATGCAATTTCTATCACATCTCGGCGGTAGAACCGGCAGTAATTTGAAAGTTTTGTCCTCATGAGCATAGCATTAATTTACTATATTTGCAGCGACAGAGTAAGAATGAACAAAGTTAGCAGTCAAGCTACAGCTTACACGTACATTGCAAAGCAACAAAAAAATATCTGAAGTAAATTTGGCACATGTGAATTGTAATCTCAAGTGAAATTTCAATATCCAAAATTGCGACAAAACCAGAAAGTTTCTTATATAGTAATTTAGAAAACAAATGTTGAGATCTTGAAGGGAAAAAGAATTCCCCAAGCTGAAAGCCAAAAATGATTCACACTAATAAAATCTTTCCATAATTTGAACGTTCTGTCCTCATGAGCATAGCATTAGTTCACTATATTTGCAGTGTCAGATTAAGAATGGACATAGTTAGCAGTGAAATTACAGCATGGTACATTACAAGGCAACAGAAAAATATATAAAGTAAATTTGTCACATGTGATATTATAGTCTGAAGTGACAAAAATTTCAATATCCAAAATTACAACAGAACTAGGAAGATCCTTATATTGTAATTTAGAAAATAAATGTTGAAATTTTGAAGGGAAAAATTCTCCAAGCTGCAAGCGAAGGGTGATTCAGACTAACAGAATCTTTACATACTACGTAACCAATCATATATAGGTTTATAAATACTGCCAACGAATTAACTTACTGCTTTACAATTATTAAAAATATATATATTACAGGGACAAGAAGAAAAAAAAACTGCGTTTTAATTTTGATAGAAGTCAACTTTGTAATAGTGTAATATTTTAAACCAGATCAGCGCCGTATCCAAAGCTCAACATTTACAGCTATTTATGAAAAATGTTTAATAAATTAAATTAAAATCTACTGATAGTTGTACGAGATTTATTGAATAAATTCTAGAACTTATTTCCAAGATTTGAAATAGATATTGGATACTGAGAAAATTATGCAGCAGACATATAGTCAGTAACAAAAGTATCCGAACACTAGCAAAAATTCCTAAATTTAAAAAGTAGAGTTAATACTGTTTTGTTAAATAAACGCTCGTCGAATCACGTTGTCAGTCTGAGAACATGATTCGACAAAGATTTGTTTATATATAGGAATTTTTGCTAGTGTTCGGACACTTTTGTTACCGGCTGGACTTATAAAATAAATAGAATAAATAAAGTTCAGATACTTATAAAATAAATGGAATAGAGAAAATAATCAATTCTGGAACATCAATAGAGAACATCATCAAGCAGATTTTTAAGAACTCTCTTGCACCGAAATATCTCGAATCATCATCAAAATTTACTGAAAATGTAAAATAAAATCATCTACTGGAAACATTTTTTTTTTTTTATTTATTTATTTAGGCATTTTATCCTCTCAAAGAATGTTGAGTAAATTCTTAGCAATTGTACTTGAACAATAGATATTTTTACTCTGCGGTGCAGATAACGTTGCTTACTTGAATTTTATCGGCGCAAGTAAAAATTATATTAAATCATTTCAAAAATATTTTTTAATAATATGCATTTTAGAGTAAGGATTGTGTGATTATTTACGAAACACTTCTTTATGCACAAGAAAATCAACATTTTGTTCATATTATAATATAAAATTAACTTTCTGTATCGCACCACACCGAATAATTTGCTTAATTTTGGTATTTTCTTGAACTATTAATGTCTGAGGTATCTGGATGACAGCAGTATTTGTGAATGGTAGACATTTCTCGAACAATCTGTGAAAAGGTTGAGGGTTTAGCCGCGTCTGGACCTCGTTAATTACTTCTGTGCAACCGCCTTAATTTAGAACAAACGCTCTGCTGGATTGAGTGCGTGTCGTGGAGATCTTAAATTGAGATGGAATATTTTAATTAATCAAAATAAATTAAAAAGCTTTCGAGATCAACATTCGAGATTCTTTTTATATTTGTTAGATTTTTTATTTATTTTTTAAATTTATTTAAACATGAAAATATATTTTTTTTAATAGCTTTAAAATTAGCCATTTAAATATTAATTTTAAATTTAATTGTTGCCAGAAAAGTTTTCCAGTTCATTTTTTTTTCAACAAATAAATAAATATATTTTCACGCGAATCATGAAAACTTGGATACTGAATAATGAAACATAAATATTTAATAGATGCTACAATACAGTCATCTTTGAAATCGTAGTTCCTAAACAATAATAAATCTACCATCCTTCGATAAATACCCAAATTCATGTACCCGGAAAATACCTTTATGCAGGCAGTGTTAACCTGGAACCAATGCAGTGCAGGCGAAAAAAGACCTGGCGTAGGCTGCAGGTACCTGAAGCAAGGTTTAGGGTGATTTCAATGTAAGTTTATATATATATATATATATATATATATATAATGCGATATAAAAAAAAATAGTAATTGAATTCTATAGAAAATTTATTTAAATATAGTGTACAGTGAATATAGTGAACAGTGACGTAGCCTGCTAATGTATTTTAATAAGGTTAGTTGCTATCCTGTTGCTTTGCATTTTAGATAAATAAAGTAAAAAAAAAAAGTTAAATAACAAGATTTATCTCATTAAAAAAATATTAAAACAAGTAACTATCAGTCAATACTTATTTAAATGCGGTTACAGCGAGAAATTGTCATACGATGATGGTGATCTCATCCAGAAGCCATGAGCTCGATTTCCGCTGCGGGTAAAATAGGCTTTCATTTTTTATAAGACATGAAATTTTAAGGCATGTGTCATAAAATTGTAGCAACTACAATTTCCAAACATCTGTAAATTTCAGATAAAATCCCTGCCGCCCAGTTTTCTAGTCCTTTTAACCTTTATTATTATTATTATTATTATTATTATTATTATTATTTAAACATAAATTCCTTATAGGAGATCTACCTATCGCAATGGTTCTCATGACACGACTTCTGGAAAATTTCTTTATATCTTCAACGATCATGACTCCTAGAACCCAAAATCCCCTCCGTTAAAAAGTTTATATATATATATATATATATATATATATATAAAACGCTTTTACCCATGTTAAGTTGTGAACACGATAACTGGAGTAATTTTTATTTAAATTTAACCAACTGGGGTTATGTTGTCAGGACAGTAAAAATCTCGGTCGAGTTCGTAGATAGGGTACACAGCTGAAAGGGGGTGGAAATGGTGGATGGTGGAAATTTTCATTTTTCCATAATATCTTTAATATTGAAAATAGGAAAATCCTTCAAATCAGGCGAATTACCGCCTTACCCTAAAGAACAATTTTTGTGTTAAAACGTTTTCGATAACATCAACTACTGAAAAGTTACAAGTTAAAAAGTGATTTTTCGTCAATTGTAATTAAGCCGATTTTTTTTTTATTTTTTTTTTTATTTTTTTAGCCTTAATTTCTTAAATTTTTAATCTGATGCTTATGTAACGTGCAAACAATAATAAAAGAAAGGTAGCTGAAAATATAAAAACCCTGGTAACAGTTTTAATTAACCATTTTAAAATATAAAATTAAAATAATACGTTAGTCTTGGTAAAAATACCGTTTATAATGAATAGTTTAGAACACTGGTTTACGCAAGAATTTGAATTTACGATTGAAATTGAGAGTAATACGTTACAGCCTCCTTTGACTTTTTATTTTGCGGGAACAAGATATTGATCTGTGAAGAGATATGAGGTTTTTGCGTGGGAAGAAAATATAATGAAGCCAAAGCTGTTATTTTTTTTCGCTAAGCTCACCAATTTTTGTCACCATAAAACTAATTTCGTCGCCAAGCCAAAAATAACGTCGTCAATTATCAAATTTTGTCGCCAAATCACAAATTTCAGTGCTAAGTTGCAAGTTTTGTCACCAAATTGTATATCTTTATGGCTTCTATTTGTTGAATGATTATGAGCTTGGATTAAAAAAAAAAAAATAAACATTTACTAACCAATAAATCTGGCCAAATATTTTAAGTAGAATGAATAGTAATAACTGATAATTAAATTTCTTAGAATGAAATAGAATAGCGACGTGGGAACAAAGCCATTGGCTAAGTATGCGTTAATGCATATGTAATATTTCTTTATTTTTCCTACATTAACGTAAAGGAATCAACCTTTGCCTTTAAGTTTGCCGAAAAGGGATTTTGTTTTCCATTGTACATTGTATACCTTAAAATGTTATACAACATAAACATACAAAACATATATTATAACAACAAATAACTGAGTAGAGAAAATCATTGAAATGCATATACTAAAGCACACTTATAAAGATCGTGATGATGTAAAACAAAAATTAAAAACTAGCTTTTCTTTACATAATAATGTTTCGTCTATACCTAAGAAATATAATTCTCTTTTCCAACAAAATAAACAAACTGACAAAAATAAAAATCTTAATCCATTTTGTGCCTTTCTTATGGAAACAACATTGAATCAACCTTTCTCTATCTTGAATGCTAATAAAATATTTCAAAAATCCAATTTTGTACACTTGATATTGTAATGTAATTTATGTGTAAAATTATATAAGAAATAATTACTTTTATGTCACAAGCATGTACTTTTTTCCTAACCACAAATTATTCAAAGGAGCTTCAGAATTAAATTTAGTTTCTTGATAGTGAAGAATACAATTTCTCTGCAAAAAAATTAAATATGTTTAGCAAACTCTTTTTTGCTCTCTTTTTTTTTTTTTTTTTTTTTTTTTTTTTAAGGAAAACTTAAATAGTCACATTTAGAAAGTACTCAAAAATGAAAATTTTCTAGAGTGATAATATTTCTTTTAAATTAAATTTTGTTTAGAAGATATTTCTTCAATCATATTAAAATTTCATAAATGACATTTTTTTTCTGTCAAGAACAGAAATCTTTTTAAACTGATATTATTTTACTTTCCTTTAAAAATATAGTAATTGTATCAAGTTGATTTCACCGTAGATGAATATTTAGTTTATAAACTGCTTAAATGTTTTCTTTTTCATAAAAATACTAAATTTTTCAGTGAAATTCATAATACGTTATTTTTTTCATTTAATGCTTTTTTTTTTCTGTTTAATTATTTTAGTTTGTTTTGTCATGTATATATATATATATATATATATATATATATATATATAAAAAAAAAAAAAAAAAAAAAAATGGTGTTATGTGTACGATTGTCTAACTACCGCTATATACGAAGAGGCTGATTTATATCATATTTTTACAAGTTTGTTACTGTAAAAAATTCTGTAGTGAAAAATATTTATTGTCTCGTTACGGAAAAAGAGAAAGCTTTGTCCCTGAATAAATAAAGAAATATAACTAATAATACTTTATATACAAGTAAGTACCTTTTATCAAGTTTGGTATATGCATACACCATATTAAACATTAAAATTCAAAAAAGAAGAAATTAAACCTAAGAAAAAAATAACCTAAAATATATTAAAGGTTGTTTTGAATTTTTTAAACGCTATATGAAGTGAATGCTGCTGTTATTAGACATCAAACCTGTTAGTGCCGAGTGTCCTCATTTGCGGACAGCTAATAAAGTAGCATGTATATTTTTGGCGGTATCTTAGAATGATTTCTGATTTTTCGCGACAGTTTATTGCGTCACTCTAAATGATCCCTGAAAGGTTTATGTGCCTACTCTAAACTCTAACTTCTGTCCTATTTCCAATGTCCTCATCATCAGTTTCCTCCTCTCCTCCCCCAGTAGCAGCACCCTCAAATACTGCAGATCAACCTCAATAACTGTAAGGCGGCAAACTCGGCAGCACGAGAATTCATGGAGAAGAACTCTATTGATGTCGGGCTGCTGCAAGATGCCTACTGCACTAAAGAGGGTGATCTGTATGGTTTTCCCTCCTCCTGGTCCAGGTTTGAGTCCGTCAAACACTCAGCACACATTGTCATCGCAGCACAAGACCTCACCTACACTCACCTCTTCACTGGGGAGCATTGTGTTTTTATAACTATGACCACCAATGAAGGTGAATTGTACCTTGGCAGCGCATACGCAGCCCCGTCTGCAGATTTCGAGGACTGCATGCAGGAGTGGCAGCACTTAATCAATCACAAAACACTCTTTCTATGTGGCTGCGACCTCAATGCAAATTCACCTCTGTGGTGTTCTCCCCGTGAGGATGCAAGAGGAAGCAGCCTCATAGAATACATCACAACAAATAACCTCTGTCTAGCTAACATTGAAAATTCACAACCGACCTTCCAAAAATGCGATGCCAAAGGCTGGCCTGATTTCACACTAGTAAACCCGAAAACATACGCCAAAATGAGCGACTGGTCGGTCCTGGATATAGCCAACTGCTCAGATCATAAATACATAACATATACCCTAAAATCCTCACCAACTAAATCAACTCTTCGAAGGTTTGCTACAAAACGTGGCAACTTCTCAAAATTTAATAAAATACTTAAACTATCCACCGATAAACTAACTGGCACCATTAGTACAGTAAGGAACACCCAAGACTTAGAAAATGCAACCTCTTCTATTATCTCCACAATACACGCTGCTGCCTCTTCAGCCTTCAGGCTCAAACAATCGGGACGGAAATTCACCTACAATTTCTGGTCCCCTCAACTCAGATCCATGCGTAACCGCCTGACAGCACTCCGGAGACAACAAAAATATATCAACCCCTCAGATCTAATGCAACACAAACTTAAAATCCGCCAACTCTCGGCAACATTCAAAAAACAAATAAACATTGCAAAACATAACGCATGGAATCATTTTTGCACAACACAAACAAACATCCATGGCACTGCACAGAAATTCTATAGTAATAAATTTTTCACACCAACAGAACTCAAACTTGAACGTCCTCCAGCTCTTTCCTCTAAACACAACAACCTAGAATATATCACCTCAGTTCTCTTCCCTCAGAGTAAATTCACCAGCCCCCATATTCCAATTTTTTCAGGTCCCATGGACGAAGCCTTCACGGAGGCAGAAATCCGGGCTGCTCTTTATAGCTTTAACGTAAATAAGGCCCCTGGCCCTGACAGCATAGACTTCAGAATCCTTAGACACTCCTTCAATACACTCACATATATTTTTCACACATGGACAAACTTATGCCTCGAACTACAATATTTTCCAGAAATTCTCAGAAGGGGTGAAGTGGTGTACTTTCTGAAGCAAGGGAAGCTTCCCTCTGAACCCTCCTCTTATCGACCGATCTGCCTGCTCCCAACAATAGGCAAATTACTAGAAAAGCTCATTGTCAATAGACTAAATTTCTACCTGGAATGCAATAATCTTCTACACCCCAACCAATTCGGGTTCAGAGAGGGCAGATCATGTGAACTCGCTTTGCAGCAAATTTTAAACTCCTGCGCTCTTAACTTTCAGTTTGGAAAGTACACCACTCTTATTTCACTTGACATTAAAGGGGCTTTCGACAACATCGAATGGCCACACATCCTACACACTCTACAAAACCTTAACTGCCCGGAAAATCTTGCGGGAGTCATCAGCTCTTAACTCTCCAACAGGAAAATCTTGATTAACTGGCGCCCTAACTACAGTGTTTTTCCACAATCTAAGGGTTGCCCCCAGGGATCGTGCCTAGGCCCGATCCTCTGGAACTTGGTGGCCAACAAAATTCTTCTAAAAATGAACTCAGAGGGTTTTAAAACCCTCACATATGCTGATGACTTCTCTGTGATTCTCTCGGGTTTAACGAGAAAAGTTCTGGAGGAACAGGCCCAGGCTGCCCTCTCCCTCTTCAGCTCCCTATTAATAGAATCAGATCTAACACTCTCACCCTCGAAACGCAAGCATTAACCTTCTCCTTTCCAAGACTCCTTAAACGGAACCCAATGATGAGGATCGATGGCGTCAGTGTCCGTCATGTTTCACAACTAAAAATATTGGGAATCACAATAGATAGAAACCTAAACTGGCTGGCACACATACAAGACCTGAAAATAAAAACTTCTAAAATCTTCCACAATTCAGCAAAAATGGCAGGGAAGAGGTGGGGTATATCCACCTTCTTCCTAAAAACCTGGTATAAAATAGTAATAGAAAAGATCCTAACCTACGGCGCTGGCATTTGGGGGGGCAACCTCACCAAAGCAGCGTCGAATAAACTTAACTCAATACAGAGAATGTTTTTGGTCCAAATCTCTAGAGGTTACAAAACAATCTCTACTGATGCCCTCACAGTCATCACTGGTATTCCACATGCTCACCTCCAATTAAAATACAACTTTAACAAAACTAACGTCCTGCAATTAAATAATTCCATTCTCACAGGCACTCTCCTCCCTAATATTCATGTCCAACAGCTTTCTAACACCTGGCAAATAAACCCAGCACAGGATGCTGCTTCCCTTTTCATAAATTGTGCAAAAAAACAGCTTCTCCCCGTCTGCTCAACTGGCGATCTACACTGATGGCTCCAAAACCGATCATGGAGTGGGAGCTGCACTCTGCGTTTTAAACAATAACAAAGTCCTCCATCAGTGGGCAGGCAGGCTCGCAGACCACAATTCGGTCTTTCAGGCTAAGCTCTTTGCCATCCTGAAGGCAGTTGAGTGGTCAGAAAATAACTCTCCAGACTACAATCAAATCTCAATCTTCAGTGACAGCCTCTCGAGCCTGCAGGCCTTAGCTCGCCACAAGAGCAGACACCCACAAGTAATTGAAATTAAAATAAAGCTCTCAAAATTAAAAACTAAAATCTCCCAAGCACACGTTTCTGCGCATAAGGGGGGCGTCGGAAATGAACTAGCGGACTCTCTTGCAAAATCAGCAACAGAATCTAGTGACATAGCCTATTCACTCCCAGCTCCCCCTTCCTTCATAAAATATCACCTAAATCAAAAACTAATTAATGACTGGCAGAGTCTCTGGAGTGTGTCTCCAAAAGGGAGATACACTCACGAGCTAATACCATATGTCTCACTCAATATTTGGGACCTCTCTCTGGAAATCTCTGCCTTTCTGTCAGGTCATGGCCCCTTCCCCAAATACCTCCACAGATTTCATTGCCGACGATCACCCTTATGTTTATGCGGTGAGGAGGGGACTGCACAACATTACTACTTTCACTGTCAACTTACAATACCTTACCATTTAAGGAACCCTTATCCTAGACCAGCAACCTGGCTGAACAATGTAATAACTAGAAAGCCCCTACGGCTCAAATTAAAGCGCATCTATGCCTTCCTTCAAGATTTATCAAATTCAACAAACTAAATTC
Organism: Salticus scenicus; assembly: GCA_963930645.1. Lineage (NCBI taxonomy): Eukaryota > Metazoa > Arthropoda > Arachnida > Araneae > Salticidae > Salticus > Salticus scenicus. The sequence goes on along the minus strand of OZ005654.1, from coordinate 76,138,780 downwards.
CTTCTCTATCTTTCCTTAATTTTTCCTCCTCTCCTACATGGCGAATACTGGTCATGTCTGATGCTACAGAATTCCACTGAAGTGCTCTCGGAAAGCAATCATCCTGTGCATGATGTTGCTAACCAACATTGTTCTTAGGGTGTTTGGGCTTGATATAAAGACTGCGAGAACATTGTATAAAGACTGTGAAATTTGTACATTACCTGAATGAACATTGTAATTAGACTTCCACTTGTCACCGGTCCTCTTCACTTTCATGCAACTTTGTCGCCTTTTGTCGCGGGAGAGCTCTGCTCTGGCGACCTTTGTAATTTTTTTTTTTTCTTTTCTTTCTTTTTTTTTTTTTTTTGTTATTTGCTATGCAATAAACAACGGGGGAGGCTTAACCTTTGGAGACGGGCTCTTCTGAATCTCCACAGTGGCTTTGGAGCCCCTCTCTAAAGGTTAAAAACGCTCAAAACCACTGCATAGCGGCTTCTTTCCGTCTTAGAATCTTAGAATCTTAGAAGTATTATTTCATAATTTGGATAGTCATTTTATGATTTTTCATTCGTCGCACATATATTTGTTTTTTGCCCAGGTATACAAACTTAAATCATATTGAATAATAATGTATATTACAATACTTTACTTTCGAGATCTTTGTCAACATATAATAGGAAATTAATCTGTTATCTCAAAGTTTTTGTATCTCGAGGTTTTCTCGCTAGAACACTAAACGTCAATAAATGAGGATAGGTTTTAAATATAAAACTATCAGAAGAATTCTATAAGTTAATATATTTTATTGCCAGTTGTCTATATTAATTTAAAAGTAAAATAATCAGCTTATAATAATTTGCGAAATTAATTCGGGCGTTAACGGGTTAACCATAAAGTACGCAAATAGTCGGATATTTTAATGCATTACATAGTATTAAATAAACAATTCTGTATTTATTAATACAATTATATAAGCTATGCAAAAGCAAGTGAAGAAGGATATGAAAAATGTCTATGCCGTACTCATACAATTTTTATTCGTGAAAGTATAGAATAACAAGACAGTATATATTAGTAATATGATTCGGTACCTTCTCATTCTAAACTTTAAAAAAAGATGCACTTTTTTTTTTTTTTTAACAGTCGTAAATATATTTTTAAAAGCTAGGTTAAAAACGGACAGTCGTTACATTTTAACACTGTTGCAACTAATTTAAAAGTAATAATTTTCAGTTTTCAGTAATCAAGAAAGTATGGATTACTCATATGAATTGGCAATTTCTCATACTAAACTTAATAAAAGATATACATTTTTTTTTTCAAAATTTAGGTTAAAAACTGACAGTCGTTAAATTTTAAACAATGTGGTAAATAATTTAAAAGTAATATTTTTTTTTTCTATTTCAATAAAATTAGTCAGCGTTCAATAAAACTTCCTTTTCATATATAAATATGAAAAGTACAAATTCTTAACAAATATCTTTCTAAATCACATAGTTTGTTTTTCCTTAAAAAATGCATACTCTCTATTTAATTATGTTATGACTTTCTTCATTACTCTCTTTATTAAATATTCCTTATCATCTGTACCTCTCTTGCAGCAAGTCGTAAATTAGAATTGAAATACATAACTGACTAAATATACTTACGATATGATAAAGTGAAATTCCGGCATTCCTTTATAAGTTCAGCGAGCGTTCACTGTTCTGAGCATTCTAGGCCTCCAGAGACGTTCTTTTGCTCTTAAGATTCGGTTGCATTCCAAAAATTTTAATTAAACTGTAAGAACACGTTTTCATTCACTAGGACATGTTTACCCAAGTATTTTTGCGGAGAGTACTTTTTGTTTTGTACAATGAACTAGGTTAATATTTTAAAATTGTTCCATATTTATAAGAAATGTAACATAACAATCTTCCATACTGAATTAGTGAAACAACTTTTAGTTCTGTTTTTAATACATTCATTGAATTATATTATAACGGTTTAACTATTTTTAGTTTCAAATTTTTTTATGTTTGTTTTGCGAACTTTCGATAACTTATACAGAGTAAAACTAAAACGTAAAACTAATACATATTAAGTAAAAAAAAAAAAAAAAACATATTTAATTAAAGCATAGCTAAAATCGATATTTATCTTGTTTTCGAGGTTATAAAAAGCTTTACAATAAAAATGGTCCAATAGTGCAAATTCGATTTTATTTTATTATTATTATTATTATTATTTTATTTTTTTTTATTTAGATATTTTTTATTGTACATGGACATAAGCTAATTATTTTTTGAAGTGAATTGTGTGTTTGTGGGAAGTTGTAGTAATTTCTTCTCGTATTTCTTACATAATTAAAATTTTGTTTTTTTGTTAGTGTTAGTGTTAGGGCTAAGGCAAACTGACTGAAAGAGGGTAATTGAATGGGTAATGCGACGTCCCTGAGGAGTTTTTCTAGGGTGTCTTAACCTGCATTAAAATGAATTTAGGAAAAAAAGAAAGAAAAACAGAAAACTCTATATAACTAAGTCAACGAGCTTGATATGGAATTGAACCAGGTGCTTCTCGTCTACCGCCTTCGACAGCAGAACCTCTCAAACATTGGTGGGGGAAACGTCATAATGGGAAAATACATAACTAGTTTGGATATTGCTTTAATATAATGTTGAATTTGCTTTAATTAAGTTAGAATTTGCAAAAAATAGACGTTTCAAATATCAAACATTTTCTATGAGCATTTCAGGAATACTGCTCATGATTCCCATATTAGTATATATGAGATTGGTTTAATGTCCAAAATGTGCAAATTAAAAATGAGTGCGAATTATTCAGCACATATTTCACTAACGCTTGTATGAACTTTGATTTTAATAAAACGAGTCTTGAACTGAAAGATGGCGGACAACATTCATACGATATCAGCAGCCATAATTCCCAAATAGATGAAAAATCAGTCTGAAACAAGATGCAATAATTTATACAAGGCTTCAAAAAAGGAAATAAATAAATTGTATGGATGTTTATACACTCTCAAAAATTCTTTCTTCAATTCACGGAAATTTACTGGCAGAGATGCTGCCGGAATATTTCCGTTATTTGACGAATATCCGTTTCCTTTTTTTTTTTTTTTTTTTTTTTTTTTTTTGTAAATTGAAGAAAATTTAATCTACCTTTTATATATTACATGAGCGAAATTTTCCGAACTGAATTTTTTCCCCCCCTACAAGACTGTAGTACATTACGTGCGATAACTTTCGTTTACATCGAAGAATGGTTGAAAGATTGTAAATTACGTTACACTATCGGATTGTATTTTCACCTTTTTTATTTCGTTATTTTCTTTTCTTAATTATTAATTAATATAAAAATGTGTAAATAAATGAAAAAACATCCTTATTTAAAAGTGAAAATTGAAAAATAAATTGCAGTTTCAAGTGTTTATCATGGTCGTTTTTCAAAAACTTGTTTTTATACATTTTTATTTTTTTACATTATTTATGTAAATAAAACTTTTGGAATTGATTGTCTTTTAGGAAAGATTTAAAATATAGGCAACTAAACATTGAATCCACCGTAGTGTAATAGAATACTTACATTCAGATGGTAAAAATAGAATTTTGATAAATGTATTTTGCGACGAGAAATTTGACTTCTTAATTATTCAATGGGTTAACATGGGATTTTGAATTTGAGAGATGGAATAAAGTAACTTTTTGGTGATTTTATTAAAACTTCAGCTTTCTTTAATCTGCAAAAAAATGTCCTCTTTTAACGGATTAAATATATATATATATATATATATATATATATATATTTCTTCAGAAAATGGAAAATTTTCGTCATGTAAGAGAAAAAATGTTCAGAAATAACAGAAAATTTCTCTCATCTAACGAGAAATATTTGTCAATTAACAGAAACATCCCGGCAGCACTGCTGCCAGTAAAATTTCCGTGAATTGAAGAAGAGATTTTTGAGTGTGTATAGGGAGAATCGGCGAATAAAATGACGAATACGCTTTCGTGTATGGAATTAACTTAAATTTCCCCTTCCTCTTTTTCAGACTTTCGGGAAGAATTCACGGAAAAAAAAAAAAAAAAAAAAAAAAAAAAAAACATTTTCTAATTTGTGCGGAAATTCTTCGTTGAAAAATGAGAAATAATTTAGTGTATAAAGACGAATTTTTCTGACAGTGAGTGGAAATTTATTTATAACTACCTTGTAAGAAAATTTCGATATTCATAATACTTATGTAAATAAGTAAAAAGATTTGCTTTGAATTGTTTTTGCTTTCCAGTAATCAACTATTGCACACACCATCTAAGTAAAGGTAGAAATAATTTCAGAAAGAGAGAAAAATCACTCCGAAATAATAGATTATAACTAGAGTCAGCAATGACTTTGCGTTTGGAATCTGCAAACTTTTGATTCTAATCAAGACTGCAAAAATTTGCTCGTTTTAGACCATTTTCGATATTTGTTATGGAATGATTTTTTATAGAATTTTTCTGTATTGTAATCTGGTTTACACTTTTTTCTATCAGATCCCAAATTTTCATGAACTTTTCTCATTAATATACATCTTTTGAAATAAAATACTCATTTTGAGAAAACAGAAAATAATTAGTCCACCTGTAAATTTACGGAAGTTTAAAAATACGATTTTTAACTCTTAAGTAGTAAAATCTAACATATACAACTTGGATTATTAAACTGGTTTCTTATTTTTACATTCTGATTTTTTATTCCATTTATTCAAAACTATTTATCTTCATAATTTAAAAAAAAATACTGTGTTTTATTTTTATTTTTCAAATCTAAAATGGAATTCATTTTATTTCAGAGCATTAGAAATACAGGAAAATGTATGATCTTTTTATTTCAGATTTTGTTATTATAATTCATTAATTTTTGTGCAAAAATATACAAATGTTACACAGATAAATTTGTCTTATTAAAATTGCCAATGAATTTCAAATTCATTTAAATTTAGTATTGATTTCGAAATATCAATAACAAGGAAACGTGTTGCAGACAGTATAATCGTTAAGAAATTTATTATATTTTCGATAAAAAGTATGCGTAAACATATGTGTTGAAAAACGTATTAAATTTAGATTAGGATTTTTTGTTGCTTTAGATTATGGTATACATATAAATAGGAAATTACGGACAAATTATGCACATTTTCTTATTACGATTGATTTGGGATGTTTGTAGAGCTACTTGTATTTATTTTTATTTTTTGTAACATTATAAATGATGTTTGAAGAAAATATGAAAAAAAATAATAATAATAAATCTCTTAATGGTTTATTACGTCATTTTGATATAAGACGATTCAAAGAATGTACGGGGACTCAGCAATATCGCTGAGGTTTGGATACAGTTTTTACTGTTGAATTTTTTTTTTTTTTTTTTTTTTTTTTTTTTTTTTTTAATAGTTATATATATATATATATATATATATAAGTACACATTTTATTTTTGCAGTTTATTAGTGGTTTACATCTACATTATAATAAAAAATGATAAATAGGGAATATTAAACTTGTAATGACAACGAAAATATTTAAATATATTCATGTCATACGTAACCTGATTCATTTATATGTTCATTCAGTATATTCATTAATATATTCATTTCGTATGTAGCCTGATATATATTTTCTAGATTGTTTATAAACGGAGAAGTATACTTATCTGTTTATAAAGTATATATTTCTTTTAAAACACGCGTAAATATGAGTTTTAAAATTATTTTAAATTGACAAAACTATAGAAATTAATAAAAAATCTCCTTGTTTTTCCACAATGTCCAGATTTCCATTTTCAGTATTAAATTGGGCTCCTTTTTTCATAGAACGTCGGTTTACGAGAGTTTTGTACGGAAGAGACGCTTTTAATCATGAAATTTTATGTAAAAGCATGATGATGTTTTACTTTTATGTTTATTTATTGCTATAAAACAGTTAAGTTCTGATAATAAGTACCGGTGTGTGGTTATATATTGTGCGCCTCCCTCATAAATTCTTCATATTTTCTGTATGATAAAAAAATAGAACATACAAAAAGTTTTAAAATTTAACAGAAATCTTAAAAAGAAACTCTCAGTTGAGGGAAAAATGGAGCTACATTCCTAGTCGACTCATAAAATATAACTAGCCTATATTATTTACTTAAACAAAAACAATCACTGGCAGATATTTTCAATTAACTACGAAACAATAATTGCATTCATATTAGCCATTCCTTAAAAATGACGTAGCTAATATTAAACTTGTCATTGCTCTTTAATACTAAGTTTTAGATGCATTAACTCCAAAAGCTATCACGAACGGAAAACCCTCCAAACTGCAACCGTTAAACTAGACCGCTCTCAAATCAGAACTAAAGATAAACTCAGCCAGCACTAAATCTGATCCCCATATAAACACCTTGCACGACCTTAACATTCCTTTTACACGCTAAATAATTTTCAATTTTCATTCAACCCCATTTTAAACAAACCTACATTAAAACTAATTTATTTGTTAAGTCTCGCAGATTTTTTAAGTTAGCAGAAGTTTTAGTTATTTTTGGTATTTTCTAGAAAATCCAAGGCATATTTCTGTTTAATTGAGAGATATCCCAGCTCTTTTTACGCTACAAGTTCTTTATTCACTTGAATTCCGTCTCCACTACGAAGTTTGTAGTCTCTGGAATCCTAGCGTATTTTTTGAATCCCTCATGGTTTTCTACGTAGCTGAAACGCAACTTTTACCTTGCAAAATTGTATACAATCATTGACTACTAGAATATTTATGTCTCTTGAAGATGTAATTGATTTTATAATAGCGAAAATATTTACGAACTTATACTTTATGAATTTTGCATCTCAAAATGTGATGTTTTAGATTTTCCTTTTATAAAAAGACATATTCTTTTATGTATGTTATTTATTTATTTATTTTTATCTTACTAATAGACATTTGCTTTCTGCTTTTAATTTTTTTAAAAAAGTATGTTTATATGTACTTAATTTGTAATTTTTTTTAAAGTATTTCAGAATATTTTAAATTAAATTAAATACAAATTATACTTTGACTCATATATAACAATCACGTTCATGTTACAAATGAATGACATTTTTTTTTAACCAATCGATTGATCAAGAAGAAATTCAAATGATAATGAGAAAATACTTTGCATTATAATTTTTGAAAGGTAATCAAATTTTAAAATTCAGCAGGCAAAGAATCTTTTTTTTTTTCCTACAACAAGCTACAACAAAGAATGAATATGTAATTATTTTAAATAAAGTGATTAACAAAAGAAGTTTTCTCGATTCTGTGTTAAAAAATGCTTACATCCTTATTTCGTGGAAAACATTTCAAAATACTGTGATCCACATACAGAATCTCTAATTAAATCAACGCCTTTATTTGAATGTAAACAACTCCGAATCTAAAGAAAAAAAGTTAGTAAGTGAATGAATGTTTGATTCCTTTAAATAATTTATATGTTAACTTAATAGGTTAAATAAATAAGACTTCTGACTATTAATGTATTATGACTATAATAAATAAACATTTTTTTTTTTTTTTTTTTAGAAATATTTTACAATTAAGGGACTGTAAGATTAGAAAAAAAAATCTTATATCCTTTTAAAGGACATAATCAGTAGTTTTACCTTTCATGGTACCTTGTGTGTACAAACTGAAAGCAGAAGGAAAAATCAATTAGATTTGTAGAGAAAAAAATAGATGAAGATATTTCTTTCCTTTTCCTTTTCTTTTCGTTCCTTTTTTTTTTTTTTTTTTTTTTTTTCATTCTAAGATTACAGCTACAATTTGTTAGACAAAATATTTTTCAAGTATTTTGTAAGTTTAATTATAATGCATTAAAAAAAAAAAAAAAAAAAAAATTCCAAAAATATAGTTAATTAAATTAGCATGCTATAACTATCAGAAAACATTATTATTTATATTCCCTTTTAGCATTATCCTATGATTATTATTAATCGCACCGCCTAACACATTTAATTGACACAGCTCCTTAGAATAACGGTTTTAGATATAAAATTTTGTACAATTTTCTCCAATAAATGCTGAGATACAGCCATCTGGAATATCACCGAAATTGTCTAATAGAAAAGTCGATGCCGGTCAATATATAATAGAATTGATTCATCACAATATTTCATAAAAATCTCACATAAAAAGTCACGTGCATTTATCAACGTTATATATGCCGAGCTATTATAACATTCATTCAGGGGTGTAACTGCTCCGTGTTAACGGACCACTGCATTTATTTAGAAATTTTAATTGTATATTTTCATTATTTTTTTGAGTTTAAATAGAATCAAGATTATTTTAAAAAATACTGGTTCCCATAAACGTAGAATATTTCATCTTAGCAGAGCCGCTATCTCCGAAATGTCTACAAATTGAATCAGCATAGATTAATAAATAATGCTGATTATTAAATAAGATTTATCTGCAGTATAAATATCTTTTCTGCGTTGAAATAAATTAAAAATTATAGGGAAAAAATCTGGTTTATAGTCTTCCATGAAAAACGAGAAAGTTGACAACTGCACTCTCATCCAATCTACTAAATTTAATTATGACTTGCTTAAATTACTAGTGGATCTGCAGATCAGGAGCCTCAACGTCCTATTTACATCAGACACTATTCAATAGGTCATTTTTATTTATTCCTTATTATATAATCGTATATATTGATTCGATCGACTTGTTACCATAATCAGATACATTCCTGAGGGGGGCTGCCGCCCCCCTCAACCCCCCGATGTGTCTCTATTTGCATATCTTATAAAGTGTTACGGAATTGTAAATAATTGCATTTATTTTTGTATCAAATCTTTCAAAGAGGTTTAGTAAAGTTAAGAAGATGCTAACATTGTGCATTTCTAGTCGTTTTAGCTTTAAAATAGCCTAATTTTCCCTTAAAAACACTTAAAAAAGCTCCAATAAGGGAAGAAATGGATTTGGCGCCAAATTTGCCGACTGTTTCCCTCCTTGGCGATTTTTCTTGGCGAGAAAAGTCCCTATTAGGGATATACCAAATATGGAAGCTCTAATCTTACTATGAAATACGAGAATTTTCCAGAACAGTCTGTGTTCGATAGAAAAGTATAGAAGGAGAATTTTTTCGCCAAGGCGGTCAGTCTCAGATCTGTGTCAGTTTCGTCAAATGCTTGCTTTGCTTTGAGCCTCTTTAGATGAGACTTTCTTTATGTGTTATTGCTAAACAGTTTTTACTGTTGTTTTGCTGTTAACGGCTGTTGTTTAAGCTGTGTTTACTGGTTGAATTGAAGCTGATACTTGGTTTATAGACCTGTGTTTTTTTTTGGAACTTTCTGTGAATACATGACTGAATTTTTGCAAGTTTCGCCTATTATTCTCGGACAACTTACGGATCCCCAAGTACGCAACAATATGTATTCTTAATAAACGAAGGTCTTGTATTATTTCCCTGAAATTCATAAATACCAAATTTCATTAACTACCAAATTTCATACAAAAAAAAAAAAAAAAAAAAAAAAAATACATAGCATTTCAGAAATATTTTGCATAACCTTTAAACTAATTTCCAATTCTATGCCCACAATTATCAAAAGGAAAACATGCTTTTAAAATTCTAATAAAATTTCATTATATTTGATGGGGTGTAACCATGTTAAAATAAACTTTTAAAAAATATCGACTATAGACCGTAATAGTAGGAAATTATTTTATGTATCCCGGAAAAGTAGCCACAATCATTATAAACGCCAATAATAAGAATAAACCTAATTAATTATAACTCATTAATTTTTCAAACTAATTTGACATCATTTGGATGATTACAGTACATACTCGGAATTATTTTGTGTGGTCCCATAAATTATTTAGTCTATACATAACCTTTTTTAAGAGTAAACATAATTTTAAGCATCTTTATAATGTATGTTAATTTTATTAAGTTCAATTCAGCATAAACGCATTAAAGTGCGCTCTTAATTAAAAGTTTGTCCATAGGCTCTAATGCTACGAAATTCTTTTGCGTGTCTCTGTAAACAAACCATAAACATTGTATACACCAGAAAAACTATTCAGCTTACTTTGCGTTTAAAATTAATAATTGTTCCAAATTTAACATCGTTCGGATGACTACGTGACATTGTCAGAACACTTTTGTAAGGTCCTGTACATTAATTTGAAAGCTTAAGAGCACATATTTTCTTCAAACAACGTAAGTTTAAACATCTTACTCACGTACGCTAGTTTCATTTTCTTGATTGCAAAGTAAAGATGTTAAAATGTGTTTAAACGCAATTCACCTCATACGCCGTAATGTGAAGTATTTTGGCGTGTCCCTGTATACAATCCATAAAAAGTATAGACCTAAAAAAATAAATAGCTATTTCTATACCGAGCCTGAATATATATGTGTCAATTTGCAAGTCAATCGGAGAAGTTTTGCGGCCGCTGTTGCGGTACATACAAATTCTTCCCATAGGCCGTAATGATAAAAAAAAAACTTTGACGTGTCCCTGTACACGAACTACAAATGGAATGCACACCCAAAACTATACAGCTAATTTCGTGGGGATCATGAATGTGTGTACGAAATTTCAAGTCAATAGGGTAATATTTGCGGCCGCTATCGCACGACAGACAGACAGACGGACAGACGGAACACAAAATCCTTTTGAGTCTCAACAGAGGGCCTCCACTGACGTTTCGGCAAAAATTGGAAGTCAATAGCTTGATTTTTACGGTGACTATCGCGGTACATACAGATTCTTCCCATAGGTCGTAATGATAGAAAAACTTTGGCGTGTCCCTGTACACGAACTACAAATGGAATACACACCTAAAACTATACAGCTAATTCCGTTGAGTTCATGAATATGTGTACTAAATTGCAAGTCAATAGCGTAATTTGTGTGGCCGTTATCGCAATTCATACAAATTCCTTCTTTAGGCAGTAATGATAAGAAAAACTTTGGCGTGTCCCTGTATAAGAACTACAAGTGGAATACATACCAAAAACTATACAGCTGATTTCATGGGGCTCATGAACATGTGTACCAAATTTCATGTCAATAGCGCTATTTTTGCGGCCGCTATCGCGATACATACAAATTCCTCCCATAGGCCGTAATGATAAGAAAAACTTTGGCGTGTCCCTGTATACGAACTACAAAGGGAATACATACCAAAAACTATACAGCTGATTTCGTGGCGCTCATGAACATGTGTACCAAATTTCAAGTCAATAGCGCTATTTTTGCGGCCGCTATCGCGATACATACAAATTCCTCCCATAGGCCGTAATGATAAGAAAAACTTTGGCGTGTCCCTGTATACAAACTACAAATGGAATACATAGCAAAAACTATACAGCTCATTTCGTGGTGCTCATGAACATGTGTACCAAATTTCAAGACAATAGCGCAATTTTTGTGGCCGCTATCGTGCGACAGACAGACAGACAGACACAGCCCAAAACCGTTTTGAGTCTCAACAGAGGGCCTCCACTGACGTTTCGGCAACTAGCAACATGTTTTATCACATCAATACAGGATATTTTTAATTTGTAACTCGCTAAGTACAATTTCTATTAGAAATAAATAAATTATGCATATATATATATATATATATATATATATATATATGTATTAATGATTTCGCTATTTGTTGAAAGAAGAATAAAAATATATAAGTCTAAAGCAAAACAAGACTTCGGTAAGCATGATTTAACTTAACTTCTAGTTAAGTACAGCTTTTAAAATTTTTTAGATAATCTACGAAAGGTTGTTAAGTGGATTCTCTTAACTCAAAGAGTTTATCTTGAATATCCCAAGTAAAATCAAATTTAAGTACTTAAAATATTCCAGTACAATTGTTGTATAAGGTAATTTAAAAAATATAAAAGAGGAAGAAGTATTGCCCCGAGGTATTCTTCAGAATATATTTGTCAGAAAAATTTTGATATTCTTTTCTGCTGAATAGCTAAAAATACAGAAAAAAGGTAACAACATAAAGTTTAATTAACTCTTAGGTAGTAAATACAGTATATATTTTTCCACGTATATTTTAAAATTTAATATGATGTTAAATGTAGTTACCTTTTTATATTTCCGAATTTACATCACGAATGTTGAACACTAACAAACTCTGGTTTTTATTCTATTGTTGAAAACATTTATTCCAATAAAAAATTATTTTTATATACAGGATGATTCTAATTAAAGTTACGATTTCGAAAAGGTTTAATTTTTAAACTACCCATCACAGCGATTTCATATTTTACCAGAGCAATCGTGAGTCAATGCAATTTTGTTTGGGGGAGGAAAAAAAGTAGTTCTAACATGTTCCTATAGATGGCGCTGTCAGGGGAATGTCAGGAGAAACGCCTAAATTGAAACAGTAAACACAGGAATGTTGCTAGAAACACAGTGGAATAGCAGGAAACAATAGACTTCAAGAGTTTACTACAATTTTTTAGCAAAAAGGCAAGAATATGCGTTTACAGCAGAAACTGTCATTGTGAAATGAGAAAAAGAGGAGCTTCATCAAACAAATGGATAATTAACGGCACAATTTGGAATTTTTTTTTTTCCTTTTCACAAACAAAATTTCATTGCCTGGCGATTGCTCTGATAAAATATCAAATCACTCTGATGGGTAATTTTAAAATTAGAGAATTTTGAAACCGTTAATTTAATTATAATCACCCTGTATATATATATTAAATTTATTAAATGCACATAATGAATTAATCGAGTGCTTATTAAATTGAAAAATTACACTTATATATATATATATATATATATATATATATATATATATATATATATATATATATATATATATATATATATATATATATACATATATATATATATATATATATGTATACATTAAACTTAATTTATTGGGATTTGCTCAGTTACGATCAGCAAGTTATTTGCTTTTATCTTTATTATAAAATACGAGACATAACCTTCCGATAAACGTAAAATATTTTAATTTAGCGTCATTTGCTTCCGAAATGTATAAAAATTTAATAAGGATTTTTTTTTTTTAATTGTATGTTACATACAACGTTTTGTGCATTTATATGATATACATAGTTGTATTTTGTCTTCATGTTAACAATAATAAAACATCGGAAGCACAGAAACGTAACCTGCCATCCGATATGTACCCAAACGTACATAAAAACTTTTTATCATAATCATAACATAAATCACGTTTTTGCACTTAAACACACACACACACACACACACACACAAAAAAAAAAAAAAAAAAGAAAAAAAAAAAAAAAGGTATGATATTGCAGCTTAACTGTTCCAAGGTTTTGACGCTATATCTCAAAACTGAATCAGGACCAATCATGATATTTATATATATCTTACTTCTGTCTAGTAGTGTTTGAGATATATCATGCACAAAATGTTGTTCTCTCTCTCTTATTAAAACACATGCGGATACACAGACAGATGTTTTCTAAAAATAGTTAACTTTTGTTATGAAAAGTTAAAAACAAGTAAATTGATCGTAATTTGTATGTCGACATTTTTCACAACTTAAAAATCTTCACCTTTTGCATACAAAAAGAATGTAAATGTATATTAATTATAGTGCTATTAAAGTTTTGCTATTGTTATAATTTTGTAAAATTTTCCAGAGGAAAATCTCGAAAAATGTGTGCAGACAACAAATCCCATGCATCTCGAAAAATGACAACATACCGAAAATTGTGTAAATCAATTGATCCCTTCCTCTTATACACATAGCTGGAAAATTTTTCGGATGTTTAAATAAGATTTATTGCTAGTACAAATAAATAAAAACTTTTTTTTTTTTTTTTTTTTTTTTTTTTTTTTTAATGATGAAATGAATTAAAACCTCTATTTAAAGAATCCGGTATGAAGACTTCGGGAAAAGCGTGTTAGTTGTAGCTATTCTCTTATCCAATCTATTTATTTTAATTTTCAGTTGTTAAATGTTCTAGCAGCATGTTTCTGGGAAACTTTTATCAGATTATTGTAGACTAGCTTTACTATTTAAGCATAATTTCCATTTGAAATAAGGAAATGAAATGAATATATATATATATATATATATATATATATATTTCTTTTCATAATATATACGTAATGAAGTTGTTATTTCTTGAAAAAAGAAGTCTAAAGTAAAAAATAAAAATAAAAATAAAAATGAAAATGAAAAGAATTTTTAGTAAGTATGATTTAACTTAACTTCTACTTAAGAATAGCTCTTAAAATTTTAAATCGTTTACGTAATATGGTTCAGTGCTGTATGTTAGCAGGAAGAATTTCTTTTCAATATCCTGAGTAAAGTCGAATTTAATACTTAAAATATTCTAGTACAGTTTTTGTAAAAAGTTATTTTAAAAATATATAATAAGAAGCATATTCTTCAGAATAAGATTGCCAAAAATATTTTTATATTATTTTCTGCTCGATAGTAAAAAGCATACCTAAACGAAACAATTAAAGTTTATTTAACATTTAGATAGTAAATGGATTACATGTATTTCATATATATTTTAAAGTTTAAAATGATCTTAATTATAGTTAATTTATTATATTTCAGAATTTACATCACGAATGTTGAACATTAAAAACTCTTGTTTCACTGTATTGTTGGAAACACTTATGTCAATATAAAATGTTTATATATATACATATTAAAGCGGTAAAATGTATGTAATGAATAGATTCACCGTGTGCCTATTAAACTCAAAATTTTACATCGCATTTTCCTTTTTTATATTATGTTTTCTGGATTTGCTTAGTTCACAGCCAATTTATTTATTTATTACTGTTTTATGTAAACTATAATAAGTACAATAATGAAAAAAAATATTCTTTTCACAGATTAATACACAGTTTGTGAAATTATACATACCGGGTGTCCAATAAATGACGTTCTCATTTCGAGTGTAAATAATAAACACCATAATAGATAAGAAAATGACTCCTGATGTAGTTTTAAAAGAAAATTAATACATTTCACTAAAAACAAAGGCGCAGCCTTCTCGAGAAGGGACAACAATTCTAAATATCTTTCAAGAAGACACTTAGCTAATCATAGATTTGTAAAAATAACAACAACTATAAAAAAAAAAAAAAAAAAAAAAAAAAGTTCTAATTTTTGCAAATTTTTGGTTTCAAAGTAAAACCAACGAACGGTAACGTTCTACTTTAGCAAACCGGTACAAAAGATTCCTCAGTAGAAAAGTAATATTTAGTTTATTTTCATATAAAATTAAGTATAATTTCGATCATAAAAATATATTTAAATTCATGTAAAGGTGGTATTACTAAACTTATATATTCAAATCAATAAATACAAAATATAAAATCTTTATTTATATGTCTGTCTCTCTGTGTGTATATGTCTTACTGTCTCTCTATACACATACACACACACACACACGTACACAGTGGCGAAGTGTCCATGGAAGCGATGGAAGCATGGCTTTTGTGTGTGTGTGTTTGTATGTGTATACAAGTTGGTTGAAATGGTCATACCAAAAAGAGCGCGTGAGTGTGTCAGGACATGAGAAGCAAGAAATCGGTATAGGAACGAAATTATAACCCGCTAGAGGGCAATAAGATCTGGCTAACTTCTACGCACGCAAAAAGTTACAGTTTGTTATATTTTATTGTGTGACAGTCACGATGCAATTCTACTGTCACGATCGTGTTTCCAACCCTCAGATCCTGTGTAATCCTCCTGACCTGAAGCATTCACACGTGCTATTTGAACACGATCCTTTAAACCACCCTGGAAATATAACACAATTAAAAACAATTCAAAATAATCACGTAATATTAAACTTATATCATACTCCTGTATTATAAATAAAATTCTTTCCAAATATTTTTGAACATTTCATTCTTTTCCTATAGAATCCTGATGTTCCTTGAGATTTTTTTTCCCATAAAAACAAAATTTACTGAGGTTTTCAAGGAGTTTGTTTCATTTTCAAACGGCTGATTATGATAGTTTTCAATTTATAGGGGTTGCAATATGTGCGCGTATCATTATTCAAAATTAATAATATTTTTGTATTCCGAAAAACTGAAAAAAAAAAAAAAAATACATCTGTATATGGCTTTCTCTAAAACATTGCCTGGTTAAATTGCGGAGTAGTGCTGTTATCTGTGGAATAAAAATAGTACATAAATTAAAAAATCTAATAAATAAACAGAAAAAAAATTATTTTTTCTTCTTTTTTTTTAATCTTTCTTTCTTTCTTTCTTCCCCCCTTTTTTTTTTCTTAACGTAAAAGTATAACAAAGTATCGGTTAATAGCATAACAATGAGAAACAATGTTTCGTGTTAGTGCTAAAACAATTAAAGAACAGCGTCTTAGATGTGTACTTTAAAAATTGAATTTACATATTTTTATGTGTACACAGAACTAAATTTTTTGCTACATTTTATGGCGTTCTTTAAACAAAAAATTCATTTAAAGTTTTTAACAAAAATACCCCATTTTAAAGTTGATCCATTTTTTTTTTTTTTTTTTTTTTTTTAAATACTTAATTTTGTGCTGCATATTTTTTTTCTATTTTTATCGTTGCATTTTAGCAATTAGCCATGAATCTTACTCTTTTTCTCAATTTACCAAAAATATATTAAAAGAAAAACATAAAATTCAAAAGTTTTAGAAATTGATTGATTTCCTCTACCACATTTTTTCTGAACTATTACATAAAAGTTCTTCCAGAATCTATTTTTACTCATACATAAAATATGATTTTTCAAAGCTTGAAAAAGTAATAATAAAGATTAAAAATATTATGAGTCAAGAAGAATTATTTGAAAAGTTGAAATTTACAAAGGATAAAACTTGGAGAGAATAAGTTCGAAGAGAAAAATTCAATAAAAGATAAAACCACCTGTCACCAATAATATTCAACAGAACCACATTAGGTAAGAAAGAAAAAAAAAAGTGTTAAAGAAACGCATCAAAAGAAAAGCTGTAAGCGTTAAAAGAAAAAAAAAACATGGGGAAAAAAACATGGGGAAAAGAAAACATGGGGAAAAAAAAACATGGGGAAAAAAAATGTAGAATGAAAAAATATTTCTCATAATAAATTGAATTAGAAATGAAGAAATTCCATCACATGTAGCAGATTATGAAATCTATGTAATAAATTAATATATATATATATATATAATATAGTTTATGGAGTTAATTCACAATTAAAAATGTATTACATTGAAAACGATTAGTAAATTATATTAAGTTCACTTGAAAGCAAATCGTCCTCAACAACGCTAAGCTAAATATTCCTAGAGGCAATGTATACCTTTTTACACACATAACTTTTCTGCCATTAAAACCCTCCTCGAAAAGAGAAAACTCTTGTTAGATACTCTAAGTGAAAGAGGGAATAGTGCAAGAACTGAGATAAATCAAATTAATGCCGAAATAAAGTCGAAATATGCCCACCAGAAAAGATCAAGGTGGATGGAAATGTGCAACACATTAGATGCAAGGACTTCAAATTCAAAACTTTGGAGAATTATAAAAGGCATTAACAAAGAGCAAGAACAATATGAAGAATGTAACTCCGTGAAAGACACATTTGGACAGAGTTTCCCTGATGACAAATCAGCAGCTAATGGTTTAGCTGCCCATTACCAATTGATTAGTAAGCTTCATTTCACAAGTGGTAATCGACCGACTTTAATTAAAGCTAGAAATATCATTCATGGCTGTCGCACTTCTGATAGTGGTGACTCGATTTTGACCAAACCCTTCTCTCATCAGGAATTGCTCTGTGCAATGGCATTCCTGGATCTGAGTAAAACTCCTGGCCCTGATGGCCTTCATGGACAAATGCTTGAAAATCTTGGTCAGAAAGGGAAAAACAGAATTCTTGACATATTCGATCAATCTTGGATTAAGGGTCGACTGCCCACTGAATGGAAAAGTGCCACCATCATTCCAATCAAAAAACCTGGCAAGAAGACTTGTTCTCCTGAGGATTTTCGTCCTATTGCTCTGACTAACATGCCTTGTAAAATCATGGAGAAAATGATTTTAATAAGAGTGCAATATTACCTGGATAAAAACAATCTATTTCCCAGTGAGCAATACGGCTTTAGAAAGGGACACAACACTACAGACCAAATTTTATATTTCTGTCAATTTATTAGGGATACCCAGAATCTCAAACCCACTCACCACACCGTGGCCGCTTTTCTGGACCTCACGAAGGCCTTAGATAGAGCTTGGAAGGATAAACTGATTATTAAACTTTAATGTTATAACGTTAAGAAATTCTTTAACGTGGATCTCAGACTTTCTACAACACAGACCTATCAAGGTGAAGGTTAACAAGTCTCTCTCAGGACCATTTAAGCTCAGCCAAGGTGCTACTCAGGGTACAGTGCTTAGCCCTACTCTTTTCAACATGTTTATATCTGGTATTGAAAAACTGACTTCTACGAGAGTTAGCATGGGACTATTTGCAGACGACATTATACTGTGGTGCTCGGGAAACAATATCAATGATATTGGATCGAGACTTAATAATTCTCTTGTAGCTGTATCCAGCTTTGCCAAGGAACATAAAATCAGTTTCAATCCTCGCAAATCAATTGCCACCTTCTTCACAACCAATAAGCATTTATATAATTATCAACCACAACTGAAGTTGGAGAGACAAGTCTCACTTACGAGAAGAATCCCAAATATCTGGGATTTATTCTGGACCAAGAGAACACTAGTAACAGACATATCGAACACATTGTATTGAAAAGTAGAAAACGTCTTAATATTCTTAAATGTATTGCGGGTAGAGACTGGGGAGCCGACGCAACAACCCTTAGAACAGCATATATGACTTTCATTAGGCCTGTACTTGAGTATGGTTTCCCGGTTTATTGTTGTGCATCCAAAACTAACCTTATCAAGTTAGAACAAGTTCAATAAAGTGCTGCCCAGATTATCACTGGTTTGAGACATAGCTGTCCTGCTGAAATTGTTCTTTTTGAGGCTGACTTACAGCCGCTCCATACTAGATGACAAGCTGGCCTTGTTAAGTACTATATAAAACTCTCTAGTTACGGTCTCTGCAACAAGACCTCCACGTACCTTAACAGCTGGAGTAATCATCAAAGATTAAAGAGGAGCAGCCCTTTCAGTCAGGCCCCCTCTCTTCAACTACCTAATGGTAATGTTGAACCCAACTCACTACACTTCTGCTTGAATTCTGCAGAAGGACTCTCCAGGGTTCACTTTCACTTTAACTTAAGCTCTCATGTTAACAAGAAAGACTACATCCCGCAACATCTTAGACAATTGACCTTGGAAAATCTAAGCCACATTCCTAATAATGCCATTAAAATCTTCACCGACGGTAGTAAAATTGACAACCTAGCAGGTAGTGGCATATATATTGAAACCTCTCACGCTAACTTGACTCTTTCTAATCGTAATCCAAATTACTGCTCTGTCTTCAGAAGTGAATTGATTGCAATAGACCTGGGACTAGAAGCTATTCTCTCTGAAGAGGATTATGGTGACCTATGGATTTTGACTGATAGCCGTAGTTCTCTTCACCATCTTAGTAATTGGATTCTTGTAGGCGACAAGGTCAGCACCTCTATACTGTTTAAATTAAAGCTCATTTCACTTAATCATGACGTTCATTTGCAGTGGATACCTTCACACGTCAATCTCCACGGGAATGATATGTCTGATAATCTTGCTAAGGAGGGTTGCAGGATTTCTTCAACTCCCTCCTCCGCACTTACTTTTCAGGAGTAATACTCACGAGAAAATTCAAAAATCTCGGAGGAGTTGAAAATCCCCCACCCATAATTGGTACAAGGGCTCAAAACCGGGTTTGTCCCTTGACCTCCCGTGTGACAGACGTACCCAAACTGTACTGTCAAGACTCGCTAGCGGTCACATCAAGTGCCTCACTTTCAACGAGGGCAGGAAAACCTTCGCCACTTGCACCAAGTGCAAAAATCATCAGGCTTCTTCTGAGTACCTTTTGGAATGCATGGGACTCTCTAAGGAGGATCTTTTTATCAATCCTCTTCTGGTCTTTGACTTCCTAACTGTCAACGAACTCGTGGATCTTGTCTGACTCCGTCAGACAAGGAAGATAAGCAACAACAACAACAACAACAACAGTCCACATGAAAATTACTCACTTAAAATAAATGAATTAAAATCACCATGCCAGGTAACAGTATTTTTTTTTTATCGCTTCAGTTAAAAATGAAATTCTTTGAGCTAATTAGAAGCTTTTTATTTAAGCGAACTCGAATTGTCGATATTTATCGACACTTGAGATATTTCGGTTCATTCAACCACTTTTAAGTGGCAACATTGCTCTCCCTGCATCGCATACCTTCAAACGGACCAAGGGCAACACCGTTGTAAAGTGATCAGGTTTATTAAAATCATTTGTATTAAAACCATTAATAAAACAATTAAATTACTCAAATAAAATTAATAACACAAGTTTGAGTGTTTTATGTTAACTCATTCAACTTGCTGAATTTAACTCAAGATGAGAGTTACTTCTAAGCAAATGTATGAAAATTCCCTAAGTTAAGTTATTTTTATTCTTTCTTTTTTAGAAAGGTATA